>OY776287.1:26502256-27702256 GCA_963675345.1 Trididemnum clinides
CGGTTCAAAATATCTACGTATTTTCCATCATTTTTTCGCAAAAAGTCGGTACCTTTCAAAATTTTTACATATTTTCCATCATTTTTTTCACAAAAAGTCACCACCGTTCAAGTTTTTTCAATTTTAAATTCTTAATGTAGAAATAAATTTCAATGTTATTTGCATTACTATCTATTGAGCCAGTGTGATGAGTGTTTTTCTAAATTCATTGTCTAGATATTTAACATTTTTAATTTACAGCAATTTCTCATTTCCCATGTATATAATTGATATATTGCAAAAATTAATGTATTATTTTGGAATAACATTGCATAATGAAGATTTGGAGTAATAAGTCACTGGAGATTGGTAGCTTGTGTGACAAACTGAGGAGTGGAAGACCAACTGAGTGGGAGATGTTATTAATGATGTGCAGAAAGATGTCAGCGACGATTCAAACAATTCAGTGAGGAGATTATGCAATGAGTTTGATATTCCAAAATAATACATTAATTTTTGTAATATATCAATTATACACACGGGAAATGAGAAATTGTTGTAAATTAAAAATGTTAAATATCTAGACAATGAATTTAGAAAAACACTCATCACACTGGCTCAATAGATAGTAATGCAAATAACATTGAAATTTATTTCTACATTAAGAATTTAAAATTGAAAAAACTTGAACGGTGGTGACTTTTTGTGAAAAAAATGATGGAAAATATGTAAAAATTTTGAAAGGTACCGACTTTTTGCGAAAAAATGATGGAAAATACGTAGATATTTTGAACCGTATCTATTTTTTGGACACACTGTATATCTTTATTATTTGAAATTATTACATTTACAGATTTTAATTCCTGAAAACGTTTGAAATTTGAAATATTTATTATTTATTAAAGTCGCTTGCAGTTTTAAGTATTAGCAAATTTAGAAATAAGATTTAATTGTTCAGAATAACCCATCTCTATGCAGCACAAACCTTGGTCAATGTGAACATCGTGTGATAACCCCAATCAACTTTGTAGAATGCTCTCAAAAGTTTAGTGAAAAGTTACTTTCTCAGTTGTAAGAACAATATCTGTCAAGGTAATATTATCAATTACTCTTAGATAAATAGCCACGAGTTGTAAACTAGGAAGTTTTCTCATACACAAAATTGAGGTAACCTGGATGTTATGCAACAATATGTTAGAGACAATCACTAGAAAGATATCAATTTGTACTGCAAATAAAACAAAATAGGAAATGAAAAGTAGTAATAGAATAATTTAGGTGTGGATTGAAGACAGGTGGTTTTTGAAATTAGGTGTAGTGGTGATATCAGTTTCATTTACGTCTATAAGTTTGCAGCTGACCCATCGAACCCACCACCTACCTGCAGATTTCAATCGTCATAAGTTTGATTTTTTTTGTTGCATAGAATAACTTGTAAGGTAATCAAAATCTGACAAAAAAATTGATGTTGTTTCGTTTCAGTGATTATGTAGTGTTGAAAGTTACAAATATTAGGCTTGATTTACTGCTATGTACAGAGATATGTGGTTAGGTAAATGCACAGTAAGAAAATTTAAGCTTGAAAACACAATAGGATAAAATTTTTTGAATTAACATACAGCAAAAGAATTAACATAGTACAAAAAATAATGCAAAACATTACGCCACTCGTTCACCACTTTTGATTTAGCTCAGAAATAATAGTTGTGAATCTGCGATGACTGATAACTTAAAATTAAAAAATACTGTACATTGAACGCGCACAATGTAGCTTAGTGGTCTTCAACTGAAATATTTCGCGAGGGTGTCAGATAAAAATATTTTGTTGTCTCAACGTGTTCAATATTTGATGAGAATTTAACAAGTGAATAAATCTGAAAGAAATGTTAAAATCTCCCACTACATTTTCAACCAATGAATATTAGCTTTTAAAATTTTGGTATGAATTCAAGTGTATTGACGTAAAAAGTTGAATGTGGTGAAGCAAATTAGACAAAAACTACATATTTCCAAACATTTGCCAAGTTATTTAATCTTCATTCAGCGTTACCAATATTTCTACAGTCTCTTTTACACTTTAAACTTTTGTTGTCTTTACATGTTGCACTCGACATGCTCGCAAGCTTTAAAGAATCTCCAAATGTTGGAGCCAGAATCAGATTTGAAAAACCTTTAAAAATTAATATACATAGGTCTTTGTCATAAGCATAAAAATATTTCATTCCATGTTGTCCAGTAGAAAGAAAATATGATTTTATTAATTACCCTTATAAACTATTGCAGGTCTAAAGCTTACAGATTTCATGAATATCTTACTTTAACTCATCAAAACTGATACAGTGCCTAAAACAATAACTATCAGCAACCCCTCAAGAAGTATAAGTAGGTAAGAAAGGGAAAGAAATTGTGATTTTGAAACGGGAGACTTGTTGCGAAGCACTGTAACTAGATAAATCTGTAATACTTTTTCAAGAAAATTTTACAATCGTAATTTCCTACAGACGCATAACATCAAAGACAGTTGCTTCACTTAATAGAGAAATTTCTGGGATTTCAACAAGCGGTCAGTTAGCTCAGTCGGTTATAGTGTCGTGTTAATGTCGCGGGTTTGAGCCCCGTACTGACCATTACTGCCTCGATAGCTCAGTTGGAAGAGCGTTAGACTGAAGATCTAAAAGTTCTAGGTTCAAACCCGGGTCTGGGCACTTATTTTGTACGAGTGTGGTGATGACTGCAGCATAATAGTTTTGGAGTGTCCTAAATAGGTATTTTGATTGGAAAAATAAACTCTACTGTGTAGATTTCTACCTAAATTTGTGGAGATGATGAAATTTTATGTCTGTTGGCAGTGATAAGCCTGAGTTTTTTCTTGTCAGTAAACTATGAAAAGCTTTGAATTCTTGCGTCAGATCTGGGGGCTTCTTGTGTGCATCTGGAGTTGATGAAAAACATTTGTCTAGACTTTAACACTCCTCCAACAGAAGCAATGTCATAATTCATGCAGAATTGACTAATTGACCGACTGATAGAAACGTATTGACTGATGGACACACTACAGATTGAGAGGAATGACTCCTGCGCAAAAAAGATTTTTAAAGGCATTTATCCTAAAGATCAGCCACCTACTGTGGAGTGTCCTGGGAGTTATGTTGTTAACACCGATCTGAGCACTGCTCCTGGAGAACACTGGGTTGCTATGTTCTTCAACAATCAAAGATCTGCTGAGTTTTTGATAGCTATGGTCTACATCCAATTGTTTATGGTTTGACAGATTTTTAGATTCTCACTCCTCATCCTGGACCTACAACTCAAAGACCTTACAGAGTTTGATATCTGAAGTCTGTGGACATTATACCATGTACTACATCTTATTTCGCTCGCGTGGTTGCTCTCTATCCAAGATATTGACTCATTTCTCCAGTAATGTTAGTTTAAACAATAAAACTGTTGAGCGCTTTATTCAGAATTTACTGAAAATGTAACTGTTTTACGTGAAATAAACAGAATTGAATGCAATCGAGTGTTTTTTATTATACAATATAAATACGATTTACATCCAAAATAACCATGCGACAGATGGGGCATTCCTTTGAATAAAGCTTAGCCGAGCAGTTCAGACATCCAAAGCAATGTCCACAAAGCATTGTTAAAGCATTAATTCGAGCATCGAAGCACACTTTACACACAAGTTCTTGAGATGTGTCACACTCTTTTGCTTCAGATAGGGGGTTATGTTCGGTTCTTCATTTTCAACTGGAGGGTTTCTCGCAAGTGTTGGATCTGCTGCTTCTTCAGGGATAGCAAACCCGAATCGAGTTCCCGACAAAAACTCCTTCTTCTGGAATGCGGAAGTTACTGTGTTGGTTAATGAAACCAGTTCCAAACGTTCTCTCTAGATACGCACACGCGGACCAGTATTTCGCATGTTCAATTTCTGGGATGTCAGTGTCCGCCCACTGATAAATAGATAGACCACAATAAAAACAAATTGCTCGATCGTCACTGCCTCTGTACACAAATCCAGCTTTAGCCATTCGTTCAGGACTTAAATTATCGACTCGGTGAGGCCAATTGTCTGAGAAGGATAAGATTCGCGTTTCTTCAGATTCGAAAGAAGGGCACAGCATTTTAAACAAATTTACTCAAATCTAAAGATGGTTACACGCGTTAAAAATCACACATTTATTGTTTTATGTTTAGCGGAGAGGGTTTTCTCTTCTTTTGATAAAGTTCAGCACTTCTAGGCAGGCTACTAGAGCGTTTTTTCTTTCCGGCTGTGTATTTCACCTCTTTCAAGGTTTTCACAAGAGCAGCTAACTCCTTGCTGATACCACAGTTTTCGTTTCTAACGATGAATCCGGATGATCGATCTTGTAGATGTTAAAAATATTTCTCGGGTGAAAAGATAGCTTCCACTTTAAATCTGATAAGAAAGTTTTCTACAGCTGCCTCTTTTTTGAAAATTTCCAATCTTGTTTTCACTTCGCAGACATCACCGTATTGACAGTCAGCTGAGAAAATGACCACCACATAAGGACGGGTGTCTGTTGTGCCTTTGAATGCCACAAACGGTAGACCCTCAAACATATGTATACACACTTGAATAAGCTGATCGGTTGAAAAGAGAGCTTTTCCTCTTGAGACAGTCAGCACGCCTTTTCTCAACATCTCACCGTCTGCGGGTATTGATTTTCCTTCTTTGTCAACGTCGAGGAAGATTTTTTGTATTTTTCTTGCTTCTTCTTGGTATTTTCTTGCACGTCTCAACAACTCTGTTTGCTCCATCAACCCTTCGTAGCATGAGGAGTGGGGATGAGTTGTTGTAACGTCGACGTTTTCTGCTCTCTCTTCATAGTCGTCAGCAATTGAAGTGTGTGTCTCGTCACAGCTTTCCATCGTTCTTCTTCTAATTTTCTCGCAAACCATACCACTTTTATAGAGAAATGTTAACAAAGAAAGAAGAAAAATCACTATTCTTGCCTAGACCTGCCTTGTTCTTTCCAACAATTGTGCAATGAAAACTTGTGATGTAGTACATATAAAAACACCTGCTGGTTTGTGATTGGTCGAATAAGAGGTAAGAATGTTTATAATTTTTAAAGACGTAATCATCTCCGTATGGTCTATGCTTCCGCTGGCATCAGATTTTTGTTGATAGTAAACCATTTTTGAAGTTCTACATCGATTGTGATTGGTTAAAGATTTGTTGACGTGATGTTGATGTTTCCGTTTGCATCAGATTTTTGTTGATAGTAATCTTAGCTGATTTCCTGACTTTGAAAAATATGAATTTTATGTTGGTGGCTTAAGAATTTGATAGTTTTCACTTAAAACAGTGTTATAACAGGATACAATTTTGGTTTTCTAGTTGTATAAAAAGGTATTGTAAATTTTCACTATCGAGGCAGTAATGGATACAATTTTGGTTTTCTAGTTGTATAAAAAGGTATTGTAAATTAGATGCATGGTGAAAATTTTAATAATTATTGAAGTAGTCTCCAAACACAACAAAGGTTCAATCTTCTTGGTTTAATAATATTTAGCAGTGATTATAAACTGCTGAATTGAAACAAACTTCTTTGTTGTAATCTTTTCAAAATGTTTCCACCGCTGTACTTATACTACCTCACTGTCATACGTGAAGCAAAACTACATTTCACTCAAAGGTCTGGTCAAACTACTGAAATTTTCTTCCAAGAAAGAGTGAAACTAACATAAAAATTTAACTACCTCATTGTCATATGTGAAGTAATTCTACATTTCACTCAAAGGTCTGGTCAATCTACTGAAATTTTAATCCGAATAGTGTAAAACTAACGGCTAGCGGTACAAGTTTTTGATTGAAATTGGGTCAAATTTGATAGTGTTTCTTTCACAACTCACAACGTCACTGCCTGTGATTTTTCTCCAACAAACCTGATAATCTAGAAAACTGTTGGTTATTTTCCTCTAAAACTAACGACTAGCTGTAATAACGTAAATGTTGAAAACTATGAATTTTGTATTAATGTCCTTGAAATATTGTTAAAAGTTGTGCTTATTTCTATGTAGGTGAGCTAGATAGACTGTGAAAACCCTGAATTTTATGTTAATGTCCTACGAATAATGTCAAAAGTTGTGCTTATTTCTATGTAGGTGAGCTGAGGAAACTGTAAAAACTATGAATTTTATGTTAATGTTCTACGAATAATGTCAAAAGTTGTGCTTATTTCTATGTAGGTGAGTTGAGGAGACTTTGAAAGGTAGTAAAAATTTCGTGTTAATAAGTTTAAAAGTTGCTAAATTTCGGAAAAATCTTTAAACAGTGTGATGATAGGATACAATTTTGGTTTCTAGTTTTATGAAAATGAATGTAAATTTGAGATGAATGTTTTATGATTTGCACACAATTAAAACTAAATCTTTTCGATTTTACGATGTAAACAGTAGTGCTTTAAGTGAGGTATGGTGTTTAAAAGAAAATGATAACGCAATTTTATGGAGAGTGGAGAGAGCTATGATGAGAGCCATGTGTGGTCAGAAATTTATTGACAAAAAGACTGAAGAAAGACTGAATCCATTACCTATCTAGTTCTACTGAAATAGATGTAAATTAATTCCAACCAATTGCAGAAATATCACGAGTAAAGGAAAATACCTCCAATAAACACATCTAGAAGAGTAAAGAAACAACATTCTAGGGAATCAAAAGAAGAAATCGATCAGAGGCTCTATGATGTTATCAACAATTTCAAGATGTGAATGATTATGCGCGATTAATGCTTACGCTTTGAAAGGAAGTAGTTATGATTTAGTATCAAAGGCTTCAGTCACGACCTAAAGTTAATGTTTCTGCTTTACAGCAGTTGTGCTTACAATAAGACAAAAAATCGTAAACGAGTTGAAAAGTGAAATCAATTGGAGAACTTTTGAAGTGGGGGTATTCTAAAGCGAGGGTACAACCAATTAGGACATTTTCAAAAATAAATGAAATCATTTCCAAAAAGAAATAAAACCATTTCCAAAAACAAGTAACATTTTCAAAGCATTCCTAAAAAGAACTCAAACAAATAAAACCATTCCTAAAACAAATATACCTAATCATTCCTAAATACAAGAAACAACATTTTCAAAAACAAATCAAACAAATAAAATCATTTCCAAAAAAAAATATAATCATTCCTAAAACAAGAACATTTTCAAAGCATTCCTAAAAAGAACTCAAACAAATAAAACCATTCCTAAAAACAAATATATTTGTTTAAGTTGTGTTACCATTTGTTTTCAAGTTGTCTTGGTAAGGTTACCATTTGTTTTCAAGTTGTTATTTACAAGTTGTTACACATTGTATTTACAAGCTGTTACAATGTACTTCAAGTTCATGTATCAACACGTTCGGAAATGACGTAGTGCACCACAACTGCACCACAAAATCCGGCTCGAAAGTCGTATTATATACTACTCAGGTCGTCAGTAACAAAGCAGTTTTATTTAAATATACTGTTTCAGTAGGCTTTCCAGTAACGAGATACTTACTTGAGAAGTTTAAATTTTTCTGCTCCCATTTTACTTGAGTAAATTGAGCGATGCTACTTCAGTAGTTGTTGTCGCGTTTTAATAGAAGTATAGTTCTCTCTCAATCTTCATTTACTTCTAAAAATTGAGGCGACGTATAGTATTGCTCTAATAATTAAATTTGGTTATAAATTAATAGCTAGGAAAAGATTGGCCACTATGATACTTTAACCGATGCACTTTTCGATCACGAACAGAACAAATATATTCACAAACCATTCTAAAACTTTGAATTCCTTCGTTTGTCAAATACAGAAACTAAAATACTTTAATATATAAATATCAAAAACTAACCAAGAATAAAACCACCAAAATAATCGTTTGATTCCTGTCACAAAAATCACCACAGAACAATGCATTTTTACTACACTTTACCATCTCTCTCTGAACTACACTCTCTCTCTCTAAATGCGTGAAAAATCTCGCCGTTTTATATATACGACTTGAAAATAATCTAGAAATTGCTAGAACCTGACATGACACAGAAAAACATCGTCAATAATTTACGTAATCGGTAATAATAAAAAAAATCTCCGAGAAGAAACAAGAATCACTATAAAAAATGTCTTTTTTTCGAAAACAGTTTAGCAAGTTTTGGGCTTCAGACAATTCAGATTTACAAATAAAACGATCACTGCAAAATAAAACAACATATCACAAAAACTATACAAATATAAAAACTATTCTTTAACCCAAATTTACTTATTCATGACAGTTGCAAATTTTACTTAGGCAGCTGCTACAAATTAATAAATTATCGTCCGTTAAATAGTAATTCGGTAGGCTAGTATAACTCTTTCGCTCCGGCGAAAATAGCGACAAAAATGTCCGTAAGGTGGCAGCGCGAAAAACTGTCATAATCAATCATAATTAATCATAATTATGTACCTCAAGTTTGTTTGTAAATCATTACTCAGCTGTTTACTTCTACATCAATTGTTATATATCGTTAAAATCTACATTTCTTGAGGATTTCAAATAGAAAAATAAACATTTTTTTGAATATGCAAATTATATGCAAATGAACCCCCAACTGGGGGGGGGGGTTGTCTTCAAAATTAAAGTAGTACCCTCACCTCAAAGATCACTACAGATTTTAATTTCTACCAATTTTTTTAGAAATGGTCGCAAAATGATGCTAAGGAAATAAGCTTTCAAGGTACATCAATCAAAACTTACCTAAAAGCCTAGGTTTTCTACAATTTGCAATTTTCTGAGACACATGACCTTTTTTTGGACCGGTACCGACCGGTACCAAATTTTGATGGTTAAATTTAGTACCTAAAATATGATCAGTTATTATCTGCTACAGGTTAGCCTAAACCATGTAACATTATGTATTTTTGAACAGGGAATTTCTTCAAGATTCAGAAAATATCAAGTTTAAATAGAATATGCTGTCACTGATAATGAAACAGCCGCTTGTTTAGACCCTTCCCATGTGTTGAGAAACAAGGGGGATACAGCAAACTTTGATTTACGAAAGCCAAACTTCTGCTAGCTTTTAAACTTGTATTTCGCTTCTTGTCTCCTTGGAAATTTGATACAAAATGACGACTTTAATTGTGAAACATTTGCAATTTATTTTATGTTTCTATAGGGTGTAGTTTTTGTAAAAATTATGATTTAGTGAAGGTAAGTCAAAACATTTTTGGGGGGTTTTGAACTGACATGATGTACAGTACTCATTTTTGATCAGTAAATATCATATATTGCTTAGCCTAAAGTATTTAAAGTTATATATTGCTGGAAAGCAAATTTCCTAAGCTATCAAATGAGACCGATATTTAGCAACATATGATATTTTTACGCACTAAATTTACTTTTATTTACTAACCATTCAAATTTGTTTGGGGGTTTTGAGACCCCTAAAAATTTGGAAATTTAAACAAGCAAAATTTATTATTATCGCTTGAAATTTTGTCAAATGATGCCCCAAAAGAGTAGTTTTGAGACTGTGTCAATGATAAAGGGTTTGGTTATGTGGTAAAGATGTAATCTCAATTTGATTTTAGTGTAGTTGGCACGTGCTGAGAATTTGGCCGATTTTGTCGTCTGCAACAGGGTTGTTGGTCATTTTAACCCTTTTTTGATATGAAAATCCAAGAATTAAGGCACAAATTATACATCTTCCGATGCGTGAGTAAATAAGCGTGATCTTTTGAAAATTTTATGAAAATCGGATGAAAAATAAAGTCACAAATCGATTTTTAAGTAAACTAATTTTGTAACTGAATTTAAAAAATTTGAGGTAAACACTGAAAACACGAGATCATCAATCGATGATCGCGGGAGCGAAAGAGATAAAGACATCTTTAAAAGCAAGTGTTTATTTTCTATAAAATTTTGGTTGATGTGAGCTATCTTTAGTTTAAATTTAGAAAATCAACCGGTGCTACTATTTATTGCTGACAATTAGATGCAGTCAACAAATAAACCGCATTGACATGATGCATCTTGATATCAAAAAACTTTTATCTTTGGAAGAAACATCAAATATTTTCACTATTTAATTTTTGCACTGTTTTTCATCTTTCAAACATATACTGATTAGACGAGAGGGAAAAGTGGCAATTGCCCTTTGGACAGATTTTCAAAATCTCGATTGTCGGCTAAAATATTGATACATTTTGAAAAAAAACTATTTAGTTCAATAACGTTGACAGGGAGGCTCAGAATGTAACTTTTCTCCCGAGTTCGGATTTTTAGGTAGCCATCAGGGTATGCTGTTGTGCCCTCTGTATAAAGGTCACAAAGTGCGATTTCATGCAGTTGATATCAGGAACGTGAAGTCAGGGGCGGCAAATGAGGCAGTGCCTCACCTGTCTTTGTATTATGATTGTTGAAGGATAATATTATTTGCAAATGTAGTAAAAACTATAACATTTTTGGTGTTTTTGTTAATGTGATTTGTGTCTTTTTTCTTAAAATTATTTTGTAGCACCGGTTTTGTTGTCGCCTTTTATACAGCCAAACAGTAATTCACAATCGTTGTTATTCCAATGACGCGTTTTTGTCTTCAAAATCGCTGATATAGGCGAGGGGCGGCACTGACAATCTTGCCACTTTTCAGACACTGAAAGCTCCATAAACTGAATGAACTGTGTCTTTTTTCTTACTGGCAAAATCGCCGCGAATCCATGCTGAACCGATAGGGATTTGAGGCATGCCTCACATGTGACGTCATTAAGAAAAAGATAATTCGTTTTTTCTCGGCAAGTTGGAATAAGCGCATTGCAGAAGTTTCCGACAACAGTATAAGTTTAAAGTTTGAAGATAATCGAGGAAGACTTAATATTAAAGCTAAGAAACTTTTCAAAACTAAGGTTTCAATCGAAAGTTAACATCTTGAAAAAAGATAGGCCTATTTCAGATCAAAAAATTTGCTTTAGACAACTGGATGAAAAAAGGTAAATCGCTTCTTTCATAAGGAGTGGTACATAAGAAAGGAATGGCTGTGTGGATGTGCTTCAAAAAATTGTCTTTTCTGCTATCCCTGTTTCTTTGTTCTCAACAAGTGACAATGTTTGGATTAAAACTGGATTTTGTAACTTGAAGAATTTGCCGAGAAGTCTTAGCATGCAAGAGAAATCCAATATTCACATTCAAAGTCAAATTTCTTTCAAAACGTTTGGAACTTCAAGAATTGATTTGGCCTTAAATGAACAGCAGAGACTTAATTAAATATCAACCTTCACAACTCCAAAGTTAAAGAAAACCGAGAAATTTCAGAGGATATCATTAATGGAACATGCTACCTAGCTAATCAAGAGTTGGCCTTTCGTGAAAATGATGAGAGTGCGACCTCGTTTAATCGTGGCAATTACGTCAAACTTATTTACGCTTTTGTTGAAAACGATGAAAGAGTTTCTCGTCATTTGAAGACTTCCACAGTGTTTTCTGGTTTGTCCAGTCGAATACAGAACGATATAATTGAAGCAGTGGCAGAGATTATTTGAACTGATATCAGAAAAGATATAAATAAAGCCTCCTTTGTTGCTGTAGAAGTTGACGAGACGACAGATGTTACGCAAAAGGCCCAGATTTCTGTTATTTTTTGTTATGTATGTGAGGCTTCATATATAGTCAAGGAAGCTTTTCGGAGTTTGATGATGTGAGAGATGACAGGCAAACTTCTGCAATAGCTCAATATGTCTTGAGGAGAACAATACAAAAGTTCAACTCTGTAGAAAAGCTGGTAGCGCAGACTTATGACGGAGCATCTATAATGTCATCTAAATTGAATGGGGTGCAAGCCAAGATAAAGAAAGATAAGCCCGAAGGAATGATTTTGCATTGTTATGCCCACATTACTGAACTTGGTGCTCTTACGTTCAGCAAAATGTATGCCTGCGTGTAAAGTATTTTTTAAAACGCTTGAGGGTTTAAGTGCATTTTTTAGTAAAACGACCAAACGCACTCACTTATTGGATAATGTTGTGAAGCGTCGTTTGCCATGGGCATCACCCACAAGATGGAGCTCAAATTCTAGATTCTTGCAAACGGTCAGCACGTACCACTTTGATCTACTTATGGTTTTCCATGTTATTGGTGACGCTGAAGACATGTGGGACAATGATTCGGTAATGAAGGCAGCTGGATTTGAGCGATGGCTCTGAAAGACGAGTACCTGCTTTTTGATTACGGCTTATGAGGAAATTTTTAATAAGACTTGATGCGTTGTTCAGAGTGCTGCAAAAAAATAGACATTGCATTTTGCTGCGCGCAAACACGCGATACGATCGATTACGTTGAGCGACAGAGACAAGAGTTTGATAGCTTCTACCACCGCTTTGAGCAGAAATGTGCAACACTTCATCTTACTGACACCAGCTATATGCGTCAAATAAAAGACAAAAGAAAACAAACATTTTACAATATTTTGGATGATATTATTGTTCAACTAAAATCGAGGTTTGAAAATTTCAGTGAACTGTCCTTTCTGAGTTTGGTAGATTGTTCAAAATTTTCCGAAAGGTATCAAGAGTTTGATGACAACAAAATTACAGAGCCTGTCAGAAAAGTATGATAAATTTTTCGACTGTGCAAAACTAAAGGCAGATCTCATTAGACTCTACAGCTCACAAACGATTAGAAATTAATGTAAAACTACAGCACAATTTCTCAGTTTTTTGTACCAGAAGGATTTAATTTAGGCAGTTCCGGAGGCGACAAAGTTACTGAAGCTAGTGCTCAGAGTACCCGCTACAGCATCATCGGTGGAAAGATCCTTTTCTGCACTGAAGAGAATCAAAACGTATATTAGAAATCGAACTGAAGAAAAGCGCGTTTCATCGTTGGGAATAATCGCATTTGAGAAGGAGCGACTACAAAGATGCGACGAAATAAAAAGGATTTTTACAACAACGTCACAGATAGTTTTGTCCAAAAGGATAGGCGAATGGATTTTATTTTCAAATAAATGTGGAAGCATGCTGATTTTTATTTTATTTAGTAGGTAACTGTTATTTGTGGTTGATTAAAAATGATTTGTGCCTCACCAACCAAAAGCCTCACCGCACGTCACTGGTTGATATCCCAAAAAATGTTTTTCAGTTGGACAACCGGCAAAAAACTCGATGGTAAGAAATTGATCTTCAAAAAAAGCCTTTCATCAAAAAAACGAATCGTGGTTTCATAAAACGGCAATGCATTAATTTTATTTGCACGAGGTTGACTTCCAAATAAGAAAAGGTTTTCAACTCGAAAATGGGCACAACAAACCACCATTTTCTGCATAAAATCCATCTCATCACGCCCATGGTTCTGAACCGCAAAAACTTTGGTATCGGGCCGATATCAGCTTTAACCGCTTTGAATAAACTCTATAATTACCTCAACAAATATTTCTAAAATTTGCCTAGGGTTGGATGCACCAAGCATGTTCAACTTGTGGTCAAGATAACCTCTGAGTTAACTTTCGGTTCAATTAAATTTGGTATGCACAGACAGTAATTTCCGTGACCGCTTGCTTAAGCGCTTTTATTTAACCAAAAATTTAACTCAACGTCGTAGGTGGCTCAACTGCTGATTAACGATCTAGTGTAGGATTTCCTCAGCGAATACACAAATCGAAGGCTTATTGTAATATTTTTACACAAATGTTGACACATTACAACAAAACCTTATTCAAATAGAAAAGGTTAACGAGAAAAATACTTAATATAGCTAGAGTTTTGTTGGCTCAGACTTTTAACTTGTCTTCATAACTAACCGTAAACAAAGCACACGTGAAATTGTGGACGGCGGAGCATGACATTCCCAAAGGATTGATTCAGTGTAACGTGTAGTGTTTATGCACCAAATCTCCGCACTAAGTCTTGATTGCATTTCAGCACATGAGGAATAATAAACGGTAACATTGGTGAAATTCTATTAGTAAATAATGAATCCAGGTTACGATGCTAAAGTTTAGCTTAAAGCAGTGGTTCTCAAACTTTTTTTGTTGCGACGCCTTTGCAAAAGTATGCTGAGCTTGCCACGCCCCAGTCATAAAAACACTGCTACCGAAGTTCTATTTAGTAGTATCGCAATACGTAATGAAGAAAAGAAAAATCAATGAAGAAACGAAATATCAAAAAGAATAAATGACCTGTCAGTTGGTAATTTAGTTCAAATCTAATGCGACGTCACTGACGTGTGGGCTTGTTCATTTTTGCAAAGATCGTGGAACCTTGAAAGAATCTTTGAAACTGCCACTTATTTCTCTTTCAACGCCTATTCGTGATGGATATTTGAATTTAGTGACGGCCATCGCAAAAAATACAGCTTCGTATAAATAAGACGTAGCGAGCGGGATAGGTATTCGCAATGTTTTTTCGTCAAAGCTGGGTATTCGTCATTCAATGAAATCCAAAAATTTGTCAGATTGACTGAATCAAACTTCCTTTTTAGGGATCTGTCACCGGTAAGATGAATGCAGTGTTCTTTTTCCTCTTCCGTGAAGGAAGATGTGATTGGCAGCACGTAAGGTTCGCGAATCCATTCATAGCGTAATCAATCTTTTAGAAAATAAAGCGCGAACTTCAACTCGAGCTTGGATAGATGTTGCACAAATACGCTTTGTAAATCTGAAGGCAGCATAATACTTTCCTTTCAAGCAGATTGGACAAAAAAGAGAAATACTGGGAACTTCCGGACACATTTGAAATATCTTCCTTCCACAGAGACAGCTTTTTTATAAACGCTGTGATGTTATCTTAAATGTCGAATACATGGGCGTAGGAGCTCAAAACAATTTGGAGGGGCACCAAATTTTTGCCCGAAAAATTTGTCACTGCAATTGAATTTTGCCCAAAAAAAATTTTCAACACATTATTTACGGTAATGGAATAAAAATTACCAATTTTGGACCACAGATGCTAACTGCAAAAAAGTCAATTTATTGAGAAATAAAATGGTACTTTCAAAAAATGGTCCAATAAACAAGATAGCATTAAGGGTAGCATTTTTTAAAGCCCATTTCTACTTTTCAAACTTACTTTGGTATATAGTTTAACTAAGTTTCTACTGTAAGAATCTAACCAATCTCAACAATCTGAATCCAAAATAAGCAAGTTTTTTTAAGCTAGTACTTGGTTATTTCTGTAATAAGTCTGCTGACTCACATAATCATAGCAATCGTTCTATAAAATGTTGTCTATAATTGTACCAATATGCCTTTTCCAAACACCAAAAAATCCAAAAGAAACAAATATTTGACCAATAAATAATAATGCTTTTCTCACCACATATTTAGTCAGTCATTATAAAAAATCCCTAGCGATTATTTGGAAAAAAAGGTCAAAGAATCAATTAAAAATTGGTGTCCACTAAATGTTCTTTACTATTATCTTTGAAATGTTGCTGAAATTATTTGATCTCACTCTTTCACTACTTTGACACTTTCAACTTGCACATTTTCTTTTTAAACAAATGCCTTTTGTTGAATGACTTTCAAAGAAAAAGAACAATAAAACACAAGCTAGAAGTTACTACAAAGTATTTGATTCCGTGTACCTACCATTTAATTCTTTAGAATCACAATCAGACTTGCATCGCAGATTAAAAATAAATAATAGGTCCACTGCACTACAAAGTACTTGGCAAAACGCTGTAGCATTTGACACGTGTTTATTACATTGCACACTCGTACAGATTATATAGCAGTACTTCTTTAATTTGTAGTAGTGGTACTGACAATTGAAAGCGCTTTAAATTATTTTAAGCCTTATGTATTTTGGTTCATTTGCTTTCAAAACGTTTTAATAAAGAAGTCATAACTTGGGTTTTACTATCACTTTCTTGTATACAATTAAAATAATTTATTCAATTTTTTCTCAAAATACAACTAACTGTACAAGTGTAACTTTGCAAACAATTCAATTGCTATCACAGTCAAATTTCAAATTTACTAGTATTTGGTACCTGATTTACTGCTAGTAAATTCTTAACGCATATGCATGAGTAACATCATACTAGCAGGATGAAAAGCAATAAAAAGCACTGATGTTTTTCTTGAATTTGGCTTGCACATAAATTTACCAATGTAAAATATAAACTGCATAAATAGCATTGTTCTCAAAATACAGCTAACGGTACAAGTGAACTTTGCAAGCAATTCAGTTACTACTAGCAACATAAAGTTTGGCACTTGGAAATAGAATCATTGCTTGTAAAGGAGGTCTTAATTCACAAGCGCTGGTAACAATATTCTAGCAGTAATAGAAAGTATCTGTAAACATTGATAATTTTCTGGAACTTAGCTTTGCACAAAAATTGTGTTTTCTGAATCATGCTCAAGAGATAAGTTATTATCATCAGATTCAATTGTAACACTTTCAACTATGTCGGCATTGGCAGAAAAAGTTGAAATTTTTTGACTTGCTGTTCAAAACTTTGTTCAACTCTATCGACTGCATGACCTTCCTTGGTTTCATAATCTTTGTCTTCAGATTCATTTGAAACATTTCAACAATCTGAAAATTGGCAGAAACAGTAAAAATCTCTGAATTTGTTGCAAAATCTTCCTCTTTGTCTCCAGCATCACCATTCATAACTTCATGCAAGTCATCATCTTGATCTTTCAATTGAACTACAGTTTCATCCGATCTTTCTTGCACTTCAGTAAGTTCAAACACATTTTTATTTGGCGACACACTTTCTTCACATTTATCTCGTTCACATGAGATACTACCAGTTACTGCTAAATTTGCAGAAGTTAAGTAGGTTGAATTATCTGCTGCTATAAAAGCACTAGATGAAGTAATTATGGCAGTAGCAAAACAAAGTTTTTTCTGAAAGGGATCGACTGAATCTTCTTCAACTGAAATAAATTTCACTGATAAATTGTTGTTTTGCTTTCTTGTAAGCTGATCTGCTTTGTATTCTGAATAAATGACTTTATTGCATGCAGTACATTTAATTTTCTTTCTATAGTCTTCTGCGATGCATTGCAAAAAGCACTAAATCAAGATCAGGTGCCTAAACTCTCTACCTATAAAATGCAAAATATCACAATCTATCTTTTAGCTTTAAAAACCAAAAAGAATAATAGCCTTTAGTAGAATAAATAAAAAGCCAAACTTCTTTATTTTTGTTTAGACAAAAAAATGACAAAGATATTGTGAAAATAGCTAGCTATTCTTGTCTAGCAGACTGGCAGTTACATTGACTTAAAATTACTGGTAATAAAACAACAAATAGACTACTGATCAATGCAACCAGATACTGTTCTCAAGTTCAATAGTTGAGCATATCCTGCTCTGGTTACTTTTTCTTTCAAAAGAAAGTTTTCTATAGCTTAAGCTAACAACCTACTGGTACTAAATGCCATTTAAATTAAGCTCAAAGTTGAATTGCCCGAAATTATCTAAATTGCCTAAATAGTTATAAAATCAAAAATATCTCTTTTGAATCAATTAGTTTAACCTGCAAAGAATCTGCAGTATAGCAATGGTAATTGCCCAAACTTTAAAAAATGCTTGAATTGTTACAAATCATCAAAAATGTCTATTATGAATTGATTTAGCAGATAGCAGTTTAGCCTGCCAGTACCAGCAGTAAAGTAATCATAATTGCTCTTGTATGATGCCCAAAAATCACAAACTTAAGCTATAAAAGTGTAGCTTATGTAGCGTGTCGCGCCTCGCACTTCATCGAGCTGCCATGCCAAACATCTTTTTGTCTTTTTTTTACATTTTTTTTATTAGTTTGCTTTCGGCGGTTTAGCACCTTGCTCCCGCCGATATGTGTGTGATTCTAGTTGTTTACTGTTAGAGCTGCGTTTGCTAATTTGCAACTTCGTGCGTCCCCAGTTTGACGCCCAGCTTGCGCACCTTTGCTGTTTTACCCTATGATTTTACTGTAATATTAACTGACGAAGTACATACCGTCAGGTTTGTAGCCGCTCGGCTATCTCCGTTTAAAGTACATCGTGCTCCTATAGTTCGCACGCCTGGCGATGTAACCTCACGCCAGGAATCTAGCCTGCATGGCTTTCCGGCAACCTAGCCGTGATATTGCAACGCGTATTGTTATTGTTATTGTATGCGTCTAAAATCACACACATTTATTTTTCTTTTTTTTTATTAGGGCTAGATTATGTTTATTTTTGTCTTCTCTTGGTAGCTCGGTGATCGGCTTGCCTTTCCCGCCATTAGGTTGTTTTTCCGTTGTTTTTTGTTAATGTGACGTGTGCAGTGCCCTGTTTACATAGACGTGTGCAGCGACCTAATTCCTGGTGTCGCGTGCAGATTTTGTTACCGACCATGTGGTCGGAGATATTGTGCTTTCTTTCTTCGTCGATCGCCGTGGCGGACGGACGTGTTCTGGTTGTCTGTCATGTTTCTCGTTCGTTGTTGATCGTCGTGGCAGAAGAACGTGATTTTTGATTATCTGCCACAGCTTGCGCGAATTGATGGAATAAAATATTGCTGTAATGCTTTCTTCCTTGTGACTGCCATAGTTCCCAGCAATTGGGATTCAGTCAGCACGTTATTGCTCAAAGGAACTTATTTCCTACACTTACTAGATGACGGTGCAGTAAGCAACAAAAAAAAAGGAATTCGATTCATAGGACGACACCCAAAGACATTATCTATGATTTGCTCAAAAACATATACAATCACAAATTTTAGGTTATAGTATGGTGCATTATAAGATCCTAAAGTTGCAGCACAATGGTTGAAATTGTACTTAGTAATGATTGAAAGTAAAAGAAATAGAAAATGTAAATACACTTACTCAAACTGCCCAAAAAATCAAAAATTGCCCAAAAATTTGTCGCAAAATCAATAGATTTTGACAAGCTGGGGGGGGGCCAGTGCCCCCCCGGACCCCCACTTTCTACGCCTATGGTCGAATATATTTCTATCAGCCCCTTGCATAGACAGGTTCAGTTTATTCAATTTAGCAAACATATCACACAAATAATCCAATTTTAATAAAAATTCGTTCTCAGCTAGGCAATCAGCAAGTTGATTCTTTAGTTTTTGCAAAAATGCGTGGAGTTCATCTAGCAGCTCGTGGACTCGTTTAAATGATTTTACAAGCGAAAGTCACCTGGACGAACAATAAAACAGCAACCTCCGATGCTCTACATTCATCTCTGCACAGTTTTTCAAACGCTTTTGACAAGGGCCGGTTTCAAGCCGATTTGACCGATTTTATCAAATTGGGCCACGCACCTTAACCCTTTGAGGATCATAAGATTCTAATTCATGAAATTTGAGACAATTCCTTCATTGTTTGGAAACAACAAAATTACAATAAATTTCAAAAAAATGGTTGTTACGTCATAATGATAGAACAATTAACAATCATGTAACATATGTGTTACATTATCCCTCAAAGGGTTAAAGGGGCCCTGCGCTAGTAGGGGTCCTTTTCTGTATTGTGAGGTACAAAATACTACGGAAAACGTAAAATAAAAAGTGAAATAATCTTTCTCATAATATTAATTTGTTATGCATGGTAAATTATCGTTATTAGCAATGAAATTCTTTTGTTCTGCTTTATTTCAGAAATTCAGATTAACATTTTTGTACTGTTTTCTAAAAAAGACAAATATGATATAAAAAGGCTTTACATCATGAGAAAAACTAGCAGAGATCGAGATAAAGGGCGCAAGTATTTAAGTGGTAACCAGAAAAGAGCATTGGCGAACGCAAAGGAAGCTGAAAATGAAAAACATAGAGGTGCTATCAATAAATTCCTTGTTACCCCGTCTTTGAAGCGCCCAAGGATTGAGAATGAAGAAAATAACAGCAATTCAGAAAATGATATAACCATGAATCCAATAACAGTTGATCAATACAATTTGGACATAAATGGCAAATTAGAAAAAAATGACACAGCTGTGAATAAAATTGAAGACAATCTCAATTCATCACAGGACAGTCCCAATACAGAAGGCATAATCATAACCGGAAAAAAGCAAGCCCAGGCATCATACAATGATGTATCATCCATAAGTACAGCTGTAAATATCATGAACGATGACCCAGCAAATTGGCCAACTGCGATGAATAACAATGCTAGAGATTATTTAGCAATGAAAGGTCCCCCTAATATTCCTGGGAACAGCTTTCCAAGAAATGGGAAAGGATTGTGTTTTTCAAAGTTCCACTGTAAGAGAAAACTTCTGAATGGGGAGAGTGTTGAAAGACCTTGGATTATATGCTCTAAGTCTGCTGATAAAATTTATTGCTTTTATTGCAAACTTTTCATAAAGAATGCATCGACGGCCTTATCAACTAGTGGATTCAACGATTGGTCTAATGTTCACACAAGATTATGTGAGCATGAAAAATCAAAGAACCATATGGAAGCTACATGTAGTTACTGGGAGTTACATCAAAGACTTTGTAGTGGACAGACAATTGGTAAAAAGCACGAAAAAATTATCAATGAGCAAGCAAAGCACTGGCAGCAAGTATTCAAAAGGCTAATAGCTACAGTGCAGTTTCTTGCAGAGAAAAATTAGAATTTAGGGGAACAAATGAAGATGTTCGTAATGAGAGTGTTCACAATGGAAACTTTTTAGGTCTTGTGGAGTTAGTTGGAAAGTTTGACCCTGTTCTTGACACACATTTGCGAAAAATCAAGACACACGAAATTCATAATCACTATTTAGGAAAAGATACTCAAAATGAACTTTTAGATATTATGGCCACAGCTACTTTGAATGAGATACTGAAACGTGTAAAAGCAGCAAAGTACTATGCCATTATTTTAGACTGCACTCCTGATATAAGTCACCAAGAGCAAATGTCTCTAATTATCAGGTATGTGTCTGATGGTAACTTGGCTCCTCCAGGTGTTTATGAACATTTCATTAAGTTTATACAAGTTCAAAGTAGCACAGGAGAAGATTTATATAAAACACGATTAAGCACACTGAAGGAAATAGATTTAAAAGTGCAAGATATTCGAGGCCAAGGCTACGACAACGGTAGCAACATGAAAGGTCACACATTTGGAGTACAAGCGCGACTGTTGAAAGAAAATTCAAGGGCGTTTTTTGTACCCTGTGCATGTCACAATTACAACCTTTTACTCGGAGATGTAGCCAAGTGTTGTCCAGATGCTATAATATTCTTTGGAATCTTGCAAGCGATCTACACATTGTTCTCAGCATCAACTAAAAGGTGGGCTGTTTTTAAAAAATATGTACCTGGGTTATCAGTGAAACCCTTGAGCATTACAAGATGGGAATGTCGCATTGACAGTGTTAAAGCTATTCGTTATCAGGTTGGAGAAGTATATGATGCTCTTGTTGAAATATCAGAGATAACAAATGAGCCGATGGTAAAAGCAGAAGCTGAATCTTTAGCAAACCAGCTAAAAGACTACAAATTTTGTGTTTCTTTGATATTTTGGTATGAAGTACTTTTTAAAGTTAACTATGTGAGCAAGGAACTACAAGGTGAAACAAAAGATATTAATGAAGGCATGGAGTTATTTGAAAAACTCTTGTCATGGCTAAGAAATTATAGAGAGGAAGGCTTTAATGATGTTCTACTAGGTGCAAATGAACTGGCTGAATCGATTGAATTACCAACGGAGCCTAGAAAATTTTATGAAAAAAAAATACGTCAAAGGAAGCGAATGTTTTTGTATGAGGCAAATGATCAATCTTATGATGATCCAAAAGAAACGTACAGAGTTCAGTGCTTCAACTTAGTCCTAGATCAAGCTATTCAGTCATTGAAAAGTAGATTTAAACAACTTAAAAATCACGTAAAATTATTTGGATTTATAAATAGTTTTCAAGATATACCTAAGAAGGAAATAAGGGAACGCACATCAAAACTTGAAGCTGCTTTAACAATTACCACAAGACAGGACGCTGAAGGAAAGATAGTTACTGAAAAAAATAAAGATGTTGATGGGTATATGTTGGCTGAAGAACTTGAAGCTCTGAAAACTTTCCTTCGACCCAGAATTAAGCCTTATGCCCTGTTTGAACACCTGATAGAAAACAATAGATTTACAACATTTCCTAATGTTTTCATTGCATTGAGGATTTATTTAACGATGCCAATAACTGTTGCATTAGGGGAAAAAAGCTTTTCAAAGCTGAAATTATTCAAAACATACTTGAGGTCTACGGTCTCGCAAGAAAGACTTAACAGTTTGTCAATGCTTTCTATAGAAAGCGAGATTGCTAAAGCTATTGACTTTGAAAATACTTTGAATGATTTTGCTAATAAAAAGGCTAGAAAAGTCTTTTTCTGAAAAAGTATAATGTAATTGCCTAATTTGCCTTTCTTGATGTTAAAAGTAAAACAATAAAAGCTTACACATTACCTTAAATTTGTTTTATAGCAAGTATTAAATGTCTATTTTTTTTGTATGTATGTTTTTTTTAAGAAATATAAACATCCCTAAATTTTACTATGAAGAGTAGGGGCCCCGCCATCAGATTTCTAATTGGGCCCAGCAGTTCCCAGCACCGGCCCTGCTTTTGACTTTAACGGCCGTGTTTTAATGAAGTTAATAAGTTTGGTGACGATTTCAACTGTAGCACCGAGGTCCGGGCTCTGTTCACGAGCCACCAATGCCTCTCGGTGAATCATGCAATGCATCTACATGGCCATTGAAGCATGTTCATAAATTAGACTTTGCAGTCCAGAGCAACTGCCAGACACAGCTTTGGCGCCATCTGCCCATATGCTAATGCAGTTTCTCCAATCTAAGTTATTTGTAGAAATAGAATTTTCGTTTATATTGAAAAGATCAATTCCTCGGCAACCAAGTTCAATAGGCTTGCAAAGTAGTACCTCCTCTACCAAGTTTGCTCAAAGAAGTCAACAAAACACACGTAGCAAATTAGGTGGGCATCTCGACTGCCATCAGTCGCTTCGTCTAATTGCAGGCTGAATTCTCGCTGTTTCGTTCTATCGATCAGTTGATCGTAAATGTCCAGCGCCATGTCACCAATCCGACGACACACGGTATTGTAGGGTAACGGTACTTACTTTAATTTTTCGGCAGCTCCTTCTCCTATTATCGTACTTGCAAGATTGATTGCAGCAGGCAGTATTATTTCCTCAGCAACTTAGCAATTTTGTGGGCAACTTGATAGAATGCTGATAAAGCCTTTGATAGGAGTTGCGTAAATTTTGAAATGGTAGATACTTGGCTCTTCATATTATTTAATTTTCGAGCAAAAAAATTTCATGGTTTACTTGCAAATTGTGGATGTGATGATATTAAATGACGTTTAAGCAATAAAAATGATACGAACTGAAGTCATGGCTATTATGTAATAATAAAAAAAATTCGAATGTGTGAAGCGTGAGCCGGCGGAAACAGTACATTATTCAAGTATCCTCTTCTGCTCTCGATATTAACTCTTTCGCTCCCGCGATCATCGATTGATGATCTCGTGTTTTCAGTGTTTCCTTCAAATTTTGTTAAATTGAGTCACAAAATTAGTTTACAAAAAAACGATTTGTGACTTTATTTTTCATCCGATTTTCATAAAATTTCAAAAGATCACGCTTATTTACTCACGCATCGGAAGATGTATAATTTGTGCCCTAATTCTTGGATTTATATACCCAAAAACGGTTAAAAAGACCAACAACCCAGTTGCAGACGACAAAATCGGCCAAATTCTCAGCACGTGCCAACTACACTAAAATCAAATTCAGATTACATCTTTACCACAACACCAAATCCTTCATCATTGATGCAGTCTGAAAGCTACTCTTTTGGGGCATCATTTGACAAAATTTCAAGCGATAATAATAAATTTTACGTTTTTAAATTTCCAAATTTTTTAGAGGTCTCAAAACCCCCAAACAAATTTGAATGGTTAGTAAATAAAAGTAAATTTAGTGCGTAAAAATATCATATGTTGCTAAATACTGATCTCATTTGATAGCTTAGGAAATTTGCTTTCCAGCAATATATAACTTTAAATAGTGTAGACTAAGTGGTATATGATATTTACTGATCAAAAATGACTACTGTACATCATGTCAGTTCAAAACCCCCCAAAAATGTTTTGACTTACTTTCACTAAATTATAATTTTTACAAAAACTACACCCTATAGAAACATATAATAAATTGCAAGTGTTTCACCAATAACATGGTCATTTTGTATCAAATTTCCAAGGAGACAAAGACTGAAATACAAGTTTAAAAGCTAGCAGAAGTTTGGCTTTCGTAAATCAAAGTTTGCTGTATCCCCCTTGTTTCTCAACACATGGGAAGGGTCTAAACAAGCGGCTGTTTCATTATCAGTGACAGCATATTCTATTTAAACTTGATATTTTCTGAATCTTGAAGAAATTCCCTGTTCAAAAATACATAATATTACATGGTTTAGGCTAACCTGTAGCAGATAATAACTGATCATATTTTAGGTACTAAATTTAACCATCAAAATTTGGTACCAGTCGGTACCGGTCCAAAAAAAGGTCATGTGTCTCAGAAAATTGCAAATTGTAGAAAACCTAGGCTTTTAGGTAAGTTTTGAGTGATGTACCTTGAAAGCTTATTTCCTTAGCATCATTTTGCGACCATTTCTAAAAAATTGGTAGAAAATAAAATCTGTAGTGATCTTTGAGGTGAGGGTACTACTTTAATTTCAAAGACAACTACCCCAGTTGGGGGGTTAATTTGCATAAAATTTGCATATTCAAAAAAATGTTTATTTTTCTATTTGAAATCCTCAAGAAATGTAGATTTCAACGATATATCACACTTAATGTAGAAGTAAACAGCTGAGTAATGATTTACAAACAAACTTGAGGTACATAATTATGATTAATTATGACAGTTTTTCGCTCTGCCACCTTACGGACATTTTTTTTCGCTTTTCACGTGGGAGCAAAAGAGTTAAGAACGGTATGTTTGCTTAAAGTTACAAAACTGTAGTTTTTGCATTGAAATATTCCTTTTTTTGCTTATTTGAAAGTAGTTTCGAACAGAATGACTGTGCGACGCCCTACGAGATTTCAAACGACGCACAGTTTGAGAACCACTGGCTTAAAGAATCAAAGGCCTCAGTGAAATTGTAGTAAAATCTAGGACTACCTTCAAAAACAGGTGATTTCACTTCAAAATTGGGGACACTAGCGTACTGAAGGGTGAGGCCATTGTGCCATGGCCTCCCCTCAGACCCTAAAAATGAAAAAAGTATCTGGTTAAAGTAAAACAGTTATCAAAATTTGTTATATTCTTGAAAGTGAATAAGAGTTGTTGAGGGCAGATAAAACCTTGTAGAGGGAGGACATAGCCGCACAAACCATTATTTTAAAAGCGATATTTGATCAATTAACTCCGCTACTTATGCAAAATATCAGCTTTCTGTATATTTTCGCAACGTTGCCAGTTACAATGGCAACGGGCGAACAGTCATTTAGCGCCCTAAAGCTGATCAAAACGTACTTACGTACAAGCATGCAAGAAAATCGGCTCAATGCATTGACTCTATTGCATATAAACAACGACATTAGACTTGATTATAGTCAAGTGATTGACCAATATGCGAAAGGAAACCGTCGCCTAAATTTAAAATAAACTGACTTTATTTTACGCTGGATTTTTATTTTACGATTCCATTCTTGTAATAAGTCTCGTAAAAGCATTATACTAAAACTTGCTTCCAGAATGCACAAAAATGAGTATTTTTAGGTGTAATTTTGCAAAATTTTTCCGGGGCACGCCCCCGGACCACCCTAGAATGGTCGTAACTTCAATATTCCCCATTAGTTGATTTGACATCACATGATTGTGACAAAACTTTGGGCCTTCCCTAGGAAACTTCTGCGTAAGCCACTGATTGGTGATATGGCGTGTGTAAACCCACTGGACTGTTTAAAATCAATTTGCAAACCAAAATCTTTTGTTAGCTCTTCTACAGGTTGGCCGGCATTACATCGTGCGTTATTGTGAGAAGACACAGAACGTGCTGGTTGGAATGTTAAAAACGGTGAATCAAAAACATTAGTTTTGTTACGGTATGCGTATTTTCGTTGGACACATTGACATAAAGAACTATCACCAACTAAAATGCACACGTTTTTATTGATATTTACATTGGGATAATTCGTATTGGAAATGGATTGAGCAGTTCAAGCGTTTGTCCTCTCATGGATATTTGGTAGATTACTTGACGTGGGCAATACATCAAGTGGTGGTAAAGAACTTATTTACAGGAGCTTGTGACGTGACATTGTTCCCTTTCAGTGGAAAATCTGCGGCCAACGTAGCTACGTTTTGTTATTCAAAATTGACACATTTTATCCTATCGGGGACAGTCAACACTCCATCTTTTAAAATTACAGGTTTCTGATTTTGCCCAATTGCAGAAACTTTAGGGGTAGATGTTCAATGTCAACATAAACCACGTCTACACACTCGGTATTTATCTCTGAAGTGTTTCATTAATAATTAACTAGCTTAAATTCAAAGTTGATTCAGTTTTTGTTGAAAAGGTGATTCTTTTCGTTTGTGCAGACGTTTTATTTCAAATTCTTTTTTTCTAGTGCCTGTCCGCGACAAATCGGTTTTTGCTCTAATTTGAAACTTTCTTCTGGGTGTTGGCAATTTTGGTGAAAACTGGGGATTATTTTGGTCGAAACCGACCCAGGAGATTTTGGTAGAACCTGGAAATTATTTTGGCTGAAATATTTGGCAATCACCTGATTTTGGTGTGAAAACCCGAAATTTTAGGATTTTTGAAAAAATTTGGATGAGGTCCGTTTTTTAGAATTTCAACAACAAAAGTTGTGATTATGAATTGGATACAAAGTAAAGGAGGGCCGTTTTTCCTTTTTCTTTTGACGGTCAGCGCCACAATGAGAGATATTTTCTAAATTTTTGGAAAAATGGTTGTGGAACAGAACTTTTTACAAATGGCGTGCTAAAAATTTTCAGAACCTTGGGATTTTTTAATTAAAGATTGCCGTTATAGAAATTTTTTGAAACCTTTTTTTGGATTTTTGCTGGTTGATGGTTGGCAATCAGTGTTGCCAGTTTCGCGGTTTTTCCGCGGAATTGGGTTAATTTTGGTTAGACTTGCGGGAAAAATTTTGCAGACGCAGGTCCCGGTTTTTTGGGCTATTTTTTGACATCCAGTTCCGCTATTTGGGGCTTGCTTTTGGAGTAACAACAAGTGTAAAATTTTAAGACAACTGTGTGTAACATGGAGGTTGTTACCATCGCCGGCATATTTTGTGAGAAAAACAGCTCGAAAATATGCTCAACTGGCACCACATTGAATTATTTTCCAAAAGCAAGATTGGTTTGACCCCGCCTGGTAGGTGATGACCTTTTTTTTTTGGAAATCACCGTTTCACCGAAGGAAAGTTACCAAAACGATCCCGGCAGCAGTAGCGTTGCCTGTTATTTTGGAAACCATGCTGAAGCACAGGCCAACTTGTCTATGGCCATTGATGGGAGATCAAATAGTGTGCTGATGCCGGGCGTGAACTGTTCTCCCAACGGCCCTGTATGGACTAACTTTGCAAATTTTTGGCTGTTTTACAACAGGCAAGCGTTGGGCTAGTCTTTAGATACCATTTCCGCTGGAAACTCGAAGAAAATCTGGCAACACGGTTGGTTACAACTTACATGTTCAGGTGGCGGCGGCTAAAATCTGATTTTTGAAAGTGGTACCGCACTAACCAAGCGTAGGGATGTAGAAGGTAGTAGAGACATAGATGTGGACATATGAGGCCTAGCAGAGGTATTGAGGTACAGTACGAGCCTAATGCGTGCATAAAAAGCGTAGTAGGCCACAGACGTAGTTCTGTAATGAGCGAGAAGCGTAGTATAGGTGCATTAGGTATAGTGAGCACAATACAAGCATAGCTCAAACAGCCGGTATTGAGAAGCATGGTAGACATATTACAGGCATATTAGGCAGCAGTCACTATGTTTTCAATATGCATACTATCACTAAATCTAGAATATTGTACTCTTAGCCGACTATGCTTATAGGCTACTTACTATCCCAGGGGTGGGCAAAGTTTTCATTAGAAAAGCCACGTGCGGAAATGTAGAACTACGGCAGAGCCACAAATTCCGTTTGAAGTGTTAATACAGATACAACAAAGAAAACAAGCTTTACTCAAAACAATATAATAGAAACAAACATAACAATACACGATATTACAGATTTTGCACAATTTTACCATCATTTGATTAACTAAGGGTTTCCATTTTATTAGCTAGCTTCTGAAAATCTGGGCGATATGATATCAAGGCAGTGCGAATTAATTCGCTCAAGTGTTCATTTGTTAGGCTTGCATGATATTTTGATTTTACAAATTTCATCACAGAGAATAAAGATTCACAGCAATATGTAGTCCTAAAAACAGAAAGCAGTCGTGCACTGGTTTTTTTAAGTTCTGAATATTTACGCTCCATAACCTGTTGCCAGAACTCCACTGTAGAGTGGCACTTATTAAAATTTTTCAGAGCCAGATCTTCTTGCAACTCGATCAGTTCCATTTCTGCTGCAGATATGTCTGTGACGAAAGGTTTACAAATTAGACAGACATCATTGATTACATCGATGTCAAATGGAATTAC
Source organism: Trididemnum clinides (assembly GCA_963675345.1). NCBI lineage: Eukaryota > Metazoa > Chordata > Ascidiacea > Aplousobranchia > Didemnidae > Trididemnum > Trididemnum clinides. The sequence goes on from OY776287.1 coordinate 26,530,825, forward strand.
AACAAATGTAGAGCATGGCTTAAGCTCCTGAAAATCGTCAAATTTTGCTTGAAACTCTTCCAGCAGTCCTTGCAATTTATCTATATTCTTCCACTTTAAGGTCTGTTATTACTTCTGTAAATGCATTCACTGTCATTTTGAGGTTGGGAAAATGACGGAAAGTTTTTGACATTATTTCTCTTTGAAAAACTTTAATTTTGTTCTGGAAACTAATGACAGTTTGAGCAAGGTCTGATGTGATCCTTTCAGTACCTTGGATTGCTAAATTGAGAATTTGTAGATTCTTCATTATATCAATAAGAAACATCAGGTCTTGCATCCATACATTATTTTTTAGCTGAGAATAACATTTTCTCTTTTTGTCAAGAAAAAGATTGATAGGCTTCAACAAATCCACAAACCTACTCAGTACATTACTTTTTGAGAGCCATCTTACAATGCAGTATAAAAAAAACATCAAATGGTGCATCTTCTAACTCCACTCTTCCACAAAGTTATGAAATTGCCTGTGGTTTTTCCCATTTATGCGTATAAAATTTACTATTTCGAGGACAGTTTTTATGACATCTTCATACCTAAAGTGTTTTGCTGCAATATGTTCATGATGGATGATGCAATGTATTGGAAGGAGCTCTGGAAAGTTAGAATCCCACTTTATAAGTTAAATTAATCTGACACATTTACCCACCATTGCTGGTGCATCATCAGTTGCAACACTGACAAGTTTATTAAGAGGCACATGAAATCTGGTTAAAGCTTTGTCGAGTGCATTTTTTATGTAAACTCCACAAGTTGTTTCTCTTGTTGCCACTAAGTCCAACAACTCTTTTTTGATGGTAAGATCAGATCAAACATACTGCACAAATATCGCTAATTTGGGATTTTCTTGTATGTCTGTTGATTCATCAATAGCAATACTAAATGCAAGGGAACTTTTCAAGTCAGTTTGCGTTGTAACTGAAATATCTGCACTTATCTGACAAATGCGCCTTCATGTAGTTTGTCACAAACACAACATTTGCGCTATTAAGCGCTGAAGCGTTTTGTTGTTGGGATCCAACAATGCGACCACATCAGTTACATTTTTCTTCACAAATTTACAGTCAGAATATGGGTGTTTAGAACGAGCAATGCTCCAAGACATAAGAAAAGAAGCTTCAGTCATCGCATCATTCCTTACTGAATACTTCCATAAACTGCTGTTGACTTGCTAGCACAGATTTTAACTCAGTTAATTTGCTTTTTCTTACTTCCGATTTTGGTGGAAACTTGCTTGAAAAGTTTTTGTGATTCATTTCATGATGGCATTTTACATTACTGCCTTTGTTTTGATTGAGCAACTTATGGCAAATTAGACACAAAGGTTTATTTTCATGAACAGTAAATGCATAATCTTTTTCCTATTCCACATTAAAAGCTCTGTTTTCCTCTTCATATTTTTGTTTCTTTGTATTTGTTGATGTCGTCTCACTTTGTTTCGCAATGTATGTAGTATACTTGTGACTCCGACTTCAGTATAGTTATCTGACTGTCTGAAATAGCACACAACTGTAAATTAAATCTACAGTACACTTCTGAGTCTGACCTATATTCCTACTTCGCACTGCTGTGCTTACAATGAACAAATGAATGATTTCCATGCTATAATCCGACTTAGCACCTACTGTTCTTAAAAATCTACACTTGACCTAATTCCAACTGTGAATAACAGTACATTAAGAATTAATGGCGTCCTACCTTGGTGAATACTAAACAAGCTATTACAATCAGATAGCTATGAAACTAACTATTATGAGTAGCAATACATGTAGTAGTTATTCAGTTTTTTATCCGGTGTTTTCCCTTTAGCAGAGATGGCCGGATTTACCCCATTCCTTCTGCAATTTTACGCACTCCGTCCCTCCACTTGTCTCGTCTCAGGGCATCTTCCTTCTTCAAACCAATCTTCTCTGTCTCCTCTTCCACTTGCTTCTTCCAGGTCTTCTTCGGTCGTCCTCGCTTTCTCTTGCCAGTCACTTCAAGATTCAGAGCAACCCTCAAAACACTATCGTCATCCCTCCTCAGTACATGTCCATACCATCTAACTCCATTCGCTGTTGCTAACCGGTCTATTGTTTCCTTCAACCCTAACATATCCATCTGTTCTTCAATCGTCTTTCTGTCTACCACTTTCTGACCGCACATGGCTCTCACCATAGCTCTCTCTGTTCTTCTCAAAATCGCTTTTTCATTTTCTTTGAGACACCATGTCTCACTTCCATACAGTATTGCTGATCTTACGCAACAACAATAAACTTTACCTTTCATCTTCAGAGGGAACCTATTTCCAAGCAACAACTCTCCACATTTCCTGAATCTTACCCAACCGATTCTTACTCTTGCTGTGACTGCCGCTTCACAACCACCACTAGCATTCAGTCTGTCTCCCAAATAACAAAATCCATTCACTGTCTCCACTTCATCGCACAACTTCTCGATCGAATCCATCGTCCCTTCCATTATTCCTTTACATTTCAAGCAAACAAAATGCATTGCCAACCTAGCGGTAACTCTCTTCATTTTTGCACATTTGCCATGAACCCAGTTTTCACATTTTGTGCACAACACTGAGTTAGCCATGACTCTCCTTCCACAAACTCCACATGGATCTATCTTGCTTTTGTATAGTTCGCCTTCTGACCCGCTTACCATCATTTTTGTTTTTCTGGTGTTGACCTTTAAACCTTTACTTTCCAGTGCATTCTTCCAATTCCAAAACCTTTCCTTCAAGTCTTCCATGTCTTCACTCATGATAACAAGGTCATCTGCATATAGTAATTCGTTAACCACACCCCTTCTTGCATTTTCAGTAACAACGTCCACCACTATTGCAAACAATAGTGGCGACAGCACAGATCCTTGATGTACACCAACATTTACTTCGAATTCCTCTGAATATGCAGATCCCACCCTCACTCTTGTCTTTGCACCATCATACAGGCTCATAACTGCCCGAACTATTACTTCTGATAGACCCTTCTTTCTCATGGCCCATTCCATCACTTTTCTCGGCACTCTATCAAAAGCTTTTTCCATGTCAACAAAACACATATACAACTTCTTGTCCTTCTTTTGATATTCTTCCTGCATTCTTCTCACAATAAATATCGCATCCACTGTTCCTTTTCCTGGCATAAATCCAAACTGCATTTCATTCAAATCGACTAGTGTTCGTATTCGCCTCTCTAGCACTCTTTCAACAATTTTCATGGCATGTTCTAGCAGTTTCACTCCTCTGTATGATCCGCAGCTCATCACATCACCCTTTCCTTTAAAGATAGGTACAATCACACTTGTTTTCCACTCATCAGGCATTCCTCTACCATCCAATACACGCTGGCACAGTTCCATCATCACTTTAACCCCGATTTCGCCACTTGCAACTATCATCTCCACACTTACTTCAGATGGTCCGGTTGCCTTTCCTGATTTCATCCTTTGCATTGCCTCCACAATTTCATTACGAGCCACTTTTTCCACTGGTCCTTCTACTACATCAGTTTCCACCATGTGGTCCCATTCGTTCTCTTCATTCATGATCTTTTCCATATGTTCCTTCCAAATTTTTGCCCGGTCTTCTTCAATAAAACCCAATCGTCCGTCTCCTCCTCTCAAGCACCTTCCTCCTTCCACATCCTTCCCTTCCTTTTTTATTCTTCTAAGGAAGTAGAAAACACTATTAGAATTATGATATAAATTATTCAACTCCTGATTAGCTTCCTTTCTCATAGCTCTAGCAACAATTTTCCTTGTTTGATTTCTTATACGTTTGTATTGAGTTTTATTTTCTTCTGATGGGAACCTGCATAGCTCTTTAAATGCCGCCTTCTTTCTTGCAATGGTATCCTTGACCTCTTCATTCCACCACCACATGTCTCCTTGATCTCTCCTAGACTTCTTCTTTCCACACACTTCGTCACAAGCCTTTAGAACACCATCCTTAAAAGTTTTCCACAAATCAGGTGCATCTGCATTCACTAGTTCTTTTACTCTTTTTTCAAATCTCACTCTTGTTCGGTTTTCATTCAACTTCCAAATCTTTCTTCTTATGATTCGTTCCTTTCTCACACCCTGTTTTAGAACCTTTTTATCTAGATCTACGACCACCAGCCTGTGCTGAAGTTCCCATGGAATCACTTTTACATCCCTGATATACTTTCTATATTTTTCCCCCACAAGCACAAAATCAATTTCTGTTTCACACCCACCGCCACTATAAGTAATTTTCCTTTTGTCTGTCTTTTTAAACCAAGTATTTGCCACGCACAGCTCTCTTTCATCACAGAACTCCAGCAATCTTCTTCCTTCTGCATTTCTTTTCCCAACACCATTCCCCCCGTGAACACCTTCAAAACCTTCAGCACATTTCCCCACATGTCCATTGAAATCCCCCAAAAAAACAATGATTTCACTACAACTTCCCAAGTCCCACTCACTCCCCATTTCATCATAAAAACGAACTTTCTCTGCATCTGGTCTTCCACTTTGTGGCCCATACGCACATATTACGCGCATCACCTCCCTACCTAGAGTTAGCACAATCACGATTACTCTGTCACTTTTTCTTCTAACTTCCACAACGTTTCCGGATATTTCCTCTTTCACCAAAATTCCAACCCCTCCAAATCCTGCATCATTTCCTGACCACCACATTTTATACCTTTGTCCCGAAGCACCCACAAAACGAGCTCCTTGGCCTTTCCATCTTACTTCCTGGATGCAACACACATCAACTTTTCTCTTCCTCAGTTCTTCACACACTTCCGTTTTCCTTCCACAAAGACTTCCCACATTTAATGTTCCAAATCTTATCCCATGACATTCAGATTTTAACCCGGAGATTCTTCGCACCCCCTGCCCATTTAAGAGCTGCCGGGGACTGGGGGCCATTTGTATATTTTTTCTGGTCATGGGGATTTACTGGAGCAAAATTCTTCTACAGGGAGCATGCCCTTGCTTACCCCCAACCTCAGTTTTTTGACATGAGTGGTCCAACCAAGCAATTAAGCTGGCAACCCCACCATTAACAGTTAGACTGCAATTGGTAGGTACCCAATAGTCGCCTCTTACGACATGCTGGGTAAACAGCTTCACTATTCTGATAACCGGTGAAGCACGGCTAATGAATATGAATAATATGAATAACAATTGTATACTGTTAAATTATGATATTATTGTTCGAGAGAAGAGCCACAAACGAATGGTTGGGGAGCTGCACTTTGCCCACCATTGTACTATACTATGCTCAGTTGTTCACTCTGCCTATAATCAAGTATGTGGAAACGGTTATAGAAAATAACTACTTCTGCTTCCACTCCAAATGGTTAAAGAAAGTACAGTAGAGACGAATTAATAAGTGGTTGGAATTATTATCTGAGGATTTATGTAGCTGGGATTACACAGTTACAATAGCTCAAGTTTGAGAACAAGCATGAAGCAAACACTTCATTTTTACATCATTATGTTGTTATGGCCCATGTCTGTTTGTTGTGAATAATTATTCATCAATGAAGTGAAATAATGTGCTTGATGCTTAATACATTTCAAAATATGCAAAATTGATGGTCGATCTTAAGTCATTGTGTTGCAGCTGTAATTGTATCAGCCCCACCGACTGATTAAGTTGGAAGCTGAAGCTCTTCTGCTTTTATTAAATAAACACTGCTTCCACATTCTTGCTTATAATATGCCTACTATGCTTACCGTAGGTCTAGCTTACAGCCTAGTCTGTATTATGCCCAATGTGCTTGCATAATGCTTCCTGCACCTGTACTATGCTAAAACTTTACCTACAGTGACTTAAGAAATCATAAAACATTTTTTTTTTAAACTTGTATTGCTTTTTGAAGTTGGCAGACAATCTCAAGCAGATTTTTATTCAGTTACAGAACTAACTTACATTAGGTTACCTCAAAATTGACAAACAGCCTCTTTCATAATTTGGAGACTGAGGTTCATTTTTCTTTCTATTATTAGATTTTTTATGCCACTGTCAAACATATATGTAGTTTTTCAGGCTGAAAAAATTATGCTTACCAACAGAGCATTGAAAGCAAGCGTGTTCACATTGCTTTCAAAGTTATGAAAGTAAAAGTGTTTGTGAGGTCAATTGGCTTTTAGAGAATAAGTTGTAAATTTTTACCTATACAGTGAATTTATTCATGCATATGAGCTTATGCTCCGTTTTCACGTCTTAAATCAGACTGGGTCACCACAGTGAGTACACTGCTTGGCCCTGCCTTTTGTCTGTCAGATAAAGATAGAGGTATCCTGTCACTCGCTATTCCAAAAGACCCAGCATGCAAGCTTGCCAGCTTTATCCCCACGCTATTTCTTTTGTCAAGCAGGGAAGCTGTGAATACCATTTTTTAAAGTCTGTTGGTATGATTTGACAAGAAAATTGAACTCGGGTCTACCTCCTACAAAGCGGATGCTCTAACCACAACACTACTAACAGTGAATAATTGAACAATCATATTACAGAGAGTAGCAAAATATTTTAATGGATGCTGTGGCTGGTCAAGTATGTATTCCAGGTGAATTACATTTCTTTTATAGTTCTATTGTCATGCGTTTAAATTTGACTTTCTACAAAGCTGTGGCATATTACATTTTCAGGTGTAACAGCCCAACTGGTCAACATCATGGTTAAGGAGTTTGAATCACCATCTATGGCAGCAATGTGTGTACATCAAAAACTCGTGTGAAATGTGCTATTGCATTCTTGGTAAACCACTGTATGTTGATGTTTCTTGCTTGGTTGCACTTCTTGACGTAGAAGTGCATCATGCCAGCAGTATTGGCTGCTCCACAGTCAGTCACTCAAGAGCAAGCAACATAAATTTTTTCCATGGCCAAGAGATTATAATTTGTTTCTTAATCAGTCAACTCAAATAACTAGAGTTGCTATTTCTTTATTTCCCACTCTGCTTAGCTGATTTGTTAAGGAGAATGAAAAATTAGCCTATACTAGTAGTTTCCAACTTTGTCAATACTATGGACCTGTTTGAAGGCTTGGATATGCAGTGGAATTAGCCATTGTTATTTTTGAAATACATCAAAAATAAGTTACCTGCCTGCAGAAGTCTGGTGTTTACCCACATGTAGGTCTTTACTTGCCATGACTGCAGACCTTATATGCAGTGTACTTTGCTGAAATCATTTGTGAACCCCCAAAAAATTCTTATTTAGACCCTTGGTTGGGATTCACAGGACTACCCTGATCTTATGCATTTAGCTATTCTTTAGTGTGACCTTAATCTTATGTAGGAGAAAGATTGTCCAGCACTGAGTTTGGACAACCTGGTTCTGGGACCTATGAACGTCATGGATACATTTTTTCCTCCCTTACAGGAACAGTTGTTAAAGATGTACAATCGTCTTCTCTTCCTATCATCTCGGTCACTCCTAGAATAAAAGCTGAGGGTGTACCAGAAGTGGACGCAATTGTAACTTGCAAGGTAAGAAAATTTAAGTTATTTGCTGTGGCCTTCCCGAGGGTCCCAGTTACCTTGGGCATTCCCCTCATATAAACCATTTTTTTGTCATGCTGCCCTTGGAATAACTGCAGAAGGGCAGCACTCGGTTTTCTAAAATAGGTTGACTGTTTTTCCTGCCTCTCTTGATCGTATTCTCATTCTCCTTCTGATGAGCGGCAACGTATATCTTAACCCTGGCCCTGTCTTTCCCTGTTCAGTGTGTGCTGGAAATGTGTCCCAGCACTCGCTCACCTTGACTCTATCTCACCTCACAATCTGGTGATCTGGACTGATGACTTTGTTCCTTTTCCTTTTGGCAAAAGCAACTCTGGCGTCCTAGCCAACTGCTTGCTTTGTCGCACTGAGACCACTCTTTCCTTTTTGGCAGGGCCAGTATGTTTTAGTTTTTCCATTGAAGCCTGTGCCATTCTGCAAGCTGTCTGCTGGACCAGGCAGCACCAACAAATCTGCCATTTCTCTTCTCATCTCTGACTCTCGCTATGTTGTCATACACTGCATATGTACTCAGGCTCAGCTTGCAAGTCTTCAGTTAGACTGGGCCACCATGACGGGTAGACTGCTTGGCCCTACCACCTGTTTGCCACATGAAAATGGAGGCATCCCGTTAAGTTGTTTGCTCAAGGACACAACAAGCAAGCTTGCCGGCTTCTTTTCCAAACTATCCCTATTGTGCTGACTGCTGAGCTCCAGGCAGGGAAGTTGTGAATACCATTTTTGAAGTCTTTTGGTATGACTCAGCTTGGGAAATAAACTTCAGTTCTACCAACTGTGGAGTGGATGCTCTAACCACTACGCCATTGCACCAGTTGATTGTATTAATGGGATACCTCTATCTTCATGTGGCAGACAGGTGATGGGGCCAAGCAGTCTACTTGTTGTGGTGGCCCAGTCTAAGTGAAGACTCACAAACCAAGCCTGAGCGCATACGGAGTGTATATACATCTTCCTGCATAATGCTTAGAACGAATAGCTATGTTGTCACCACTTTGTCCAATTCTCTGTCTTTCCTTTTACCTTAAACTCTCATGAAGATCTGGAAGGAACTGTCTTCTATTCCCTCCTTTACTATCAGGCTACAATGGGTTTCCAGACACTCCTTTCTCCTGAGGAGCAATGCAGCTGATGAATTGTCCAGATGGGGTGTGCCACTCATGCCCTCGGCCATACGTTGTAGTCTCTCTCGTATCCACTCTTTTCTTGAACTGGAGGTGTGCTGTCTCATCTAAATTTTTTGGCTAACAAGTTGCCTTATATTCCACTGAGGAACTTGTGCTTCCTTGTCATGCTTGATGTGACCTCTCTTGTCTTCGCTGCAATGAACACAGCCTTCTGTTAAGCTCTTATCTCACTAGAATTGGCAGAATCGAGAACCCTTCATGCAGCACCTGCAGCCATCTGATCCAGGACATCTCTCATCTCATTCTGCACTGTCCAGGTATGGACTCTTTGTGCCACTCACTTTTTCACAATCCTATGACATCTTGTCCAGGTCCTTGAGAGTTTCCCAGCTTCTGGGGCTCCATAGTCTTCTGCCAAGCTTGCATCTGTTGGAAGGGGTTGGGTAACGACAACAACAACAAGATGGAGATAAATTTTCCAACTATCATTTCTAATCAAATTAAGGCTTCACATTTTGTTTGTATTTCACCATACACCAATACTTTGAAAGCACAATTCAGCAATGCAGAGAAACTACACCAAACTCCTAGATATTCATATCAGACTCCAATAAATCTTAACAAACAAAGGAGACCAACTGAGCGTGATCCAAGAAAATTTATTGCTTTGGGCTGGACTTGGTCGTAAAATGAATCAGTCTTTGGCAAATTCACAATAGCAAAGCAAACCATCTGAATACCATACTAGGACAAGAAATTTATTACTTTAAGTTGATCTTAGGCTGGAGTTTTTTTCCACAAACTAGGGATGGGCAATTCAGAATAATTTACTATTCTAGAATAGTTAAACCGAATCCAGAATCCGAATCTTTTTCTTGCAATTAGCACAATCAACATGAAAGCATTTATTACAAGTTTACAAGAATAAAAGCACAATCAGATAACGAGATTATTGCAATGCAATACATTTAAGCTTTCTTCATCTTTGCCTGTGTGTGCGATTTAGTTTTTGGATCATTGCATGCAACGAGTGTTCTCTTTAAACGCGAAAAAAGTGCGAATTGGTGTAAACATGTCCGGCGGATTCGCAGTTATAACTCCAAGATGCGTAAAAAAGTCCGGCGGTATTTGTTAATTTTTTCGCAGTTGTTAAAATCTTTGGAACCAACTGTTTCACGTGAGAGACAGTGAATAAGAATTGAAGGTTGAACCGTCGCTTTTTTAGAGAAGTGTAACGTCTTGCGTAAACAACGCATGATTCTGACGCAACAGCGAGTGAGGACGACTCAAAAATCTTTTGTATCGAAAATTATCACTCAAGTAATTAACACAAAGTAAATAAAAAAGTTTTTTTCTTTACTTTTTCCGGTCAGTTTCAATCTTAGCTAAAAAGCTCTCAAACACCAGTTTAACACAGACATCATTTTTTGAGGGAAGTTTGAAGCTGGAAGTGGTTAAAATGTGTATTTTTTTCTTTACGCTTCAACGCTATTTTCAATAGTGCTTGATGAGATAAGAAAGCGCACAGCTCTCGGTTTCAATTTAGCACAAAAAATACCATTTATTAAAGAAATTATTCAGTTTTTGTTAAATACTAATAAATAACCTGTTCACTCTTACCAATCATAAAACCAAAAGTAAAAAAATACGACTTCTAAGTTCTGATCAACCCCTAAAATGCGAAGCAAAAAAAGTGGATTCTAGTTTTGATCCCTTTAAAAGCGTATGTATTAAATTGTAGCCTTTTTTTTATGTAATTTACTTGAAAGGTAATTTGAAATACTTCTCTCCCCCCAGAAATTTTGAAAACTCTGCGCTTACACCAATAGAGTTGTTGTTTGGACTTGCTTTTACATTTATCTTTAAAGATCTTTAACGCGCAGTTAACTCCAGTTCTTGTTGCGAAAGACGTAACAGAGTAAACAAGATACAACTCGCAAGCTGGCGTCTTAATCAAATTAAAAAATAAAGGTTGTTCGTGACAGATGATGATGGCCTAAATCAGAGATTTTCAATCGGCGAACCATGGTCTTTACGGGGCCAGTACTTTATTTAACCTTCTCATTGAGTGAAATTGGAAAATCTTCTTGATGATTTGTTTTTTTATTTTATTTGGACAGCATTCCTGAAATTTACATTGACAACTTTTTTGAGGTCGCCCATAAAATCGAGAAAAATTAATGATCGGGCCACGTGTCTCTGCTTTTCGAAAATGGGCCACGCACAAAAAACGGTTAAAAAGCACTGAACTAGGATAAACGTGCCATAATTGAAAAAAATACGACTGAGGGAAAAACAAAGGGTGCGGTTATATGCAAATCAACGTTATAGGTAAATTTTAAGTATCCGAAATACTGAAATTCTGCAGGGACTGAGGAAAACGTTACGTTATTAAAAGCAGGTTGACGTCATAAATAAAGCCATTAGACTAATTCTACTGTACAATCACAGACATGTTTTTTTACAACTTCAAAATACGCTATTTGGGCTGATGTAGCGGTTTGTTCAGCAATGTCCCCTAAAATTTGTCCGGCGGTTTTTGTACATTTTCTAGCAATTTCGCACTTGCGCCGACGGTTATACACTTACTAAAATGTTAGATGGAACACTGCATGTAATTGATACTTTTACAAAAAGAAAATCTGTGACCAAGCAACGTGATAAAGCTTGTAAGCAGGATATAAACCGAATCCTGTTATTGGATTCGGATAGTTTGGGATTCGAATCCTTCGGATTCGGTATTCGGAATTGCCCATCCCTACCACAAACCACATTGGCAATTTTACAATCTTTTTTCTACATTTTCACTGTCTTCAAGACTTGGTGATTCAGGGCATGCCTACCTTAACGCACTCTTTTTTTGAACCAGACTTTGAAAATTGTTTCTGTTCAGTTAACAAAAGTAATTTTTTCTGGCTAAGCTTGAGCCAACCTCTATTGCAGTGATTTTCAACCTTTTTTATTCCATTGACCCCTCTAACCGATGTGTAAAGCTAAATTCCCCCTACCAGAAGTTTTATATCCATATACTAAGAAGAGAAATTAACCACCAGAAATTTAGTTCGTAATTAGTATGCTTATAGCAGTCTACTAAGAGAACCTAAGCTCTAACAATTGATAAACTTTTTAGACTCTTAACATTCATTACTACAAAATACTTTGTATTAGCTTTGGAATGATAATGAATCAACAAAAAGAATTTACTCAAAACACAAAAAGAGTCAGCAAATTTAGCAATCAGTGAGTGGCTTGTCATTTTTTTTTCTTGACAATTCGTGGATGCGTGGAAGAGTATTGACAAGAATACAATGCATTTTGTTTTCCGCATCCTGTCTATTTCTTTGCTTTGTCTACCTTCGCAAGAGAGCTGAGAAACCAGACTTGCATAGATACATGGAGACAAACAGATATCTCGGACAGCTCTCTTTGCCACTTTAGGATAGGAATCGCACATCAATGGCCAAAATCCAGTGATTGATTTTTCAGTAAATAAATATATTGCCCAGAAATCGGTTTTGAGATATAAAAATTCATCCTGAAAACGATCGGAAACTTTTTCAAGTGACAATATGAACGAATTTCGTTTTAAATCAAGCTGATCATCACCAATTTGAGAAAATATTCAATGAATTTTGATTCCAATGCTACCAGATGTTGCAAAATCAAATCTTTTTCCAAATCGGGAAGCACATGTTCGTCGTCATCAACCTTAGAGTTGATGATTATTCTTCAAACGTTGCAACGTTGTTCATTCTAACTTTTTCAATTATCAAGTTTGCTCATGAAAACTGCCAAAGTATCTTAAAATAGTATTGTGCTTGTTTTTCCCTTGCATCTTTAGGCTTAGTTTATTCACAAAAATCTCAAGACAATGAGCAAGGCGTCTCATCCATTCATCATTGTTATATTCCAATTTCTTTTGAAACAAAAAAAATAATTTGAGTTCGTCTCTCAGCTCAAACATTTGCTTGGTTACATTTATTCTTGAAAGCCATCGAATATTTGTATGGAAAAGAAGCATGCTGTAGTTTGCATCTATGTCAGTGCATAGTTGTGTAAAAAATCGGAAGATAATAGCTCCTGGGCAAAATTTACCGTTAGAATTGATTAATCAGGAACTTCTCATAATGGAGCAGGGAGCATTTTATAGGCCAGCACATGGTGAGGAATCATTCAATGAATACGTTTTACATTTGGACTTCACTTCTGAATGTAAGCTTGAAGTCCGAATTCGGTTTCCAACAAAGGTGGGGCTCCCTCTGTGCAGTACCCACATTTGTTTTCCAATAAAAGATTTTCTGATTCAAGAAAGAAGAAACTGTTTCGAAGATGTTGACAGCTTTTGCAGTTGTTTTGAAAGGGAAACAAAAGAGAAACTCTTTAAATTCAGTTGAATAGACATATTTTACAAATACCATTAATTGGGAACAAGATGTCATATCAGTCGATACGTCCAGTTGAATTGAAAATAAGCCAAACGTAGCAGACTTGATCTCTTATGATTTTATCTTTAATGTCCATAGCCACGTCTTCGATCCTTCTCTGAATTGTACTATTAGATAATGAGAATTGTGCTATTAGATAGTGCAGCAGTTTTTTCTTCTCTTTTTTTCCTAGCACAAGTTCAACTGTTTTTAGAGACCAAGGTTATAACAAATTTTCATCGAACAACTAGCATGCCGTTGAAAGAAGCTTCTGCTTTTATCCTTGTGTTGTGAGTGGACATTTTGCTAGTGCTGTTTTAACTTTGTTGGTTTAAAAAAATCATTTGACAGAACTTTATTGCTTATCACATACTAAGGTCTTTCCTCTGCATTGATATTGATGCATGTAAATCCAAATTCCATGTATGAATCTTTGTATCTCTTTTTTTTGACATTCATGTTGTTAAAATGCTAATGATTATAATTAGCCTTAACAATTCTGATTAAAAGATACTGAAATTAAAAAAAAACTTGTGAAATTTGCCTTGACAGTTATGTCGTTTCACGGACTCAAATGCCATTACTCGCATGTTAAAGCACAAGCAGCTGAATGAAGCAATCAGACGTCATAATCACTAATAACAAAGCTCAAGAAAAATAGTTTGCATGTTACGCAAAAACCATCAACTATTGTCACAAATAGCAGCATTATTAACAAAAAGCAGTAAGCGTTAGTCACAAACAACAGTAGCCGTTATGAAGCAGCAAAGCCAAAAAATAATTTGGTAAATACCATCGCTTACATGAAGTCAAATTTAATAGAGTACTGTAACTCGAACTTTTGAAATGTTTCTCACAGAAAACAATCTATAAAGCATTACAGTCATTATCCAAAACGTGCGATTACATTTTAAACAGAATTGCTCCCTTCCCTCCCATTGAGAACCCCCACTCTATTGGCATGTGACAAAGTACAAACAGTAAGTCAAGACACAGTTAGTTTGCAAAAATCTGCAAAAATTCTCTGCATTGCCTTCATCGTGGCGTCTGTGACCAAATAACTACGTAGCAAAGTTATTGGCAACCTTGGGCCCTAACATTGGTAACGTTTATGCATTAAATATTATCTAACATCACCAAGGATTCCCATGTATTTCGTGTTAGGTAAAAATGTGGAATACGCTTTTGATGCTCTGAAATGTAGAATAGGTAAAAAAACTTGTGGAATCACAGACAACTGTTAGTCATTCATTCTTGCCACGGCATAGCTCTAATGATTGTTTAGCGTTTTTGAGCAGTTTTTCCTTTAAAATATAGTTGCTAAATAATATTATGGGTGTGGCGCAATGGTCTCTGCTTTAAATTGGTCTTCAAATGACTGAGTTAAGTGCTCACATTGTGATTCTGCGTCTGCACATGGCATGGCTGAACAGAACTGTTATTCAGAACTGCCCATGGCACGCTCATGCTTTGAGTTTGCTCTGCAGCTTCTGCAAAGTGCAGTCTTGTATGCGTAACAGCTGACTCAAACGATTGTGAAGGTAATTTTGCAGGTTTTTCAATTCGGATTGGCGTAATTACGCATACCTCCTACTTTGCAATTAATGTGCATTCTAATACATCTCTTAGTTTGAAATATTTAATACCCCTTAGATCTAAACGTAAATCCTTGAGGGTGTTGAGGCAAGCTTTCAGGACCCCTCGTTTAATTAGTAACAAAGTTGTTGCACCAATCTTGTAACGTTTTTTCACATGCAGATCACCCAAATCGCTTCTCGTTTTGCAAAATGCATTATTATTGCGGTCAACAATCATCCACTTACTGAAGGTTTCAGGGGGATGATCAGAAAAGAAAATGTTAGGGAAACTGATCGTGATCGTGTGGATATTCAGAAGTCATTTCGGCCTGGTGATATCGCTTTGGCAAAAGTGGTTAGTACTTGTTTCTCATGAGTTATAACCTAGGAAGCAAAAATTGTCCTCTTAACCTAGAGCGAAAATTAACCTCTCTGCACCAATCAACAGCCGCCTAAACGTGGTGGTGCGGTCCTTTGGGTTGGGTCGAAATGGCTGTTGGCCTTCCTGAGGGTCCCAGTTACCCCGGGCACTCCCCTTCATTTTTTCGCTATGCTGCCCCCTGAACGACCGCAGAAGGGCAGCACACAGCTTCTTTAAAATCGGTCGCCTGTTTTCTCTTTTTTCTTTTCTCCTGCCTCTCT
The DNA here is from genome assembly GCA_963675345.1 of Trididemnum clinides. Taxonomy (NCBI): domain Eukaryota; kingdom Metazoa; phylum Chordata; class Ascidiacea; order Aplousobranchia; family Didemnidae; genus Trididemnum; species Trididemnum clinides. Next base: position 26,546,124 of record OY776287.1, read on the forward strand.
CTTGCTCTTCTTCGTCTTCTCATTCTCCTCCTTCTCTTGATGAGCGGTAACGTTCATCCCAACCCTGGCCCCATTTTCCCTGCTCTGTGTGCGCTGGAAATGTGACCTGGCGGGGCAAATCAGTGCAATGCTGCGCTTGCTTCAAATGGGTCCATCTAAGGTGCTCACAACTTTCCTTATCCCAATTCAGAGCTCTAGGCAGCTCTCACTCTTGGAGCTGTCCCCCTGCCGAATCACTGTGACTCCCTCCTCGGACTCCTCCGACATGTATACCTCCACTGTACAATCTAGCCCCGCCTCTGCTAACGCTGCTCTCGCGTCTCCAAATTTCTTATCCCCCATCTGCTCATTATATACCTTCTCCCTCTGCCCCCTACCACCGTCCCTTGCTCCTGGCTTTCCTTCTGCGCCTCCTGCCCTCACTCCTCCCCCTGACTCTCTCAGGGTTCTTCAATGGAATGCTGGAGGTCTTCGAGTCAGGAGCACTGAACTACTTCACTTTCTTTCGTCCCATCCTGTCGACCTTATCTACATCCAGGAATCCAATCTTGACTCCTCTTCCTCTTTCCGGATTCCTGGATTTTCTGCTCTGCGCTTTGATCGCACCCACTCACGGTCTGGCATTCTGTCCTCTGATACCACGCACGCTAGCGACGGCGTTGTCATTTTCGTCAGGCAGGGCCTATCTTTCTCTGAACTTTCTACCTCCTCTCTTTCTTTGCTTGATCCCTACTCTGATTATGTAGGGATCAACATCTCCCTAAACAACTCCTCCTCACTCTCTTTTCTCAATGTGTATGCCCCCCTATTCGCTCCTCCCCAACGGATGGCAGAACTAATTCCTTTTCTTCCTCCATTCTTCCCTCCTCCAGAAATCTCTTCATTCTAGGGGACTTCAATTGCCATCACCCCCTCTGGGACTCAAGAGTTACTTCCGACCCCTGCTGGGAAAAAGTATTCGACTGGGTCATCTTCTCTGACCTCGTACCCCTCAATAACCCTGGCACATCCACCCTTCTCCATCGCTCCTCTGGCAGTCGCTCCTCTCCTGACATCTCCTTTGCCCTTTCTTCTCTTGCCCTCTCCTGCTCCTGGGAGGTGCTACGGGACCTGGGTTCTGACCATCTACCAATTCTTCTATCTATCCCCCTCTCTCCGGTCCTCGCCCCAACGAGCGTCCTCTTTCCTTCAATTTTCAGAAAGCTCGCTGGGATGGGTTTGCCTCCTACATTGACTCTCACTGTCCTTCAGCAGAGGAATACTCGTCTCTTTCTCTTTCCTCTGCTGCTGCTCTCTTTACCTCTCTGACTTTGAATGCGGCCAAATCTTCCATTCCTTTCGGCCGCATCAAACGCCCTCCTAAAGCCTGGTGGTCTGCTGAAGTGGAAGAAGCGGTTAGTGAAAGACGCAAGGCTTTGGCTGCCGCTCACAGATGTGATATAGATCGCCAGGCTTACATCTCCGCTTCTCGATGCGCCTCGTCAGTCATCACCAAGGCCAAGGCGGAGGCATGGCAGACGACTTGCTCTTCTCTCTCACCTAGGTCTAACCCTAAATATGTACACTCTCTTCTTCGCTCAATCGCTGGCTCTCCTTTGTCTTCCTCTTCTCCTAACTTTCCTAACTGTTCTTCTCCCAGGGAATCGGCTTCGGTCTATGCCGCTTACCTGAGGTCCCACTTTTCCGTTTCTCAGCCAAAGTCTCTGCGTAGCAGAGCCAGAGGCTACCTCTCTGAGCTCCGCCGAGCCACGTGCCCTGTGGAGTCTCACTCGTCCTTTTGCTCTCCTTTCTCACTTGCTGAATTTCATGCGGCTGCCTCCGACCTCTCCTCGTCCACCGCCACTGGTCCAGACAAAGTTGCCTATCCCATGCTAAAGCACCTTCCTCGCTCTGGCATGGATTTTCTTCTTTACATTTTCAGTCTCTTCTGGTCTTCGCATTCCTTTGCTTCCATCTGGAAGACATCTTCCATTATTCCCATCCACAAGATGGGAAAGCCTCTCGACTCTCCTACTTCCTTCCGGCCTATCTCTCTCACCTTCTGCGTATCAAAGCTTTTTGAACGCATCATTCTATCCTGGCTCCTCTTCTTTCTGGAATCTAATTCCATTCTTTCTCCCCGCCAGGCTGGTTTCCGCCCTGGACGGTCTACTCTAGATCAAATTCTGTACCTTTCTCAGTCCATTTCGGATGGGTTTAACTAACCCAGGCCGGGCTCTCAGACGATCCTGTCTACTATCGATTTCTCCAAAGCTTTTGACTCTGTCTGGCATCCCGCCCTTTTTCCATAAACTCATTTCGGATGGCCTGCCTCCTTGCTTTGCTCGTTGGACTCAATCTTTCCTTTTTGATAGGCGCGATTCTGTGGTTTATCAAAATCACAAAAGTCGATCCTTTCGAGTCCGTTGAGGCGTTCCGCAAGGATCCGTTCTTGGCCCTGTACTTTTCTCTCTCTTCATTAATGATCTCCCGGCATCTCTGCCTTCTTCCGTCAGCTGCTCTCTTTACGCTGACGATCTGGCCATTTGGTCCTCCTCCCCCTCGGTCTCCACTGCTGTGGAGGCCACACAAGGAGCTCTGTTTCGATTGGAGCGCTGGTCTAAGTACTGGTGTCTTCCTCTCAATCCGAGCAAATGTGAGGCCTCCTTCTTCTCAGTGGATCCCCACCAGGCTAACCTCCAGTCCAACTTCCTTCTACTCGGCTCCCGCCTCCGTTTCAATCCCACTCCAACTTTTCTTGGGGTCATCTTCGACCGCACTCTTTCGTTTTCTAAACACGTATCTTCGCTGAAGGCCAAGTTTTTCTCACGTCTCAAGGCCTTACGCTGTATCTCTGCTTCCTCATGGGGACCATCTAAGGATTCCCTCTCTCTTCTGTATAAATCTTTTCTTCGGCCTCTTCTCACTTACGCTTCACCCGGATGGTTTCCTTTCCTAAGCGTTACCAATTTCACCAAATTGGAACGCCTCCACCGAGCGGCCAGTCGTGCCATCACCGGCTGCCTCTCGTCCTCCCCTATCCCACTTCTTCTCTGCGAGGCTTCTCTACGTCCCCTACGAGTCACTCTGACTCACTTTACTCTTTTATCTTATGATCGGGCTCTTCGTCTCCCAACCTCCTTTCCTATTTCAGGATTGGCCAGACTAGGAGTGAAACCAAGACTTTGCAGATCGTCCTGGAGAGCTTTTGCGTCCACTCACCCGCTCATGCTTCGTTCTACTTGTTCTAGGGAGGCTCTTCTTGCTTGCCCTCCCTGTCCTCCTTGGAATCTTCCTTCGTTCACGGCGGAGTCCACTCTTTCCTCTCCATGCTCTCGCTCTGATCCTCCTCTTTCTCGCCAGGTGCGGCTCTCACCCACCTTGACTCTCTCTCCACTCACGATCTGGTGCTTTGGACAGACGGCTCTGTTCCTTTTCTATTTGGCAAAGACAGCTCCGGCGTACTTGCCAACTGCTCTCTCTGTGGCATTGAAGCCACTCTTTCCTTTTCAGCAGGCCCAGTATGTTCGAGTTTTTCCACTGAAGCCTGCGCCATTCTGCACGCTCTTTGCTGGTCTCGGCAGCACCAACAAGTCTGCCATTTCTCTTCTCTTCTCCTATTATCTGATTCTCGTTCTGTCCTCGCCACCCTGTCCTCTCCTCCATCTTTCCTTTTATCTCAAACTCTATGGCAGATCTGGCAGGAACTGTCTTCTTTCTCCTCCTGTTCTATCAGGCTACAATGGTTCCCCGGACACACGTTTCTATCGGGAAACGACGCGGCTGATGAGCTGGCCAGACGGGGAGCGCTACTTGCGTCCTCCGCTATCCCTTGTAGCCTCTCTCCTCTTATCTCTCGTATCCACTCTCGTCTTATCTCGGACTGGAGGCGTACTGTCTCATCGAAGTTCTTTGACACACAGGTTCCCTCGATTTCCACCGAGGAACTTGTGCTCCCTCGTCATGCTCGCTGTGTCCTCTCTTGTCTACGCTGCAACGGACACAGCCTTTTTTTAGGTTCTTATCTCTCTAGGATTGGCAGAATCGAGAATCCTTCCTGCAGCGCCTGTGAACACTCGTCCCAGGACACCTCTCATCTCATTCTGTACTGTCCAACTACGGACTCTTTGGGCCGCTCACACTTTGGCGACTCTCTGTCTCTTTACGATCTCTAGTCCAGTCCCTGGAAAGTTGCCCAGCTTCTGGGGCTCCATGGTCTTCCGCCATGTCCCCATCCCTCGGAAGGGGTCGGGTAAACAACAACAACAAAATTAACCTCTTCATTAACATAAGCCATAATACAGCCTTGTAGCAAACTAATGCACTTAGTACCTGTTACCTACATTTATATCATTCTGTTTCAAGCATGCTTCACATGTTTTAAAGATTTTTTGCACTACCGCTAGATGTCAGGCTTGTATTTTCTTGGAACTAAACTTATTAAAGTATCAGTGATGTTAACCAACTCCGTTTTTCTAGTTATCTCTTGGTGATGCTTCCTGTTATCAACTGACCACAGCTGAAAATGAACTTGGCGTTGTAATCGCTCATAGCGAGAACGGATCTCCCATGGTTCCACTCAGCCACTGTGAAATGCAGTGCCCCACGACTTTAGTGAAGGAAAATCGAAAAGTTGCGCGACCACAGAATAAATATCTTTTATTTCCGGACAGATGATTATTAAATATTTTTACGTTTGTTATCTTCCATGAAATTTCTTGGAAGGTGATGCTTCACAAGTACGGTTGGATTTCTGATCGATTTTTTTTGCGCTTTTTTCACAATATTGTTTTAGGAATGCTGTCATTCAAATTTTAATCTTGTTTGTTGTTAGGACGTCGCTTGATAGCGTGGCACGATAAGGTTGATAATTTACATTGTTGGAAAGTCGAGTCATTTGCACAAAATGACTCTATTACAATAACTCCTGTCGAGGTTCGACTGACCCGCCAATAATGAAGTTGCATGAAAAAAATTTTCTGCCGTATGATTTGTAGTGATACAGAACAGAAGAAACGGCATAAATCGCATTCACGTGATATGGAACATAGGAAATGGTGATAAGTAACGCCTATATCAGTGGTTCCCAACCTATGCGCCGCGAGATGTCATCAGGTGCGCCGTAAAAGATATTGAAGTTAAATTCAATCAAGTACGCTTTAAAAAATTCCACGCCGCCGACGTTAGTCAGTACGGCACACTTACGATAATGTTGGTAGTAATTGAGTTGTTTTTGGTTGGTAAATGTATCATTCAAGTTTATTTGCGCTTGAATAAGGTTCGTTGTGTGGCTGCATTGTGCAAAATAATGCATGAAATAAATAGCGATTGTGACATATACAAGCACTGACACACATCTAAGCCAGTCCACTGTGCCCTAAATACTACCGTACGATACTAAACTAAATTGTTTGCACTTGGTCAAGATATTATACTTGTCGCGCTTTATAAGTTCCCAATAAAATGGATAAATTTATCAAGGGGAAACAAAGTGATGATAATAAATCAGAAAGTAAACGTTCCAAGGCAGCAAAGCCCTGTGATAAAGCACCAAAAGCTCGACCAAAACGTCAATACTGCGATGATTATTTGAAATATGGATTTCACTGGACTGGTAGTGATGATCAACCTTTCCCACTGTGTGTCATTTGTGGCGAAAAAATGTCAAACGAAGGTATGGTGCCCAGCAAGTTGAGTAGACCTTTTGTAACCAAACACTCGCAGCTTCAAGATAAAAATCTGAACTATTTTCGGAGACTACTAGAGCAACAATCCAAACAAAAAACCGCTTTTCAAAAATTGTTAACTGTTTCTGAAAAGGCACAAGCTGCTTCCTATGATGTCTCCGAAATGATCGCGCAGCAAACAAGATCACGTACTTTGGCTGAGTCGATCATCTTGCCTGCTTGCAGAAAGATAGTAAAAAGAATTTTGGGTGACAAAGCCGAACAGGAAATACGCAAGACTCCCCTATCACATAATGCAATCCAAAGACGTATTGTGGATTTGTCTGCTAATATCGAGGAAACTACATACTAAACTTCAAAGCACCGTTGAATTCGCTTTACAAGTTGACGAATCAGCGGCAAACCACAGTTACTTGCGTTTATTCGTTTCGTTGATGGAAATCAAATAATAAATCAATTTTTGTGCTGCAAGGAAATGTCACTCACTACAAGACGTCTTTGACATATTATCTGGTTACCTTGAAAAATGGAATTTATCATGGAACTCGTGCATTGGAATATGTACTGGTGGGGCGCCATGCATGGTTGGCAGTATTAAAGGTTTTGTATCACTCGTACAAAAAGAAAATCCTAATGTTGTACAAACCCACTGCTTCCTCCATAGGGAAGTACTTGTTTCAAAAACAATACCAGATGACTTAAGTTTTAAAACAAGTTTTTCAAATGGTTGATTTCATCAAAATGAGGCTGAAGTCTCGTTTTTTTGAGAAAATTTGTGTTGATATGGACTCTCGGCACAAACGTTTGGTTCTGCACACTGAAGCGAGGTGGCTCTCGAGAGGAAAAGTGCTATGGCTTGTATATGAACTGCACAAGGAACTTCATGCATTTTTCAAAACAGAAGAACATGAACACTTCTGTGAATTCTGGCTTTCAAGGCTAGAATATTTGGCTGAAATACTTGCACATCTCAATGGCCTCAACACAAGCATGCAAGACAGAGAAGAAAACATTCTGACTTCATCAGATAAGCTGATTGCATTTAAAAAGAAAGTTGCAATTTGGAAAAACAGAGCTAAAGATGGTAACCTTGAGTTGTTCCCTTTAGTACGACAAAGCTGCATAAAGAAAATTATCTCCATTGTATTTCAACACTTAACAACTCTGGAAGAAAAAATTAACTTTTATTTCCCATCACTGAAGACCGATGAATATGACTGGGTTCGAAATCCTTTTATAGAGAATTCATCTAACACTGGTTTTTTATTACCTGAAGAAGAGAAGTTGGCATGTGTTTCCAGTGATCGTGGACTTAAAATCAAACATGCTGGGATACCAATAGATACATTTTGGATTGCTGTCAAAGAAGAATATTCTTCATTAGCTAAAAAGGCTTTGACCATTCTGATGCAGTTTTCGACATCATATCTATGTGAGCTCGGATTTTCAACACCCCACAATATGAAGTCCAAAAACGAGAGCGGCTTTGTTGCATTGAAGAAGAAATGAGGGTTTGTCTCTGAATTACGTCCTGACATTGAAATGGTTGCAAAGAAACATTAACCACAAGTTTCTCACTGACAGAATTGTTGCAATCCTGTCATAAAGACGCAAGTACAGTGAATTTCCTGGAAACAAGCTAAATTACGGTTATTGCCTTAATTTTTCGTTGTGATATGTAAAAAACGGTCAATTTGAATAAATTTTGTATAGAAAATATTTGAGGTGTGCCAAATAATTTTCGTTTTTTTTCTAAAATGCGCCGCGACAGAAAAAAGGTTGGGAACCACTGGCCTATATGCTATCTAATATACAGTGTGTCCAAAAAGTGGCTACCGTTCAAAAATCCATTTATTATCCATCATTAAACAAAGAATGTGATGGGCTAAATTGGGTTACATGTAGGTTGACCATACGTCCTATTTTTGGAGGACATGTCCTCCTTTTTTGGTAAAAAGTAATTGGTCCTCCGAGGATGTTTAAAAATGCCTTTGTCCTTTTTAATAAAAACTAATTTGGTCATCCAAAGTCGTTGAAAAATTCCCTTTTTACGTTTACCCTGTGATTAAAAAATTATGTCACTGCATATTAGTTCAAGTGATAATAAGTTTAACTGGTAAGGAATGATAAAAGGGAGTTTCCTAACGGTCTACCTCAGACTGACTGTTGCTTTAGGTTTGAAAGAGTAAGGTTACATCGAAAACGGTACAAATACCGGTAAGCTTACAAACTGCATTTCTTGTATTTTACTCACTGGAGATACAGAGATAAATTTTGCTTTGTTCTGGTCGATTGATCTAATTTCAAAGAAACCATTTCGGTGCATATTTATTTTATTTTAAAAATTTAAACAACATTTTCAGTTAAACTGTTTATGATTATCATTGCTGTGATTTTTGAAAAATACAACAAAAAGCTAAAATATAAATCCGGTTTGCCAAAAAGAAAATCAAAGTTTACTGAAGAACTTCAACAGAAGTAACCATTTTTTAGAAAAGAACGAGATGAGTTCGAAGCAGAATGCCTTACTTGTGGCTACAGAACTTTTGTTTCTGTAGCAAATAAAGGCAAACTTAACCTAGACATGCATGTAGACAGTTCAAAGCATAAAAAAGCTGTCCGATTTACATTTTTTTGTTCACTGGCATAATAAATTTAAAAAATAAACTGCTATATTTGTACTAATTATCAAATCTGGTCAGTGTTCAACAAATGTGCAGAAAAATTTTCCCAGCCTTGCTGAACAACTTGTAGGGCTGATAATGATTATCAAAAAATGTCCTTTTTGGTAATGAAAATATGGTCACCCTAGTTACATGTTCAAATGGGTTAAATGACTACACAGCATTCTTTTATTTTATTTGTCGTAGGGAGCTACCTGAAGTCCTTTCAAAGAGACACAGAGACGTATTCGGCGTGTAGTCACTTGTATCAACCATCTTTACTGAATAAACTACGAAGTATGAAATATCAATTATGTACATGGGAAATAAGATGTTGCTGTAAATTCAAAATGTTAGATATCTAGGTAATGAATTCAGAAAATCAATGCAATATTCATAGCACTGTCTCAATAGACAGTAATGCAAATAACGTTTATATTTATTTCTCCATTAAGAATTTGAAATTGAGAAAATTTGAACGGTAACGACTTGACACACTGTATATAGAGCGCAATTCTGTCTGTACGTACGCTTTAACTGTTCAGAAACTACTGGACTTAACAAACATCAAACTTTGCACGATTAATCACCATCTCTGGGTGAGTGAACTAAGGGTGTTCTTGACGTCACAATCAAAAATGATTTTTTAAAATTTATATTGCTTGACAGAGCAACACCATTTTGTGCTCAACAAAAGCCAGTCTCCCACTCAACAACGTACAAAATATTTCATCTCTACGGTCTTAGATGACGTCATAACGCTTGATTGCACAATTGTTAGCTGTATTTTCTTAAAAACTACTGATCGTAGAAACGCGATTGAACACTCTCTCCAGAGACATTAATAGATTGATTTTGATAAAAACAACCCTGCAACAATTTAAACTCTTCACAACCCAACGAGCAATTCGTTACTTGAGCCTTCTAAACATGCTTTTCTTGCACGCTTACAACTCGCTCTATGATGTCATAATGCCGCCTGGCACAATTTACACAAGTCTATCGGTGTCAGAGATCATGATATTATTTTTTCATAAATTGCTGTTTTGCAAAATCATTTACTTAAAAACTGATTTGTTACCCCATTTCTCAACCGCTTTTTAAAATTTTTTCAATAAATCAAAGGTTATTTCAAGGCTATTTCGATAGTCTGCAATATGTATGTATAGCTTCCCTGCTTGGCGCTCGGCATTTATGGGAGGTTGCGGAGAACAAGCCGGCAAGTTCTCTTGTTGTGTTTTTGGGCAAGGCACTTAACGGGACGCCCCACCTTCATGTGGAAGACAGGTGACCCGGAAATGGCAACTCCCAAGCGAGTGCGGACTTACCGTCCAAAACATAGCGATACATCGCTTTCTCGTGAATGGAGGATAAATATGGCAAATAAAAATAAAAAAAAATGTACCTTTTGTATTAGTTCTTAAACAAAAAAGATGAACTTTATCACCGTAGTGCAACTTTTACCTCTTCCAAAAAGTGGTAACCTGAGTTATTAAGTTTAATGCAAAAATGTTGTAATTTGGTATTAGCAATTACTGTCCTTCGAAGGCTTAGTAAATTTGTTTTCTAGCAATATGTGATTCCAATTACTTTGGGCTAAGAATTAGTTTATAATGGTTGATCAAGTATTGGTTGTCAAACTTGTCATACATGTTCTATTTGTAATTGAACAATTATTCTACCTGACCTAATCCACTCGAAACTGTGAGACAAAGTTGGTTCTTTGGTGCATTTTAACCACTTTTCCTCACAAGCATAGTTCTTTGGCAATATCATTGTACGTTTTTAAATCATTCATCAAAAAAAAATAAAATCTCTAAGCGTTTATAAAATAGCCTACCGGTTAGAAACTTAAAATTTTGCTGCCTGCATTTCACAAAATTGCAATTTGTAGAAAAACTACGTGCTTTGTTACATTTTGTCTATTCTTCCTTGCTAGCGTGGATCTTTGGCATTATTCATCAAAAGATTCGCTAAAAATTTAAATGTTTACCCAACTCCAAGCATAGCACTTGGTTGTCACCCAAGAAAAGTGGAGGTAACTAAGATGGTCCTGTTCGACTTTTACAAAAAAATATTAGTTTCGAGCTACATATCATCTAAATGTCGAAGTAATTTCCTTTGCAATTGGGTGAGGCTTGCGCAGCCAGTTGATTTGATGTCATTAACGACGACATTATTAATGGGAGCCCTGCGATTGCAATAACTTATAATTGTGAGTGCTTCATTTCGGATTAGTTTGCTCTTTTCATGGCTGCGTTTTTGCAAGGATCATCAACATGCGGGCAGTCACAGGCGTTAACTCATACAAATTCGCTTATAATAACGAAAAAGTCGTGAGTTGCAATCCTAACATTTAATGGCTTAATTTTGAAAATAGATTTCAATTGCCTTGACGTCCACCCATAACTTTAATATACTGCCAAGCACTTGCTGAATTAAACGGATAAAAGTCTGTTTAGTTTAAGAACGTCTATGGTGATAACAGGGCAAATGAGATGATGTTGCCAGCACTGCCATAAACTGGATATATGTAATGGTTATGCTCACCCGCCCAGCGATGGCGTAGTGGTTAGAACGTTCGCTTCGCAGTCGGTAGACCAGGGGTTCATTCCCCTTGTTGAATCATACCAAAATACTAAAAAAAAGTATAGCTTCCCTGCTTGGCGCTCGGCATCTAAGGGATGTTGTGGAGAACAAGCCGGCAAGTTCGCTTGTATTTTTGGGCAAGGCACTTAATGGGACGCCCCACCTTTATATGGAAGACAGGTGGCCCAGACACCTCGGAAATAGCGACTCCCAAACGAGTGCGAACATAGCGATACAATTCCCTTTCTCGTGAATGCAGGATAAATTTGGCAAATAAAAAATAATAATAATGTTTTTTCTAATCAATTGCGTTTCAAGAAACGTTAGTTTTTGCTAAAAGTAATTCTATAATATCTTTCGCCGTATCAAAGTGCAACAAGCGCTTATTGACTGAAAATTGAAATGTTTTTTAAGGTTGCTGGTTTCTTCTGTCTTGAATACTTTTAAAAAGCAGTGTTCCGTCACAGCCTTAAATGACATCACAATGCTTGCCAGTGAGAATAGCAGCAGGCAGAAAAAGTATCCGTTATCATTTTGATTGCGAACATAAATAGTAAAGCCCATTACTGATATTTGTATTTTGTAATTGATACCGGTACGCTCTTTGTGTCGTTACGAAACACTGATCTTCATTTGAAAATGGAGAGAGATAAATTAGGGGCAAAGTTAAATGCAATAAGATGAAAAGATCAAAATTAAAACATAATGACATCAACAGTTTGTAAACCTGGATTTAAAGGGAACGTTTTTGTTTGAAAAGAGCTTAATTATGCTCTATGCAATAGGTTATATGACTTTGGCAAAAGGCATACTCCTTTTCACGCTATGGTAGAATTAAAGTAAATAGGGCAGCCAAAGAACTTATAATATCACCAACGTAACTACGGAAGAGAGACTACCAAATCGCCAGGTCTTTCTTGTCAAAGCGACCACCATTTGGGCGCTGCAATCAATTTTGACTGAGTTTATTCTCCCTTACCCTTTTTAGAAAATAAGTTTTTGACATCATTCTTTCTTTTTGAGTACTACCAGTCTTGATTAATAGATCAAGATGATCACCATTACGTGTACAGGAAAAATAGCTTATATTTACTAAAATCTTTTCGTTGCTAATCCCACAAATGTTTGTAGCCTACGGTAAAGCCGGTGCAGCTGGCCTAATTGATACGTTTTAGATCGGCACAGGCGATGATGTGCCCCGCCGGGGTAAAATCGCACCATGCTTAAGGGAAACACTTTTTCTATCTTGCTTGCTAATATCTTTGTAGAACTACCGGGATCGAAGCTATAAATTTTGGGAAAAGCAAGAACTTTTTTAACTCCTCTGAGCACACGTAAGCTAGAAAAACGAACATACAATCTATCGTGTAGCCAGCAGAGATTTGAGAAAGTACGCTCCACTTCCAAACTAAGGGAAACGCAAGGGTCCTTTGGGTTTACGTAAGCAATGAACGGAGCGCATAGGCCTAAGGCATCGCCAGGACCTTGAAATCAGAAATTCTATAAGAAAAAGAAGCGCACCAAGTCGTGAAAATCTTATGTGCAGAAAAAACATTACCTTTTCTTACTGTTCACTCAAATGCTCAATGGGTGAAGCCGGCTTGGGAGGCTAAACCGGCGTTAATGCTAGGGGCCCTGCTGGTGGCGTTCACATATACTATAAAGCAAGATTTTTTTCTTGGCTGATATGCTGCCGGTTAAGTATCTATATCATAAAGCAATATGACGAAATCCCATGGTTGAGAAAAAATCAAAATAAAACCATACAGTTAAGAATTCGTAAAACTGAATTTAGAGAGAATATTTTGTTTGAAAATAATTTGGCCTGATGGGCTTCTACTAGAATAGGCTAATGAATTTGAGAAAGGCATAACCGCTTTTGTCACTATGCCTGAAACAAGACAAATAGCGCAGCCAATGAGCTTAATTTCACAAATATAAATTGGAAAGTAACCAAACCAAATCGCAATATAGGCTTACCACTAAATAGTTTATTTCTGTCATTGTGAAAGCAACCATCATTTTTGCTTGTGTTCCGATCCTTCCCCCACACACTTTTCAAAAATATTGATGATAATTTGTGGAAACATTTTTTCTTCATGAGTATTGCCAGTCTTGATTAAAAGAATATCACCATTACGTGTACGGGAATTGTGGAAGTGTGTAAAATTCATTAACATTTTGTTACTGTTCACGCAAGAGCCCAATGGGTGCAGCCGGCTGAACCGAAATACTTAACCCCGACGTTACTGATGGGGGGCCCTGCGGGCGACGCCGGCGAATATACCACAAAGCAAGGATTTTTTTGCTGATACGCTGCCTGTTAAGTCATCTATATTTATACCATAAAGCAATGTAACAACATCCCAAGGTTAAGCAAAATCCGAATAAAACTATAAATCTAACTATTTGCAAAACTGAATTTAGAGGGAATATTTTGTTGGAAAATAAATTGGCCTGATGGGCTTCTACTAGAATATGATGAATGAATTTGGAGAAGCCATAGCCGTTATTGTCGCTATACAGAACAAGACAAATAGCGTAGCCGAAGAACCAATAGGCCTACCACAAATAGAAATAAGAAAGGGGTCCCACCAAATCGCAAAATAGGCATACCATTAATCAATTTATTTTCGTAAATGTAAAAACAACCGCCACTTGGTCGCCATCATCAGTGTTCACTGTGTTTCAATTCCTCCCTTCTCACACCTTATTAAAGTATCGATGGCAGTTTATAGCAACAATTATGGAAGTGCAAAAAAGCAGAATTTTATTATTTCTATTTACACTAGTGCACGTTGGGTGAAGCAGGCGCAGTCGGCCGAACCGATGATTTTAACCCCAAAGTTACTGATGGAGACCCTGCGGATGACGCCGACAGAGTCGGCTAGTATCATACAATAATGCCAACGATTAAGATTTCGTATATGATATGGCATACCTGTATAGAGTAGGTTGCCATTTGTCCGAAATTTCCCGGACCTGTCCGGAAAATCGTTGTTAAAATCTGTGCCCGAAAATAATTTTAAATAATGCTCTAGGCTAATGTCCAGAATTGCAGCAGCTACCAAATGAAAATAACGAATTATTTTTTCAAGTGAGGGGGATATCCAAAAAGACGGTAGAAAGGCTTACATGTTTCGAGACCAAAATTGGCAAAACAAACTTTGAAAAAGTTAATCTCCAAAATAAGAGAATTCATATTCGTTTCGAGATCAAAGTCGGCAAAACTACTCCTTTGAAAAGTTTGAATCTTTAAAAACTATTGTTTCATTCGACATCAAAATGAGCAAACGACAAATTGCTCATTATTGGGTAATATGAATGTAACCGCCATAAATGTAAAAGGGATTGTGCCCTCTTCAGGTATGGTAATAGATAACCCTAGGGTAGAAATTAAAAAAAAAACGCATTACCTTGTCCCAGAAACCAATAAAAACATCGCAAGTGACGTGATTTTGCAAATTTAAAGTAATTGCTTCAGTGTGTTACAGCATATAACTTTGTTTCCATACCATTTAAACGTTGCCTGTAACGAAAGGCACCCATAATTTCATTAGCCTAAAATATGGCCGACATCTTTTACAATCTTTAAATGAATTGATGAAGATGAGCTGAGGAAAAATGACTGAGGTAATAGGTTACGTTGTCCCGACAATTCAGAGTCGCAAATTCAAAGTCGACAATTCACTGTTTTGAGCAACGGGCCATTTTTACTTTCAAAAAATTCTCGCGGGCCAAAATTTAGTGAAGTGCAATAGTTACATACACGCTATGTTTAATTGACTTTAAATTTCCGACTTTGAATTGTCGCAGAACCATAGGTTACATACTTAGACAAAGTTGGTCATTTAAATATCAAGTTTTAAACTGAGCAAATTTCTAAGGTTTGGTAATAATAAGCCACAAAATGTTTATGCTCTTGAAAGTAACATCGATATTTGCAGCGATGAGGTTATCTACTAGTTAGGTTATTTATGAGACTGTGCTGTCAGTAGTTGATTGAAGGGCCTGAGGCAAGATTTCATAAGGAGCCCCCTAAGTGCCCAAGGTTTAAAAGCCAGCAGTAACTACAGTTGGATTGTACTGTGTGAGGCGAAAACCCCATCGGGGTTTCAGAGGATGCAAGATCTTCCCTCTTCATTTTTGACCGGCTCATGAGACAATTCTGTCTCAAAAAGGATAATGAAAGAATAAGACTGTGTAGAAATAAATTCCTTTGTATAACGGTTTCAACATTTTCAGTCTCATTAATTTTTGCTGGTTGTACTGTTAATTTGCAATTCTCCCGTGATCAGTGCCTTCAGTTTCAAGCTTAGAAGTTTCAGGGTGACGTAAAAGGTACCGTACCGGTATTTAGGCAATGTTTTTTTCTAAAAAATTAAAGGCTATTGCCTCATCTTGCCCTAAACCTACCATGGGGTGCGGTGGTGGATTAAGGATTTTAGGGGCCTGAGGCAAGTTTTGATAAGGGGCCCTATTGACCAAGTCCTCATTAGTGACCTTTGCTTCTTTTTTCTTTTGGAGATTAATTGTATTTCGAAGGTCCGGAACAGGTAAACTAGGATTTCGGCCCCAAACTTATGAGTGATGACCGCATTTTTTTGGAGAACATCACTGTTTTGGAGGATTGAAATACAAAAACTTGTCTAATTTGGGGTTTCGACGCGAAAGTTATCGGTGGTGATTTTTTTGCTGGAGACCGCCACTATTTTGAAGAGCCAAAAAGCAGTTCAACTTGTCTGGAAGGGGATGCCCGAGGCAGCTCATCAGTCTAGTCTATATTACAAAATAGTGCAAGCTTTTTTAAGATCGGTACACTTTTGAAAATTGTTTAATGGTACAAAGTTTAAAGATTGCCTAAAGTAGTAAATTTCCGAAGCTTTTCGTTTGTGACTGCATCAGTGAGGAATAGTCACAAATAAAACTTTGAAAATATGTAAATTCATGTTAGTTTCTAATGAAAAACCTAAAATGTTAACAGTAGATAGCTTTGATTTCAAATGCATTCATTTTGTTTAAGTTAAAAGGTGTGACACCTAATCAGGTTTAATGGGATGGGAACGGTCATCCCCCACTCTCACTAACCTGACTGGATGATATATGCTTCCACTCTGTGCATTCCCACAATTCTGTTTTTAACACTACATCCCTTCACCTGATAAAAATGGTATTAATTTACTTTTGAATGGTTCAGCAAGATGTTTTTTGCAGTTTCTAGAAAAGATTTTAGTATTGGTAAAATGATTAGCGATTGGTTTTCTGTTTAGCTGTAGTGCTTCACAAGCACCTGCAGCATAACAGCTTTGTGTAACGTCATGTGTGTTAATTACACCTTCGTCGGTAACGAAGCGCAGAGTGATAAGGTGTTGGCTTTGACCTATAAGTAGCGAGTTTGAAACCTTGTGAGTTCTGCGTGGTTGTGTCATTGAAAAAAACACTCAACAGCAATTTTTCTTGTTTAGTGTAGTGCTTGTGGTAGAAATACACTGTAGTAATACCCCACAACCTTCGCCACAATTATTAAACGATTCCCTTAAAAACTGGCAGTAAGTGTTAAAAAGACTTGAATCGTAAAAAAATAAGCTCGAGTCATTTGCACAAAGTACCCCGACTCGAATCAGGGGCTCGTAACATCACTTCAAGCGACTCGTTTCCAACGCTGATAGTCAGAACCTCGAAAGTCTGCAAGCTCAGCACTGAGGTTATTATGGTGCATTCAGCACAGCCAAGATTTGTGTTCAAAGTGGGAGTGGCATAAACAATGCGACATACATTGGAACTGTGACATTCAAAAACCGTGATGGTACTTGTTATTTCAAACTTTTGTGTTGTCTCGCGTTCGACTGGTTTACCTTAAGACGGGGTGACAAAGTTTTCAAATAAACTTTTGTGCAAATTTAAAGGGTTATGATTCAACAGGAGAGTTAGTGACATGATTTTTTTTTACTTTCGGTTAGAGTGTGTAATTACAAAAAATCTTTTCGAGAAATAAGTTAGCTTGTCGCCTTTTTGGGAGCCTGCATATAAACTATAAGTGGCAATCCCTCAATTGAAAAAAATTCCACAGATTTTTACCTTTAAAACTGTGGCGAGTATTTTGCTACTGTAATATTCGTAAAAAATTTGTATAGATTTATTTTGACTTATGGTATAACAACACATGCCCAGAATAACTTGTTTGTCAAAAAAAATGTTGTGGAGGCGTTTGAGGGGAATTGCCTTGGCCACCCCATTATGTAAAGGAAGGAATAGGATGATTAAGGCACTTCTTCTAACTATGTACCTGTATATGCAAATATTTGCTTTGTGTGTGATGTAATTTTCTTCAAATTGTTAGTTATTAGAGCAAATGTGTCAGTATTACACAAATTAACATTGTTTGAAATTCAACTCAAGTGGGTAGGCTTACATCATTGGAGAATACGCCACGAAACTTCAAGCCAAAACTCGGAGCACTCGCCTATGAGAAGAGGCCGGATGAAATATCACAAAACGGTAGTGGCGAACGTGCTGCTGGCACCTCACAAAAAAAACTTTGCAAAAAATAAAAATCGTTCACCGTCTTTTACAGATAGACAACATCATCAGCAGAATATCTTTCATAACGTGCCATATTTTTTCCCTAACCGGCTTTGAATTATCGGTGTAGGCCTACGTTACAAAAGCTGCTGTAAGGGTAACTAGCACGTGGGATCATGTTCTAGAAGACC
Source organism: Trididemnum clinides (assembly GCA_963675345.1). Classification (NCBI taxonomy): domain Eukaryota; kingdom Metazoa; phylum Chordata; class Ascidiacea; order Aplousobranchia; family Didemnidae; genus Trididemnum; species Trididemnum clinides. The sequence goes on from OY776287.1 coordinate 26,563,755, forward strand.
TTTGCCATCTTAATTCCATTCAAACAAAAGTAACCAGGCCTCGATCTCATGCCACAGTTTTAGTACAGTGAGCTGTTTCTGTCAATTATTTACAAAACATTAAGCAGCAATGATCAGAGACTGCCGCTCCTTACCTAAATATTTTCTGGAGAGTTTTCCATAAAGTCCGCCGAATTTGAACTGGGTGAACGCTTTGTGTGTTAAAGTTCAAGGGCATGCTATAATCACTTTGCAAGTGTCTTCACTCCGATTATTTGTTTTTGTTTTATTTTGCAGAATACTTTATGTAAAATTGAATTATTTGCAGAATGCCGGTACTTGTTCAGTAATTGCAGTTTAGGATATTGTATCGTGGAGCGATTTTCAGCTGCGCAACGAGTTCTTAATGTCAAAACACGTTTTTTGAAAATGGAGAATGTGCAACGCAAATAGTGTAAAAACTCCAAATCACTTTTGGTAGAAATGAAGCTCCGTGCGAGTCTACACCCTGTTTGTTTGTGTTTACCCCTCCTCTTCCTTGGGATGGAGGTACGGCATGAACGGTAATTTAGGTTCATGCCGCCAACCTAATCGATATTAGGCTAGAGGAAAGATGGCAGCCCATTTCGAACCAGTCTTGAGTGACTGGTAGCCCCACCACCAACAAGGCGGACTGCCACTGGAGGGTACCCAAGAGTCGTCTGACATGCTGGGTTAGCAACTTCACAATTATAATCCGGTGAAGTACGGGAGGGCCACCTGTCTGTCACATAAAGGTGGAGGCGTCCCGTTAAGTGCCTTGCCCAAGGACACAACAAGCAAGCTTGCCGGCTTTGTTCTTTGCCGGCTTTTTACCGGTGCGATGGTGCAGTGGTTAGAGCGTCCACATTGTAGTCGGTAGACCTGGGGTTCATTCCTAAGTCGAGTCATACCAAAAGACTTTAAAAAATGGTATTCACAGCTTTCCTGCTTGGTGCTCAGCATAAAAAGGGATAGTCTACACCCTCGCTCGAATTAATTGCATCGACAGCAACAGAACACAATAAATGTTACACGTCCACTATACAAGCGATTCAGAAGTCAAGAACAATGTTCTCACAAAACTACTCTTTTGTGTGGCCTTTCTTGTTCTTCAACACTTTTTGCACTCTATTTGGCATTGAGTCGACCGAGTTTTGGCAGTTTTTGCTGATTTTTGGGTCATGATGCCATATCTGAATTATGGTTTCAATCAGCTTCGTCTTCGTGGTGCAGTCTGCTTCTCGGAGTCTTGTTTTGATGATTGACTAGAGATTTTCGATTGGATTCAGTTCGGAAGAATTTCCTGGCCAATTCGACACAGACAACTTGTTTTTCTTGAAAAAATTTAGCTCCATATCAGACTTGTAGCAGGGAACAAGGTCCTGTTGAAAGACCCAGAATCATCGGGGACATTTTTTTGATTTGTGTGAGCAACCTGTTCTTCAAAACTGTGATGTATTGTGGCGATCGCGTCATACCCTCAACAAGGCAAAGGGGACCGACACCGAAATATGAGAAGCAACCCCAAAACATCTTTTTTTAGGATGTTTTACATGTTGTTTAATGTAGTCTTTAGTGACTGATTCTACCTTCGAACGACGAGCATGATGATTTCTCTGCCTTTGGACAAAGAAGTGGCTCTCATCGCTAAATATAATTTTTCTCCAGTCTTCTTTTGTCCAGCTTTTATGCTGCAGTGCCCAGGCGTGCCCTTTTTTTCATCACGTCGGTCAGCAGTTGCCTCTTCACCGGTGTCCTGGTTGGTTGGTAATTCTCCAGCCACCTCTTCCTGACCGTTGAGGTACAGCTGTTCAGGCGGGCCTCACCAATCACTGTTTCAGCGCAGAACTCATCTTTCTTGGATACTTTTTACTTTCTCTTACCAGTGCTGCTTCGCTCCTTGGTGGTGTCTTACGTTTTCTTCCGCACTTTCTCTTACGTTGCGGGCTGGGTGTTCCTAGGGTTTGAATTTGCTTCAGTATTCGACTCACTGTTGACTGGTTTGCGCCCATGATGGCAGAAATTTCTCGCAGTGACTTATTGGTGTGCTTGTTCAATGTCAGAATGACACTCTCCTTTCTAAACGCAACGTCCATGATGTCAAAAGGACTGTTGCTAATATTAATCACAGCCACAGTGCTACCAAAATAGATAAACCTTAATGATTATCACTTTCAAGTTCTCAAGAAAACATACTATTTGCGCTGCTTTGATGGATGTTTGTGATGCAGTTAATACTATTTTAGGTGAACTGCGTTTTTAGATAACTATTAGATCATAAAAGTTTTCAAGGTTTGCAAATTTATTTTGCTTAGTTATGATAAGTTGCCCAAATTACAATTTTTCAACATATCTGACAGTGATGCAATTAATTCGAACAAGGGTGTACTGTACGCAGACTAATGACAAAGTTTGAAACGACTGGTTTAGTTTAAACGATGAAATCGCCTGGGCGGAAACTTTCTTGTCGAACCGAGGAACAGCTTGTTCCTTGTGCAAGACAGTGACATCGTGAATCCAAAAAAAATCAATTCGCTGACGTTGGATATCATGATCACTTTATTGCATGACGATCTCCATACGCTTGCGTAAAAAATTCATCTTACGCTAGCTGATTACTGGAGGCGATTAATTAACTGGGTTCTGGAGAGCCTTGCAGTGAATAACAATTTGGCGAAATAAATCATTTTAGTGACAAGGCCTATCTCTACTTAAGGTTTCTATTTATATTGGGTTGGGGAATAAATTGTTGATTTATTGTTGGTTTTCTTTTAGGGCATAAAATGGAATACAGTTTTGATAAAAAAGTGCATTTTTAACACTTGTTACTATAGCTTATAATCTCCAAGTTTTCTTTTTATAAATGATTACATTTATTTATAAATAAAAAACCGCAACAATTTATTCCCCAATCCAATACTAGGATGACGAAGGCATATCTGATTAATGACTTTTCTACTGTAAAATGGTCCAATAGTGTCAAAAAGCATATCAACACCAACCTTATTTCCCTCTTCCAATAAAAAAAAATTGATTTTAATGCATCCATAATTTGCAATGACTGAAAAGACTGTCTTGGTCACTTCTTTTTACAATACCGGTACCTTAAATATTTTGGTCAACCAGCTAGCAAAAGACTAGTTTTAACGTTTTGTGTACCGGTATTCGCGATTACGGTAGGTTTTTTAGTCGAGAATTTAGTACTGTATGTCCAATGTTCTGGATATCGGTATACCTCCTTCGAAGTTAGTGGTCAAAGCATTCACATCATATCCTGCAATTTTAAAATTATTCTACCTTTGGCAAGACTCGCTACAACCCGGGTATTTACTTCCTGCTCGTAAAGCTTCCTACAACCAGCTCAAACAGCAGAATGCAGAAATCAGGAAGGCACGTTGCATATAAGCTCTCGAAAACAAAAAAAGTATTTTCCAACTTTGAAAGAACTTACCTGCTCATCTTCACTCTTTCTTCTTATTTTCCACGTAAAATTTGTGCTAATAAGCACATTTATACTCTTTTTCAACTTGGGTGGCTCAAAGAGCCAGGGAAAAATATTGGGTAAAAAGAGGGATGTCAAAAGAATTAAAATCGGATTAACAGTAACTAACTTTGTTTTAATAAGCAATTTGAAATCGTAGGGAAAAACAGGAGGAAATTTGAGGTTAGATTAATAAGCGCAATCAAATTGTTTGACGACGCTCATATTGCAACAAAAAATGTAAAAAATGCGGTAATGCTGAAACTGGTAAAAATCCTATTAAATTGTAAAATCAAAATTGAAATACGATTACTGGTACATCTAAAACGAAATCAGCAACGAATCTTTGTACAACTTTTGCTAAACGGTAAGCTGACCCAAATCTTGAAAAAATTCCACGAACGGTAAGCTAGGCAAATGAAAAATGGCTGTCAGAACTTAAATTTAAAAGATCTGGTGGGGAATAACATATATCCAGCCACTTTTCATGACAAATACGATCTGAAACTGTGCGAGGCAGTAGCATGAGGAATTAATAAATTGGAAAGCAGTTGAAAATTCATACACTCCCAATATCGCTACTCATAAGCACAGTGCGTAACATCAATATCAATACACAAAAATGGCATAGCAAGCAATTTCGATAAAAAGGTAGAAGGTAGGTATTATTTTGAAAATTTGGTAGCTTTAAGTCATAAAATATCAGGTTATGGGCAGGCAGGGGTTATTTAACATTAAAATAATTAGGGCCCTTTAACTAACCAATGGTGAGAATTTCATAACCAGTTATTATAAGAATTTGACAGAATTGAGGTTTTTGACTAACAATGCTACCAATGGTAAAAACTTGATAAATCGCTTAACTTCAAGCAAAAAACTATGATATAAGTTGATATTTTGAACTAAAAATTGCAGGTGCAATTAGTTGTTTGCAATTGATGCCTTTGTTAAAAGCATAGCACCACACGGGTTTACACCTTCGAAAAGGCTTTCAATGCGCAAAAACTGCAATACAGTCAACATTGGTGTAAAAAGCATGAGAAAAAAATAAATCAACGCAACAGTAAAAGGCTATTTAAAATGCACAACACTGATTACCAATGATGACTCAAGGCGCACTTTTTCAGCCTTATTATCTTGCTTGCCATAATAAAAACAAAAAACATTTCAGTAGCAGCACTCTAAAACACACTAAAGTCTAGTTTCGATTACACAAATCAGTGCAATCTATTCACAGGATGACAATCATCACTGCAATAAATCCTAAAAAACAGTAGTCTTAGCTGAGAAAGAGTCGACCAGACCACACGTTTTGTGTTTTAGCTTCCAAATCAAAACATAAAAAAGTTTACAAATTTTAAAAGATCCACAATCTGCAACAAAAGTTTGTTACAAATATAGAGTTATGCCTGCACATTCAGCAATCCTTTTAAATGCACAGCAACTGTATCCAAAAATGGAGCATTTAGCATAGGATTAACTGTAGCTGCACTTTTAGCATTGAGCCAATGAGTAGGAGGTTTTGGCAGAGCTTTGGGGGAAGGCGGACTTTGAAACCTTGCTCCAGCATATGTCGATTCAAGCTGCATTTCTTTGGGAGAACAGCTGAGGGCAAATTCCTGATCATCACTAATTCTACTTTCTGAGGTAGGCACGCGATGATTGTCAACTCTACTTTCAAGCCTTGCCGTAGGACCACCTGCTACAATGATTGGCGATTGTCTTTGAAAAATTTTGTATTCTTTTTGAGGAGATGGTGTTTTTTGACATCTTGTAGGACATTTTGTCTTTGCGAATCCTTTACCCCGCTTAAAATGTTGCTTAGGAGTCACTATCTCGGTGTCACTTTTTATCTAGAAATTGACAACAGAATTAAAATTAAGTAGAAGACAGTAGGTTATTAAGCACAGCTACTAGATTGTATAAGAATTAATGCATCTAGTTAGTTAACTGCTATGATCACGTTCCAAGCCTACACTAGTTAGGGCTAGGCTACTAGTACCTACATGAAAACGATGTTGGTCAATATTTGTCATTTTATAACCGTCAACTTGTGTAGCTTCTTAATAGTCTGGCAGAATCTATGAATTTACACAAAAATGTACTTATGTTCATATAATCTGAAAAGTAATAAAACACATTTATGTACCGGCAGTTAAGATCAAACATAAAATCTATACCCAACTATCGTATGCTGTACGGCTACCAATAGGCCTTCACACGCCTAGGAACATAAGCCTAGGCCAACGGGCAATTACTGGGTAAGCTGTTTAGTCTAAAAAGCTGAGGTTTAATTTTACTTTACAAATAATTTTTAATGCCAACCGTAACATATACTCCACACACAACAAAAAATGGCTAAATTTAACAGTTTAAACTGTGAAAGCCATCGCCACACAAGTATTAAAAAACTTTGAAATACCGAAGGCTCGAAAAAATGCAATTTTCCACCAACTACAGTAATACTCCAAAAGCGAACTAAAAAATTTACCACCATTCTGCTATATGATTTACAGACTGCTTATAGTTGGATTTTTAAAAAATGAACATCTGCTACTCTTACCCTTTTAAACAATATTGTTCAGCGCTCTTCAAGCTAACGCCATTGACCCGATGCTAGATGAGCCTAACCCACAGAACATTTAAAGCAGAGGCTACAAATTCATTCGGTAGCTCAACCGATTCAGCGAATTACTTGGCATCATCAAAACTCCGTCGACCTGAGTTTTAACAAATCTTTTGCTGCTTATGCCTACTAACCTTACATTTTTGTATTGGAAAAATGGCTTCCTCGGCTTTACAAAAAAAAAAAAAAAAAGGATTATCCACCAATCAAAGCTAAGAATCAACTCACGTGAGTTAAACAACCAATCATGACGGCAGTTAAAAATATAATCTGACGTTAATACTTATCACGTGACCAAAATGTTCGACGTGACTTCAATAAAAAGAAAATAGGAGAACTGAATGAAAACAACGGAAATACGTCACATATTTACCCTAGACATGACGCTGAGCCTCAGGCCAAAATATTTGTTTTTGAAGTGCTTTTCTATGCTTCTCAGCCCGAACTGCGTAATGAGTGCAGCTATGGACTTCTTTTCTTTTAATTACGTACTACAGTGCTTTCCTGTTCATGCAATGTGTAAATTTATTTTGTTAGGTAACTTTTTTTTTTTTTTTTTATTCTTTATTTGCCATATTTATCCTCCATTCACGAGAAAGCGATGTATCGCTATGTTTTGGACGGTAAGTCCGCACTCGCTTGGGAGTTGCTATTTCCGGGTCACCTGTCTTCCACATAAAGGTGGGGCGTCCCGTTAAGTTCTTTGCCCAAGGACACAACAAGCGAACTTGCCGGCTTGTTCTCCGCAACCTCCCATAAATGCTGAGCGTCAAGCAGGGAAGCTATAGATACCACTTTTTAGAGTCTTTTGGTATGACTCGATAAGGGGAATGAACCCCAGGTCTACCGACTGCGAAGCGGACGCTCTAACCACTACGCCATCGCGTCGGTTGTTTGCGAAAAATGGTTCTAGTCCAGACCTGCTACCCTTGGTTATTTGTACCAGGAACACTGCTATACTGTTGAGGATCATGACGGCAACGTCAGGGTGTATATGAGGCAATGGTCGTGCGTTCAAAACTCACGATGTTTTTGCCTACATCGGGTTGCCAACTCTGTTGAGCTTCAACAAAGACATAAAAACTTAAACAGAAGGGCGTTAAGATGTTGAAGGCAAACAAGGGAAATGCTACAGTAGTAATGAACTCGACTAATTGCGACGCAAAAGTTATTTCTTTACTAAATGACAAATCTACGTCCATTAAACTAGCTACAAAATTTGATCCGATTAATCACCTCATTTCTAATGTAAACAAATCGCTTCAAAATTTGTTTAAAACAAACCGAATTAGCAAAGCTTGCTCTTATTTTTTAAGATGTACCCGGTAACAAGGGTGTAACACCCCGATTTTACGGACTACCTAAAATTCACAAATCTTTAATGCCTCTTCGTCCGATTATGTCTTTTTTTCATTCTGCCACGTGTAATCTGTCAAAATTTCTATGTCGCATTTTTTCAGGCCTGCTGCGAAATGAGTTCAGTGTAAGCAACTACAAGAAGTTTGATCATATTAATAATTTTAGTGTAAATAGCAATGAAATATCGGTATCTTTTGACGTTGTTAGCTTTTTTATATCCCTGCCGGTAGACAAAGCTCTTGACCTCGTTTCAGAACTTCTATCTTCTGACGAGCCGTCATCTTCACACACTTCTCTTGACATTTCTGGCATTGAACATAACTTTAAATTTTGTCTTTATTCTATTATTTCCTCTTTTCAAGCAAACGTTTGGCACTCCTATGTGCTCTTGCATCTCTCCAGCCAATGCCAACATATATATAGGCTACATGGAACACATTGAACGCAAGGCTATCATTGCGTTTCACTCCTCACCTTCCTTGTGATTGAGATACGTTGACGATAGCTTTTGCCTTCTCAGCAAACAACATATCAAAAAATTCCCCGAACTTCTCCGTTCAACATGTCCGCACATTCAGTTTACTATGGAAGTGGAGCAAAATTCTTGGATCTCATTTCTCAACGTTCTGATGACCTGTAAAATATGCGAACGAAATGAAACCATTAGCACCACAGTGACAACACTATCCGCTGGCGTCAGCAAAAAAATCCACTCACACCAAGAGATGTCTTCACTACATGTCCCATTACTTCAAACGTCAGAAACTCACTGTTGCAAAAAAATTAATCCGTAGAGCTAACATTCTCGTTTCTAATACTGTATAAACTAGTTACACAGAGAATTACTCAACATACGCTTTACCTTACTTCTTAACGGATTTCCTGCTGAGGCAACTTGTTTCTCTTCTCACCAAACTCAATGCAATGCAGCACAGCTTATTCATTCTACCTCCATATTCTTCGTTACAGGCATATCATAGAAAATTGGACGAGTTTTGAACGAGGTAGGAGTCAGGGTAGCCATGCGAACTATCCGTACTATTGGTCAAGTTTTACCCTCCTCCAACAACCCACTCACTGATAAAGAAAAGGCTTGTTTAATTTATTCCGTCTCTTGTTCTAACTGCGAATATGTTTATATTGGGCACACCAAACGAAATCTTTAATCTCGTTTAGCTGAACACAAACGAGCAATCAGATAATAAACACTGAAGTAATCTGCCTTTTGCGAATATGTTTTGCAGTTGGATCATACAATTCATGGGACTAACTTCCGCACGGTAGTACTTACGTCCGGTCAAACTGGTCCTTACGTCCGGTCAAACTGGACAAATGCCCAGGGCCCCACACCTGATTTGTCGCGCTGAAGGGGCCCCCCACTTAAGTTCTCGCGTTAAAAGATCTATACAAGTGCTATACATAAAAATCTAAGGCACATATTTTTGGCCAAAATAACGTAACAAACCACCCCTCCAGTTATTTTCCTAGGCTTTTACGGCAAAATTCATGCCTTGGCTTATACCATTACTTTTCCATTGATTACCGGTAATGCCTCGTATGAATAGCAAATGTTCTTCTGGTGGATCCAAAAGAAAGAAAAAAGGAGAATGGAAAAATCTGAGGCAAAGTCGATTTATTTCGCCCAGTCCCCCCTCCCTTACTAAGGCCACCGCTGCTCCCGCATACTGAAAGTTGAGACCAGCTACTTTCGACGTCCTGCCGCTGAAGCACAGTTTATTAACTCCTGTCTCACAATGTTGCAAAAAACCCAGACTAAGTAAGGCTGGCGGGTGGAGGAATACATTCCTCATATTTTCCCCTGAGGTACAGATCTTCATCTGCTCTATTACGGGACCAAGGCACATTGGTGCAGCAAGAAACCTGGTGTCACATATATCATCACGAGGGGTTCCATCAAGTTGTGAAATAAGCCGACCACCAGATAACCTATTTTTGTAATCGCAAAACAAAGGCCATTATGACGCTGATACCGCCAAATTTTGTACCCCTATGCTTATTGGAAGAAATGAATAGAATTTGTTAAAATAATTAAGTTTGTGAGTAGCCGAAAGCCAGTCTTAATTTAAAATAGATTAGAGTGATTGGGATTACCGGCATGGGGGCGACGGCCCATTTACAGGCTACCAACTTATTGTTACACTGCTCTCAGAAATGCTATTTCTGGTGAAGTGGGCGCAGCCGGCTGAACCATTTATAACTCGATGAAACTGGTTGGTAGCCCTGCCGGCCTGTAGAAGTTAGCAACTCGCTCTCACCTCACGCCCTGCATGGCACTATGTTATCTTTTTGTATTTTCACGTTAACAACTATGGTGCCCTAGTCTTTTCTCAAACAGGCTTGGCCTGAACGCAATCACTAATAGCTTGTGGATCTTATTTAAACCAAACTCTGACTGGTTATCGTTTTGTTTGATCGCGTTTTAACTTATTTTTGTGACAGTGGTTACAGCTACCGCTAGTAGGTCAGCAAGCCTCACCAGTCACGAGCCCAATCAGTGTTAGTGCACAGCAATTTTAAATGTAATCAAGCGATTGTATTCGTTATGAGCGACCGACCCACCTCTATGGCGAACAGGTTGTTATTGATACTGGGCAGTAGGCATAGGTTATCTGAACCGATAGTTATCGTTTCTTATTTGTGGTTTGTTAATCGATGCCACTGGCCAACTGCATTTTAAACTTTAATAGCAGAGTTGAGCAAACAAGTAATTTGTGATGCCACACCAATTATTGGTGCATTCATTAGCATAACGTGTTTGACATCACGATTGTTTCAAAGAAAGATTAGTGACTTGCTGGAAAAGCAGAAGCTGAGCCTTACTCACAGCTAGTTAACTCGGCGGCTTGGCTGACAAATTGAATATTCTTAAGCAGATCATGCATGATTAAATACCAATGCTTATTTTAATCTTTTAATGACAGATTTAGACCGGATATTGCGTCTACATTGGTAATAACCATTTATATCAGAATGACGTAATTTAACCAACTTGCTTCACATTTTCATATTTCAACACGTATGGTATTACTAAACATGGTTGATAGAGTTAAAAAATAATAAAGCAGTCATAAATGCAGCGGGGCTCATGAAATATATGCTCTAAGGTACCCAAAAGTCAACTCCGTACCGAAGATATATCCTATTTGCAAAATGTAGGCACAATTCGCAGTCTAGTTGTCAAAGAACAAGATTCAAGCAAGAGGTCAAAAAGCATTACGCCTATTAATAAACCTTCACGCAGAGCGAAGATCACAATACACCATGCACTCTACAAAACAGTGAGTTTGAACTACTCTCACAAAATATGAGTAAAATTGCCAATCATACTAGGTTCTACTTAAACTGCTTTAATCAAATCGTGCTCCATAATCAGTTGAAATTTCACCATAAGCAAATTGATCTCAGATTAAGCTAGCAACCGCTTAAAATGCCAATAGATTGTGAAAGTCGCGTATCTCATGTGATGTGAACCCAAGCCAATGGTGTAACCACGGACAAAGTTAAAAGGCTATATTGCGAAACATACCAACAATGTCTGAATTCAAAGCGAATTCTTTACAAACAATAACAGAGTTCGGTTTGGGCATGTATTCTACTCAAGCAGCAAGCCGCTTGTTTGAACTGGCCATTCAGGCTGTTTTTGAGTATTTATCACTCAGTACGAAACATTCTTTGCCTTGACCACATAAATAGCGCATCAAAAGAAAAAAACATAGAATTTTTATTTGAACAAAAACTAAAATTCTGTAAGAACACCACAAAACGTAATAAAAGAAAAACGATTGTTATCTCTCTACTTGCACAAGCGCAGGGAATGTCTTCATTCGTAGTCTTTCAACTTCAGCGCGCAAAACCGCAACTTCTTGGGCTTGAGCTTTTGCTAAATCAACCAGTTTCCGACGCTGCACAATTCCACGCAGTCGCTTGTCGGCGGTGTTTTTCGCACGTTCCGCAGCTGAGGAAATTTAAAACAAAGTAAGTATCTAAAATTCAGCTTAAAAATAATATTTTTATATGGTTACTCGCCTCGTAAATAATTGTGTAGGCTCCATTGTGCATTGTATACTTCAGTCATTACAATGTAGTAAAAAAAAAGAGGCGAATATAGAGATTATGCACCTACCAATTGCAGTGACATCATAGAGCTAAAACAGGCCAAATTCTAAGTAAAATGAGCAATTGTATTGAACCATCCATTCGTAAAAAACATTAAATGTAATTACCGGTAGACTATAACTCAATTCGGGCAATAGCAAATGAATAAGTTGAGTGCCGTTGAAAGCCTTACCAGAAGATCACAAATAAGCACATTTTTGAAAAAAGTTGCGGCAATACAAAGCCGTGAACTATGGGAAAGTAGTCTTAATTCAATATGGTGACATTCAATATGGTGACATCGTCTTTCAATTGAGCGTAGCAATGCGAGCCATTTAAGCGCTGGCGATAACTATTTTTCTTTTGTTTACTTGCTGAGTCAAGCCCTTCCCAGCGCTTAGCTGCGCCGCAGCGACAAGCTTTCAATGACTACTTGAGGCAAAAGAAATTTCAAATGGCTCTACAGAACAACAAAAGCCCAACAGGTCAAACAATGCTATCGCTGAAATTAGCATTGTTAGTTTAGGAACATATAAATAGCAATCACTCGAACCCGGATATATCTCCCGTAACCACAAAAAATAACAGTTTCTCGCAAGACAGGCCTACCTTACTGAGTGAAGAATTTGATGACATAAAGTTGGTTTAGCATGCGACAATAGCTACCCATTCTCGTTTTACAATTTGACAAAAGCAATTCCGATCCTAGGTGGTGTTAGCCAGGATAGAAGACTAAGTAAGCCGTCACGACTTCCCAATTTTGTAAACAGTGGACTACTAAATATGGATTACATCATGACAAACGATATCAAATCTTTCTCGTGCTTCACCGAATTCAAATAGCAAAAAGCTGCTTAAGTGGCATGTGGTAGGAGACAAATTTTGGGTACCCACCAGTTACTGTAGCAGTTTGCCTTGTTGGTGGTGGGGTCTGCGAAATTTACCAAGCCGCAATTTGTATCAATAATTCGTTGAAATAGACTGCCTGTTTTCGTAAGCCTGTTCTTGATAAGGTTTGCTGAGTGGAGCGGGATATCGATCTTCCAAACTCGTGGCTTATGATGCTGAATTCGCCCATTTTCAAGGCGAAAACGCTTATTTGGTGATTAACAACATACAATCAAGTACAATTTTATGCAGAACCTTGATCTCAAGGAAAAGGAGGGGTAAACCTACACACAGCGTCAAATCTCGCCTTCCACTTTTTTCAGATTGCGCGGCTAATTCTGGATACCTATTCCGGTAAGAAATCAAAAACACCTAAACATGCTTATGGGTTTAATAGATATCAAATTGCTACAGCGCAGTTCACAGCATCAACTAGATTAGTGGTCCTCACCAGTTGGTCATTAGTGATTTTCATGCCAGTTCAAACATTTTTGTTTAGCTACCTCATGGGTTTTTCGCAGCCTATTAGTTGTTTTTTAAGTTACCGTTCGACAAACCATTTTTTCAATCTTTAGCAGTCTACAAAAATAAAAAGACTGAAAACCATTAAGCTAGACGATTTGTCTTCTGAATCAATTGACACGAAGGCCCAGTGGCGGTCAATAATCCAACATAAAATATCAAAATGCTTGACTTACCATTAATCACCGCAATATTTTGCCTTTCCGACACTGAAACGTGGAGTTCTTCAAGAATTTTGTCAAGTTCTTTATTCTCTTCTTCTTTCATTCGTATTTTGCGAGTCAATTGAGACGTCTAAAAGTTCAAATCATAGCATGTAAGTGAATCTAGAAACTGAAACATGAATGAGGCTCTATTTTCTCATTACGTAGCGATTGAGATAATTGATACTTTATTTTATGAGCCAAAAACTAATTAAAGAGATTATAATTGCAGTTGTATTGCACCTAGCTGCAAAGGCCTTCAAAAGTTGCTAGATGTCTGCTATGAATACGCACAAAGCCATGATATCTCTTTTAACTGCTCTAAAACAAAATAATGATGTTGAAAACTAAGTTTTTGAAGTTGACTTGCGTGCCCAAAATACAATTAGGTAACTGTGTAATTGATTATGTGGAAAAAGTGAAATAGGTTTTCTTTTAACATGTGATTTGCGAGATGATATCGACATGTACCGACAGCTTTACTACGTCTATGGTACAGCGAATAGACTTCGTAGTAAAGTCTCCGACTGTTCTAAAAGCGTAAAAAAATATTTGTTTCCCACGTTTATGTATAGTTTCTATGGCAGTAGTATCTGGTCGTCTTATCGACAATTTTCCTTTCACCGTCTCCGGGTAAGCTACAATATGGCTTACAGGATATTATTTAACTTGCGTCGTCGAGTAAGTATATCTTCGACTCTTGTACAGAACAATATATGTACTTTTCAAGCATTGATTCGAAAATACGTTGCTTGCTTTATGATTCGATGTGCAAATTCTTGTAATATCTGGATTTCCTCACTTGTAAATTCGGACGATTTCCTAACCAGCCAGTTTTATAAACACTTTCTCCTCCTTCATGACCGTTAGGCTTTTGCCTTCTTAGGGATTTCAAACATCTCTACAACTCTGTGTTTGTTTGTTGTTTACGCTCTGTGTTTATTTGCTCTCGTTGAGCTATTCTAGTGTGATTTATGCTGGACTAATGTTGACTTTGCTCAAAGTTAACGGGTCTGTTAAATAAATAAATAATAATTGTTGCAAAAATAAATTTTTCGCAAACAGACATTGGTAAAATGGAAAGATAATATTTTACAAACTGGATACAAAAGCGCGTAAAATGTGGTCTAAAACAAGGCGCACTATCAGGAACCTTCAGGCTTTTAATGTCAATCACCATTGCGTGTTGTTGTTGTTGCTACCCAACCCCTTCCGAGGGATGGAGCATGGCGGAAGTCCATGGAGCCCCAGAAGCCGGGCAACTCCCCAGGGCCTGGACCATAGGTCGTAGAGAGACAGAGACCAATCAACAGCCGTCTCAACGTCATGGTGTGGTCCCCGATCCCGTTTGGGTTGGGTCGAAATGGCTGTTGACCTTCCAGAGCGTCCCAGTTACCCCGGGCACTCCCCATCACCACCGCGTCGCTTCATCAGATAAACTAGTGAAGCTGCCCACGGAGCATGTCTTAAGAGGTGACTTTTTGGGTGCCCACAAATGGCGGTCCGCCTTGTTGGTGATGGAACTACCAGTCTGCAGTTTGCGCTCATGATAGGTTCGAAATAAATTGCAGCCACCCCTAACCGGAGCTCTATTAGGTTTGCGGTTTGAATATGGAACACCCTTAGATGCCGTTTTCCAATCCCCAAGAAAAGGGGGGATTCCACTGTCGCCAAAAAACACACACATGTCGTTACCCTGACCCTTAAGCAAACAGTCAAGAGAAGTTTGCTGTTGTGCAGCCTTGGCCTGTTAACAGACAACTTCGACAGTATCGTTTAGGGCCCGGGCAAGCGGGATGATCTTCAAACAAGTTAGTGTAAGTCCAAGGGACCATTTTTACCAGAAAGACTGAGTGATCAGCAAGTAAAAGATCTTCGCTTGTTTAAAACTCTCGCCGACACTCCGAAATCACTACTACAAAGCGGCCTCCAAAAGAACTGTTGACATAAGGTAGGAAACTACAGCTATCAATCTATTTGCATATTAGGTCGCACAAAAGCGAGATGCAACGTGGATAAAAAGATTACTAATGCAATTAACTTATAATTTCCAAGTTTTAACAGCATTTCCACTTGGCAAGTGTTAGGAAATTACAAAATAAGCAGGAAGTTAAGTAACGCACGAAGTGGTTTCATACGTCAATCATTTTTTTACTCTGCTGCAGGACGACGAAACTATTTGTTCACGTTTCTACTTTCAGTAACATTTACGGTAAAACGGTGCTAAAATAAACGCTTATACCGTAATTGAAGTTGCGAAATCGACTGTGAATTAAGCATATGCTACATCTTTGCCGTTGGGCCAGGGAAAGTTCTCGGCGGTATTGATGCACATAAAACTTTTGCTCAAGCTTTTTTCGGAGCTGCCAGCACTGCAGGCAGAGTGAATTTCTGCCAAACAGACTGCAACCAAGGATAGAAAATCGTCACCAAATAGCTTTCCCAACGATCAACACATCAAAACTATGCTAGAATTGAACTCGCTATCTCTCGGTTGGAAAAACATGTTTTAGCAGGTAAAGTATTTAGCAAGTACTTGCTTTTTTCAAAAGACATAGAAAACTACCAATGACGACAGATATCCGACCAGACAAAGTTCTCGTGAATCACAATGACAGCATCGCTTACCACAAACAGTAGCACTGGTGTCGTGTATCACGGCAGCACGTTTAAAACAATCGATACGAAAGACCGGAAGCTCCATTTATCACACGTTGGCACAGAAAGATAATACTGCGAACGCTACACGGACCTCTAGTTTAAGTTAGGGCCTGAACTCTAAGCAACGTGCAAAAGTTTATTCAAAACCTAGTCAACAAGTTACTCGTGATATAGTAAAAAATCCAGGCTTACTTGATCGCTTTTGTGGTTGATTAAGCCTTCCAGTTGTTTGTCAAGTAATACCAAGGTTTGCTCCAATACAGCAATTTCTTTTGCATGCCTCGCAGCGTGGTTTTCTTCGTTGAGAAACTACAAAAATAAATGAACACTTTTTCAAAAGGTTACTTACTCTACATGATCCGGGTCAACTCGCTGTGGCTGAGTGAACGCCGCGCGTTCCAGAGATTTCTCCGGCAATACCAACCCGGGGACAACCAAGCAGAAAAGAACAAAGAAATACGCGGTCGAAATCGACCCAGCCCACATTATGACTGCAAACTAAACTCCTTATGTTATGGAGGCCACAGTCAAAATGACACTTCACAATATTTTCTCTTATTGGCGATGACGAGCAAGATACCTTAGATTTGTGGTTCGCATTTGGGGTTACCAAGCATCAAAACAGAGTGCATAGTGTATGGTGTCAAATTAGATGCCATGAAGGCCAGGCTGTAACACAACTTTAGACAAGAGCCAGAAGGCGCAAGAGTCTACAAAAGCTCGCATTTAACAAGCGCATAAAAAAATTTAGAGGCATTACTCAAGATCGATGTCGCATCGGTTTCACTGAGCTAATAAGGTTGTGTCATCCTATTCAATTCATTGCTGTTGATGGACTTTTAAAGATTCTTCAACTCCTGCTGGCTGTCTTGCAAAACAAAACGATAACAAAACCGAAAAAAACTCCGTACATAATTAAACATACAGCCTGTATTTCTTTCGTAAGCTTAAGTATTTGTATGTGCCGCGCTTTGTTATTGAGATCTTCCATTTGCATAATCATTTTTCGTCGTTCCCATTCAAGTTGATGAATTCCTTTCTTGAAGTCTTTGCTTTCTGTCATCGCTGTCACTTTGCTTTCACCCAGAGTCTATAAATAAAAAAAAATGTAAGTAAGCCTAAACAGACCGCCAAAAAAATTATAGTAGAAAAATTAATGCTAATGCTTTTTCTTTTCGGTAGTTACTGGCAGTTACAGACTTTTCAAAAAGTTGTAGCAAAAAGAAAGGTTGAGAGAGCTTGACAATAAGCCTATAGCAATATTAGGGCATGTTCTGAACAAAAGTTGGGAACCACTGACAAAGCAATAATCACATAATTATACCTAGAAGCATTCCAGATCACCGTGGGTAATAATAAGAGCAATAAAACGTCTCTCAAACCAAGAGGTCAGAAATTCAATGCACGCATGAGATCTACGTTGCTCTGTTTTCGCAAAATGCATTCTGTATCAGTTTTCCCTGCTCGCGGTTGAAATGCAGTGCGTACAGTACAGGTAACTCTATGGCAGGTATGAACATGAGGTGTTCGGGATGTAACCGCATTCCTGCGTGTAAAGTTTCGCTAACACTTTGTAATAGCTTACTCTAATGGTTCCGTTCAGGTCCTCCACCACACCTCGATGCACCAGAATGCTGTCCGAATAATCGGGAATGAACTGACCGCAAGCCACTTCCACTTGACCTTGCTTCAGCAATAACTGGACCTCGAGGTTTAGAGTATTTTTCATCATATCTTCATATAACCTGCATAAAGATAACATCGTAAAATGTTATTTCCCTAAAGGTAAACAGATAACTTTTTCTATAAATCAACTTCAAGCGTAAGATAGCGGCTACCAACGTGATGTAGTATACTTGTCACTGTGTTTACCCTTCTTTCTTGGAATGGAAACCTAGCATATACGATTATTTAGGTTCACGCCGCTAATGAAGACAAGGGCAGCGGAAAGCGACAATCCGTTTCGAACCGTCAAAAATAGAAATTGCAGCCTGGCAGTCGCACCAACAACAAGCCGGATTGCCATTAGTGAGAGTTCAAAAGTCGCCTGTTATTACATGCTGGATGAGGAGCTTTACTATTCTGATCAGATGAAGCATGGATAAACGACATGATCGATTCAACGGATATGAGGAGAAGGAACGACAGTGTTGAAAGCGTTATAGCAATAGACTGCTGATAACTTCAACATCTCCTCTGGCAAATTGAATCACAGTAGCTCTATCAACTTTACAGATTTTTCCGAGACTGAGAAAAACATGCGGATGAAATCGTGCACTGGACAAAAAACATAATACTACGAACCACAAAGCTATTTCTCGAAAAGCTACGAGCGATATATTTTTTAGTTCAGTGTGTACATCAAATCTATCATGCCGCTTCAAATCATATAACAGGTGGTGAGATGTTTAAAAAATCGATATTTCATGCACGACTGTAGGCACGGTTGTAGGCGAAACCTTTATAATAGTTTGCTTTATGACCCGTCGGTATTTAATCTATTGTTCTATATCGCAATAACATTACTGCATTCCAATGTGTAGACATAGTAGTTATATTTAACTTACAAGCACTTTCACCACACAGTCTTAGAGCCAGCAGGGCCTCTTTTAGAATATTTTACAAAACTTCTCGGTAAGATTTCTTTGTCAGAAATTTGTCCCATCTAGAAGCATGTTGACGACTCCCCAGTTTTAAACTTATCTCACTTGTTTTGCTGTTTGATGACGTCGTCAATTTCCTTCGTCAACCTCTCCAGCTCATCTTGGCGGAATTGTAGATATTGCGTCATTTCCGCCATCACCAGAGCGCTGTTCTTCACACGAAGTTCGCTTTCGTATTTGGCACGCCTAAACAATTCGTCGAGCACTAAAATAAGTGGCCACGTTTCCAATCCCATCAACGTCACTGCATGGATAAATTTTTTAAACTGGCGTCTTTTCGTGGGAGCAGAAGCTCTTGGGAGTACCGATATATTTCATGATCCCAGTGAACTCTGCAAACCCAATCGGTTCTGCTGTCGTGTAACCACATCAAGTGGCATACCTCGGCCATTAAACAAAACAACAAGTTGCAATTTGCAATAAAAGCAGGGAAATGCGTGTTTCGGTCACGTTTTCTCTCTTGATAATTACTGCCACCAGTTTTAGAAAAGCAGTGCACTGTAAAATAGAACATTTGAGAAGAAAACTGTGAAAAGAAACAATGCAAACGTCACTCAAACAATCTACCAATAGCAACATGCAGATCAGATTACAGGAAGTGGCAGTTCAATCCTATGGACCAGAAGTGCAAACTGGTAGCCCCAGCACGAAAACGGGCCGTCAGTAATTCATAGGCAACGCACTACACACCAGTCGCCGCTCACAACTTGCTAGATGAGCACCTTCACTACTTTAATGCAATAAATCACCAGGCAAATAAGGATTAATGCTGGCTTACCTGGAATCACACAGCCTCTGCCACAAGCTTTCGTCCACACCATCCGGAATGTGCGATTCGTGATCAAGCTCAGATAAAGCGAGCAAAAGTGACTTGTTATCGCCATCATGCGGCAAGAATGCAGTTTTATCGGTCAAGCCGAAAGGATCAAATGTAACTTTATCTTCCACTGATTTTTGCGGACGCTGAAGCCTACAGTAACACTTGAAATGAAACCCGAATGCATTATATGCTTGAACAATATCTTGCTACTGCAATTGCATGATGAGAATTCTTCATCGACCACAGTATCAACTGAGAGGTGGGGAAATTAGGAAATGATCATAATACGGTCTTCGAGTCAGCAGTCACACGCTGAGTGAGTGAGTTTACTCCTCCTCTTACGGAAGATGGGGAGGTACGGCATAAAAGGCAATCCAGGTTCACACCGTCGACATAAGGGAAAGCGGACAACGGAAAGCGGCTGACCATTTCTAACCAGTCATCAATGCAAATCATAAACTGGTAACCCCGCCAACAACAAAGCGGAGTGCCATTAGTAGGTACCCAAAAATCGCCTCTTTCGACTTGCTGGGCGAGCAGCTTCACTATTCTAATCAGGTAAAGCACGGGACACCCGTAATGTCGTTGCAGTCGTCGCAAGTTGAAGTTTTAACTCTAGCCAAAAGCAAACGACGATTCCAATTGGCCATGCCACATACAACGTAACGCAGAGGTTCTCAACTGGGAGAATTTTTTGCTGACAAAATTTACCCCTTGGGGTAAATTTTGTCAGCAAAAAATTCACACTTTTACCTACTACAATAGGAATTTGTAGAAGCGAAAATATAAAAAAAATTTAGGGGTAAGTATTACTTTTGAAATTTGCCACGGGGTAAATGAGAGAATAAAGGTTGAGAGCCCCTGACGTAACGCTTTAAGCGATAAACTGGCAGCATTTTGACAACAAGTTTAAAGCTCAGTACGATACCATCCTATCGACTAGCGTGGATTGGCTGTACACAGATTACAAAACCGAACAATGAATTGAATGGTATTTACTCCCTTTTCAAGTTGCAATTTAGCCATGAAAATATAATTTCATCCGTTTTAAATTGCTTGGTAACATCTAAGCCACTACCTCGGTCTTCTTTTAAACAGCTTGTAAAGTTGATCTGACAACGACAAAGGGATGTCTGAAAAATCTCTTTTAAAAGATCGGTCGAGCATTTTGTCTTCGGCCGACACACTGTCGTAGTATTCCCGGTATTCTTCCACTTTCTTCCGGATCTCAGCTTCAATGCCGGCAGATTTGGTCTGAAATGAAAATAAGTTTGCTATTCATTTATTCAGCCATCTAATGGCCAGTTAAATCACAGAATTCAAAACAAAAGTTGCGCGTTTTCCTTACAAGTTAAGCATACTGTTAAGGTGCAGCAGCTACCGTCAACTCTTGTCTTATTGATATTCACTCACAGCTCAAGTTTTCCCTCAACCATCTACAGCAGTGGTTTCCAATCTGTAATGCAATTCTTTTTGAAACATTTCACTCCTCCCTTTTCAATATAAAATAAAAATACAAAAAATATGTTTTTTACATCTTGTGCTTCTTGAATAACTGAGCAAAATAAACTATGTCTAAATTGAATTGGTGAGTGCGTGTGCGTGCGTGTGTGTGTGTGCCCTTTTACAAAATCTGAATTTTAAAGCTCTTTGATTTTGTAAACTGTCTAAAATTCAGTAAAATTTTGAGGTGAAAGTAATGGTAGGGTCGTTTATATACCTTATCATGATAAAGAGCATTTTTCGTTTGAAGATCACATTGGTCACTTTATTTGGAGCGATCGTTTTGGAGGTGCACTTGTTAGCTTACTTAGGCCCTTAGCTAGCCCAGAAAAAAAACTACCTTATATGAAGTAATGGTGTAAGATTTCTCCCCTAAAAGTTTAATATTCCTCACTGGAGAGGAATTCCTCTGAAGTTGGAAACCACTGATTCACAGCAAAACAGGCAACTGTATCACTTATCGCAGCTACCACAACTAGTGAATAGCAGCTTTGTCTTAAACACATCAAAAAAAAATGCCAACTTTAAACGCTTGCTAATTTCTGTGTGACAAGCCCAACTTCTGCAGCTGTCTCTGAAAGCTCGACTTCGATTTCACAATGAAGTTCACTATTTCCAAGAAGAAAAAAAACAGCTTTTTCACACGGACTGCACTGTCTTTACTGCACTGTCTTTTTACATCTTACATCATACTTACATCGGTGCTGCCCGCTGTGCAGTTTAAATCGAATTCATTTTAATATTGCATCGGTCAACGGTCAAATGTAACATAAAAACTTTTTGAGTCCTCTAAAATTAAAAAACAGCAATTTCTTGATCACTCAAACGAACCTGCAGAATATTTTTAAGATCAAACATATGATTAAGATGACGTTCATACGTTGAGAGTTCATCGTCTGTTATTAAGGACTTTGTAAGTCGAAGTATTTTCAATTCCTCTTGATGTAAAACCATTTCAATTTTCACTTTCCTAAAATAGAGTATGCTTTCCGGCTGCTTTCTACTTTATCACATTCAAAAAGTGAAACAAGGCAAAATCGAGTCTATCAATTGGAAAAGAATTTGGAAGCACAAAAACAACGGAAGTGCGTACTTGTTAAAAAGCCCAGCAAGCGACTCATCAAACGCAGCCATTCCGTCGACGTTGCTCTGTTGCAGCTTCTTCAATTCGTTTTCAAGATTCTTGCGATATTTTTCCCGCTCTTCCTGAAGCTCTATGACGCACAATAAAAATTCATACCAAAGTTAACCGCATCATTTGAGAGTTTTTGGCCCAGGCTTGGAGAGACCCGCAAGCTCAAACTATTTACGCTGGCGACTTAGTGGCATCGGTTTGACTCCTCATAAGCTGGCTTAGAAGCCGCTTTGAAAGCGAAATTCAAGCCAACTTTAGGAGAAATACACAAATCCAATGCTAAACCAAATTCTAAAATGCAGCAAACAAGTCAAAAGTTGGTGCTCTCACATTAAGTTACCTTGACGTACGATGTCAGGTGCAATTAAAATATTCTAGAGGAAATCTGGAGAAGACTAAAGGTTTGACGAATGAAGAGTTACTCATCATAATTCTTAAACAACGGTACAGTTTGCTGTAGCCCAATTGAAAGCTATTACCGAATCAACTTGTCTAGCGATATGCTTAGAGTTTTAGAATGATCACAGTTTTTGCTGACAGTCATAAAACCTAGTGATAAATCAAATATTTATTCTCTTGATACATTGATAGTTTTTCAACAATAGAGATTTTCAACCACATGAAAGCAGTTTTAGCAAACATCAAAACCACTGCTTGTTGAAACGTCCAAGTCATTTTGTTTAAGCAACATGTCATTTCTACTTTTACTGCTTTGACAATTACTAACAGAACATCATACAATCACAATTTTACAGTCGCCACCTTTCATTTTCTTTTCGTATTCCTTCATCTTTTTTTTCTCTTCATCAGTCCAATCTTTCTCTAGTTTCTCCGTAGCAAACTCGGGTAATGGGATATCCTGCACGCGCAAACATGAAATTAAAGCGTGAACACAACGCGACAAACTTTATAGCACTTGAACAAAAATTGCTAAACACTTCACAAAACGCTTTAATACAGTTTTTCAAACTAATTTGTTCCATTAGTAGACTATTGCTAAAAAAATAATAACACAGATGCCCAGCACCATTTCAGATGGCTAAACCACTAGCTTGTTCAAGGGATAGAGATGGGTTTGATACTTAGCATTAACATTTTCAAAAAAACAAGTACAGACGCGTTGTTCCTCACTCCAAAAACTTTAAACATAAAGTCTAAATTACCCAAAAAATACTGGACTTGGCAAATAGCAATGAAGCCTTCTAGAGCACGCGCTAACATTTCACGGAGTTAGTCTGTTGAAAAGCTGCCAAGCAGGAAATAAGCGAACATTTTCACTCGAATGGAAGAGAGACAGATTTTTGCACATGGCACTCACCTGTTTTAAAATGTCTTCCTTCTTTACTTCAAGCACACCACCCATCATGTCCATCAACGCTCTTTCTCGTTTATTCTCTCCTTTTGCAGCAGCTTTCCTTTCCTCTTCCAAGCGTTCTTGCTGTTCGAGTTCTCTCTTTTGTTCTTCACTCAAAACTCTTTCAACAGCGACCTGTTAAAATCCATTTTGCAGTCATTTTAAATTTGATTGCGAATTAGAAATGTTTGTAAATTTAAATTAAGAAACAACACTTTGACATCACCACACCATTCTGAGCCCGGTATATCATGCAGATAGTCCGCATTGTCTTCAAAAATCATTGTTGAACTTTGTAAATGAGGTCTTTTGAAAAAAGTTCTTCATTAGAAAAAACTGCTTCGCATTCTTTACGGAACTAGTTGCCCAGCAATAAAAAAATGCAGTTAATGTAATCGAGAATTGCTGCTATTATTTTGGAAAGAAATGACTTACACCCAAGAAGTGAATTTAAAAAAGATCAGATCAAAGCATGTCTTCAGAAAAAGACGTCTCCTCCCTCCTAACGGTGATGTATTGCTCTATCCTGTCTACCTCTGAATCAGCCACTACAAAAGTCTTCTCCGGCATTTCATCGTTATCCATTTCAGGATCCACTACAGAGAATGTCTCCACATCGAGCTCCTAAAACCCAAAACACGATTTTAACGAAAGTCTTTGAAATAAGCATCATCAATATACACTATCCGTTTTATTATGCTATCTCAATTGAACAAAAAGCACCAAATTAGAGGGAAGCTAAACTCAAACTACGTAAATGAATCAATGCTGTTATCGAACCCGTTCCTCGGGATGCAGGCATGACAGGAGACCATGAAGCCCAAAATTCCGCTGACTCGCTTCGGCCTGGACCTAGGGTCGTAGAGAACACAGCTGTCAAAAAGATCGTGGCGTAAAGAGTGGGTAAGCAGAACGGATTGAAACGAAGTGTCTTGATTGTATTTTCAGACTATATTACATCACTCATAATCGAGACATAGTGAGTTCAGTCTCAGCTTGAGCTCTACGCTTCTTTTTCTTCGTATAAGCATGATCTTTCATTTTGGGAAAAACATCTTAGATTACGAGCTCGAAATTTCTGCACCAATCAACAGCCGCCTCAACATGGTGGTGCGGTCCCTGACTCAGTTTGGGTTGGGTCGAAATGGCTGTTGGCCTTCACGAGAGTCCCAGACTCTGGAGATCGTCCTGGAGAGCTCTTGCGTCCACTCACCCGCTCATGCTTCCTTCTACTTCTCCTAGGGAGGCTCTTCTTGCTTTCCCTCCCTATCCTCCTTGGAATCTGACTTCCTTCACGGTTGAGTCTCCACCCTTTCCTCTCCATGCTCTCGCTCGGATCTCCCTCTTCCTTGCCAAGATGCGGCTCTCGCTCACCTTAACTCTCTCCCCCTTCATGATCTGGTGCTTTGGACTGACGGCTCTGTTCCTTTTCTTTTTGGCAAAGGCGGCTCCGGGTACTTGCCAACTGCTCTCTCTGTAGCACTGAGGTCACTCTCTCCTTTTCAGCAGGTCCAGTATGTTCAAGTTTCTCTGCTGAAGCCTGCGTCATTCTACAAGCTCTCTGCTGGTCTCGGCAGCACCAAGAAGCCTGCCATTTTTCTTCTCTTCTCCTACTATCTGACTCTCGCTCTGTCCTTACCACCCTGTCCTCTCCTCCATCTGTCCATCCTCCATCTGTCTACCTCAATCTCTCTGGCAGATCTGGCCGAAACTGTCTTCTCTCTCCTTCTGTTCGATTGGACACTCGTTTCTACCGGGGAACGACGCGGCTGATGAGCTGGCCAGACCGGGAGCGCTACTTGCGCCCTCTGCAATCCCTTGTAGTCTCTCCCCTCTTATCTTTCGTATCCACTCTTGTCTTTTCTCGGACTGGAGGCGTACTCTCTCATCGAAATCCTTCGACACACAGGTTCTCTCAATTTCCACCGAGGAACTTGTGCTTCGTCACGCTCGCTGTGTACTCTCTTGTCTACGCTGTAACGGACACAGCCTTCTATTAAGCTCTTATCTCTCTAGGATTGGCAGAATCGAGAATCCTTCCTGCAGCGCCTGCGGACACTCGTCCCACGACACCTCTCATCTCATTTTGCACTGTCCAGCTACGGACTGTTTGCGCCGCTCGCTCTTTGGCGACTCTCTGTCTCTCTACGATCTCTGGTCCAGGCCTTGGGGAGCTGCCCGGCTTCTGGGGCTTCATGGTTTCCCACCATGCCCCTATCCCTCGGAAGGGGTCGGGTAACAACAACAACAACAGCTTCTTATTGTCCTTTTTGCTAGTCTTTAGTCAGACTGAGCTACTACATATGTCCGCCACATGAAAATGGAGGCAGGACTGTTGAGGAGGCAACAAGCAAGCTTTTTGTGCTAAGAGCCAAGCAGGGAAGCTGTAAATAATATTTTTTAAAGTCTCTTTGATATGACTGGAAAATGAACCCCGGGTCTAACGACTGCAATGCGGACGCTCTAACCACTATGCCATCGCACCGGCTCTGCGCTCTAAAGCACTTTATCACAGTTTTAAGTGCTTGGCCGCGTCTTTGGTGATAGAAATGTACTTTGGCAACAGCACCGGGTCTAAACACAAGTTGTCAGTGCATAACTGTAAGGTTATCACGTAACTGGAAAAGAAACAATTACTTGCCGTATAAACGTATACCTAACTGCCTATCTCTTACAAGTTAACGGCTTTACGTACGTGCATAATAGTGCGAATACGAACATTCCTCTCCTTGATGCGAGCTATTTCTTGTTCCTTGTTTTTGAAGACAGTGTTGAAGCTTTTATTGAAAGCATCTTTTACCCGACAAATGGCGTTCTGAATGAAACGAAATAACGAAAATATAATAGCCGCCGTAATGTAGTGGTACTGTTACGAGCTTCAGAACGAAAAGTCTGGGGTTCAAAATTTTATAAGAGCATACGTATTGGTCAGCAAAGGCATACGGAATTTGAAGTGCTATGATGTTCCAACAAAAAGTCTGGTTTGAAAGTAAGTGTGTAGTGGTAGACATACATTGAACCAACACGTCTGAGCCTGTGAATCACGGGAAAAAAGACGTAAAATCGACTTAAATCAACAAACAACAAAACTAAAACAAAATAATGCGCAATTTTTCTCGCTTCGTAAATGCAACAGCTACCATTCGTGGCGCGGGGACAATTTAATTCATGAGTGGATAAGTTTGCCACGACTTCAGATATCATTGATCACATTACTCCTCTAGCTCAACGTCAAATCGAAGATCTGTGAATACCATTTTCAGAGTCTAGTGATATCGTATCAGACTCTCGTTGCGGCTTGACGAGGGAATCGTACTCAGGTCTACCAACTGCCAAAGTGTCGCTCCAAGCACAATGGCATCGCGACCAAAAACAATAAGAGAAAATGCAATTAAAAAGAAAAATAACAAAAAATCATTTATCTCAGTGGTTATCAACTGGGGAAAATTTTCTCTTCACAGAGGAATTTTTCTTTTTTAAGGGAGAAATTTTCACATTCAGGGTTCACCATTAAGAGTACCACATGGTTTCATTCCGTTGAATGTAAAAGCATTTGCGTTGTAGGATTATCTGATGCATTTGGTTAACTTAGTGGTTTAGTAACGTGGCGCAATCAATGTATTTACACACATACACACACACTCCAATCAAATATTTTATTCTGCATTTTTGACATAGCTTATTTTGCTCAGTTATCAAGCAGCATAAACTTTTCTTATCGTTTCTTCGCTAAAACGTCATATGACGTTCTTCCACAGTTCCACGCGTAGTTGTGCGTGTGCATTGTACAGTGCGTGTAAGCAATTGAAAACAGGCAGGAAGATGTTGATTATCCTAGGGTGCAGTGCCATACTCGCAGGTGTTTGAGGTTGTGCAAAGACCCCACTTTTACACGGCTACTTTGGTGCAACCTACTCTCCTGCGGAGAAGATTCAACCATTTTCATTCGACCGAAATTGCATCATGACCTGGTGAGGAAATCAGGGAAAGGAATTTTTACGCCATGACTGGAAAGATTTAGCTAGAGAGCCTCTCTCCAAAGCCTCATCCTTTCTTCGCAGCGTGACTTATCCGAGGAGGTGGTGTTGCTGAGAAAACCTCCTCCACGGTTCTCACAGCGGTAGGTCTACACTACTCATCTGTCATTTTCGTCGTCTGTCATTGCTGAATTACAGTACCTCCGACATTACACACAAAACTGGCAACTTTCTTTCTAATATTAGATGGGACAAAGCTGTCCAATATGTGAAAATTTTTGGGCTTAGTAGACCTGAAACAGTCAGTTTATAAAGCGACAGATATTGTTAAGAGCTGAGTCGAGTTTTGGGGCATGGCAACGTGTTTTCCATACTGGGCAGACACATTCCGCTGTTGAGTAACAGAAGACCAGCGCGGACAAATCAAGTAAAGATGGTTTGGCACCCCACTTCAACTTGATAAGTATTCTCTTGATGTTATTTCTTGTACTAATCATTGCTAGCGTTGACGATACGTTGTTTGTAAGTCAGGGCACCATTTAGAGTGGCACCATGTTGTATTAGGTTGGAACAGCATCAAAAAGCGAAAGACGTACGCCAAAAAACACAGTGTTGTAATTTTTTATATATCGAAAAGAGTGTGGAATTAAGGGCTTCAAAAACGTGTAAAGGAGGAATGCATCAAATAAGGTAGGGAACCGCTGATTTATGTAATTAGAACTGAAAACAGCTACCTTAATCAACGTAATTTGAATCATTTTTTGTTCTCTGGAGTGAAGTTCGAATTGTGAATAAAACAGGTCACTATCTCCATTGAACTTGGGGCCCAAGCTTCCATGCAAAGCTAGTCCCACAGTCCGATCATCCTCTTCCTCGTCTTCCTCTTCGCCAACCGCTGATGTCTTACTCGCAGTCGCATCCACGATTGTCTTCCGGACCTAACAAGAAGGAAAACCATCAGGTCGAGCATGGTGTTCCGGTTACTCAATCTCTCAGATCATAAAGCCCAAAAAGTCGGCCTGCTCTCAAACGCGTAATCCAGAATCTAGATTCTTATCAGATAGAAAAGATTGAATATTTGCGAAATACTCATTTACACAAAATCTTCAAAGCAAGCTGTTGCATACAGAAATAATTGGGGTCCCTTTACCATGTAGTAGTGCCAAGCCTAAAAACAATTTCGATGAAATCGTTTTTGGCCTTTTGCACCACCCCACGGCAAGTGACCCCAATTATTATTTGTGGTAAATAAAACAAACCTTCATGAAGAAGATTACGCCTTGCAACTCTGGTATATTTCATACAGGTAAAACATAGCCGGCTTAGTCGCTTAACCAAAGCTAACTGTAGGTAACCCGGTCGAGTAGGTTAAACCGCGATTTTAGGATCGCAATAATCTCTCGATTGATAGGTCGTGAGTTCAAATTTTACAAAGATCACTTCGTTGTGTCCACCGGAAAAGCATTTTACAGCAACTTCTCCTGCTTGGTTGCGTTGCTCATGGGACAAATTCACTAAGCTAGCGGTAACAGTAACTTTGAAATGGTCTAAACACAAGTTGTTCTACTAATGTAAGACAAAAGTTTCTGGTAGAAAACAAAAACAGAAAAAATAAGCAAAACGATTATCGATTTCAATTGACAAAACAAGCAATATCGATTTCAGCTTAGCCTCATAACTTACAGAAATTTCCGCTATTTCGGTTTTTCGTTGCCGAGAAGCAGCCTGCAATAGGAGCTCTTCTTCCGGGGTCGGAACAACGGTAGGGTAGTTTGTTACAGTTACGTTGTGGTTGAAAGTTTTAAGCGCCCGACCTGTTACATAAAATAGTGTAAAAAATAGTCCCACACTCAATTCGAGCTTTGGGGAGGGAAGGTCAAGGCTCCAGTTGTCAAGGGCCCACGGCTCTAATAAAAGTAGGGGGGGGCCAGAGCAGGGAAACCAAAACGATCTATTGGCTTGAAATTGGCAAAACACTGCCCAAGCCACTCGGATGAGACCAACACCATGTTAAGGCAATAAAGTATCCCGTTAGTCAGCCAGTTTAATTCCCACATCGGCTTTCGTTGCTATGATATTTAAAGAAAGACTTTCTAAAGCATCATTCTTCCGCATGATCGCGGTGTTGAAGGTAGGGATTCACTGTACCAGCAGCAGTGAAAATTTCAAAGAGGGTTTGAACAAAAGACTTTTACATGAACGTTTTGACTTTTCCTTAACTGAAAATAGAAATACAGTAAGCAACGGGCGAGTCCATTTGGGAGGAACCATTTACTTCTACTTGATAGTCATTTTATGCCGCAGTCTTTATCAGCAACTAGTCGCATCAACAAGCTTAGTTTGTCTCCAAAACGGTCAGTTGCACTGCAATTATATGCTGAAACTTGTTCAAAGATTTAAACTAACAACATTCTACCTTTGGTATCCATGTCATCCCAGCATTCTTTCTTGATGAGATAAGCCAAATAGCGTTGGGCGATGTTCTCTAAATTAATCTCATCGCGAACCTAAGAAAACATTAGCTCAGCTCGGAGAAAGATAATAATAAGCCCGCGCGTGGACTTAGCAAGCTGCTCTTACAAAGCTGTTTTACTGAAAACTTTTTGTGCCAGTAAAATCGATTGCATTCGTTTCTTCTTTCTCTTACGCCACAAAAGAGATGGGTCATGCTTTTTACTAAAACACTAACCTCTTGAATCTGTTTATCCTGTTCTGCCTGCATTCTCTTTTGCTCCTCTAGATCCAGATTGTATTCATCGTGCCTCAACTGCTCCAGCTCCGGAAGAGAAGCGTTCACTTTCATCCTTTCCAGAATCTGATTAGAGAAAAATGAATTAGACTTCAAGCATGTATTTTGAATTGTTGGCCGGGCAGTACTCTAATTTGGCTTCGAAAAAAGTAGTTTTCCGATGAACTTTTCGTCAGCGGCAATAATTTTGATATCCAAAATGAAATCTTTAAAGGTAGCATTACTGTTTAGGTACTGACTGCACTGAGACTTTTTGAAAAAATGCGGAAACTCGAGATACCCATGCAGACCGGAACTTTTGAAATCGATTTTTAGGACTAAATCGGACAACAGACCCATACGTCCACAATATAAATGTTTTTAATCCAATGCTTTCCGACCAATGAGCTGCTGGCTACCAATAGATGGCGAATATCTTTCAGATGGGCTGCGGATTAATCTTTAAAACAAGATCTTCAAATTGAAATAATAAAAAAGGCCTGGCCAAGTTGGGAAAGCCAATTGCTTATGAATAACCGAACTATAAATTATTAGGAGACCATTATTCTCTTCAAGATTGCCGGTTGAACCAGCTTCCACCATGTAACATTTCTGAGAGCATAACAAAAAGTTGGTATAAATTGGAGCATTGCTCCTACGTCTCTAATCCCGATCATCGTACCTTGATTTAAGATTATTCTTACTCACAAACTCCCTATTATTTGACCAATTCTATTCTTTTTTTCTAACAAATGTAGAAACACAAAATCAAAATTGGGAGTGGGCACCGAAATAATTTTTGTTTTATGATTGCTAAAATAATTTT
Organism: Trididemnum clinides; assembly: GCA_963675345.1. Classification (NCBI taxonomy): domain Eukaryota; kingdom Metazoa; phylum Chordata; class Ascidiacea; order Aplousobranchia; family Didemnidae; genus Trididemnum; species Trididemnum clinides. The sequence continues at coordinate 26,594,617 of OY776287.1, forward strand.
TGTAGCGGTAGGCTCATTTCCCAACTTGGCGCAACCCTTCTTTTTAAGATAATTACGACACCAAGTTTCTTGGCTGCAACTGTGTGCCATGGTCCCGGATTAGAAAAAAAGGGGGCCACACCTCCTTCCATACGTGTTACATCCGATTACTCTCTAGGCCAAACAACGATTTTCAAGAAATCATTTCCCTCTACAGTTGGTGACAGACTTGACACTGCGGTGTGGACCTAATGATCAATTTTTTTCGAGGATTTACCCACTAACTCTGATTTCATAACCTATGCCCACAATACCCACATCTCCACTCTTTAAAGTTAAGAATGTGCTTACTTACAAACAGCAAATAATTGCACGAACTTTCATGCGTTCACTTGACTTAGAGCATAGGAGTAAAAACACATAGTTGAGGAACGATGCTGAAGTTATTAATGTATTTACAGGAATTAAGCGATGAAATAACTGACCTACAACTTGCAACTTTTTCAAAACTGTAAGCATGATTATAAAATCTAACGCCTGTGGCTGTGCGTATGTTTCTTGCTCCCGGCATAAATGCAGCCAGGAAACGATGAAGAGACTCGGAGCCCATGACCTGGCAGTTCAGTTTTTACAATTAGTCAGGCAACGGCTTAAACGGATGACCCATTGGCCATCTTCTTGTGCTAAAGAAGAGAATAATTTTTCTAAATTCTGCAAGATTTCGCTTTAAAGCCCAACATTTTTGTTCCTTATTGCTAAATGTGACAAAAATGTCTTAGGAATCAAGAGCACTCAGGCGCGCGACAGGACTGCACTACAAAGGTATCCAAACAAGAAGTCTACATACAGCTTAGTTATTATGATTCTTGTACTTGTCATTGCATCACTAAAAAACAGATTTAAACCGGTGCTTTAGTGCTGTGTATGTCACAGTACACCAACACCCAGCATATCAGTAGTAGGCTGTGCTGTTTTCGTTTGCTTTAAAAATAGCAATGGATAGTAAGAACTGAAGCTGCCTGCTGCTGTTTTTACTGAAGTTGTATCAGACAACATTATGACCTTGCTTATTATGACGAAGCAAAGCTTTTTTAAAGCGTTTAAGAAAAAAACGAACAGCACGCTTAAAATACACTTATAATGCTTAATCGCCGGTTGTGCCATCGATACAGCTTAGAATGTTAGAGAAGTGTTTTGATCGGAAGTACCTTGATATTACGTCCCAAAAATTTTTTCAACCGTTATTTCCGCGGTCAATATATTTAGATACAATAAAAAACAAATCTAACAATACTCGTTATTTTTGACGTCATCTTGTTCCTTGAAAGGGTGAAATTTTTAGTTGTTGGAAAGTCGGATGATGGCTTTCGTTTTAGCAACAAACGCTTTCCTCCAGAAACTATCATCAAAGGTAACGTCACAAACTCTTTTATGACACTCAACCAGGAGTGATGATTAATCAAGCCAAGTTTCGTGTTTGTACGCCCAGCGGTTTAGGAGGAGTCAACACAAACAGACAGAATTGCGCTCTATAGTATGAATAAAAGAACTCATTTCGCCGTGCTACCTTCAGTTTCTTATTGAAAACTAAAGTTGCTTTGGCGAAATCGATATTTCTAAAATTAGTTTTCAAGCTAACTTTAGTAATATTTATTCAAAAGCAGATTCTTTTCATCTTCTTTACCGGGTCATGGCCTGAGATCTTGAAACCTCAGGAGTCTGCGAACTTCCAGCGATGCAGATCAGCGGCAGGAAGATAGGCGTTTGTAAGCTGTGGCAAACAAAGTATTCGCAAAAATATATCTATGACGAACAAACCGACGGGCCCCCGGATGGCTTGGTAATGAAAGTTCTTAAGTTGTTTTTTAGTCGTACCGTTTCACGTAGTTTGTTGATTTCAACCAGCAGATTCTCTTTCTCTTCGTCATATTTTGAATTTTCTTCTCGTAGAGCTTTCGCCATTTTCGCATCTAACCACGTTACATCATCGGCAGGAAGAGCTTCAGCAGCGGCAACGCTGTCGCTTACGGCTGATCGCGATGCTAGATTGTAAAATGTGGTAACACATCTTTGAAACTTTTTTGACGCATTTACGAGTACCAGCATTACGTCACAGGTTTGAAAAAGATTAAACTAAAACTACCTTGTGAAAAAACTTTTCAGAAATAGTATCCTTTTAAGCACCACGACACGTTTAAAAAGTATTTTTATATCTTCCATTTGTTCATCACGGAAGCACTTTTGATGTAAAGCCTAGGTTAAAACATTTCACTTTTTAACCAAGCAACTTAAAAAAGTTGTTTTGCCCAAGCTTTTCGTAATACACTCATTAGTGGCGGTACTGCGTTAAATAGGAAAAGTTTTAGGCAAAACAGCTCTTTTGAAGCTAAACTAAAGTTCTCTATTTGCCCCAACAAACTATTTGTATTTCTTTTCTTAAACAGATTAATGACCATATATTACGGTTTCATCAGTGCGAGATCAATGTCACATGCTACGACTGTCATTTTTTGGTTTGAAGGTATCAATCTATTGACCAACGATCATACTTTTCTCGTCTTCAACATCTTTTTTTGTGTCATGTCCAGTCGTTGACATGTGGTCTCCTAAAAATGATTTCAAATTGAAGCAAGATCTTCATCAGCGTAATGAGCAAAAGAAACTAGGTTATCTTTTCTATAGTACTGCTTTGATCACTACTAAAAATTAAAAATGGACTTTTTGTAATACCATGGGGGAGGCAGGTACAAAGCTTTTTCAAGACTTTGGGGCAGGTATTTCACAGAGTCAGCTGATAAAACCAAAAATACATTGTTGTCACAATACACGTTTATAAAAAAATACACAATTACAGAGTAAAAAATCTCTGAAACTTTAATCTGACCAATGAATGATAGATCTGGTCCATATTAACCAGTTATCATAAAACCATGACCTTATATTTACTGCTATTACAGAGCTATTATTTAATACGGCTACTATTACAGACCATTACCTAGTATCTAGAACCACAACTCAAACCATTATGCGGTTTCTAAATGACTACGGACCATTCGGTTCAGATTGATTGGCTTCAAAGTTCAAACTTAATGATCAAATCATTTTCAAAATATTGTGATCAATACTTGGCGGAGTAATTCAGGTACCAGCTTAAATCAATCCAACTAGCTTACCTGGCTTCTGGGGAGGAGACTTCCATTCAGCCATGTCATAGAGCACTTCGCTTTCCGCCTCCATGGTATTGCGCAATCGCATGTTCAATGCACGAGCAAACTCAACAGCGTTATTCGCTTGAACGCTACCTCTTTCGGTCAAGCTAAAACACAGTCAGGCCAACACGTGTTGCAGCACAGAGATTAACCGACCCCAACGATATATCTCTCGGGCTGATAAACTAAACAAAAGAAATAACTTCTCCGCCAAAAAAATTTATTATTACTCCTTTGAACGCCTTTGAAATAAGAAAGACTTCTACATTCGTTAGGAAGGGCATCCGAAATTTAATGTGCAGCGTGGCTCTAGCAAAACCTGTGGTTCAAAAGTGAGTGTGTAGCGGTGTACATGCACTAATCATCGCGTCTAACCGTGCGACCATCGCGTCTAACCGTGCGACCATCGCGTCTAACCGTGCGACCATCGCGTCTAGGCGTGCGAAAACGAAGAGAAAAAGGACGTGAAATCGACTTTCTCTTCTATGTTTCCCTGTGAAAACCGCCAAACTCGACTTTTTTTGGGACCGGTGTATGGCCCCAAGCCTCAAAAGTCGAGTAGTGCTTTTGTCAAAGTAAAACAAACGGCCACAGTGCATTCCCTAGCAGTCAAGATAGCTCATACTAATTGCCATTTTCGAGGGTGTGATGTTAAAAGTTATCGGTCATTTGAAATGACGATGTCGACTAGCTTGTTCAAGAACGAAAATGCAAAGATCGTCAAAGATGCACTTACTTCCAGGCGAAGCAGCACAAAGATTGATCGTCCATTCCGACTGATGTGATGTATTTAGCATCGGGTGATAGAGCGAAGTCCCTAGTTCCGTCTTTCATGAAAGAATGGGCAGTGATTGAAACGCAGCTGTCCTGTAAATTAAAATGCATTGCGGCATTCAAATGTTTTACAAAATCAATAAATTTCAAGCATTTACAAATAGTCCGTTCGAGCATGGACTTCTATCTCGGTTTGAGAAAACCAGCAGCTAAATTTCGAATGTCTTTCGAGGCAAATATGCCCTGTTTCCGTGTTTAACTGGGTTAAAACAGTGAAGTAGCTATCTAAGCGTGTTGTGACGCGTCTTTCGGATACCTCCTGCGGCAATCACCTTTGTGGTGATGTGGCTACCAGTCTGCACTTTGTACTCATGATTGGTTCAAAACGGACAGCAGCTTTCCCCAAGCCTGATTCTATTTGGGTTTACTCGGAACCTGGACAGTTTATGTTCCGTTAGATCCCGTGCCTCCGTTCCAAAAAAGAGAGTAAGTAAACAACAAATACAATATGTAGGGTTTTGAACCAAAAACTCAGCAATCTTAAGCCAATAGCAGTATTTTCAAGAACATAGGACCTACAATTTTAAATGCGAAGGCCATCTGATTTTCTTACCCAATTCTGCAGGTCTCGCACAGTTAGCGACCCATCTTTAGATGACGATGCCAGCCACGTGCGATCAAAAGACAAGAACAGTTTTGCGTTTCCAAGCTGGTGGCCCGGATGTTCCGACACGGGTGAATAAATATCGTCCTAAACCAACCAGTAAAAAACAAATTCAGATGATATTCCACTACATTTTGTGGTAAATTTATGATGATGCAGAGCTTTAATATCGTTTTAAAGGCGTGCAAATTATGAAAAATTATCCTACCTAACCTAGTGTCGTCACCGATGAGTTTATCACGAAATGCCAGAAGCAAAACAACATTTTATAGCATTGTCAATGCAAATTTACTCCACGGAGAAGTATTTGTGGTGCATTAATAAAACCAAGTTTGTTTTTGTACTGGCTCATGTTTGTGCAGATTTGGCACGTGTTTGCTACGAAACGGACTCAACGCAACAGCTGAGCAAAAACGAATGCTGTTTCAACACACAGTCAGATTTATAAACTTCGTTTTTCACGTCAAGCTTAAGAGATAAATTTATAAAGAAAATCAACTGCTTTAATCTACTTTTTAAAGCATTATTCTCAACATGTTAAAAATAAGGCTGGGAGTGGGATTTGAACTCATGTCTATGCTAACCAATCAAACGCAGTATTCGAAAGCCTCAAAATCAGATCTCAAAAAGCTTTCTATTTAACATTATTTTTCTCACCGGATCAACATCTTTAGAGAGAGGCAAAGCGAAGCGTAAAAGCTTTTTATTATGACGTGAGATAGCAGCTACGTCAATTGCGTCTGACAATCCGGTGATGACGGCGCTGTCCAATGACGCAGTTAGAAAAAAGCGGGTAAAATTAATAACTTCATCTAAAAAGAAATGTTTTAAGCAGACAAATTAAACTTCTTTTTTAGTTGCAGCAAAAAATCAAAGTCAAATTCTGTCATATTTCAAAGACAAAAATTAACGGCAGCAGCAACATCCTAAAGAAAATTTGTAGTGATGACCGACTCAAAAAGGAAGTTGATCTTGATCAAGTTTGATATGTTACATTTTATGTTTGGCCTTCATCTTGAGGAACAGAAGAAACAAACAAACACAACAAAAAATATCAAACACTGGAAAAATTTATCATTTCAACAATACAATACCTTAATAAGGGGAAGGACCGGGAATTGAAAACAGGGCGTTGGATTTGTGGGTTTTTATCAAGGAACTTGGACAAAAAGTCTTCACAGATAAGTCCAAGTTATTAATTGGGTATATTTTCCATAAATTTTGCTTTTCAACTGCATACAGGGGAGCTGAAATTTGAGCTGGGGGGGCTTCAGCCCCCGTCTTCCATCGCCCTTGATTACCAAGCAATTTTCTTCAATACGGGTACTGCGTTTTCCTTAATGGTGAGGGTGCATTTACAATATCACTGATTTGTGTATTAAGCTCATGTTTAATGGATCACCAGTTTATCAGTTAAACTTTGTGTCGAATTTGAACTAGTGCAATGAAGTCAGAATAGGGCTTGAGACTCACCAAAAAATGTCTTCAAGCTCCAATGCCCTGATTGCAAACCCCTTAAAGATGAATAAATGCCAATAGCTTTGTTATTTTAAAAAGGCATTTTTTCAAACATCCGAAAGAAGAATTTTGACCTTGACTTGACCTTGAAACGGGCTGATCGTTGGAAACCGAAAAGGGAATTTGTTTTCGTGGCAATGGCCAAGTAATTGCCAAATCAGCGCAAGGTCTTACCTCGGTAGTCTTGTCTCAGCGATTTGAAATGGTGGTCACCAGCATCATTTATCAGACTTGCAGACAAGCAAAAGTAAACAATCTCGTTGGAAATGTTTTTGTGCAGAGGACTGAGTGTAAGGGTCACAAGCACGTGGTACTTTTGCTCCTGCGCGTAAACGGAAACATCCGATATTGCTCCACCACAATCTAAACCAAAACGGAAAGAAAAAGAAAAAAGAAAGTCGGTTTTACGTCATTTTTCCCGCGTTTCGCAGGCTCAGACGTGCTGATTCAATGTACAGTATGTCTACCAATACGCACTCGCTTTCGAACCAAACTTTTTACTGGAGCAACATAGCACTTTAAATTTTGGATGCCCTTCCTGACGAATACCAGCAGTGCTACCACAGAGTTTTGAACTCCAGACCTTTTGCTCTGAAGCCCGCAACAATACCACTACACCACGGTAAAACACCGGCACAGTTCAAAGAGGCTCCTGCAACTGCAAGCAAGAAGCCACGAGTTCAAAGCTTGCATAACATTTTACATCTTTAAGCAAAATTTGGGTTGAAGCTCAGCAACGATTACTCAAGATAAAGCCCTAGTTTTATAATCGAAAGCTTTTGAATTCAAAGACCACACACAGCTTCATAGCAAAATGAAGATGGTCATAAATTGCATGTGGTACAAAACTTTAATAAAATATTGAAAAAAGGTGATTTTTTAGGAACATTCTAAAATATCAACACAAAAAATAACGCTTTTTTACCAACATAACCGATGCACTTGAATTTCGCAGAAGGTTTAGCATTGAATATGAAAATGTAGTTTTCATCTTTGGATGCCGAAAGAAGGAAGGTTCCGTAAATGTCGTATCTGAGAACAAAAAATTTTAAAGAACATTACCTGTCCCAACCATCATGCTAGACGCACAGCAATAAAAAAAAGCAAAAAATTATGCCACCGAGAAATAGGCCTACCAAACACGAGTCAGATCGTACTTCATCTGCAAAATCTGGTTTTTGAGTTTTTATCAAAAGCTTCAATGACTGGCTCATCAGTGACTATGTTGCCTCCAACATGAAGAAATTGAAGTGAATTAAAATTAGGACTGACCACTGACAGACATATTCTATTTTTTTTTCCTACAGAGTCGCGACATCTTGAACACTAAAGCCAAGTTTAAAAGTACACAGCTAGATTCAATTTCTTGTATACGTGTGCTATGAAAATTAATGCGTCGCGACTCTGTAGGAAAAAAAAATAGAATATGTCTGTCAGTGGTCAGTCCTCATTTTAATTCACTTCAATTTCTTCATGTTGGAGGCAACACAGTCACTGATGAGCCAGTCATTGAAGCTTTTGATAAAAACTCAAAAACCAGATTTTGCAGATGCTATTGAAGATAACAAAGTAAAATTATTTTAAATAAAATTATTTCAAGTCATTGATATGGCTCGACAACAGAATCCAAACCAGGCCAACCAAGTGCGCGACGGACGCTCAAAACAAGAAAAAAACTACCTTAAACAAAATTATTTAGCTTAAGAATCTATCTGTCAGTGCGTCAGTCCTAATTCATTTTCAACGAAGTAAAAAAAATATCAGCACTACGCACTTTAGAAAGCTGACTGGTCCGTGGTGGAACTTTTCCGCATAGACTTGCCGCAAATCCACTTCTTCTCCGTGTAAACTGGTGGTATCAATGTAACGAATAAAGCCGGACGACGACCCAACCACCATCACAGGACTAGAAGGACAATACGCCATAGACGTGACCTGTATTCAGCATGAATCATAGTAGTAAAACTGTTCACGGCAATATAGGTAAATTTTGCTTGAAAACCATATCAATAGTTGGAAACAAATTTGTGTCTTAATGTAAATATATCAATTTACTTAACATTGAGCTACCCAAAAAATATCTAAACACTTTTTCCTTGAAAGCAACTGTGGTAAACCATTTAAAGTCTACTTTCAAAGTTTTCGGGGTTTTTCCACGCACGCTCATCAGAGAGCAGTTTGCGGCAGCTTCTCTGTCTTGTGCTAGAGTTCCATCTTCAAGCAAGTGATTCAATTTGCTTTCCTTTATGTCACACAGCAGTTAGGGTATCAAAAATTCCAATGTTCGATCATGCATAGACATTGGTTCCAGCTAGAGCGGTTTTTTTGTCGTTTTCTTTAAATCGAGCTTATGTTTTATGGTTAGGAATTAGCCCATAAGTTTTACGTACAGTAGTTTTACAGATATTTCGCACGACGATAACGTAACTTATGCTTGCAAACCAAGTCCCTATCAACTAAACACTTTGATTATGGTCCTGTTTTTACCAACAGTGATTTCAATAAATCTACTAACCTGATCGTTTAACTGCAAACCTCCAACAAGATCTCCGTCCTGACTATCCCAGACTTGAACGTCACCATCTTCACGGCAAGTCTAAGAAAAATTAGTATTACATGTCAGATTTATGAAGCGCTGCTGCTATTTGTTTGAGGGGCCGCAAAGTAAGGCAGGGCGATAAACCACGGGAGTCTAGGAGCCAGGTAACTCTCCACGGCTTAAACTAGATCAATGGTTCTTGAATTTTTCGTCGTTATCCACTTTCAGAGTAGACTAAATCTTCAACTCAAGCGACCCCAATTGAATTTGAACTACGTATTTTTACCGGTTTAGTCATATGTTAAATCAATTATTCATTACTTCCATTTGGTTTTTAAAAGACCTGGCCATCATCCGAATCACCAGAGTCGACCAGTTGTCTGCAGCGATACCTACACTTATTTCCATCAACAGCATCTTCAAGTTTAAAAATTTTTTCTTCATGTCATTCTTCACTGGCTCATTAAGTTTGCTTTGATCTACTACTTTTCACATTTCCTGCAACTGTCTTTTCCAACAACTTTTCACATTTCCAAAAAAAAGTGATCAAGTCAAAACAGATTGACTACCAAAAACGAAGCGTCAAGGATGCAAGCTTGCGACGCTCTTGCAGTCCCAAAACGACGCCCCATTTGGGAACCTTTGCCTCGAGATTATTCCCAATTCCCAACTTGTAACTCCTGTTATTTCCCACTAGTGGGGAATTCCTCACATGCGATCTCTGTTATTTCTCACTAACAGGAATTCCTCAACATTTAAGAGCCCCTGTACTAAATAAAACTTTGTCGGCATATATAGACCAGCGCCTAAGCGATTTACAAACCACGGGTTTAAAGTGTGCACGCGTTTGGCGTTGTTCTACGCTTTAAGGTGAAGCGTTGCTCGGCTCCCTTTTCGGATTGGTTGAAGTAGTCGCGGTTGAAATGTACGTCATTGATGCAAATGAGCTCATGCTCCGTTTGCTAGTCGTTGGTCGGACTGAGCTTGCGTCACCGGTGGATTACTAGGTCCCACCACCTTGCTATGTCAAGATAAAAGAATTCCATTTCAGTGTATTTCCCACGGCCACAACAGGTAAACTTGTCGGCTTTTTCTTTTCGCTACCTCTTATCTCTTTTCCCTACCTCTTTTCGCGATCTCTTTTTTGTGAGCGTCAAACATGACTGCTATGAATACCACTTTTAAGAGGGCTTAATATGACAAAGTCGAGGTTTGAAACAGCAACCTATCGCATTCGAAACAAAAGAAATGCACCATGCAAACGCTATTAGCAATTTGTAAACGGTTCTAAACACAAGTTGTTCAACGAATGACCGAATCGGTTATCTTGCGCAGGAAGATAAAGATATTCAATTCACCAACTAAAAAAAGGCTCACCACACAGAACTGTCCAGAAGCCCCGTAGGTGACTCCAATAAAGCGACCGCAGTGTGATTCCGCAACAATGGTGGACCCGGGCTCAAAAACACTGTATTTGAATATAACACCCACGTCAGTTCCGTAGAAGAATTCCGCGTAATTTTTGGGATCAAAAGTAAGAGTAGTGGGAGTTTGTGATGCTTTCCAAACCTAAAAATTGCAAAAAAAGTTAAGAGATTTTTTTGGTCCACTAATCAAAAAAACAAAGTCAATCTGTTTGAAAGTTGGCAAGCAATTATATACGACACCAGTGTACAAATAACTTTGATTTTGCGATTGGCAAGCTTCAGTGAAGATTTGCACTTTGCAGCGGGCCCTATTAATTGTACTGCAGAGTGTAGAAAAATACTTACGAGTTCAAGCAATCGCTAAATTGACAAACATGATGACCAACAACCACAGTAACCTTTTAGCGAAAAGCTTAATGCTGCAGATGTAGCTTTACCAACTCTTACTTTTTCGATTTGTATTCCATCATTATCGATCGTAAAAAGCTGCAGATGTAGTTTTACCAACTCTTACCTTTTCGATTTGTATTCCATCATTATTGATCGTAAATACACGAAAATATTGGTCTGCACCGCCCGCGAAAATTCCCCTGCTGTTCATAGCCATGCATGTAAACATTTCGGGTTCAATTTCTCCTTGCAATATGCGATCTACGAAACGATGGAAGTTAAAATAGTCAAGCTACTCACCCAGTAAGTCGCAAGAAGCGAATTTTGGGCGCTGATCAATAGCAATTCGCTAGGTTGATGGTGGGGCTACCAGACTGCAATTTTCTTTGATGTCTGGTTTAAAATGAACTGCGGCTTTCCAGAAACCTGATCTTGATTGGATTTGCGGTGTGAGCCAGTATACCGTGCAATAATTTCATGACGTGTCACCAACCCCACAAAAAGAAGCGGTGAAGAACAGTGAGTTTTTTGGCATAAAATAAAGAGAAGCAAACAAAACCTGAGTGATTATCGATAGGATTTAAGAAGTAATAGTTGGCAATTTATTTCGCTTCTGTTTCTCAATACAAAAAACTTGGCAATCATATAAAAACAATGAGCGAAAAAGGAATGCAGATGACAAAACGAATTGACGTTAAACATACCCAAAATTTTTAAGGTTACATTAAAAAGATTGTAGAAAGGGGCATGGTCACCGCACCTGACAAAAACATCAAGCAAAACAGTTGAAATAAAAAAAAAAGAAACTAAGAAAAGCAGTCGGCCAAATAATCAAAACTTTACCCTATGTAAAAACACCCGATAATAGCTAAAAAAACACATTCCTCTCAGTGCCAAACTGTTGTTACCCTAACAGCAGAAGTAAATATGCTACAAGGAATCTGCCCATGAAGTAACTTGCTCGAAGCGATCCAGGTTGAAAATAGATCAAATCATGCTACGCCAGATCAGCTGAGCTTATTTATTATTGGAAAAATCGATTTCGCCTTTGCACTGGCATTCTCAATTTCCAGATCAAAAATGAAAAACAAAATGCATAAATCAACTTACCGCAGTTACAATCTACTATAAAATTAAAATGTTATAATGTACTTAGTACATTATAACTGTGGTAAGTTGATTATGCATTTTGTTTTTCATTTTTTATCTGGAAATTGAAAATGCCTATGTGAAGGCGAAATCGATTTTTCTAGTAATAAATAAGCTCATTTGATATGTCGTATCATGATTTTATCTATCAATAGGATTCAAATGACAGACTTTAGTTCGGTTTGTATCCCTGTTCCCTCTATTTTCTGCCAAATCATTGGGGCCGAGATTCCCTAGTTAATCAACCAAATTTTTATTGAACTGAACTTCATATTATCAAAACAACCAAAAACTTTTCCTTTACAATGCTGTATGCTGGTAAAGCAGGTCATGGAACTACTTCGTCACGAGAAGTTTAACCGATAGAAGTTCTAGTTACCCCGATCATCACGTCTAGTAGCTAGGCAAAAAAGGAGAATTATACACAGAGGATAAAAGCTGTCAGCAAAAATAAAAACCTGCATTGGAAACCAAAAGTCTCTCCTATATTATATAGGGGAGGAGTCTATGAGGGTAATAGATATCAATATCCAAACCGCTAATTGGGCATCCTTCAAAATGCAATACAAAAAAACTTTAATTGAATCTTACGAGACATAAATTTATAATTCATCTCAAATACTCTATCCCGCATTTATTTCAACAACAACTTTGAATGTAATTCTCATCCCCACATATACAGTATCTTCTAGTACTTGACTACAAGGACATTCTTCGGATCTCGTTTTTTTTTCTATAGACGCCTACGTGTTGTATTTCGAGTTAAATCTTGCTCTTTGCACACTAGTTTTACATCAAATTCACTGATGGCATTAAGATACCATTTTGTTGTTTGCTGTCGTCTTCACTGCCTTCTTAAACTTATTATCAATTTTGAATTCTGCACTTTTTTGTTCAGTATTATTTGCTCGACAGGAAGCACCTTGACTAGATAACCATTGGGTTCTTCGGTGCTTCCTTGTCTGAGCAGACCTTTTTTAATTGCTGCGATGTTTTTTCTTTTTTTGTTTTACAGATTTAGAGCTGAATTTATCGTTTGTTCCGAGTTAAATTTATCGTTTGTTCAGACAAAAAAATAGACCTGATTAAAACCAGAATTGATACGTATGTTAAGATGGATTTATCATCGTTATACCAACCGCAATTTTCTTCACTCAAACTTTTTCTGAAGTCGATAGCATATGCGTGCGTTACTTTAAACAACGTCAGTCTCAGATTTGAAACATAAATTTATACATTCATATATTGGACTTAGAAAACTACTAGTTTTACAAATCCCAAACACACCTGACGTTCCTCCTAAGATCACCGCCGACTGACCACTTTCTCCATCGACACGAAATAACTGTCCGCCTTTACAGCCAACAAACACTTCTCCACGACTGGACCAGCACTGAGCAGTTGGTTTTACGAATTCTCGTTTCAAAGAAGACGGCTGAAATTTTTATTGCTATGTTGAGCAATGAACAAAAGTTAATGTTACTAGGCCACTTCCTACGGATGAGGGTATTCCTAGAGACTTTCCCTTCCTAAAGATAGTCCAGTAAGGCGTGCGATTTGCTAGGTTTATGACGTAAATCAGGGGTATGCAATCTGCGATGTGAAATGTTGTGACATGTGGAAAGGCCCTCAAATGTGGCCGGTGATCTAAAATTTTGTGGCTTTAAATGGCAAAGTTATCAATTACATTATTGCTACTAGCAATACACCGTTGATCATAGTAATGAAAAGACATTTAACAAATTCAAACGTTTTCGGCGCTACATATTGCCCTCGTCAGGATCTTTGTTAAATATATTTTCATTACTATGTTCAACGGTGTATTCCTAGTAGCTACAATAACAATGTGGATTGTAAAAGTCACCTCTCTACCGAAATTATATTATCAATTACATGCTGGAAAAACCGATCTTCAAAAAAAACATTCTCAAACGTAAAATGCAAAAAAATTGGCGCAAAAGTTGCTATTAAAGTATTGATTTCCAAAAAAAGGTCTTCATCACCTTTTAGGATGAATACCGTCACCAGCCACGGCTTGGAAACTTAATTCTGCATAGAGACAATATAGATTTCAAGCCCACAAAGGCTCGCGAAATTTTCAAGAAGTTTGAAATTAGCCAACACGCAAAAAAATTGCACAGCCCAGTTGTAAATTACAAAAAAGAATTTAGATGAAATCCACACTATGCTACTGTTAGAAAATCACAAGCAAATCTTTACCGTGAAGTCATTGGCCTTATTTCCAATCAGTCCTGCTTTAACTGAAGCAGGAATATGCAGCTGGTAACCAAATCTTGTCACCGATCTAGCAGCATCACTGTCGTCATCACGATGCAAAATGCCGCCTACAGAAGGCAGATCAACTTTCCTTCGGCAAAAAAACGCTGATTACAAACTACTATTGAACAATGCTGCATTAACTACATGGCTGAATGTCCTCGACAAGTGCATAGTGCCGGCAGTAGCCTGCTGACGACTTCGAAGTAGGCGCAAACTCAAATTGTTCAATTCATAACTATTAATAATTTTCCGTGATTGAAGAATTAAGATACTAAACTGACCGGCTAATAAAAATGATGATAATCACAACAATAATCTAGGCCAGGGGTTTCCAACCAGGGGTGCGAGATAGTCATTCAGATTTTTGTGTTGCATTTTTGTACTGTCATGCTCAGTTCATCGTGTGCTAATTGTTCTGCACAATCAGTGTCTAATTACAGCATGCCTAGTGCGCGGCCTTCATCTCAGCCCGAAACGATGCTGATCTCAAAAAAAAAAAAAAAAAGTCAACACATGCAATTTCAGCCGAGACTTCAAAATTGGCCCACATCTTGGCCGGGGACATGTTAAACTATTTTAGGGGTGCGAGAGCATATTAAGATATTTTAGGGGTGCGGGCCATTACAAAGTTCAGGAATCACTGATCTAGGGCAACATTGATTAATGCCGGCTTTATCAAATGGCAAAAAGCAGAAGATATCTAAACAAACGTACTTCGCCTTTAGGCTCATTATATCGTTGCAGTTCTCCACAGTCCAAACAGTAACACTTTCAGGTCCAATTAAAGAAAGCTGAAGGTGATTTAAGGGATTGAAAAGCAAAGACGAATTAAAATCTTCACCAAGCAACTGCATAAAAGCAATATAAATAATGATACAGCATTAGAAAATAGATACACTTCATTATATGACCACACCATTTTGGCAGCTTAATCTTCAGCTGATAAGCAAGTTTTAGTTTGACACAGATATAAAAAATATCCAGCATTGCCAAGTCATTTAAGCAAAACCCGAATGATCAGCACACAAAATTTTTCATCTTCCATGCCCAAAGTCTGCAATTTGATTTATGGCTTCATTCAATTAATCACCTTTTCAGAGCACTTCAACTCTCCATCTGACCAATTCCACAAAAATAGAGAAAACTCCGGTAAGCCTGAGCAAGCTGCTATAAAAGTGCTGGAACTTGAAAAAGCCAAGTTTGTGTATTCCAATTCAGCGCCCCCTAAAACAATCATAAACTTTTAACATATTAAAAACTCTAATTTTTTAATTTACTGGATGTTTTTGTTGTTGTGGTTATCCCTCCTCTTCCTTGAGATGGAGGCACGGCATGAAACGACTTTCTAGACTCTCGCAGCAAACCTAATTAAATTAAGCCACGGTAAAGTCGGCAGGCCATTTCGAACCAGGCATGAATGCAAACTACTGACTAGTAGCTCCACCACCAAGGCGGACTGCCATTGGTGGGTACCCAAAAGTCGCCTCTTGCGGCATGCTGGTCGAGCAGGTTGTCTATTTTAATTCAGTGAAGCGCAGGTAATTTACTGGGTTGCTCAAGGCTATACTATACTATCTATAAACAGCAATTTTTTGTCGGTCTGTTTGTTTTGACTCCTCCAAAACTACTAGATGTACGAGCATGAAACTTGGAACGATCGAACACCACCCTTGCGTGAGTGTCACGTAAGAGTTTGTGGCGCCATGATGCGGTCAAAATTGAGACAATTTTTTTAATTCACGTTTCTTGATGGAGGAAAGTGTTTTCTTTTGCTTGAACGAAAGCCCGCACCCGACCAACCAACCGCCAGAAATTTTACCTTTTTAGAAAGTAAGACAGCGTAATAAATAACGATTTATTGTAAAATTTGTTTGCTAGCTTTTCCCAAAAAAAATGCTGGCCGTAGAAAAGCGGGTAAAATTATTTTCGGGAGCTATTAGCGAGGCGCTCCCAATCAAAATAATACTGGAACAATTTAAGCTTTTTCGACGACGCAACAAGCAATTATTCATTTACATGATTTTAAACATCCTTCTTTCCTTTTCTAAACGTTTCAAAAAAGTTTTGTTTTATCATAATGCTGTCTGCAGCCAGTTCAGTAACAACAGAAGAAGATAGCTTCTGTACTTGTCATATATTGTTACTTTGAAAGCAAAAGAAGTAGAATGATACATCACAGCACTAACATACTGGTTAGTATCTGTTTTTTAACAATCCAATGGAAAGTACGAAAATCATAATAACTAAACTGTATGTAGGCTCCTTGTGAGAATACCTATACATGTTATTATAGAGCAGTCATCATGCACGTCCGAGTAATCTTAAACTACAAGATATTTTTATCACGTGTAACAAAGCGGGACAAAATCATAAGTTTCAATGTGAAATCCAGCAGGATTTAGAAAAATTATCCTTCTCTTTATCACAAGAAGCTGATCGGTGGGTTACCCACTTAAGTCGTTACCTAACTAATTATTTTAACTGAACTGTAGATGCTGGACTCTGAGGCACTATGCCCTTTTCGGGCTGAGTTTATGCAGTAAGCAAGAAACATAGGCCTACGCGTGGCCAGTGGCTTTAAGTTTTATGCCTACAATTACGAAACAACTGCAAGTATTTGACCTATTTCATGGCTTAATTCCTGTAAATACATCAATCACTTTAGCATCCTTCCACAACGTTGATTATACCCTTACGCTCTTAGTCAAATAAGCGCATGAAAGTTTGTGAAATTATTTGCTGCTTGTACGTAAGCAAAGTCTTTATTTATCAATGGGGAAGTCAGTACTAGGGCATAGATTATGAAATAAAAAGTTTGAGGGGAAATCAACAGAGAAAAATAGGCCAATAGGTCCACACCACTGTGTGAAATCACAGTCACCACATGCGCAATGGTACCTACAGAGGAAAATTTTTTTCTTAAAAATGGGCTATTAGGCCAATCGGGTGATTGTATACAAGAATTTGGGAAAAGGTATAGCCTTTTTTTGCCCAATTCCGGCATGAAAAAACATAGGTGCAGCCAAGGGTCTTGGTGTCACTCATCTCATTACGAGAGCAGTTGCACCAAGTTAAAAAAAAGTAAACCACCAAACGATTTATTAAGTAATTGCAAAACAAAAACCATTATGGCACCCACTCCCAATTTTGATTTTGTGTCCTAACATTTATTGGAAGAAACGAATAGAATTTGTAAAATGTTAGCAAGTTTATGTGTAAGACTAGTCTTAATTCGAAGCACAATGATTGGTATTAAAGGCATGAGGGCAATTCCCCTATTTATTCTGACTTTTTGCTATGCTCTTAGAAATGTTACTTGGGTGAAGCTGACGTAGCCAGCTGAACCAATGTTTCTAACCTGACACAACTGACTGGTAACTCTGCTGGGCAATGCTGGCAGAGCCTGCAAGTATTTAAATGTAACAGGCATACGACATAGTTAAGAAAAATTTTAGTGGTGAACACAGAGCCAAATAGCTTGTCACGACAATGATGTAGCTGTTTCAGCCTTCAACTGGTGCCATCTGCAATGTGTATCAGCACCACGAAACGACTGACTGCACACTATCAATAATACAAAATGAACCGACAAAAGATGATGGTTGCAGACTAAGCAAGCAGAGAGGAAAAGATTTGGATTCAAAATCAAATACAGTAGAATTCATTTAATTCGCATTGTTGATATGTTAATTGGATCAATTTGTCACATTTTTGTCAGTCCACCAGAATTCCTATATTTTGTGTACATTCCATTTTGTCTAATTTGCCATCTCCTAAATTGTCAATTCTCAGTTTGTTATTTCTCTATGTCCCCCCAAAACCTTTTGTTTGGCTTATTCACCATTTCCAGACTCAATTTACATGTTCAAGTGGTATTCACAGCTTGGTTAGTTACAGCAGCATGGATCGATTCAGGCAGTTTTGATGATTAATTCAATATGCATTAGATCCCAAAAACCAAAGGATCAAACATCACAAACAGCGTTTACAGCAAATAAAAACACCATGTATACAAGTCAATATAGATTTTCTAACTCTTTGCGTAATTCGTCATTTCATAATCTTCTTCACTTTTATTAATCACCTCATGAAGACAAATTAGGAAAATTTAATCGGATACTAAACACTAAGTTAGACATAACAATTCCCATTGAAAGACCTTATACTATCTAGTAAAGCAGACATTGCAATTGAAAATTCTTCACCAAATGATGTCTTACTGTAAGTAGTATTTCAACAACTATTTTAAGGAACATATGAATTGCCCATGTCAATTAATGAACTACCCGCATCTAGATCACAAATTTATTTTCAAACAATAGTCGACTATTAAGCATATTTAAACCTAAAAGCCTAACAGTGTTACTGTACTTGCCTGTAAGGGTGCAAACTAATTCAAAAGATGGATATTGATAAACAAATATCCTTGGATTTATGCCATGTTCTGCTATTGCAAAAACACTTTCAAATGGATTTGCAGTCAATTTTTTTACTCCATTTCCTTCACTAAGAAATGAAGTTTCTGTTGAGTTTTTGACATCCAGAAATTTGACAGCATTTCCACAAGCATAACAAATGGTATCCAAATCCACATGACATAATTCATCGCCTTTGTATCCTTGAGCCCAGCTGCAAAAAATTAACAAATAACTCAAAAATTGGATAAAAATAACCCAAACGTGATGTAACACTTCAAATTTTTTTCAGCATGTTTAGCGCAAGGTTAGTTTGACATGCAACACAAGTAACCTATTGTTAGATTACTCAACTAATACCATAGGTGTTAGGTCCAGCCTATAGATACTTACGACAAGCTGAGACTGCCATAAGCTTCCATTTTATGCAACAACAAAATGCAATCAAAAAATTAATAAAAGCCTTTTATTAACAAAATGGAAATAGAGTACAAAGAAACCACTGGAAAACAAATAGAGTATTTTAATTTTTTAGTATAGCATTTTCCATTCCAGCTCAGTTTCTATTAATTAAATCTAGAGGTCAAACTAATATCATTGTATTGTGCAGTAACTACAGTTTTAATCATTTGTAATGAACGTTTTAGCCCTCAATATCACAGTAGGCCTTCTGGTAATGAACCAATACAGCCAGGAAATAATGATTTGCAAAAAAACTTTGCTGGGGAAAGCTTTCCTTACAACAGTAGTTTATACAGTATATCTAAAACACATAAGAATTGACGTAAACTCCTTTGCTTTTTGGTGTCTTATCCTAAAATTGAAAGGCACATTACCCTTTTGTCTCTTCCGAAAATGGGGGTCTTGCATACAACATGTAAAACTATCCAATATTTTTACTAATCACAGTAATCTGCCCATGAAAGTTTAGCAAAAGCCTTAACAAAAGATATTTCACATATCAAGCCTCATTAAGCAGATGCAAGTCATAATTTTGTCACCATAGCTATGATAGATTAGACTACATGCTATCGATCTAGTTTCATTTGCCCGGAACATTTTAATACATTTTTACAATTTTGTATAAGCAGTTGCTATGTAACGTAACCAGCTTGCTTTAAATGATGGCCACATGGTGGCAATATTGGGAGAATTATGATTATTGGAATGGAGCAGTAATAACGAAATCTTCTCTCAAAGATTTTATCATTATTGCCGTCTCTAAAACTAGCAATATTATATATATGAATATACTGTCAAACAGATTCCTTACTACAGTTAGAATAATCCACGCACGATCAAATAGTATTGGCAAAATCTTAATCTTAACTCTAAAACTCAAACCCTAAGCAAGAAAAAAGAACTATTTTGGAGTTTTTATTTTTATAAAGCTTTAGTCATCAACCTTTTCATTGTACTTTTTTACAAAGAATAGGTGAAAACTCTAACGTTTTCGTCTAGCTTTCTTTAGGAGTTATCGCTAGAATGAAGCCTGGTGTTGATGGCGAGGTACTTATAGCGAAAGCAGCTGGTGAAAATGTCGAAACGTTCTGATTGGTAGACAACCAGACGTTTCGTCGAGTCCAAATCAATGACGTAATTTTAGTGTGTAGACGAATTCTTTCTGGCGACAAAGCTCGGGTTGAAGTATTTTGATGAAAGTTGCTTCTAAGGTAGATAAATGAAAAAGTGTTCTTCCTTTAGCCAAAATAGAAAATTGGTTGTCATCATAGTGAGAGGCGCATTTTTCATTGTTGAGGAGGTGTTGTCTAATTGCCGAAGTACTGGTATGGTTGGATTGAAATAAATCACGATTTGGTTGAGCTTGATTTCTTATTGCTTTTGGTATGTGCTGTTTTATTCTATCCTGCAGTCTTTGGGATGTGCGGCCTACGTACCGACAATCACAGCGGCACACGTATTGATAAACGACCATACTTTGTTGCTTGGTAGGCACGACATCTTTGCGGACCGTTGGAAACCTCTTTCTTGTGGAAAACATTACACAAAGTTTTACTGCACCAAAACAAGAGCTGACAGCAGTTTTGCATTGATTTTCAAATTTTGTGGAGATATTGCCAATCCATGGTAGTTTAAGGTAAGCTGGACATTTTTCCGGTCCTTCCTTTGGCGGTAATTTAAACTCTTCAATCTTTCTTTTTATTCTTGAATTAATTACATTTTCTGGATAACCATTGGAGCAGAGAATCGATCGAATGAAATCTATTTCCTGGGATAATTTAGAAGGCGAACAAATTGCCAAGGCTCGGTGTATAAGAGTTCCAATAAGATTGTTTTTTCTGCTTTTGGGTTCAAACGAATCCCAGCGATTGTACTGGCCGGAAAATGAGGGTTTTCGGTAAACGAAAGTTAAAAATTTTGTGTTACTTTTTTCCACCAGCACATCCAAAAAAGGTAATTTGCCATTGACTTCTTTCTCATGAGTGAAAATGAGGGACTGATGCAGTGAATTGAGTTGCTTTAAGAACCGATTGCAATTGAACTCA
The DNA here is from genome assembly GCA_963675345.1 of Trididemnum clinides. Taxonomy (NCBI): domain Eukaryota; kingdom Metazoa; phylum Chordata; class Ascidiacea; order Aplousobranchia; family Didemnidae; genus Trididemnum; species Trididemnum clinides. The sequence continues at coordinate 26,615,468 of OY776287.1, forward strand.
TCCTCAAACATGGCAAAAGTGTCATCCACATATCTGAAATAGATTAAAGGTTGATTGTTGTCAATAAATAATTTTTCTTCTTGATATCCGACGAAGATATTTGTTAGGGCTGGACCAAGCCTGCCTTGTCGCCAGAAAGAATTCGTCTACACACTAAAATTACGTCATTGATTTGGACTCGACGAAACGTCTGGTTGTCTACCAATCAGAACGTTTCGACATTTTCACCAGCTGCTTTCGCTATAAGTACCTCGCCATCAACACCAGGCTTCATTCTAGCGATAACTTCTAAAGAAAGCTAGACGAAAACGTTAGAGTTTTCACCTATTCTTTGTAAAAAAGTACAATGAAATGGTCGATGACTAAAGTTTTATTGAAATTTTGTACCACTTCTCATCTTTTATTTTTATGAAAAAATTCCTGCCGAGTCATCTCTAAGCATTTTACATTTTTGATGATATTTACATGTAGGTGAAGTAGTAAAATGGTTGAGTTTTTCCAGTTTAAATGATGGCAAGGATTGTACATTAAAAGCCTATATCTAAAGAAATAAAAGGTAGCCTACCAGTAGGCCCAGTCTACTCATCAGGAAAAATTGTGTAGTGCCATGGACAAATCAGATAGCTAATAGCTAGTCTGATAATGTAATTAAGTTTGCTATGGAAATACAAGAAATAACATCAGCATGGAAATTGTAAATGAACATTTTTTGTGAGTGGACATAAAACACAAAGGGCAGTGTAAGATCTGAAGATTATAGACCAGCTCAGTAAAGCCTAGCCAAGTCTACATCTTCTCATTTCCGTTGTAAAAGTGAAAGGATGTAGCAAATAGTTAATGCAGTTCCAATAAAAAAAATGAAATGTGTAACTTTGTAGAAAGTTTTCATCAGAATTACTGTAATAAACATGGGCCTTGATTTGATGGCAGTGCAGATTTGCATTAGAACAGAAACTCACAAAATCGCAGATTGAAATAGTCCGCAAAAAGGAGCTTTGCCATCACGGCTTTGCGGAAAAAGGCAAAAATTAATAGCATATACAAAATATAATTAACCCCATCAAACAAACTTAAAGAAATCTAAAATTCACCGAGAGAGCAAACACTTTTTTGAGTGAAATGACCAATATCCACCAAAACATGCACAAACTGTTACTATGACAACAAAGCACGCTAAATCAACACTGCATCAATTATTGTTTATCCGGATGAAAAACTCTTTTGAATTTGATCCATCTGACGGCTAGTGCACGCATAATCAACATCACATCTGATAGTATGGTCTATGTCGTCTATGAGTTACTGGAAAATAACGTTCAAGATTGTTCACGAGCCGTTGTCATGGCTACAAAACATGCAATAACAAGATTTCTTTGTTCAAAAAACTTCTATTTGGATGCAAACTTCTCCTGATTTTGATCCATGTGACAGCTTGTGCAAGCATAATCAATAACACTTCTGATAGTATAATCAATGGATTATCGAAAAACAGTGTAGGAGATCGTGCACAAGCCGTTGCTATGGCAACTGAACAAACTACAGCTATGGCCGTTACCAAGCAAAAAAATGCTTAATTTGAGCATTTCAAAACAAAATGCCCGAGGAAGAAACAAAGCAGATTGAAAATTTCCTAGAAATAACTTGAATTTAAATACACTTTTGCTGCTAATCCTCACAACGCGTTAGAAAGTAAACTTCTATTCAAATTTTCTTGTTTTTAAGTGGTGCGACAGCACCAGCTTTCAACTCTTTGATTCCCGTGCCAAGCGTACCGTCGTTGATTAGCACCGAAACAATAGAGAGCTAGTAATATTAGCTCTACTGATCCTTTCTGTTTCGCCAAACAAAAACAGGAAACAGTTAAAGCTTTCTTGCAGTTTCTTATTTACAAATATGCGCAGCTCCTCACAGCGTGCGCAGAACAAAAATTCACGGCGATAGAGGCTACCACACAGCATTAACAACAATCAAGCAGGGGGACCAACACTCACGTCCAAACAGAAATCCTAAGCATAATCAGGCCGAAACGAATATTCACTACTCGTTTCACCACGTTCACGTTTTGGCAAGAATAGTGAAAATACACGTGGTAGCTATATACGGTATATATACGAGCAGATGCACCTGTTATATATATGAGTCAAACATGTGGCCTTATTTAACCACAGGACAAAGACCAAAGAAAGACAATACAACAAAGGAGGGTTTTTAGAAGTAGTCCGTAGAAAGCTCGGTTGTAACATCTACTACTTCTCAGTAGGAGCTAATTGTTCGGTTCGCTGTAGGGGTCTAATTTGAAGCTGTATTTATTTAAACTCCTCACAAAAAAACACGAGATCACTTAATTTACAACAAAATCAATCAATTTTGTGGGAAATTGCTTATGAAGTCTTTGTGTCACATTCTCAAGAGACTACGCTGTATAAAGTCAAATCGCTGAGAAAAAACTACATGGCGATTGGCGGAACATTACGTCTACGCCAAAGAAAAATCGATCATTAGTGCTCACTTTAACTCTTTTGCTCCCGCGTGAAAAGCGAAAAAAATGTCCATGAGGTGGCAGCGCGAAAAACTGTCATAATCAATCATAATTATGTACCTCAAGTTTGTTTGTAAATCATTACTCAGCTGTTTACTTCTACATTAAGTGTGATATATCGTTGAAATCTACATTTCTTGAGGATTTCAAATAGAAAAAAAAACATTTTTTTTGAATATGCAAATTTTATGCAAATGAACCCCCCCAACTGGGGGGTAGTTGTCTTCAAAATTAAAGAGGTACCCTCACCTCAAAGATCACTACAGATTTTATTTTCAACCAATTTTTTTAAAAATGGTCGCAAAATGATGCTAAGGAAATAAGCTTTCAAGGTACATCAATCAAAACTGATCTAAAAGCCTAGGTTTTCTACAACTTGCTACTTTCTGAGGCACATGACCTTTTTTTGACCGGTACCGACCGGTACCAAATTTTGGTAGTTAAATTCAGTACCTAAAATATGATCAGTTATTATCTGCTAGAGGTTAGCCTAAACCATGTAACATTATGTATTTTTGAACAGGGAATTTCTTCAAGATTCAGAAAATATCAAGTTTAAATAGAATATGCTGTCACTGATAATGAAACAGCGGCTTGTTTACACCCTTCCCATTTCTTGAGAAACAAGGGGGATACAGCAAACTTTGATTTACGAAAGCCAAACTTCTGCTAGCTTTTAAACTTGTATTTCGCTTCTCGTCTCCTTGGAAATTTGATAACAAATTGACGACTTTAGTGGTGAAATATTTTCAATTTATTTTATCTTTTTATAGGGTGTAGTTTTTCTAAAAATTATAATTTAGTGAAGGTAAGTCAAAAAATTTTGGGGGTTTTGAACTGACATGATGTACAGTACTCATTTTTGATCAGTAAATATCATATATCGCTTAGTCTAGACTATTTAAAGTTATATATTGCTGGAAAGCAAATTTCCTAAGCTTTCAAATGTAATCGTTATTTAGCAACATATGATATTTTTTACGCACTAAATTCACTTTTATCTACTTACCATTCGAATTTGTTTGGGGGGTTTTGAGACCCCTAAAACATTTGGAAATTCGAAAACGTCAAATTTATTATTGCTTGAAATTTTGTCAAATGATGCCCCAAAAGAGTAGTTTTCAGACTGTGTTAATGATAAAGGGTTTGGTTTTGTGGTAAAGATGTAATATCAATTTGATTTTAGCGTAGTTGGCACGTGCTGAGAATTTGGCCGATTTTGTCGTCTGCAACTGGGTTGTTGGTCTTTTTAACCCTTTTTGGGTATAAAAGAATTAGGGCACAAATTATAGATCTTCCGATGCGTGAGGAAATAAGCGTGATGTTTTGAAAATTTTATGAAAATCGGATGAAAAACAAAGGCACAAATCGATTTTTTATTAAACTAATTTTGTAACTGAATTTAAAAAAATTTGAGGTAAACACTGAAAACACGAGATCATCAATCGATGATCGCGGGAGCAAAAGAGTTAACACACAAGCCATCATCAGGCACTTTTAAAAATACTGATATGTCAACTTCTACAAAAAAATGGCTTGGGCAGGATTTCAATTTCCAATTTATATAGCCAATAGCAGTAAACCAGTATACATGGTTGGTGAATGTGCTGTGAAAAACAACGATCTTTTTACTTTACTACCCCAAATGTTCGGAAAGAATATTAGAATTCACTTAATTTTGCTAAAATGCAGTTACTCCAAGTAGTTCAAACTATGTAAAAGCTTTGAGCTTCAGCACTCATGTTGTGGAATGGTTGAAATGCGGATGTACAAGCCCATTTATGTTTTCAAGATTCATTCACAAAATTCAATGAATCACTACATTTGGATATTTCCTTGCAACGTGAGCAAATCGAACTGGGTAGTGGCCATTTTTGTTTTAAAACCTAAAGTGATCCTATTTTTGGATTTTCTACATGGAAAAAAGTTTTCTACATGGCAATCTGTTGAGAAATATTGTAGACTATGTCAAGTCCCAGCAGGTTTGTTATTTCACGTCAGTGAAAAGGAAAAAATCGAAACATCATTGCACCTTTAGACTTGAACATTCAAAAGAATAGTTATGCTTGTGGAGTGTATGTTTGCATGTACATCTATATGGTTTGAAACCGTTGCTTCGTTGATTGCGACGATTTGGATTCAAAACCAGTAAGAAATTGGATTGCAACCAATATAATATCCGAACCGGATGAAAAATTAAAACATGTAGAACTTGATTCCAAGCAACGGGATTCAAGTTTTCTCACAAGAATATGGAGCGTGAATTTTGTGGTATATCGTAAAGGTCCGAGAGGATTTACATCATTTAAAAACTTCTTTATGTGCACTTCAAAGCAGCAGCAAGGAACCAAGTAATGAAAAAAATGATTCTTCGCAATGGAGTATGCAGAGACTGGTACCATAAAACGTATTTGTTCATGTCATCATCAGATGAAACATCCGAATTATGTACTTGATATACTTGTCCACATTGCAGTTAATCTTAAAAATCTATATTTTCTGGTTTTGTAATAACTATAGCCAACCACTTCCGATAATTTAGAGCGTCGTGAAAGCTTAGGCAAGTTATTTAAAAAATGTCTTTGAGTTTTTTAAGCTACCAAAATTGTAACCTTCAAGAAAACATTTGTGAGCATAGGCTACTCAACACGTTGGTATAAAAAAAAGTATGATGAAGTGTTTGGGCGATGGTAATTAAATGCCTAAAAAGGCAGTTCAAAGTAATTTTTGTGTGCGTTATTTCTGTCCCCCTACCCATCACCCTTGTAAACAGAAATCTTGGTACCTTTCCACATTGTGATGTCCCTGCCCCACATTGATTTTGGTCAACTTTGTTATTCATGCAGATCCGTCAAGATTTTCAGGAATTTGTGAAGATGTGGTGCTCCTAGCATTTGCCACAAATGCACCGAAAGGGATCAAATGTTAACTGAGACGTAAAGTTTTGGGGGCTACATCTGCATCAGTGTTTTTTGCTGACATTTCTCAAGAACATTGCATAGAAACTGATTTCAATAGTGGTTGTAGCTCAAGATCAATTTTATTCCTATAGCACCACGATGCCATGCATTTGGCCTACAGTATCACGTGAGGATCACGAGCCCTTCTATTGCACCATAAAACTTCATAATAAAGTATGTTTGCTTTTTGTCGGGGTTTTTCACTTTTCTTTGTTCTTAGTTTTACGTTATTAAAAAATTGTTGAAATGTATTTGCTTGTGCACGATCTTGAACGTTGTTTTCCGATACTTCATGGACTGTACTACAAGATGTGATGCGGGCTCAAGCCGTCAAATGGATTGAAATCCGGAAGATTTTGCATATGGATAAGTGTTGTTTGAACACAAAAATATTAATTCAGCTTGTGCACGATCTTGAACGCTGTTTTCCGGTACTCCATCGTCTGCACTACAAGATGGGATGTTGATTATGCGTGCACAAGCCGTCACATGGATCGAAATCAGGAAGAGTTTGCATTTTGGCAAGTTTGTTTTGAACATTGAAATATTAATTCAGCATGTTTTGTAGCCATAGCAACAGCTTGTGCACGATCTTGAACGCTGTTTTCCCGCACTCTATCGACTGCATTGTTAGATGTGATGTTGATTATGCGTGCGCAAGCCGTCACATGAATTTAATTCAGAGTTGTTTTTCATATAGATAAACAATAGTTGATGCAGTATTGATTTAGCATGTTTTGTTGTCATAGCAACAATTTGCGCATGTTATCGTAATAGATTGTTGCACTCGAACAATTGTTTACTTTCTCAATAAATTTTAATTTTGTTTAACTTTGTCCGATGGGGTGAACTTTTTTTTGTATATTCTTTTGATTTAGGCCTTTTTTCCGCAAAGCCGTTTCACCAAAGCCCCTTTCTGCAGATTAGAAATAGTCCGCGGACAATTTCAGTCCGCAATTTTGTTAGTTCCTGCATTGTTAATTTAGCATGTTTTGTTGTTATAGCGACAGTTTGTGCATGTTTTGATAGATATTGGTTGTTATACTCAAAAAATTGTTCACTTTCTCAGTGAACTTTAGATTTCTTCAACTTTGTTTGACGGGGTTAATTATATTTTGTATGTGCTATTAATTTATGCCTTTTTCTGCAAAGCCGTAATGGCAAAGCTCCTTTTTGCGGACTATTTCACTCCGCGGACTTTTTAACTCCGCAATTTTGTGAGTTCCACAACTGAGTTGTCAATTTCACAACTTTCGACCAATGATTTGATATGGTACTGCTACTGGGATATTGATTTATTGGTTTTGTGTTATTATCAGATTTGTTCTATGATTATTGTCATTATGTTTTAGCTCTGTGGCGTTACTAGTAGTTACCAGATTAGAGGTTTTTGTATTTATTTAGATTGATTTGTATGCAATAGCTCAAAGCTCACTTTGAAGATAGTAGATTAAACATGGAAATGGAGGAATATGTGCCTACTCAAACATCTGGTTACATGTGAGAAATTGTTTTTGATAATAAAAAAGTCTTTTGACCAGTATTAGCAGCACCTGCTAAGCTAAACTACTTTGTATCAGCAATGCTGCACTGTTTAAAACAAGTTTAAATGTTGTTTTCAGTAAATAACAAGCCTTGTTCACTGCCAAAGCTTTTATGTGTTTTGTATTTGCAGCGGGCAACTTCTGGTTTAAAAAGGTTTGCTGATCTTGTTTCAATGTCAATGCTTTTAATCCTGTAGATCATTTATTATTTAGTGCTCTGGCATACCAACACTGTGACCATATATTCATTTATTGCCAAAAAAAGAATAAATGCTTCTTTGTGCATTTAAAAACAGTTGCAATTTACTATTCATCAGTACCGGTACAAAGCGTTCAAACTATTTTTGGTGCTGGAAAGTTGGTGATTTTTTGTTTGTTACCCTAGATGGCCATCTTGGATCAAATGTGACTGTATTGGGTAGAATCAAACACTGTTTTGTTTTGGCGGTGGCTATTTTGCCGTCGATGGCAATTTACCCTCAGAGACTATTTTGCTGTGAGTTATTTGTGATTGGTCAATCTAAATGACGTACTAAACATGTGACTTTTGGTCGTTTCTGATTGGTCAATTTTAAAAACCAATTAAAAAAATTTTGCACCCCCAGGTCTATCCCCCACCCTGTGCACTCCCTTCCAGTGTACACTGCCCCGTACATTTACATACCGGGCCTGCCCCTTCGGTGTACACTGCCTTTCTTTTAATGCCCTGCCAGCTGAGATTCAAACCCGCAACCATGGTATCTCAAGACCAGCGCACTATCCACTACACCACAGTGTCACTGGTGTAATTGTAGCAAATATGGCTATATAAACACACGTGAATGATTACAGCAAAATAGATTCCTAGGGCAAATTGCCGTCGACGGTGAAATAGCCACTGCCTTATTTTTAAGGTGAATATGGCCTGGGGTAACAAACAAAAAAGCGCTGAAAGTTTTATAGGCTTAAAATAATTGCAAAGTTGTGGAAAACTAAGCCATCTAGAAAATTGTTCATTGTTTTTGATTGCATGTGCAATTCATTGGCTCACTCTAGCAAAAGTTTTTAAGGAAATGATGCTAAGGAAAAAATGTGGAAAATAATTGAAGATAGGTAAACACCAAAAAGTGCTGGTAGGTTGTAAAGTTGGATCTGTAGTATTTTTAGTAACCAAATATTTTTGGGATATTCGTATTCTCGAGATGATGAAGAATTTCACTATAGTGATAGATACATTAACCAGCTTTCCTAAAAAAATAGGTTGTAATCTAATTCATGATTGATCAAACTTTTTTTGTAAAAACCAGATAAATCTGAATACTGATGATGGCAGGCCAGATAGAATGAAGTAGTTTTGTTGCATATCAAGCAATCAGCTGCATTGTTATTGGTTTCAGTAAAAAAATACTTTTTCCTTATTTTTTAATAAACAGTTGATGCTCAGCATCTGCTTTTCAAATTTACCATATTTATTCAATTACAAGACAATTTGCTCATAAGAGGGGTCCCATCTTCACCAGGGAGATTTAGACTTGTTTATATTTATTTTCTATTCTCTGTAGACATCGCCTGTAAGACAGGCCCCCCAATTTAAGCCCCAAATTTTGAGGAAAAATTCCTGTCTCATAGGCGAGTAAACACGGTACATTAAAATACCTATAAACCTGCTTGTGACTGTACTATTTATTAACTACCTTTATTAGTAACAAACTGGTTTCATTCATTTCAACGAGACTATGAGCTTTTGTAAATGTAAAAGCTAGCTGCTAGGCTGCTTAGTCTGCTGGCATAGCGACCAATTAAAGAGATATTTAACTAAAAAAAAAATGGTGTGATAACAATAGAGTTTGTGGCATCCTAAGAACCATTGCCAAAAACAAAATGCAAAAAATCAGTGGTGGTTTTCTTGTGGTCCAATAACTACAATTTGGGCAATAATCATTGCATATAGAGTTAATATCGAAACAACTGTACTGTAGCTTCTTTGAGAAAAATGTGGCAGGCTGGAAGAACTAACCTTGCAAGCTGTTTGGTCACCATTTGAATGGCCTTCTTTGACACTGCATAAAACTTTTAAAATGTTTGATGCAGTATTGTTTGAATAAAACGTTAAATATCATGACCTTGGTTGCAGTTTTATGGATTTTGAAAAATTTTAGACTTTGCTGTGAGTGTGGAGTTGAGATATCACCCAACCCAAGTAACATGTGTGTGAATTGCCTACGATGTAAAGTTGACATCACTGATGGTATACCTAAGCAAGGAAATTTGCTGTCCTGTCGAAAATGTGAAAGGTAGGTTTTTCTCAATTCATTGCTTTATTTCCCAATACACTGGCTAATTTCTTGTGATATACTGTTTCGTCTAGTGTTCTGTATGTTTTTGACATTTTAAGCTACCGTATATACTCGAGTATAGGTTGCACCCCTAGTTTGGGACTGTCAAAGTGGGTAATTGTGATTGACCCATGTATAGGTTGCATCCCTAGTTTGTGCTGGTCAAAGTGGGTATTTGTGGTTGATAGTCTATGAATCACATTGTAATATGGTAAGTTACACAGCTCATTCTAACACAAAAACTCAAATATTCATCTTTTTTTCAAATATTTATTTATAAATATCATGCTGTCAGATTGCATAATGTAAACATACTACTCATAAAAAGGATTGTGCTTTTATAATTGTAAATGCACTTGCATACGTAAAAAGTATTTATTCGTTTAGGCTGTGGTATGCCCATATTTATGTCCAATGTACAGTATAGGTTGTACCTAAATTTTGTCTCAATTTTTTGGGTAAAAAAGTGTAACCTATATGTGAGTATAAACAGTATGTTAACTAGTCACGTGATTTTTGCAAGTTTAGAAATTTATGGAAATTGCCAACAATGATAATGAGTGTGTTGCTGCTAGATGCTCGTAGAAGTCGTAAAGATAATGATGCTAGTAAATGGTGGTGTTGCAGAGAAAACCCACTGAAACACAAAAGCGATTAATCAACCCCTGCAGTTGTAAGAGTATGTTTCAATTTGAACTAAAACAATGCGAAAGAAGTGGTAAAGCCTTTTTGATGCATGGTTACTGTTTCTATCTTTACAGCCAACATATTCCAGTCTAGTCAGGTTGTAGTCTTTCACACTATTCGACTGTACTTTGAGTTGCTTTTATGAATTACCATTAGCTATGCTTCTAATGCTACTAGCCTAGGCAGTAGGCTTATGCAATGCAAATCTGCATTATTAGTCATAATTTTCAATTTTTCATCCACTACTTAAAAGTAGCTTTTGAAAGTTTCCAATTTTACAACTTGCAATTCGTGGGCAAAATTTGTGTTTTAAATAAATGTAAAAGAGAAAAAGAAGAAATTACGTGTAAAATTTGCATTGTCACTATAGGTAGATCTTGAGTTTGCCAAATTTATTTGCTTACAGCTAAAGTTCGGGTAAACTTAGTTCTAAGTTGATCGAAATCCCTCAGCAAAAGGCCATTTTTAATAAAAAATTGTAATATCTCTAAACTAAAGTGTACCTGATTTGGTGTAAAAACATATTCTCGAATATTTACCAACGTTTTGAAACAGTTTATCTTGAAAATAAACAGTGGTTCAGGCGAAGATACTTATGATTATTTTAACAAGATGAAAATGCAGTCACCGTTGAATTCAATGATGTTGGTTTGGAAAAAATCTTGCGACAGCCACCCAGGCATCTGTGCAAAGAAAAAAAATCTTGCAATAACTGTTAATCTTGGTTTAGGTATTTGTCTCCTCCTGCAGCATGGATTTCTGCAGGTTGGGAGTCACGTGAGCTCCTTGCAGTGTGCTTAAAACGACTCAAGACGACGTTGCAACGTGTTCGATTGGTTGATGCAGCTTTCTTATGGACAGAACCACATTCAAAAAGAATTAAAGTCAAAATTACAGTTCAGAAAGAGGTATGGCTTTCAAAGAAATATTTTCAATGTAGCACAACTGTATTCAATCTCGGCCACTTTTTAACAGGCACCTACCTCTACAGGTTTTCTGTCATACGACTAAGTCGTCATTAATCCCAATTCTAGAGATTAATCATCAGAGATTCCAACATCTTATACCAAAATCCACTCTGCTGATTGGCATGTTTCAGTGACTGATCGACCTGAGGCAGTGTTCGTGATTGGAGTGTCCTGTTACCAAAGACTTGGATTCACACACCAGGTTACCTAGTGTGGATTGTTCATTCAAATTCCAACCCAAAGCCAGTTTTTAACTGTTGCTGCCTTGTTATTATGGCATATTGACTGGTGTTCGTCAAAACTAACCCTATAATCTACTGTAGGATTAGATTTCGGTTTTGGTTGGATACCTCTCCATCAACCAGCAGTCTACTTCATGTGATAACTTCATTTTTTTTCTTTGGCAACTTTTGTCATTGGCTATTTGTATACGTAGTTTGATGGTAAGAAATTGAGAAAAGACTTATTTTTTTTCCATTAAATGTTCAAAAGTGCAGTTGCTTATACTGTAGTAATGTGTATTAGACCATTGCATCTAGTAGTGTCATATCATATCAAATGTTATTTTGTTTTTAGGTTGATGGTGGCACATTTTTAGAGCAAACATTTGTAACGGAATATACTGTTCATAACCACACGTGCCCTGAGTGCCATCGTGTCGAAGCAAAAGATTATTGGAAGGCAGCCGTACAAGTATGGTTTGATGTATTGAAAAATAAGTCAATGTTTGAGCAGATAACCAATTTGAAATGATGTGGTAAATTTGATTGCCTAGCATACTGGTGTAACTAGCAAAATATCAGCCATAATACAAGGACCAACTAAGCAACTTGTGAGCCCTATAACTTCGTCCATAGAACTCGGAGAGGCAAAGACTGATGAAGTAGTGTTACTGTGTGAATAGAACAGAATTTCGTTTTCAGCATCATGAAACAGTGAACACCTTAAAACGTAAGCGTGCTGTACACTATATGCTAAACAAATAACACACGTGACCTGCGAGGTTCAAAAAATCTATCAATATCTAGATGTTTCCTAAAGTAAAATACACGGTTGCTTTAACGCAATTCATTAATTTCAAGTCAAGAAAAATAATAGCCTAAAGACAAAAAAATGAAAACCAACCAGAATAAAACAATGATTTAACGTGGCAAAAATTGATAACGTGGCAAAGTTATGAATTATCTCTGCAAGCGTTTTTATTTTGCTCTTTATTTAGTCTGTAAAATACAATTTTTGTAGGTTCGACAAAAAGTTCCTCACAAGAAGACGTTTTATTATTTAGAACAAATTATTTTAAAGCACAGAGTGCATCAAAATACTACGAAAATCGCTGAGAAACCAAGTTAGTATTTTTGAAATTGTGGCAGTGCTATCGCCAGTAGAGTACATAGTGTAAAAAACTTGAACATTTTCATTTCAGACGGTTTAGATTTTTTCTATTCTACCAAGCAAGACGCGCGCAAGTTCACAGATTTTCTAATGGCTGTTCTACCTTGCAAGTTGGTAGTATAAGTTCGAATTGTTGCTATGCATCTGTGCTTAAAAATATGCTTTTTTCAGGTACCAGAGCTCACAGAAACTAATATCACATGACACTCACAGCAATACGTACAACTACAAAACGTCTTTCTCTGTTGAATTGCCACCAGTGTGCAAGGTATACAATTTTTTTAAATCGTTAGTTTTCTTATCCAGTGATAAATGGTATAGTTCGCCATACTAAACATGGCTCAAATTTCACCAAATCTCCGGCTGTTCACTGTTTTATGGTTATCTTCTCTTAGTTCAGAAAAATTATCTATTTATTTACTGTAAAAAGTTAAGTGCAAATAAAAACGATGTAAAACTATGCCGCAGATGCAAGGGGGAAAAGTTGGATAGTATAAAAACGTGCATTATATTCAAAGTTTTCACCCTAATTACAGTAGAATATGAATAACCAGTACATACAAGTTGGAGAAATCAGCTAAGTTCTCCACACTGACAATTGAGGCTCAAAAGTTGATATATACTATACAGGGCTAATGTCTAAATGTTGCAAGTACCAGTATTACACGTTCTTGTAGGGCCTGTGGAAATATGCAGCCTTGTTTATTTTCCAGCACGACATAGTCTGTTTGCCGCGCAAGTTCGCCCAACAGCTTGGAAATTTAGACCAACTTCTTATTTGTCTGCGCGTCACCAATCATATTCATTTGATTGACTTCAACACATTGCAAAGTAAGCTTGACAAATAATGTTTCTGGTGATCCGTTTCTCATAATTAATCAGTTTTTTTAACAGGACTAGTGTTCACCACTGTAATTAGGGTAACCACAAGTGGGGTTGGTGAAAAGTTCCGTCGTCTTGAGGAAATAGTTCTGCACTCGATTTGGCATTGTATCGCGAATAATAATAATTGGTAGCAGCTTTTAAAAATTTATTTTGATGTTGTGTATCCTTCTATATTTTCCCTGCCTTGTTTACAACGACTTGATTTTAAATTGTAATTGTGACGTAACATTGGCCCGTCATCAAACTTGAAAGTTTGTACTTATGACATCATAGTCATTCCCATTGTTGTATCCTATTTTTGGAATCTTCTCGAACATCTGAAATGTTTTTTGCTGTAGTTTATACGTGACCGAAAATCTTTTGAGACAAAGGGAGAGAGAAATCGATTGGTTGTTATGTTGATGTGTATATCTGCGTTAGTGTAGAAGGCAAATAATTGTTTGTTGGTGGAAGCCGTAAAAGCAAAGTCGAATTGATAGTTGTAGTTGGTAGTGCAGTTGTGGTTAAGTTTAATTGTGAATATATTTCTTGTTTTTTCGAGCAGAAAGTGGTGTGGATTTACACCTGGTAGACTACATATATGGTACTGAATTATCAAGGCCTCAATAAAGTTGCTGTCAGACAAGTTGTTTGAGCGATACATTTCGTCGCCTCAATTTTAAGATACTATTGTTGAAATAGCTTCTGGGTGTGAAGGAGAAGCAAAAGAATAAGCTAATAGCAGGTAAATGACATCAAATGAGGGAAGCCGTCGATCAAGCCTGGTTTGAGAAGTGGAGATTAATTGTAGATGTGGCGGTTTAGGAACGGAGATTAGCAACTCAGGATGAAGAGCGGAAATTGGTATCTGAGGCCATAGAAAGAAGCCCCGGAAGCTGAACAACAGAGATTGGCAGTCGAAGCGGCGGCCGCAGAAAAGAAAACAGCTGCTGAAGAAAGGAAGGCTGAACTTGCCACTAAGCATAAAGGCTCAACTTGAAGTGGAAGAGCTAGGGCTTGAGATAGAAGCAAAGAAGCTTGCTCAATCTCTAAGTCGTGAGCAACTTAATCGGGGATTTGTTGAGACAACTGCAAAGACACTGCCTATATCTTCTTTGGTGGACGTCCGGAATAATTGGAATGCATATCTTTTGCGGTTCGAAAATGTGCTTATGTGACTAAATGAGATGGGTGGACTTTGGCTACTGACTTAAGTCCGTAGTTATCAAGCAAAGTAGTAAAAGTTTTTAACTGACTTTCACCAAAAGAAGCGATAGATTATGAATCGCTTAAAGATGCTTTAATAGTAAGATATGATTTATTGAACAAGGACACTGCGAGAAATTTTGCAAAGCGAAGCCACAAAGTTACGAGATTCCTCGGCGGTTTATATTAAGATTCAAGAATTACTTTATCAAGTGTGTGGAGTTGGTTAAAGCGGAGCAAACCTATCGTGGCATGATAGACTTGCTAGGACGTAAGCAATTAACTAGTACCTGTTCAAAGAATTCATCGATATGACTAAAGCATAGTGATCCGACAACCTTAGACGAATTGTCACAATTGACGGATCAGTATTTGGCAGCGAGTAACCAAAAGCTATTCAGTTAGAATTTTTCATGAAGGAGGCAAAGTATTGCCGTTATTACTGGCAGATACCATTGAACTTTTAAAGCAGTAGAAGGGCTCTTACACTGTAACCAGTAAATACAGGAAGGGAGTAATTATCACGTGGAAGTAGGCAAAAAGATGGAAACTTGTCGTGCAAATATGCTGAAACAGTACATCGGAAGGAAAAATGATGACGTAACACCTGAAGTGGATTTGAGAGATCGACAAGTAACATCTGGCAATGCTTGCACTGGAGTTGTTGGAGTAGAGGAAGAAGTAGGTGTAAATGATGATCAACTGATGGAGTAATTAAGCATCACCAGAAAGAAACAATACCGGGTGTTTAGTTGAAAATTGGATTAACCAAATTACAGCAGGATGAAATTAAGAATATTTAGTCAAAACTTAGAGAAGTTTGTGCTTTTTTTTATTTTTTAAGTTTTATTCCGGGCAAGTCAAATGTAACTGATGACAAATTTGATTTGATCGATAAAAGTCCAGTCAGATTTCGGCTATATCGATCGCCACAGGTCGTACGGAAGAAACTAAATAAGGAAATTCAAGATGTGCTTAATCTTGGAATTATATGCAAGCCAAAATCATCATTCACGTCTCTTAATGCAATAGTGAAGAAAAAGGATCGAGCACATCGCATGTTCGTCGCTCATAGGAAATTGAACAAACTTATGACTGCTGCAGAAGATTTGATTCAACGATAGGAAAAGACCCAATTCATTTTCAAGATAGATTGTAGTAAAGGGTATTGGCGTAATCCTGTGGCGGAAGTAGATATTTAGAAGGCCTTTTATCCACCTAATGGTACGTACGATTTCTTGAGAATGCCATGTGGGAAAAAGTCTGGAGCTATATATTGCTTGGAATAAGAAAAATACTGGCTGGTTTAGATAACGTGGGAAGCGGCATCGACGATTTTGTTATGCATACGGACGACTGGAAGGCGCATTCTAAAGCACTAGAAGAATTGTTTCGGCGTCTTCAACTTGCTAATTTAACAGTAAAACCATCCAAGTGCGTGTTTGGATCCGAATCGATCGATTTTCTGGGGCATCGTATCGGTTCTGACCGGATCACTGTCAACCATGACACGTTGGAGATAGTTCGTACTATCCGAAGACTTACGACAAAGAAGGAAGTGAGATCATTTTTGGGACAAACAAACTATTACCGTGCCCACATTTAATCTTGTGCAATTAACGCTGCTTGGTTGAGCGTTTTAGCGCGCAAAGAGCCACCTAATAAAGTTTATTTGTAATGAATGATGTCGCTACTTAAGCTATTTGTTAAGCAATACAATCTGGTCATGAACTATGTAAGAATATTTTCCAGAACACTTTTAATTATGTCATTGGTTTTAAGAAATAGTTAATTTCCTTGCTGGTGTCTGGTGCCATCTAGGATTTTTAGTTGACGGATAAGCTTTGAGTGGATAGCTGTTAGCTTGCGTTTTTGATCAATGGACTGATTAAATCCAGATGTGCTCACTGATTCTGTCCGTCAAAAATTTCTGAGCAGCCACAGCTGTGAGCCTGCTTAGAAGAAGTATTTTAGCTTGCGATATATCTTTCTGTGCTGCTCCGTCCTTGAAAAGTACGCGTTACTGCATATTTTCGTGTTTGGTTATGATGTTTATTGTAAACTGCAAATGTTCTATAATTGACTGTTACCTTCAAAGTGTCGCCACCCAAGTTGTTTTTTGCTTTCCAGTGACGAGAGGTTAAAAATTACTTAAATAAACCACTGTGATCTAGCTGCTGAAATCAGTGGAAACACGTATTGGAGATCGCCTTTTCAAGCAATTTGTTCCCCGAAAAGTCTCGTGGAATATACGGTCATGGAAATTGAATTGATTCATGACAAAGTGCAGAAGTTGGGAGCTGGTGCTGTATCACAAAGGGTTAGTATATAATTGAACCTGTTCTTCACTATTTTTGTTATATTAATAAAATCAATGTTTTCCGGGCGATTAGTTTGGTAATTGAAAATAGTGATTTGTTAAATCGAGCAGGTTGCCTGTTGAATACGAATCGTATTAAAAGTTTTACTGAGATCAAATTTAGTGCTCGACCTGTTTATTATGTTTAAAATTTCGTTGACATCGACGTTTTGTCAAGTGAGGCCAAGTTCAGTCAAACCTCGGTTTTCGAACACGATTCGTTCTGGAAGGTTGTTCGAAAACCAAATCATATTTTCCCGTTACAAGTAATGTAAAAGAGATTAATTCGTTCCATGCACCAAAAGAATAACTTATTTACCTGCTTACACTATTCCCTGTATATCATGGTATAAAACCATTTGTTCAAAGAGTAAATAAAACGAAAAACATGACAAGTAATTTGAATGTAAATCTAAATAATACAGTACTGTATTGTACATATGTACACCTTTTTTGATGCGAAGTGATGGGAAGAAGGGGATGAGCTATTTCTTAAATGGGGAATCCTTTTTTCATAAAAACTTCTGGTAACTCTAAGGGTGTTTCGTATATTCTCTGTCTCTTTGGTTCAGGTAAATCTTTCTCTTGAGTTTCTTTCGTTTTTTCTTTGATTAAAAACTTGCCCAATGTTTGTTGTTTTTGCCTGCGTTTTAAAATTTTTCTAAATTGAGACATGACATTATCATTGAAAAGGTTTACTGCTTTATTTGCTACCACGGTATCAGGGTGATATTTTCCCACAAATGCTTGCAACATTACCCCATTTAGAACAAATTTCTTTGATTGAAGCTCTTGGGAAACTTTCTTCAGTTTTTTTCTCATCTTTAAAAGTCTGTCCCTCGGCCAAACTTCTTTTGTTGTTCATTTTGAATGTATACAAGCTCTTCGGTGGTAAGCTCTGTTCTGTGGTCTTGCACCAACTCTTCAACATCTTCACTGTCGACCTCTAAGCCCATACTTCTTCCTAAAGAAATAATCTCCTCAACAATAGCATTTTCCTCAACATTAGCTGCAGGAGCATCTGTTTCAAACCCCTCGAAGTCTTGTTCTAGTACACAACCCGGCCAAAGTTTCCGCCATGCTGAATTCATATTTCTGTAACTAACTTGGCTCCACGCGTTATCAATAAGGTAATTCTGTATCTTGTATAATTGACTGTATGTGGTAATTCTCCACCAACAGCGAAAACTTGTCTATTGCATATTTTGTTTCTATTTTAGCACGGTTTAGCTGATTGTTGGGTTGTTAAAACGAGCGAACTGGGCATGAGAGATGATTATATCCACACGCGAACACATCTGGGATACTTGCTTCGAGCAGGAGACAGTGTAATGGGACTCGATCTGAGAAACAGCAATATTAACAATGATGAACTGGACAAATTGGATGCCAATAAATTGCCAGATGTTGTAAGTAGAACGTGTTTAGTTGTGGTGCATTTTGAAATTGGATTGTGAGATTTTAAACCCTTTGCCGCGCGTTTTTTAACCAAGCATGTTACCATCTGTTTCAAGAACTGAGATTGCTTTTTAAAGTTGCTGCGCTGTGGTGTAGTGGTAGTCGCTTTATACCTCGAAACAACAGGCCTGGTGTTGAAACTTGATGAAAGCACCATTGGTATTCGCCATTGAAGGGCTTCGAAATGTAAACTGCTGCGTTGCTCCAGCATATCGTCTATTTTGAAGGCGAGTGTGTAGCGGTACATGCATACCTAATCAGCACAACTGGACATCAAGAACGACCTAAAATGAACTTTATTTTTGAGATCATTCCAGTTTGACGTTCTATATTTATTGTTTAAAAACTTGGGTTTGATTTGGTAGATGCTACTATCAAAAACTAATTTAGCTTAGCTATGGTGAATTGCAATTGATTTTATGCAATAGCGAAGAAAATCAATTGGAGATTCGGCCCTAAGTTCTTTGAACGTATTTTACGATTTTACGTGCAAGGTAAATGGGAACCACGTGGTGGTGCTCCATTTTAACGCACTGCGTAAATCTATGTTATAAAGCGTAAACCTGTCTGCCTGAGGTTTAACTCTCCAAAAACTATTGGATATTCAAACGTGAAACTTGGTACGATTAATCTCCATCACTTGGTAAGTGACATAAAGGAGTTTGAGTCGTCATGATGACGTCATATTTGAAGATAATTTCTTTTAACATTAGCGTTTCGTGATGGAGGAAAGCGGTTTTTTGCATAAACAAAACCAAGCATACGACTTATCAACTTCAAAACATTTCACTTTTTTAGGAAGTAAGATGACTCACAAATTACGATTGATTATAAAATTTGTTTTCTTCATATTCTATTGTTTGTTTGTGGTTACCCCTCCTCATCCTCGGGATGGAGGTACGGCATGCCGTCAATCTAATTGAAATTAGGCTAGGGGAATGATGGCAGCCCATTTCGAACCAGTCTTGAGTGACTGGTAGCCCCACCACCAACAAGGCGGACTGCCACTGGTGGGTACCCAAGAGTCGTCTTTTACGACATGCTAGGTTAGCAACTTAGCAATTGTAATCCGGTGAAGTACGGGTGGGCCACTTGTCTGCCACATAAAGGTGGAGGCGTCCCGTTAAGTGCCTCGCCCAAGGACACAACAAGCAAGCTTGCCGGCTTGTTCTCCACACTATCCTTTTTTTATGCTGAGCGCCAAGCAGGAAAGCTGTGAATACCAGTTTTTAAAGTCTTTTGGTATGACTCGACTTAGGGAATGAAGCCCAGGCCTACCGACTGCGATGCGGACGCTCTCACCACCACACCATCGCGCCAGTATCTTCATTTTTTCGAACGTATTTACCGTAGAAATGGGTGGAAAGTTTTTTCGGGAGATTCACTTCGTGATTCCGATCAAAATAATTCTCTTAACAAGTGAAATTTAACGATGACGCAACGGTCAATTAAGCATTTAGGTGTGCTTTTTTCTTGAACGCTTCGATTAAGCCATGTTTCGTCTTAATGCTTAGCGATGTCATAATGTGGTCTGGTACTACTTCAGTGAAAACAGCAAAGCGCAGCTGAACTTACTTATCCCACCGTCATTTTGAAAGCCAACGGAAATAGTAAAGCCTATAACTGATATGCTACTTGTTACAATACAACAATATATTGCAGCATCAACATACCGATTTAAATATGCTTTTTTAGTAATGTAATGGCAGTATTATTAAAAAACTTATCTTATGATACGAAAATTATAATAACTAGACTATGTGAAGACACCACGTTAGAGTACGTTTGCAGGATAGTCGTGTCGCACGCCTGAGTGCTGTTAACCCTAAGACGTTCTGAAAATGTGTAGCAAAGTGGAACAAAATGCCGAATTTCAATGCGTTATCTTGCAGGATTAAGAAAAATTTTCCTCTTTTTCGCACAAAAAATTGTCGATGAATTATTCATCTGAACCATAACCTCATTTATTGTAATAACTGATCTGTAGATGCTGGGGCCTATGTTGTGATTCACTTTGCCTCTCTCTGGTTGCGTTTATGGGGGAGCAAGCAACATACGCTGGGCCAAAGGCATTAAATTTCATAGCTATGCCTGCAATTACGAAAAAGTTTTAAGTAGTAGGGGTATTAGCATACTTCATCGCTTAATTTTTGTAAAACCATTAATTAACTATTTTAGCGTCCTTCCACAAGTTTCTCCACCAATGGCCTTAATCAAACGAACGCATCATAGTTGTAGAAATTATCTGCTAGGTCATTGCTTGCATAATCAGATTTTTTCAAATTTTGTAACCACTATTTTAGATTTCCGTTGTTTTCACTTATATTAGGAGGTTAAAAAATCATAAAGACAGAAAAAATTTTGAAATGTCTTCACCGGTGACTGAGAAAGAGCGTTTTGAGTTTTTGGCCACTAGTAGAATTTTGAGGAGTGAGCGCAACCATTTCTTCCATTTTGTTTTTTGGCAATAACTCTTCGTTGTAGAATTTTTCACTGAAAATAAGTATTTTACCATTTGTTGATCCAAAAAATTCACTTTTGTTGATAAATTGTAATATGATAAAGTTTTAATGAGAAATTTTTGGTTTGAAATTTTTTTTGCGTTTTTTACCTCCCTCTTCTGGCAGAATATTTGGGGGTGTTGACAAAGAGCTGCAAAAGAATTTTTTGTCTCAGAACAAAGAAATTATTGAACAATAATTTCACAAAGTAATATAGAAAATAACAGCATTTCATACCAGTCATTGAGTAGTTGTATGTCTTGTTGCAATGTTTTTTTTACCTTGTTATGCTTCTTTTTGGATTGTGTATATGCTATTTAATTAACCTATTTTGCCACTTAACGCAATATGGAGAGCAGCTGTTCAGTCGGTAAAGCCTTAGGGGCGAATGTCACAAACTTACTTATACAAGAGTAAATTAGTTGATCAGCTTCTATGCTATCGCAGAAGATGAAAAAATTCTGCTGAAATAGAGATCTGGGATACAACAATTTCTTAAACTTGCAACTGTATGTATGCATCTCTACAAATGATTCATTCATTGGCAATGTATCTGAGAAAAAATACTCTAAATATTGTGCTGCTTTGCCAATTAGGTGCAAGGTTTACAATTTCCATATCTTCGCCTATAATTTTCAAAAATATTGTGCCGTATTTAAAAAAGCACAAAAAACAGGTCCAGCAAACTACATGGTGACTGTAGCAATGCCAGAAGAACTGGAAATGCAATCAATCGAGATTATGCCACTGCACCAATCAACAGCCGCCTCAACGTGGTGGTGCGGTCCCCGGCCCCGTTTGGGTTGGATCGAAATGGCTGTTGGCCTTCCCGAGGGTCCCAGTTACCCCGGGCACTCCCCATTCATTTTTTCGCTATGCTGCCCCCTGAACGACCGCAGAAGGGCAGCACACAGCATCTTTAAAATCGGTCGCCTGTTCTTACTTCTTCTTCTCTCCTGCCCTACTCTTGCCCTCCTTCGTCTCCTCATTCTTCTTCTTCTCCTGATGAGCGGTAACGTTCATCCTAACCCTGGCCCCATCTTTCCTTGCTCTGTGTACGCTGGAAATGTGACCTGGCGGGGCAAGTCGGTGCAATGCTGCGCTTGCTCCAAATGGGTCCATCTAAGGTGCTCACAACTTTCTTTATCTAACTTCAGAGCTCTTGGCAGCTCTCACTCTTGGAGCTGCCCCCCCTGCCGTAACACTGTGACTCCCCCCTCCTTGGACTCCTCCGGCACGTATACCTCCACTGTGAAATCTGGCCCCCCCTCTGCTAATGCTGCACTCTTGCCCCACCCTCGTCTCCAAACTTCTTATCCCCCATCTGCCCATCTTATATCTCCTTCCCCTACCCTTCCACCACCGTCCCTTGCTCCTGGCT
The DNA here is from genome assembly GCA_963675345.1 of Trididemnum clinides. NCBI lineage: Eukaryota > Metazoa > Chordata > Ascidiacea > Aplousobranchia > Didemnidae > Trididemnum > Trididemnum clinides. Next base: position 26,637,642 of record OY776287.1, read on the forward strand.
ATACTTCTGCACCTCCTGCCTCCTCTCCTCCCCCTGACTCTCTCAGGGTTCTTCAATGGAATGCTGGAGGTCTTCGAGCCAGGAGCACTGAACTACTTCACTTTCTTTCATCCCATCCTGTCGACCTTATCTGCATTCAGGAATCCAATCTTAACTCCTCTTCCTCTTTCCGGATTCCTGGATTCTCTGTTCTGCGTTCTGATCGTACTCACTCCCGGTCTGGCATTCTCTCTTCTGATGCCTCGCATGCCAGTGGCGGCGTTGTCATTTTCGTCAGACAGGGCCTGTCCTTTTCTGAACTTTCTACCACCTCTTTTTCTTCGCTCGATCCCTACTCTGATTATGTAGGGGTCAACATCTCTCTAAACAAATCCTCCTCGGTGTCATTTCTTAATGTGTATGCCCCCCTATTCGCTCCTCCCCAACGGACGGCAGAACCGATTCCTTCTCTCCCTCAATTCTTCCCTCCTCCAGAAATCTCTTCATTCTGGGGGACTTCAATTGCCATCACCCGCTTTGGGACTCAAGAGGTACTTCCGACCCCCGTGGGGAGGAAGTATTCGACTGGGTCATCTCCTCAGACCTCCTCCCCCTCAATGACCCTGACACACCCACCCTTTTCCATCGCTCCTCCGGCAGTCGCTCCTCTCCTGACATCTCCTTTGCTCCTTCTACTCTTGCTTTTTCTTGCTCCTGGGAGGTGCTACAGGACCTGGGTTCTGATCACCTACCAATTCTTCTATCTATCCCTCTTTCTCCGGTCTTTCACCCCAACGAGCGCCCCCCTTCCTTCAATTTTCAGAAAGCTCGCTGGGATGACTTTGCCTCCTACTTTGACTCTCACTGTCCTACTGCAGAGGAATACTCGTCTCTTTCTCTTTCCTCTGCAGCTGCTCTCTTTACCTCTCTGGCAATGAATGCGGCCAAATCTTCCATTCCTTTCGGCCGCATCAAACGCCCTCCTAAAGCCTGGTGGTCTGCTGAGGTGGAAGAAGCGGTTGGTGAAAGACGCAAGGCTTTCGCTACTGCTCACAGAAGTGATGAAGATCGCCAGGCTTACATCTCCGCCTCTCGACGTGCCTCGTCGGTCATTGCCAAGGCCAAGGCTGAGGCATGGCAGACGACCTGCACTTCTCTTTCACCTAAATCTAATCCTAAATCTGTGCACTCTCTTCTTCGCTCTATTGCTGGCTCTCCTTCCTCGTCTTCTTCCTCTCCTAACTTTCCTAACTGTTCCTCTCCCAGGGAATCGGCTTCGGTCTATGCCGCTTACCTGAGGTCTCACTTTTCCGTGTCTCAGCCAAAGGCCCTGCGCAGCAGAGCCAGAGGCTACCTCACTGAGCTCCGCCGAGCCACGTGCTCTGTGGAGTCTCACTCGTCCTTTTGCTCTCCCTTCTCTCCCACTGAATTTCTTGCGGCTGCCTCCAACCTCTCCTCATCCACTGCCACTGGCCCAGACAAAGTTGCCTATCCCATGCTAAAGCATCTTCCTCGCTCTGGCATGGATTTTCTTCTTCACATCTTCAATCTTTCTTGGTCTTCACATTCCTTTCCTTCCATCTGGAAGACATCTTCTATTATTCCCATACATAAGATGGGAAAACCTCTCGACTCTCCTGCTTCCTTCCGGCCTATCTCTCTCACCTCCTGCGTATCAAAGCTGTTTGAACGCATCATACTATCCCGTCTTCTCTTTTTTCTGGAATCTAATTCCATTCTTTCTCCCCGCCAGGCCGGTTTCCGCCCTGGACGGTCTACACTTGATCAAATTCTGTACCTTTCTCAGTCCATTTCGGATGGGTTTAACAAACCCAGGCCGGGCTCTCGGACGATCCTGTCTACTATCGATTTCTCTAAAGCTTTTGACTCTGTCTGGCACCCCGCCCTTTTCCACAAACTTATTTCGGCTGACCTCCCTCCTTGCTTTGCTCGTTGGACTCAATCTTTCCTTTCTGACAGGCGCGCTTCTGTGGTTTTTCAAAATCACAAAAGCCGTTCCTTTCGAGTCCGTCGAGGTGTTCCGCAAGGATCCGTTCTTGGCCCTGTACTTTTCTCCCTCTTCATCAATGATCTTCCGGCTTCTCTGCCTTCTTCCGTCAGCTGCTCTCTTTACGCTGACGATCTGGCCATTTGGTCCTCCTCCCCCTCGGTCCCCACTGCGGTGGAGGCCACACAAGGAGCTCTGTTTCGATTGGAGCGCTGGTCTGAGTACTGGTGTCTTCCTCTCAATCCGAGCAAATGTGAGGCCTCCTTCTTTTCAGTGGATCCCCACCAGGCTAACCTCCAGCCCAACCTCCTCCTACTCGGCTCCCGCCTCCGTTTTAATCCCACTCCAACTTTTCTTGGGGTCACCTTCGACCGCACTCTTTCCTTTTCTAGGCATGTTTCTTCGCTGAAGGCCAAATTTTTCCCACGTCTCAAGGCCTTACGCTGTATCTCTGCTTCCTCTTGGGGCCCCTCTAAGGATTCCCTCTCTGTTCTGTATAAATCTTTTCTTCGGTCCCTTCTCACTTACGCTTTACCCGGATGGTTTCCTTTCCTAAGCGCTACCAATATTACCAAATTGGAACGCCTTCACCGAGCGGCCAGTCGCGCCATCACCGGCTGCCTCTCGTCGTCCCCTATCCCTCTACTACTCACCGAGGCTTCTCTACCTCCCCTACGAGTCACTCTGACTCATTTCACTCTTTTTTCTCATGAGCGGGCTCTTCGTCTCCCAACCTCCTTTCCCATCTCAGGTTTGGCCAGACTAGGAGTGAAACCAAGACTCTGCAGATCGTCCTGGAGAGCTTTTGCGTCCACTCACCCGCTCATGCTTCCTTCTACTTGTTCTAGGGAGGCTCTTGTTGCTTGCCCTCCCTGTCCTCCTTGGAATCTTCCCTCGTTCACAGTGGAGTCCACCCTTTCCACTCCATGCTCTCGCTCTGATCCCCCTCACTCTCGCCAAGGTGCGGCTCTCGCCCACCTTGACTCTCTTCCTCCTCATGATCTGGTACTCTGGACAGACGGCTCTGTTCCTTTTCCTTTTGGCAAGGGCGGCTCCGGCGTTCTTGCCAACTGCTCTCTCTGTGGCACTGAGGCCACTCTTTCCTTTTCGGCAGGCCCAGTATGTTCCAGTTTTTCCGCTGAAGCCTGCGCCATTCTGCACGCTCTTTGCTGGTCTCGGCAACACCATAAAGTCTGCCATTTTTCTTCTCTTCTTCTCCTGTCTGACTCTCGTTCTGTCCTCGCCGCCCTGTCCTCTCCTCCACCCTTCCTGTTATCTCAAACTCTGTGGCAGATCTGGCAGGAACTGTCCTTTTTCTCCTCCTGTTCTATCAGGCTACAATGGGTCCCCGGACACTCGTTTCTCCCGGGGAATGACACAGCTGATGAGCTTGCCAGACGGGGAGCGCTGCTTGCGCCCTCCGCAATCCCTTGTAGTCTCTCTCCTCTTATCTCTCGTATCCACTCTCGTCTTATCTCGGACTGGAGGCGTACTGTCTCTTCAAAGTACTTTGACACACAGGTTCCCTCAATTTCCACTGAGGAACTTGTGCTCCCTCGTCATGCTCGCTGTGTCCTCTCTCGTCTTCGCTGCAATGGACACAGCCTTCTTTTAGGTTCCTATCTCTCCAGGATTGGCAGAATCGAGAATCCTTCTTGCAGCGCCTGTGGACACTCGTCCCAGGACATCTCTCATCTCATTCTGCACTGTCCAGCTACGGACTCTTTGCGCCGCTCACTCTTTGGCGACTCTCTGTCTCTTTATGACCTCTGGTCCAGACCCTGGGGAGTTGCCCGGCTTCTGGGGCTCCATGGTCTTCCGCCATGCCCCCATCCCTCGAAAGGGGTCGGGTAAACAACAACAACAACAACAGATTATGCCAGGTTGGAAATTATCTGCTGTTTGTTAGCGATAGGTTAAAAAAGTGGTGTTGAATGTTGGCACATTCAGTGAAAGCAGTTCTCACGGTACTTCTCTTGGCACTAGCACCAGCAGAAATTGAACAAAGGCAATCTGCGAAACGGTTTCTTCAAGATACACTGGATGCTTGTCAAGTGTCTCCTATAGTTCCCACAGTATACCGAAACGAAAGCGAAAAGTGCATGTCCTGCAGAAGACCCAGAAAGTAGTGCAAAGTAGTGTTGAGCCAAAATTTGAAAATTTGAGCAAAACAAAATTTGAGCCAAATTCAATGGAAAAGGATTCAAGTGATTTGCTTAGTTTGTAGCTTGAAAGTAGAGAAAAATTAGTGTTGGCAAAATTATGCAACCCCAAACAACAATTATTAGCAATGAAGCCAAAGTCATGAAATGTAAAAAAAACTTCAGAATCCTTTGAAGTATCAAAATATCTGGTGAGAGACTCACAAAATCTAAAGTCAATAAGTGATGTATTAGCTACACCAACAAATTCCTCATTTAACGCTTGAAACTGTTGCTGCATTTTATGAGAGCACTAGGGTTTTGCCAGGCAGAAGTGATTGTGGCAGTGTTGCAAGGTACGTGCACAAGCAAAAAAATGCTTAATCCTTGGTAACTCGAAAGAACTGTTTTTCGTATTTCAAGAGAAGCATCCTGACATCAGAATTGGTTTTTCAAAATTCCATGATTTGTGCCCGAATGGTGTGTTAATGTGTGACATAATGGTACACACCTAGAGAGTGTGTGCGCTAAACACCAATACACCATCTTTTTAAGCAATGCTATAAATCTGCAGCAACTGTATGAAGGCCTGATGTCTATAATTGTATGCAATAGAATTATATACCTACTGCGATGTTTAAAGTAACTTATTTTTGTTTGGAGAAAACTTACATCAATCAAACTATATGAAATAACTCTTCGCCAAAACCCCAAACATTCTCTCATAGGAAGAATGTGAAAAACCAAAAACATTTTAAACCAAAAATTTTTCAAACTTCTTATTACAATTTTACCTACAAAAGAGGATTTCTTAGGTCAAAAAATGGTAAAATACCTATTTTCAGTGAAAAATTCTACAACGTAGAGTTATTGCCAAAAACTAAAGGCGAAAATGGAAGAAATGGTTGTGCTCACTCCCCAAAATTTTACTAGTGGCCAAAAATTCAAAACTCTCTAAGAAACCGGTAAAGACATTTCAAAATTTTTTCTGTCTTTATGATTTTTTAATCTCCATAACATAAGTAAAAATTATGGAAATTCGAAACTAGTGGCTACAAAGTTTGAAAAAATCTGATCATTTTACATGAAATGACCCTGCCGTTTGTAAGCAAGCACAGTCTTAATTTATTAGAAGGAAGGTCGGCATTATGGGCATAGATTATGAAATACAAAGTTTGAGGCGAAATGAATCGAAAAAAGATTGGTTATTAGGTCTACACCACCGTGTGAAATCACAGTCATCAAATAAGCCAGAGATGACGAATCTATTCGCTGTGGAGGGTCGTCTTGTCAGTTTCAGCTGAGTAAGCGGGCCACCCAAGTTTTTGGTCATACTATGAAACTTTTTTTCTGTAATTTACAAAAGAAAAAGCACCCTTGTTGGTTATCTTAAAAGTAATGAGGCTTAAGATGAAATAAAACAATCTTAATAAAAACTTTAGCGCATTAAATTTCCCGTTTAAAGTTGAATTTGTATTAGAAATATAAGCGCGTTAAAAAGCAAAGAACCCAGTCAACAAAGGATTCGTAGCAAAATTATAAGGTAGTGGCTATTTTGCTGTCGACGGCATTTTACCCTTGGAGACTATTTTGCCTTCATCATTCACGTGTGCTTATATTGCCATATTTGCTAGAAATCAGCCAGTGACACTGTGGTGTAGTGGTTAGTGTGCTGGTCTTGAGATACCATGGATGCGGGTTCAAATCTCAGCTGGCAGAGCATTGAAAGAAAGGGCAGTGTACACTGTAGGGCCAGGCCTGGTATATAAATGTATGGGGCAGTGTACACTGGAAGGGAGTGTACAGGGTGGGGAAGTGTGCACTGGGGGTGCAAAATTTTGTTAATTTGTTTTTAAAATTGACCAATCATAGATGACCAAAAGTCACATGTCTAGTACGTCATTAAGATTGACCAATCACAAATAACTCATGGCAAAATAGTCTCTGAGGGTAAAATGCTGTTGACGGCAAAATAGCCACTGCCAAATTATAAACCTTTTAGAAACAAAAAAAGAAATTGTTCAACAACAGTAACAAACAACAAACGAAAGTAATAAAAACCTAATTTGTCGCCTAAAACCGCCACTCAAGTTATTTAACGCGGTATTGAAGCACGAAACAATAAAAAGTAACAAAAAACATTTCAAGAAAAATTAAACTAGCTCTAAGCACTTAAGAGCGTGGGCTCTCAAGTTTGGAAGCGCTTCCTTTGATACATAAACACGATAGAATTCAAGCAGCGACTTGCTGTGATACATCGCCTTCAGCGTGTCATTACTCTGTAGTTTTATGAGTTCGAGTTGGAGCTCAGCGATTGCAAAAGCTTGTGTGACATTGAAGGGAATATAAAAGACATTAAGCTCCAGCTGCTTGCTTTTGATGTACTGAAATCTAGCATGAAAGCTTTCCAATAGATTGGAACATTCCAAAGCATACGGAGCACAAGAAGTCGGATTGTGTTTTTTCAATGTGGGAAAACCTGTGCAATCGTTATCTTTCAACTGATTTTCCCAGAGGCTCAGCATTGACATGGAGGATATGATTTTGGAAAACATCGTGTGCAGCTCTTGATCTAACCCTTGAAGTTGCACATTCAAGTCTAGTGCTTAGTGATATCTACCATGAAGAAGTCGCGCAACCAATTTTCATCTTCCACCTCAGTGAGAGGACACTTCTTCAAATTTGTAAACTCGATGATTGCTGGCTGAAGAGAATAAAAGCGCCCGAGCGTACTGCTACCCCTCGTCCAACGAACCGCACAGTAATAAAGAAGGTCGTCATAGTCAGCATCAAAGTTTTTGAGAACTTACTTCATGCGATTTAGGTCTGTTTTTTTTTAATAAAGTTATTGCAGTTTGTAATCACCGATACCACATGATCAAACTTCTTCAATTTAAAAATTTGATGTTATACCTCGAAAAATGTTGCCGGTTGCCCAGTGTTCTTGATGCCCGTTGTTTCATCAAGACACATGGAGAAGTTAACAAATTTATCAGCTTTTTTTTGAGATCACCTACAAATATCTTGACCCATTTCTTTTATACGTTTACAAACAGTAGTTCGGGACAAACTCAACTTTTGGTGCAAATGAACTGACTTTGGAGCCAACTTTTTAGCTTCTTTTGCAAGTAGTTTCTAATGCGCTCTATCGTCATACGGCTTGAGCTTTTTAGCGATCAATTCCGATACTTTGAAGTCATGACATTTTGCTGCAACACGTAGTGATGAAACTTTGCTGAGCGTGCAAATCTAATGTTCTTCTATCTTCATTTTTCTGAGCTCTTCATCCAAGTTTGAAGCTCAGGGTTGTGTGTCAGGTAGTGATGTTTTAAATTTTTTTCTTTCTGACTGCTAGCGGTATTTTTCACTTTAAACAAAACGGTTTTCCTCTTTTCTCCATAAAGAAAAACGTATCGGTCCATTATTCTGAAATACCCTTTCATCTGCAATCTTTCTTTGCTTTGCTGCCGACATCGAAAAATGTTTCGTGTAACTCAAAAATATAAAGAAAAAAAAACTGCTAATTCTGTTACTGTTCGTACTAAAAGCTACAATTAAAATAATCAAACGTAAAGTCGAAATATTCATATAGTTTTTTTCATAAAATACTGTCAAATTGAAGTTTTTACCTAACTATAGCTCAAATCGTTTTTCAACTTGTTTTTGTTTTCAGGCGACAACTGCCAAAAATTTCTAAGTGCATATTACTTTTAATATATACTAGTAACTTGAAGAAAACAACTTAAAAAAATCAGTGAAATAAAATTTTAAAATATAGCGATTAACTCTTTCGCTCCCGCGATCATCGATTGATGATCTCGTGTTTTCAGTGTTTACCTCAAATTTTTTTTAATTGAGTTACAAAATTAGTTTACTTAAAAATCGATTTGTGACTTTATTTTTCATCCGATTTTCATAAAATTTTCAAAACATCACGCTTATTTCCTCACACATCGGAAGATGTATAATTTGTGCCCTAATTCTTGGATTTTTATACCCAAAATAGGTTAAAATGACCAACAACCCAGTTGCAGACGACAAAATCGGCCAAATTCTCAGCACGTGCCAACTACACTAAAATCAAATTGAGATTACATCTTTACCACATAACCAAACCCTTTATCATTAACACAGTCTGAAAACTACTCTTTTGGGGCATCATTTGACAAAATTTCAAGCGATAATAATAAATTTTACTTTTTCAAATTTCCAAATTTTTTAGGGGTCTCAAAACCCCCCAAACAAATTTGAATGGTAAGTAGATAAAAGTAAATTTAGTGCGTAAAAAATATGATATGCTGCTAAATACCGGTCTCATTTAAAAGCTTAGGAAATTTGCTTTCCAGCAATATATAACTTTAAATAGTTTAGACTAAGTGGTATATGATATTTACTGATCAAAAATGAGTACTGTAAATCATGTCAGTTCAAAACCTCCCAAAACTTTTTGACTTACCTTCACTAAATTATAATTTTTACAAAAACTACACCCTATAAAAAGATAAAATAAATTGAAAATGTTTCACCAATAAAGTCGTCATTTTGCATCAAGTTTCCAATGAGACAAGAAGCGAAATACAAGTTTGAAAGCTAACAGAAGTTTGGCTTTCGTAAATCAAAGTTTGCTGTATCCCCCTTGTTTCTCAAGAAATGGGAAGGGTGTAAACAAGTGGCTGTTTCATTGTCAGTGACAGCATATTCTATTTAAACTTGATATTTTCTGAATCTTGAAGAAATTCCCTGTTCAAAAATACATAATGTTACATGGTTTAGGCTAACCTCTAGCAGATAATAACTGATCATATTTTAGGTACTGAATTTAACTACCAAAATTTGGTACCGGTCGGTACCGGTCAAAAAAAAAGGTCATTTGTCTCAGAAAATTGCAAATTGTAGAAAACCTAGGCTTTTAGATAAGTTTTGATTGATGTACCTTGAAAGCTTATTTCCTTAGCATCATTTTGCGACCATTTCTAAAAAAATTGGTTGAAAATAAAATCTGTAGTGATCTTTGAGTTGAGGGTATCTCTTTAATTTTGAAGACAACTACCCCCCAGTTGGGGGGGTTCATTTGCATAAAATTTGCATATTCAAAAAAAATGTTTTTTTTTTCTATTTGAAATCCTCAAGAAATGTAGATCTCAACGATATATCACACTTAATGTAGAAGTAGACAGCTGAGTAATGATTTACAAACAAACTTGAGGTACATAATTATGATTAATTATGACAGTTTTTCGCGCTGCCACCTTACCGACATTTTTTTTCGCTTTTCACGCGGGAGCAAAAGAGTTAAGTTTATCAAAAGAAAAAATGATCGAGTTCATTAGTAAATGTTTGAGAACTATGGTTAGAATTTTTCAAAAATTAACACAATAACAAGTAACATTCTTAACTACTAATTAAAATAAAGTTTAAAAAACTCAGATCAACACCGGTTAGAATTCTTGGCCCCAAACTTTCTCTGCTGTCTTCACTGTACGTAAATAGAAAATCTTTACTTTTAATAAACTTACGTCAGCAAAATGTTTAAAAACCAGAAAACTCTTAAATGGAAACCGTTTTATTTCAATACTTAGAAAACCTATTTGTAAAACTCAAGAGAAACAAACTTTTTTGTTCAGTAATCAACATAAAATTGTACTGGATAACTAATTAACTCGAAAACAGAGACAACTAGCTGCAGCTGCTATCTGTGCTTCCAAACAAAATTGAGCCACCTTGCCTCTTCTGATTGAAGATGGCATTTATGACAACATATGTTAGAAATTTTCATAATATTAGAATTCAAGCGCAACAGCTTCATTTAGCCCATCAAAACCTATTTTAAATTATACAATAGAAAAATTTGCTCAAAAATGATCACCAGCATCATACAGCAATCTATTACATCATGTCAATAACCCGCGACCGGTTTCGACCTTATTGGGCGTAAAAAACATCAGGCGGGTGTAAAAAACACTCAATAATAAACATGCTGAAAAAACAAATTTTCCATTGGGTGCAAAAACGCAATACAAAACAATATGATACAGCAATACCTACTGTATATCATGGGGGTCACATTCAAGGACACACACACATGACATGGACAACAAGTCACATCGGTAAGCCCTAATAGGGGTGCAGGATCATTGTCAAGACTTATCATTAATACTGGAGTTGCTAGTTGCTGTATTAATGATAAGTCTTGGCAATGATCCTACACCCCTATTTGGGCTTACCGATGTGACTTGTTGTCCATATCATGTGTTTGTGTCCTTGAATGTGACCCCCATGATATAGGTATTACACTATCATATTGTTTTGTATTGCGTTTTTGCACCCAATGGCAAATTTGTTTTTTCAGCATGTTTATTATTGAGTGTTTTTTACACCCGCCTGATGTTTTTTACGCCCAATAAGGTCGAAACCGGTCGCGGGTTATTGACATGATGTAATAGATTGCTGTATGATACCGTATGATGCTGGTGATCATTTTTGAGCAAATTTTTCTATTGTACTTTGATGCTGGAGGCAGATCCCTCTTAATAGGAGATCGCCTTGAAAATTGCTAACTAGCAACTAATAACTTGTGTATTTTGAATTATATGATTTTAAGTGCTTTGTTTTCCCTTTTTCTTAGAAAAAAATTTTGTGCCATCTTTAGCACGATTATTTTCTTGCACGCCGAAAGCCAGTTTTCTGTGGTCAAAGCAGCGTTTTATGATTGCACATACAGTAGTAACTTTAGAACCGGTTCGGCGAGGATTCGCGCAAAAGTCTAGAAGGAGGTTGATTTTGCCAAAAACCAATTTGCGAGCCGCATGTTCGTCACCTCTGATCATACCTATGAGAAAAAATTTTTGAAAATGGCTTGTTAGGCCAATCAGGTGAACAGATGCGAGACATTTGGGGAGGGGGGGCTCTTTTTCACTCTATTCCGGGACCAAGACACATAAGGGCAGCCAAGGAACTTGGTGCCATAAATATCACTAGGGGCTGCACCAATCCGTTAAATACGCCTAACAAGTAACTTATTTTAGTAATCGCAAAGCGAAAACCATTACGGCGCCCACTCTCAATTTTGATTTCGTGTCCTGTATGGGAGGATACAGGAGTTGTGTTTTATAAAATACAGGAGTTGTAGTTGTTTATGAGTAATTTTCAAGGCGATCTATTAAGAGGGATCTGCCTCCAGCATCAGGGTAAAATAGAAAAATTTGCTCAAAAAGGATCACCAACATCACACGGTATCATACAGCATATTGTTTTGTATTGCATTTTTGTGCACCCAATGGCAAATTTGTTTTTTCAGCATGTTTACTATTGAGTGTTTTTACACCTGCCTGATGAGACCCAACAAGGCCAAAACCGATCGCGGGTTGTTGACTTGTAATAGATTGCTGTATGGTACCGCATGATGTTGGTGATCATTTTTTGAGCAATTTTTTTTATTTTCATATATTTTTTAAGACTTATATTCCTGACCCAACATAATTAACTTGCGACCCAGGCAGAGCCGGCTAGTTGCCGTATAAAACACAGATTTTGTTTTCTCTGGTTATTACACTACTAATTTTGCTTTAGATTCTTGTTCGCAAAGTGTTTGCTGATCGGAAACTACGCCGTCGGCGACGAAACTGGAAATTGAAGGAAATTAAAGCATTGCCCAAAGAAGACGAAAATTATACAGAGTTTCTTGAACATCTTGAGGAAGACAAAGATCTTCGCAAAAATATCAATATATATGCTGGTAAGGTGATTGTTTATTTCCGGCCACGGGAAAATGTTTACTCTTTACATATCAACCAACCTGTGCTCAGGTCGCTTCAACATTGCCCGTACTGTCATCATTCTGCATTTTTGCCGCAAAGAATCTACAGGAAATAGCTGTAAAATATGCTTTATCGGACATGGTAACCCATGATCCACATAATTTTTGAACGTTCTGTCGCTTATTTTCAAATCCAACGACGAATAGCTCAGACAAAAGTTGCTTCACTAGATTAAAACTTGAACCGACTGCTGACCCAAAATAGCATAAAAAGCGATTAGTGGTTAAACAAAAACGTCAATGCCTTGTTGGCAGTGAGGCTACCTGTTTGTATTGAGTACGGTACTGCCTCTTTTCTTAAGGCTCTATATTAATGAACACGTGGTTACACGCTTGATTGAGTTTGCGGTTCGAGATCTAGATGTTCGTTACACCCCGTATCTTCATCTCAAAGAAGAGATATCATCTAGCAAACTGTAGTTTGCTAAGTGCATCGCTGGCCTCTTGCCTTACTAAGATATCATCTAGTTTTACTTGCAGTGGTACAGTTGCTAACTTCTGTTGCTGCAGTTCTTTTTTCAAACAAACTTTATCAAAGGCTAAAATGGCAATTTCATTTTGGTGCTTAGCGTTTTTTGAGAAACAAAAGCCGCTTTGACATACCTTGGTTTGGAAAGTTAATCGTAACGACTAACTTCACCGGGTTAGAATAGTGAAGCTGCTCACCCAGCATGTCGTAAGAGGCGACTTTTGGGTACCCACCAATGGCAGTCCGCCTTGTTGGTGGTGGGGCTACCAGTCGGCAGTTTGCATCCACGACTGGTTCGAAATGGGTTGCAACTTTTCCCCTGGCCTAATTCGATTAGGTTGATGGCGTGAACCTGGATTGCTGTTCGCGCCATACCTCCATCCCAAGGAAGAGGACTGGTAAACCAAAAAGAACAACCAACGCTGTATTCAAAAATCCTGTTTTCGTTAAAGACTTGTGAAACATTACGAAGCCATTTGCTGTCATATATTTTCTTATCTTTAACTTTTAAGCTGGACCGCCGGTAGAAAGCGCTGACGAAGGAGAATACCCAACCGTATCACTTCAAGAAATGTTACAAGACCTGTCAATCAAAGATGACGTCGAAATGGCAGAATAATCGTTATTTAAGTAATTGCCTGTTTTAGCTGCAATAAAATCATTGGTTTGGTTCGCAGACTTTCAGGCCAGTTTTTGATATGACTGTGCTGGGATTTCTTGTTGCGGTTGGCTTAGTTTTTAGTTTATTTACCGGAAGGAAACTTCGATTGAATTAGTTGCCATGCATATTTTTTATCTTCTGGTCACGGAAAGCCTTCACGATTGTGTTAAATCAACGTTGTTTATGACCACCTTGAATTTTGTCGGTACTGCGAGAATAATACGCTTTACGAGTCGCGGCACTTCAAAAGTCGACTATTATTTGGAGATAGACCGTCGACATTGCTTCATCGAGGAAAAATGGTACAGGAGCTATGTCCCCCAAAATCTAAAAGCATAGATCAACAGTGGTAAGCCTTTGTTGAGGTTTGAGCTTATCAGTCTGTAATTTGTAATCTTGACTGGTTCGAAATAGGTGTTTTTACTTCACTTTAGTGCTTATTGGACTTTCTGTTCGTTGCTCTGCCTCAATCCACGGAAGCAGAGAACATTCTAACACTAACCAACAAATGTAAAAGGTCCCGTGAGGGTACAACAACGCAGAAGCCTACACGTTGCACTGCAACTGCATTGTCGTTTTGGGCCCCTTTCATCAGTAAGGATGTGATTGGAAACCATGGTGCCCCAAAAGCTAGATAGCTTTCCACGGCCTAGATTAATGAATGTTTGAAGAGTGAAGTAGAGGGTGTGGTGTAAAGAAGCCGAGCCGAACGGAAAGAAATAAAAGACGTCCTTATTCTGGTGATCGCAAACGTTAGACAAAAGTTTTCAATTCTGAAAATTTATCAACCTGTAGCAAAAGCTAGTTTGTATAACTAGCAATTGTTACTTACAAAACTATAAATCTTCGCGCCCGCTTCTAGTTGACCAAAAATTTAGCACACGAATGGATCCATGTTTTATTGATAAACTGAGGAAAAACAAAAACAAGTGAACCGAATTTTTGACTGACCTTTTTATGAATTGAATTGACTTTAACTGAACTGAATTGCATTTTCACAACCACGTAAAAACAAAGTCAAATGATTTTAAAACAATTCCAAGACATGCTTAAAGCAAAACTAGAAACTCAAAATGTGCCCTGGTTAACTAAACTGCGCAAACAAAGAAATCAACCAAAAGCGCTGAAAAGATAAGGTGATACAAGACAACTTAGATCAAAAACACTGTTAACGTAAAAACCGGGTTCGAAACCGCTACAAGCCTCATTGCAAGCTTTCGAAAAGGAGTTTGTTCGTTTCCGCTTAGCTGATAAAAAACACAAGAAGCGTGGCGAGGAAAAAACGGAATTTCGTAAAGATGTAGACTTTTTGTGTCGGAGGAATTTTGAGAAAATATTACGCCGTTGGTCCGAAAATATTTTTCGGTGAATTCGAGATATAGAGTAGAAAGGCTAAAAGAAAATGAAGCAGCGATCTCTGGAGACACTTTTTCGGCCGTGTCGTTCGGAGCAAATGAATAACCGTGAATCCATTGCAGCCTGATAACAGCGTAAAAGAAGGAAAGTATCTGCACTACTGTCAGAGAGAGAGAAACCTCGCAGGAGAGAAGAGATTAGAGTGGGAATCTGAAAAAAAGAGAATGAACAGTTTTTGCTGCCGAGGTCAGCAGAGAACTTGCACAATAGTACGGGTATCAAAAAACAAATTTAAGCAAACCTGGCCTGCCGCATATAAAATGATAATTTTAGTGCCAGAGTAAAAAATGGCAAAGATGCCCAAGGTCTTATTGATGAAAGAAATAACAGAGCCATCAATGTAAATCATAAGATTGTGTTTTAAAAGAGTCAAGATAGGAAAGCCAAAAGCACATCTTAACGCGAAAGAGATCAGAACGAGAGCACAGAGTGGAAAGAGCGAGTTTTACGCCGACATACAATTCCAAGAAGAGGGCTAGTATGCAGAACCCCTGCGGAGGAAAAGGAAAACAACCAGGCAAGTTTAATCAGTATCTTCA
Organism: Trididemnum clinides; assembly: GCA_963675345.1. Lineage (NCBI taxonomy): Eukaryota > Metazoa > Chordata > Ascidiacea > Aplousobranchia > Didemnidae > Trididemnum > Trididemnum clinides. The sequence goes on from OY776287.1 coordinate 26,652,671, forward strand.
GGAAAGCTGCGATAAGTCTAACTTCGTGTCCATCCAATCCTAAAATTGACTTGAAGGAAGGCGAAAAGGATCCGCTTATTCAAGTAAAGGGTGAAATGAGTCAAGATAACCCTCAGGGATGGCAGAGAAAGTTAACAATGAGGAAGAAGGCGAGGATGAAAAGAATTGGTTGCAGCGCGGCTGGTTACTCGATCAAGGAGCTTCATCTTTTTATCGTTGGTAAAATTAAGCTGCATTTTTGCTTCCTCATGCTACCCAAGGGAAAGCTGAGATACAGCGCAAGACAGTGATAGGAGGAAAAAACTTGTCCCTCAAGGAAGAAGAGTGCGTTTCAAAATGTTTGGTAAGGGAAAAGCTGGGTTCAAAATTACTGTGCTGTAGATCCTCTGCAAAATTCAGTTTTAGGCTAATCAAGGTTTGTGGTGAGGCCGCCGCAACAGAAATGGAAGTAGATCAGACAGCCAAATTGTTGTAGAACGTCGCGGTGAACTGAAATGGCGGGGTTTGTATCTTTGTGCAACACAATGAGCGCACCTGTGGGAAACTCCCAAATGAAACAAGGCGAAAGGAAAAGCAAAGATAGTCTCACACTTGATTTCGAGCTTTGGGGATAAGGTTAAGGCTCTCAATTGTCCTGACGAGAGAAGGGAGAGGAGCAGTTCTTTTCCTTGACCGGCTTTTCTTTGACGAGAACGTCTATCAGTATTATAACCTTCGAGGAAGGAGTGGCGAGCTGTTTTTGAAATTGCGACACAGCTGGGATTCGAATTCCCATCTCACGCTTGCACGCCAAATGCTTTAACCACTAAACCCCCATCAAGCTCAAAAGAGATCGCAAACAAACTTTCGTGAGGAAGTGGAGTTCAAAACGGAGTCGATTGCTATCGGAAATTCAGCAGTGGCAAGAATTCTTGCCGATTGCTAACATTTTTGCTGCAGAATTCGAAACAATATATCACGATAAAGAGCTGAATGGAGACCTTTAAACAGTTTAAACATCAGTAAGCAGTAATTTATTAACGAGAAACAAACTAAACGCAAATGCGAAATATAATCAAGTAAAAATAACATCACAGTTAAAAATTCTCGTCGTGGTCATTCCATTAGCATACAAGCGACAGTGTAAGAGGCTTTCACGTCATGAAAAATGCGTCAGAGGGCAACGGTTTTGAACATGACTTTAAACACAGGTCAACTACACACACCATAACAAAACACACCAGGCAATCCGAAATCCGACGCTGAAACGTACCTTTGCGAGCAAGAGAGTCCTTGCAACAACACTTACGAATTCGATCAAATGGCAAGTATGAAAAGGGTTCATGAACCACAAAATGCAAGACTGCGGCGAGTAAATAGCTTCATTTTAGGCAGCTTGCATTTCACTAAAATTTAACTACACTATATTCCATGACTACCTACAAAATCTACTTCAGTAACAGCAAGAACAAAAGACATTAAATCTTGTAATAAGAGTTTGTATCATCAAAAGACCGGCAAAGAAATTCAATTATTTTTATCCTAGGTACAGCACGTAACTGCGTGCGTCATTCATAAATGTTTATGATTGAAATGTGGATCAGTATTTAGGCTACATTCTTTTTACAATTGGAAAGGAACTTCATTTTATCCTTCTACTTTATCAGATTTGATCAAGCTTTTATCTGTAGTAAATTCACCGCTGCAGCAAGTAAAATCGCGATATAATTTGATTACAATATGTTCTAGTAGCTAAAACATTCGCCGGCATAGGCGGCACCGGCGTAGCAGGCCGAAATTTTCCCGATATTTACAAGCGGTGCAATAACAAAAAGACGTATTTAAAGGTATAGTTTAAAGCCAGTTTTGGCAAGACTGTTACAAACAACGAAACCATAGGTAACGCTCAATTAGAAGGCTTGCAAGTGCTTATTAAATACATTTTCTCCGAAAAAACAACACAATCCAGTTATTAGATTGGAAAAAGAATTTTTTTTAAATTTATGTGGGAAGCACTAACGCTAAAACTTGCACAAAAATCAGTGGAAAAGTTATGATGGTAAAAGCGCGTTTTCACAATCGGTCTGGAAATTCAAAAATTTTTCTTCGCTAAAAGTCATATAAGCGCGCGATCGGACAAAGCGTTTCGTAATTTCCATTCATAAAAGTTAAAATATCAACCAAGATATTAGTCTCAATATTGCTACCGCATGATAATTGTAGATAAGGGCCCCTTTTATCAATTCCGAAACAGTTAAATAAAACCGATGCAAAACCTTCATAATGACATTCAACTTTACAAGAAAACAAAAAACGAAAATACACAACTGGAATAAAAAATGCTTTTTGTAAACATTTCAACAGAGTGACTAATAACAAAATATTCAGTTTCACTCTCTTCTACTTAAACGAGTAAGCTCGACACAGTGGTACACTGGCATTCATAAAATAGCATGCGCTTTGTTCAAACGACAAGACTTCCCTATAGGTCTATATGAGCCATTAAGAATGCTTGGGACATACACTTGGGAATGGGAGTAAATCAACAGCGGGGTTGTTCTCTGAATCAAAGTTTTCTTTCACATTTTGAGATTGATGGCAAAACCCCTTTTTCAAATAGCCTTGAAAACACCATAAATTGAGTCGCAGTATCCATCACGCAATAAAACATTTCAAGGAGCAATAGGTCAATTCAGATCTGTCAGATTTTCAAGGACCAATGGGCTCAATTAAGCTCCTTAAAAATATCACTATTTTTCCATGATGCTGAAAACGTAATTCCTAGTTGAGTAAAATGCACACATACACTCTCAGTAACAATCGCTAGTCATTACGATTGCAAGAACAACAATTAACCAACCACTGGGGGCAAAATGGCGGCACTCTTCTTTTAAAGCAATCACTACAGGTGTGTTACGGGTTATACTGCCCTCTCGTCTCAATAAAAGAGTAGAAATTGCACGCTCGAAAGTACACAGAGGAATATTAAAAATATTTTTTGCGCGAGATCCATCAATTGTGTATGCTTCCGTGTATAAAAGAATGTGGACGGTTCGGTTTCTGAACTGAGGGCTTAATATAGAAGGGTTCAAGAGTACTTTCTATCTGTGTAAAGCCAACGACGGAGAGAATTCGACGTTCCAGTTAATTATTACTTTGTCCCAGCCGCAGGTAAGCAGTCCGGGAGTAGGCTTTTCAAGCCAAGCTGCTGCTGCTACGACGCGTCTGTGCGAAGCACGATCGTTGCGAGAGAGACGGGCAAGTCTGTTTCCATTGGTGTCGTAGAGGCGAATCTAAAAAATAGTGTTTCTATACGAACTCAGGCGATTATGATAAAACCATTACAATGATATATGCAGAACAATTTATGCTCAGGCACACTTCCAAGTTGCCGGTACCACAAGTACAGTACGATTCTATCACGCGCGCAGCAGTCTGATAAGAAAATCGTCGTTAAGTGCCTTGCCATTGGATACAAGTCAGAAGCCACGCCCGTCTTGAAGATAAAGTCAATTCACAGCCTCAAGTCGGAGATTCACGCACCGAAAAATTTAAGCGAACATCCACTTCCTTCACATCTGAATTTGTCGTAAATTTATAACAGTTTCAACATCTTAAATATATAACGTTAAATTTAAATGAAAGACACTTCATTTTGTGCGAAAACTGCACCATTCAAGTTGGCATAAATTATCTCTCGATCGTTTTAACTATTCAGCAATTCTTAAATCCGCGAATGACGTTTGCTGTAGAATACGCATCATGTGCTTTTAATTTAAGCAAGTGACTGCAATGCGAATACGAAAATGGAAAAAATCGATCGAGCACAAAGCAAACACGATGTCGCATGGCAAGCTTTGCCACGAATAAATCACGTCCATGCAAGAAAGACTATTCATTTTATTTAAGTTGCTGTCACACCGCTAATGTCGTTAAAGCACAAGCAAACATTCATTCCTGAATGCGAAAGATCGGAGAAAAATGACTCACGGCATTTTCTCTTATGAGACAACCAGAATTATCAATATAATTTCTAGTTGTCCCGCTGGGAATGGCGTCTTGAAAATTCTAGTCATCGCAAGGATGCAGGTTCAAAAGTCGGCTGTTCTTGTTTTTGTGAATCCATGGCTTTAGCTAAGATAACATGACATAAAAAAAAAACACCACCTCCACCTACTTGTCTGTTGTCGTGTGGAATGGCGATGACCCCACGTCGAGAAACGCTGATTCTGTTGATGGGGGAGTCGAGTCGAATCGAAGCTAAGGGGGTCCGCATACTCTTCAAGTCCCACACCTTCACCCACCGATCGTCGCTACTGCTTACAACCTAAACATGGTTCGCAAAAAAATGTGAAATAAAATCAAAAAAATTATTTTTTTTTGTTCACAAATGGAGTAGAGTGGTTTGAAGGACATCTTGAGGCGAGACGATAAGGATGTAGTAAAAGCGCATTACACTATAAAGCAAATCGTGAAAGCAAGTGAGAAAGACCAAGAACAACACGCAAGATTAAAATAATCTAACAAGGGACGATGCCAGGAATCGAGCACTTTTGCGTGTAAAGGAAGCGAACCCGACCACGTTCGTCTACGGAAAAAACACCAGATTTGAAAATATGGCCTATTACGGCAGCTCTAAAATAAAAATATGCAACTACGGTGCGGCAGTTGACAATGGTAGCACGAAAATAAAACGCAATAAAAGCTTATGCATGATGGAAAGGTCGTATTTCGGCATGAGTGCGCATATTTGAAATGTGTAAATTAAACTTTCTAGCAGAGTAGGTCAATTTCCTCTACTTTAAATACCAGTTTGTATGTAAGACGGTGGAGCAAGCTTAAGAAATAAGCTTTAGCTCTTTATTTATTGATGATTTACGCAAGGTTGGGTTGCGGTTTACGGTCAAATAATTAAAAACAAAAAAGCGACAAAGTTGTTGCTTGGCAAGAGATGGCCAGACCTTACTAACGAATATAAATTCTACAGACCGGCTGATGTGGAGCAGTGCAAGACGCTTGAATGTCAGTGCTTTTGCCTTTTGCACTGCACGATGGTGCTACACATCAATATGAGTTGCATGCGTCCGCAGCAAAGTTGTCATTTGTCGTACAACAATTAGATATTTATGGCTGCTTGAATCACTTATTTGAAGCGGCAACTCAAGAACGAAAGCTCGATCACAATGGCACTTCACTGCGATTTCCGGAGCCTAATTTAACAACAACATTAAAAAGAAACAAAGCCAAAAATAGAGATAGGAAACCTAGCGCCACGCACGAGCCAATTATCAAGGAACAATTGCTCAAGTCAAAAAAAGAACAAAACAATATATATCTATCAATCGATTGGTGGAAATTTTTGAACTATTCCCCTCTCGAGAGCTGAGACAATCAGCAAGCCGACAATTTTCCAATTCGGTTTCGTGCATGTACAGTTGTACACTGCAGTAAGTGCGTTATCTTAACTGGTTGCACAGGCTAATGGTTTCAAACTGACACTTGCAGCATTTCCTGTAAGTTTAGAGTGAGTGGTAACCTGTTAGTTAAATGTTCAAGCGAATCAGGAAACTTGCGAATAAGCAACTGCTATCGACAAGCGTACAGCGGGGTGGATGGACATTTATTAAAGCGGAGTGCAACCCTAATAGAAGATCAGGGGCATAATCCCAGCACAAGATTTGATATCGTCACCTCCATGCACATACACTTCGCCTGAAGTTTTCGGCAAAAAAAGAAAGATACACTCTCCCGCTTTTAGGCAGAAAATATCGAAGTTCAGCTTTCCAACAAACAAGCCAAGGTGGGCAAAACGTTTCGCTAAAATCCTAAACCTAGATTTTACGTTCATTCCCCTCACTTTTGCAAGTTTAGCGGGCTTGTTTAACGTGCGTCTGCCTTCATCTATTGCCTTTCAAACCAGACTTCTACTGCATGGAGCAACACAGCACCTTAAATGGCGGATGACCTTCACGCCGAATGTTGTTTCAACGGAATTACGAACCATGGTCCTTCGTTCCGAAATCAGGAACAATTACCACTATACCACGGCGGCACTTAAAAACGCATAAGATTTGCAAATTAAAAGCTTTCATGCCAAACTCCAACTTGGCTAAGTACGCTAGAACGTTTTCTCAATTGTTTTTTAAGGGATACTTGTGTTGATTTGCAATTGTCAGACAAATAAGCCATCAATTTATTTACATGTCGACCACTCGACAAAAATAGTCTACGTGTGATAGGGTAAGACTTGTTAATAATCATTTTAAATACAGTGAAAACGATGAGGCTCTCCTCGAACGAAAATCCTTAAAGTTGCTTAGACTATCAGTTGGAAATGCTTCAAAGTGTGTACATTGAATAAAAAAACTGGTGTTGGAATTTTCTTTGATTATTCCGCATGTCGGTACTATCTATTACTGATTTTTTGCAGCGTCAACTCACACTTCCAATCAAAGTCTGAAGCAGAAGGAAATGGTTTGTGGTAGACCAACAACGTTTTTGCAACTGCACAAAATTGCATGATTTTAATTGAATTTTTAAGCAAGAAGCGCAGTATGGGTAAAGCAACAACGTGTGGCAGGAAGACGTTAATGGAGAATTATTTCACAGATAAAAACACCAGATAGTTAAAGGCTGTCATCGATCTTAAACAGGTTCTTATTGGTTATTCACAGTTGCACGTGAGCCAAGTACGGAAGAGGAAGCAAGCTACAGGCTATCAACGTTTCATGCAATAGATCATACACCAATCACGCGACCAAAGACGTGTCGTTTAAAAAACTTTAAGGCGAAACATACGGAAAAACTACATTGCTAACGCAATGAGACAAAATACTACGCGTAACATTTGATTTCGATTACTTTTCGTATTTTAAAAAGCTAAATGCAAATGATGCGGTGTATATCAAAAACTAACCGCCTGCTTTTGCAACGGATTTTCGAGTAGCAAGCAAACAGTTATATTTCGGGTGTAGTAGCGAGCAAAGTAAGCTCTGAAATTTAATTGGCCCCCAGAAATATAGAATACTCATACTACGCCTCCAGGCATCTTAAGACTTATTTTTCAAATTACGTGACAGTTTCAGAAACGGTGACCACTACAGTCAGCCTACGGAAAAGAATAATGCACACTGACGAAAGCCACTGGACAACATCTGTTTTTGAGCTCATCACGAAGTTAATTAGTAACGAACAGTGGCATATGCGCAGCACCTACAGTCATTAAGCGCCACTGAAATGAGGGCTTGCTGTAGATTTAGTTTCGTAAACAACCATTAATTCAAATAAAACGAGAAATAAGTTGATTCCCCGTAAGAGTACAGTCGAAATTGCGTTGACTGTAAAAAAAAAAAATAAATAAAAGATGTGGAGCAACTTGCCATGTTTCTGCATATCTCTCAGAACACGGCCGTTGACTGTCGCTTGGAGTCCGACAGCAATTACCCGAGACCTCTTTTTCTATGACTTTGAAAGTGATTCGCAGACTTACCGATTCTAAGCTAAGAGGTCGGGTATGGCCAAGCCGTAAAAACTGAAACTTTGTTGTAGTGAAACTAAACAAACGGGGCATTAAAACAGCCAAGCTGTATTATTTGAAATGAAATTAAATCCTCAATAATAGGTTTCAACCAGGGCGGAAGTATAACGCATAGCTGTTACAGTGACGTCGCGCACATGTTCAGCAAATTTGCAAAACTAAGTGACACTAAAACATGCGTAGTGCAAATCAATTGTGGTCCGAGTTTGTTTTGAAAAAACGTGCATTTCATAACGGAATGATGTCAACCAAGGAGGATACAATTAAGTAATCAAATTAATTTACGGCAGCGACGGTCAGTCGCAGCCCTTTACCGTTAAAATTTGATCATCAACTTGGCTTGCCATTTGGGCTTATTGTGCCATTTATTTCATTTGTGCTCAGTGAAACGTGCCCAACGAAATAAATCAATTAGTAATTTAAAACTTATTAACTCAATGATTTCTTTCGATAATTTACGTGTACGGTTTTTTAGAGAGCGAAAATCAGCAGCGAGTCTTAAGCAGGCCTAAACAAAATGTTTTCGACCCCCGAGAATAGGAAATTTTGTAATCAACACTAGCAAACACATTGTCAGCCTGTCTCAGTGTCTAACCGACGTCAAAATTACCGAGGGTACGCAAATTCACTGTAACCACTCGCGTTTCAAGATAAAAAAACGACCCTATTGAGACGTCTTACGGTGTCTGTGATTTAAACCATCAGTAAGTTAAGTGCAATTTATCTGTTGTTTGCATGGGTACGATCACGTTAGAAAGTGCAGGCTCCTAATTTCAGTTGTAATAAAAACGACGTATTTGGTCCTACAACGCTATCAGATCGTAGAAGACTGTTAGTCAAACTTTCGTTATTAAAAGACCTGATGACGTAGAGCAATAAGCTAACCTCGTTGAAAACGTTACGCGACCTAGACTTTAAATTGAAATCCAATAGAGCGAAAGAGTGAGTCACCATCGGTTATGACGTAATACAGCGACTATAGAGCTAGTAGTGTAACCTTATTATTGCTTAATTAACATTACAAAAGAAACAGTTTCTTGGGTTCACGCTGTTGCAATGGGAGAAACCTGTAAATTTAATAGCTGTAGTTGACTGAAGCAAAGTTTTGTCTACTGCTTGTTTTTGAGTAGCACTTTACGGAAATATTTTTATATCGTTACCGTTTTCAATTTTAATAGCCTTGAAAAACTCTATTTCGCAAAAAGAACTTGGTTACGTGCTCGGTGGTGCAAACTACTTCTGACATAACAACGAATTAAAAGTTGGTTGCAAACTAGGCCAATAAACTATAGTGATTCGCCAACAAATAAAAAAGCTGTCCACAAAAACTGAATTTTGTTTACCATGTTGTCAAATTTGTAAACCAAAAACATTTGATATCGAATAAGAGTTAGGTAATAAAAGCAATCACATGATGGATTTGAACCCCACCGGAATTATACATCTATGGCGCTCCTCCATGATAAATGATCTTATACATGAGTGGATTAAAACCACAATATTATAAAAGGCTATTACCCTTCCTTTTAAAAAATATATTTTCTTACACAACGTTACCAATCGCAAACAAAACGAAACTGATTATTATTCTGACCTTATCGTCTTCAGCAAACACAGCAGCAGTAACGGTCTGCGAATGTCCTTGGCCAACGATGACAGTTTGCCTCGTGGGAACCCGGAAGTCGCACACACGAAAAGTCGCATCGCGTGATGACGTCACAATCACTTTGTGCTTGGAATGAGCGCTAAAAAGTTGCATTTTATTTCTCTTAACTTTTTGATTCAGCATTATGCCAAGACCTTTCGGTCTCCGCTTAAGCCTCAACTTAATCTTACGGCAAAAGCGATAATTAAAGGAACGCACTTGACTTAAACTCGGAGAAGTTGTAATTAGTGTATAGGCAACGTAATTGGTCATCACAATTTTTAAAATAGCTTTCGTCAAAAGCTTTCTGCCAATCTAGTATTTGTATTTGTAGCTGTATCGCGGCAAATAGAAAACAAAGCGATTCATGCCTATCTGCTCTCAGCCAACTAAACACGCTTTATTTGGGTGACTTAACCCCATAAAGGTTTCCCGAATATATTCGTCTGTCGTTTACAAATCACTTTCGCATTATTCCGTATATGTTCGTCCAAATTAAGTTAAAAGCATCGGAGCAGCACAGAGGCCATAGTGCGAGTAAATACAGCTCTGCGCTACTCCAATGGTTCAAACTTAATTTGGACGAACGTATACGGGATAATAGTTGCAGAATGGATAAAACTTTCCAAAATATATAATGCTCTAAGGGGATAAGTTAATTTCGGAGCACAGGTACAGCATGCCATCCGCAGCGAATCTTCAGTTCACATTGCATCAATTCTGCGCGTCAACGCTGTGATGACTGCACTGCAAAAGCTATAAAAACAAACTAAAGTGCAACAGATCAGAGGATCGAGAATCGAACTAGGGTCCAAAAAATGCTCTATCAAAACGCAATAAACATGCTATCTCAAAACGCAAGATTAACAAAAACGAAAGTAAAAATATAAGGCATTGCGGTTTTAAGGCGCTTTCACACTGACTTCAAAGTCGCTGTTTTTTTTTTATCAGTAACCAAACGTTTTTGTATGCGATTATTACTATTGCTGATTAGCAAGTGAGCTTTCAGTGGGATAAGGTGCAGGCTTGCAATCGTGAGATTGGGTTTTCATTGCATATCAATATCTTCGCGAATTCTGCGTTGCTGCGTCTTCAAGAGAGTACAATTTAAGCTTTTTCCCAATGCTTGGTTGTACTGTCTGTAATCGACATGCACTGCACCATGACCTACTACTATACACCAAAACTACAAGGTGGGCCTGAGCACGTTGTTCTACGTACATCACCGTACGGTTTTGCCTTGACCTTGCGATAAGCTCGTTTCGCTTCTCATCCCGCTCAGCGACATTCGGAGCACTCCGACTCAATCCAAGACCCAGTCAACATTGCTAATTACTCACCTGACGTAAGTTAACGGCAAGTCGTGGCCACTTAAGGTTTGGACTACTTGTGACGTGTTGGAGTCAACTATACACGATGTGCGGTCCCACGACGCGGTTACAAAATGAACGCCGTCCATAAGCCAGTCGCAAGCAATCACTGGAGAGGTATGGCAAGGACACTGCGCTAATGGTGCACGATAATCTCTCGGATCCATTTCTACAACAGTAAGTACTCGCGTAGCCGTAGCGTAATTACTGGCTTAACCCACAACAAAAGCTTCAGTCAGTCTTATAAGCACACCTATTCGGCAAGTACTTTTAAGCAGTTCACGAAATCAAATCATGGACTAAGAAAAAGGTATATTGGCCGCTTTAATTTACTGATAATTGGTCAGAGGTAGGCTAATGACTATTTCCAATAATAAGCGGTTTTCAAACAAACTGACTCCTTCACCAATTTAGAAACTCCAGTGACTTAAAAGTAATGGCAACTGGCCCAGCACACACACCTGCAGTCATGAAACAATGGCATTACACGACAAAAGAAGCCACTCACCATCGTTGGTTTCGTCACGGTCCGCTGCGTCCTCGTCACATGACGACAAGCGAGGTGAATCATAGGCCCATAAATGGGCAGTGGAATCGCCGGAAGCGGTAAGGGCAAGAAGTTTATCCGGATGAAAGCGAATGCAGTTAACCGATCCCAAGTGACCGTGGTAGGTGCCGACGCAAGCACCGGTGCGAGGATTCCTGTAAAAAATTATCGTCCTGATGATTTAATGCAAAGCAAACGCCTTTTCTCGGCTATACATAAAATAACTCATGTTCAGTTGTTCTTTTGGAGATGCGATTATTCATGGATTGAATCTTGTATCAGTCTGTGTTTCTAGTGAAATCGTTAACTGGCTACGATCGCAGCCAACCCGAAAGACGCAATTGGATCAGATTTCGAATTGAGGTGGGCAAGACCATAAATAGATCTTTGTAGTACAGCGTTGAATTCAAACAGGTGTTGGAACCGCAATACAAAAATGGCTGTTGACATCGTTGCTTCAACATGAACCTATGGACTTGAAGGAATTCAAAAGTGATCTTTGTGTGTCGTTATATTTCTCTTAAATTCCAATTTTGCACATGTATCTCTTAAATTTCAATTAAACAATTGTACTAGGGCGATTTGCATTCACAGCGAATACTGAAGCCGCGCAAATTGAGCGAGTCCGAGGCTCAGAAACAAAAGTTTTGTAAAAGTGGCTGGTATGAAGATCTGGCGCAGTGTTTCCCAAACTGTGTACTGTTGAAGATTTGCAGGTGTGCCACGGTTTTTTTTTTAAATACTTAATATTTATGCAAGTTTTTAGCCAAAAATTGAGTAAATGCTGTCACTAAGTAATGGTCAATAACGTCGTAGATCGTGTCATGTAGCCCGAAAAAGTGGTGATCTTCAAAAAAAAAAGTCATCACCTTTCTCGCTGTCGCCTGTAATACTACTCGCGACCAATATGAATAGATTCATGTGCCCGTTGTGCCGCGAAATTTGTTTAGCTTTTCTACTGTGCCAACAGACAAAAAAGTTTGGGAAACACTGCTCTAGCGTAATCAAAGCGATCTATGCTAGCGTCAATGTGTCGTAATAAGCTCTCGCGGCTTTACGTGCGAGCGAGGATTCTGACATATTCATACAAATCACGCCCCTGATGCGCTAATATGGCATGCTAATGGTATCAAGCCTTTAACAAAAAAGAACGCGCTTAATTACAAATCACGCGAATCATGCTTGAAATCGAGTAGTCACGCACATCCACGCTGGTCTTTTGAACCAAAAATGAGGCAATAACGCTTTTTATTTCACAAAAGTTTAACTCGGTTTTACTCAACGCATTTGAGTCGCTGCATGGTAATTTAGGACGCAAAACCAATAAACAATCAATCACATTCTCTGTTGCTAAATACAAGGGCAATTGAAACAGATGTGATAGGTGGTAACTTGATCGCATCAATATAGTTTCTATGTATAAACAACTACAGTACTACTATTGAAAAAGTTCAACATTGTCAATATGATTTTGAACCAGGCCAATTGAGATCAGTACAATTTTACCAACACGCAATTAAACAATAGCTTGATTTAAGAAAGTGGCAGCTGTGGCGACCTGATAGCAGTGGTGGTTTTCAGTGGTTTTCTGTCTGCATTTCACCTGCAAGTTTGTTAGAGCCACTGCGTACCACTAAATGCGCAGCCAGAAGAAAGAGAGCCGAAGTACCCTTTTTAGCCCCATTCTCAAAGCAATACGCCTGCTCTGCCTCAGATATTGAGTGAGAATTTTTTTTTAAAGATGCACAGTCCTGTATGCTCCAAACAAATCTGTAAGTTTGCAGATCCAAAAAACACTTGATACTATTACAAAAAATAGCTGTGCTACTTAAAGCGATAATTTTATACTAGACGATACAATTTATTTAACACTGAACTTCGCATGCGACTCGGAAGCTACCAGCGTACCACTAGAGAAGGGGTTCTTAACCGGGGATAAATTTACCCCTTGGGGTAAATTTACCCTTTATTCTCTCATTTAACCCTTGGAGTAAATTTTGTTAGCAAAAAATTCACACTTTTACCGATTACAATAGGCATTTGTAGAAGTGAAAAAATATAAAAACATTTGGGGTAAATTTTACTTATGAAATTTGCCAAGGGGTAAATGAGAGAATAAAGGTTGAGAACCCCTGCACTAGAGGCAAGCGCAAGGGTATCACATTTTGAGAATCACTGGTTTATAAAAAGATTAACAAGGTCCAGGTTAGCAAATGCGGTTGTGTAGTAGCAGTCATTACGTATAACGGTACACATCGCACAAATATCACATACATTCTCTAACTCTTCCAACACAAACTTTTCGGATGTCGATAGCAATTACATTATAGCCCAGCACAAAATAAACCCTTCAAGTCCAATCAAATGCCAAATCTGGTCAAATGTCACGAAAGCCAACTGCAAAAACGGAGGAAAATGCTCGACAGGCGTAAGCTGCTCATAAAATTGAGATATAGTAAGCCCTTGCTCATCAAACAAATGAAACGTCAGCTACATCCATATTAAAATCAATAAAAAAAGCTTAAATGTTTTGACAGCTGTCTCAATAAATTATTCAAGGATTTCGATTCTACTCAACCAAAAAAAATTTTCTCCACGAAATGTATCTTTTTGGTGAATAAATTTAAGACAGTATATAACACGGTTATCAGAGCAACACCACAATAAGCTGGCATAAAGAAATCGAGAGTGACGTAACGATGTATTTATAGAGCAAGCAAACAATCAGCTCTATTTAAAACTGGTTCACATAAGTTTGTTCCGCATAAAATGAATTCTTTGACAGCGGATAAATTTCTTTCTGCTGTGGTTTTGCAGTTCAAGGCAGTAAGAGCCAAAAACTCTATTCTGTTATTACTAAATTTTTCCTTGTTTTTCAGGAGCATACCCCTTCTGCAATAAATACACGCCAGGCAAGGAAGGGGCAGCCTATAAATCGTTTTGATACAAAACTCCTTACAACGTTTTGAGGACTTATTGAACTGATAAAAATTTGCTAGCGTCTCTAAAAGAATGACTCGACTTTTAAGATAAGAGTTGTTGAACGTATGAACGTGAGTATGGCCAAGGGGAGAGGGATTCAGTCCTTTATATTCCCGTGGTTGTGATCTTTGACATATACGTTTTGATGCTAGCGATCAATAAATGTTATTTTACAGCTTAATATAAAAAAATATAAAGTTTTATTAGTGAACCGGCGTCGCTCGGCAAGGTTACCAGTCAGTTACGTTCGGTTAGAAATATCTGTTCCATCGGCCACAACCAAATAACATTTCTGAAAGCAGCAACGACAAGTTGATGCATATGAGATAATTACCCCTATACCTGCAAACCTGATCAATGCACTTTGAATTAAAACTGGTCTCGCTTGCAATCTCTCCATTATTTCACAAGCGCTGCAACGGGTTTTTGTTTTACGATTACAGAATAAGCTATTTGGTGTTAGGCTTATTTCATTACTTGGAGCAGCCCCTTTCGCAATATTTGCGATACCAAGTTCCTTGGCTGCACCAATAAGTGTTCCGGAATACAACAAAAAAGGGCTATAATTCACCCCAATTGTCTCGCATCCAATTACCTGGTTGGCCTAATAACCCATTTTCACGAAAAAATTTTCCTCCGTAGGTACGATTGTGTATATTTGGTGACGGTGACTTCATACATTGGCGCAGACCTAATCACCTATTTTTTTCTGTTGATTTCCACATAAACTTTGTATTTCATAAACTATGCCGATAATACCGACCTCCCTACTACATAAATTTAGGCTGAAAAGGACAAAGCATAAACAAAAAGTTGTGGAAGGACGCGGAAGTGACTGATGTATTTTCAAGAATTAAGCTATGAAGCAATTGGCCTACCATTTACAACTTTTCCGGCATAGCTATATAACTTAAAGCCTCTATGTTTCTTGCTTCCGGCATAAACACATGAAGTGACTCGGAGCTAAGGCCCCAGCATCTACAGTTCAGTTATTACATTTAGTTAGGTTATGGCTTAAGAAGGTAACCCACCCACCAGCTTTTTGTGATTAAGAGAATAACTTTTTCTAAATCCTACAAGATTTCACATTAAAACTCAGTATTTTGTTCTATATTGCTACACGCGATAAAAATATCTTAGGGTTTAAGAGTACTCAGGGGTGCAACATCACTGTACTACGAGGGCATCCTTACGTGATGACTGATACCAGCCTACAGTCCAATTAATATAATTTTCGTGCTTGCCATTGCATGATCAATAAACCATTAATATCACAGTAGCCTTCCTACATGTCATTATTCCTCACAGAGGAAAAACATTTGCGCTATACATAAAACAACTTGAATTCAGACTTACATAAGAGTTGCAAACATTTTTCACATTAATAACTGGAATTAATCACACCTCAGTGGCAGTACTGCGCTCACCATAGTTTGGCTTTTTGATCAGCCGAGGCAGATCCTACGATGTCGCTTTTAATTGGCGAAGCGGCAACATCCCACACTCCGTCCTTATGTCCGTACATCACCTGTAAAATAGGGAAAAGTAATCAAGTGCAAAGGCAAATAATAACATAATCTTACACCTTGGGGGAACACGTGTGTTTATGGGTTTGAAAATATCACAGAAGCATAGCCATCTGTGTTGGCCAAATGCATAATAAACCATGGCAAAGTAAACATGAAAAAAAGCAGTTTTGTCGGTTTGCAATACTGGGCAGGAAGTAGTTTAGAAAAGCGTTCTCACATTTAACTTATTAAATAGAGACCATTTATTAATGCTACATGATCACAGTATCGGTGCAAACAGTTATGCACAAGTTTATTTTGCTCCTCTGCATTTGAAAACAGTATATAAGCGTTCTAAATTTGAATGCACTATATACGTACTACCTGGTCATCAAGTAACATGCAATAATTACTCTATAGGCATTGTTCTAACCTGAGCTACTCTACACACAACCAGAGCAGTCGGTTTGAAACTGGAAACCAATTTACTTGTTCCAGTTTTGTATGTTGTTTTCAATTTCTGTGACAGCTGACTGGATCCCGATTTTCCTTTTACAAACTAAAAATAGAACATAAAGAATCAATTTGAGTTGTACTGGGTTATACAAGTTGTACATGATATACCAGCTGGTGTTTGGAGAATACATCACCTAATGCGTTACAAGCGATTAATAACGAGTCCAAGATGAGCGTTACAAGCGATTAATAATAGCCAAATTCAAAAAAGACTTATCAGTTTTGCTAAAGAGTAAATTTTATTCTTTTAGTTTTTATTTGTGCTTGAAACCCTCAAAGTGCGCGTCTGCTGCAATATGCATTCAGGTGCTTTGCTTTATTGACATTTGTGGTCAAAATTTCAAATAAGTGCAGACTTGCCCGAGAAAATTGGCTCAATGATGCATATTCATTAAATTTATCGAACATAAGATGAAAGGAGAGTTCGAAAGAAGTAGAGACCTAAACGTTTTTGATACAGCACCAACTAATACCTGTAACTGCAATATGCACAAACCATGCTTTGAATATGAAACGAGAGTTTAAATACAAACGACGATTCTATTTGGTCATGCTGCAGGCAACGTAATGTCCTCAGTGTTTTAAGTCCCAGTCTTTCGATAACAAGTCTGACATTCAATTTATCACGCCACACTTCCGACATATGAAGTAAAGACTAACCTTTTGAGCGTCTGATCCATTGCTATAATTTGCATCCACTTTATCACCAGAAAGCTGTGCAGAATCAAGGCTATTTAATTTTTCAGTCAGCTCAGCAACATTTTTCTTTAGTTCCATATTTTCAGCATACATCGCACCAAATTCTGATTCAATTTGCTCAAAGAGAGTATGCAAATGAGTTCGTATTGGCCGAGGAAGCTCTGGGTTATCTGTCATAAATTTAGAGCAAAATATTAGCTGCATTTCTTTTTAATAAATAGCGAGTCAAATCTTTATTCAGATCGGGCGCAACTTAAATTTACTCATAAACACATAATACCCAATACGCTTTAATCATACTTTACTCGAATCAGAATTAAAATTAATATAGCGGATGTTAATGCCTTTGCATTTAGCACAAAAAGGTCTATAAATGACCATTTGATCATCAAATTTTTCTGTTACCTATCTGCTTGAAAGACTACAGTTCCAAACTATATACGTGGCCCATCCAATGTTCTCTTCAAACACATAAAAAAAGCGAATTTGCGAAATTATGTCCGGCGGATTCGCAGTTAAAATTCAACGGTATGGGGGTTTTTGGTAACTTTTCGTTTGATAAATTTTTTGTGATTTGGCTAGCAAAATCTCTAACCAACTGTTTAATGCGTTGGGGAAGACAGTGAATTGGAATCAAAGGCTGGACCGACGCTTTTCTAAGGCAGTGCAACGCCTCACGACGTAAACATCGCCCGGCTGTGACGCAACAGCGAGTGATGGCAACTTGAAATATTGCACACTCCCTTACTACATTTCTTTTGTATTATAAATCAACCCAAGGGCAACTAACATAAAGTAACCCGGCCAATTTCTATCGTAGCTAAAGAGCAGTAATAGCAAGTAGCTCTCAAACTTCACTGCAACACAATGCATCATTTTTCGAGGGAAGTTTGAAAGTGGAATTGTTTACATTCTTTGTTTTCATCACGTTTCAACGCGAATTTCAATCGTGCTTGTTAAGATAAAAAAGCACATAGCTCTTGGTTTCAGTTTAGCTCAAAAAACGCCATTTTTAAGGAAATGGTTCAGTTTTTGTAAACTAGAAATACATAACCTTCTCTCACGTGCCATTTATAAAAACTGTAAGTAAAAAAGAATACGATTTCTAACCAATTTTAGTTTTAAATCCCCTGTAGAATCTTTTCTAAATAAAATGTAGCTGACGTTATGGGCTGTGATAGCTTACAAGTCACCATTGAAATAAGCCTTGAAACGAGAAGAAAAAAATGTTAAGTGCAGTATCGATTTCTTTAAAAACGTTCTATGTTGAAATCTAGCGTTTTTTTTATTTGCTGGAAAGGTAATTTGTAATAGAGTAAAATTTGCCTAAGACCTTATGGCATTTTTAAAAAATTGCCTTTCACTGCGTACCATTTCAAAATTGTCTTTTGATTCAACATTAATCTGGTTTAACAGCGTAAAGAAAAATTTATTAACTCTTTTGCTCCCGCGTGAAAAGCGAAAAAAATGTCCGTAAGGTGGCAGCGCGAAAAACTGTCATAATCAATCATAATTAATCATAATTATGTACCTCAAGTTTGTTTGTAAATCATTACTCAGCTGTCTACTTCTACATTAAGTGTGATATATCGTTGAAATCTACATTTCTTGAGGATTTCAAATGGAAAAAAAAACATTTTTTTTGAATATGCAAATTTTATGCAAATAAACCCCCCCAACTGGGGGGTAGTTGTCTTCAAAATTAAAGTAGTACCCTCACCTCAAAGATCACTACAGATTTAATTTTCTACCAATTTTTTTAGAAATAGTCGCAAAATGATGCTAAGGAAATAAGCTTTCAAGGTACATCAATCAAAACTTACCTAAGAGCCTAGGTTTTCTACAATTTGCAATTTTCTGAGACAAATGACCTTTTTTTTGACTGGTACCAAATTTTGGTAGTTAAATTTAGTACCAAAAATATGATCAGTTATTATCTGCAAGAGGTTAGCCTAAACCATGTAACATTATGTATTTTTGAACAGGGAATTTCTTCAAGATTCAGAAAATATCAAGTTTAAATAGAATATGCTGTCACTAACAATGAAACAGCCGCTTGTTCACACCCTTCCCATTTCTTGAGAAATAAGGGGGATACAGCAAACTTTGATTTACAAAAGCCAAACTTGTGCTAGCTTTTAAACTTGTATTTCGCTTCTTGTCTCCTTGGAAACTTAATACAAAATGACGACTTTATTGGTGAAACATTTGCAATTTATTTTATCTTTTTATAGGGTGTAGTTTTTCTAAAAATTATAATTTAGTGAAGGCAAGTCAAAAAATTTTGGGGGTTTTGAACTGACATGATGTACAGTACTCATTTTTGATCAGTAAATATCATATACCACTTAGTCTAAACTATTTAAAGCTATATATTGCTGGAAAGCAAATTTCCTAAGCTTTCAAATGAGACCTGTATTTAACAACATATCATATTTTTTACGCACTAAATTTACTTTTATCTACTTACCATTCAAATTTGTTTGGGGGGTTTTTAGACCCCTAAAAAATTTGGAAATTTAAAAAAGTAAAATTTATTATCGCTTGAAATTTTGTCAAATGATGCCCCAAAAGAGTAGTTTTCAGACTGTGTTAATGATAAAAGGTTTGGTTATGTGGTAAAGATGTAATCTCAATTTGATTTTAGCGTAGTTGGCACGTGCTGAGAATTTGGCCGATTTTGTCATCTGCAACTGGGTTGTTGGTCATTTTAACCGTTTTTGGGTATAAAAATCCAAGAATTAGGGCACAAATTAAACATCTTCCGATGCGTGAGGAAATAAGCGTGATCTTTTGAAAATTTTATGAAAATCGGATAAAAAATAAAGTCACAAATCGATTTTTAAGTAAACTAATTTTGCAACTCAATTTAAAAAAATTTGAGGTAAACACTGAAAACACGAGATCATCAATCGATGATCGCGGGAGCGAAAGAGTTAAACAGTAAAAACTAACAGAAGGTTGCGCATTGCACAAAGAAAATTTTTTCTGAAGGGTAATTGTGCGCGCGGGGGTATTGCAGTCCTTTACCTGTGCACAGTGGCGCCGGGTGAAGTAGGCTGGGGCACCGAAAATTTTTTCCGGAGAGGGCAGCCCCTCAAAAACGAAGTAAAACTACGTGGTTCTACATGAAAAATATACCTTGATATTTTTTGCAGTCAGCGGCTTTCAGTGAAACCCCGCAGTTTTGTGTGTAGTTACAAATGTTAGCATTTAAATTTTTCTACTAAACTTTAAAAGCTGCGTTTACCAAACTCGCACATATTCGCGTTCATGAATTTCTCTGTTTCCTTTACTTCGGTCACATTTCGAATACTTTTTACAAAGTTAAAATTTCACGTATCAAATATTTGCGACCTCTTTTCACGCATTTGGTAAACGGTTAATGAAAACTCAATAACATTAAAAATAGCTAACTATGTTATTGCAACTATCATCGAGGGTTATGTAAACAAGCCTCAGAAGTGTCTCAAACGTACCACCACTTTCGCCACAATACGTGATCAGACAATAGCGTTGCGCTGTTTTTTTCGCATCTGGGACAAAATTTCATAAAAATTTGGTATCGTTTATCAATAGCATTGGTGCGATACGTTCTACGAAGAAAGCAATACGCACTTACAATGACTACTACATAGTACAAAAAGTCTTAATTTTCTTCTTTCAAGTTGCGTTACTTCGGCTTTCAAATATTTCCCAACTTTAGATCGAAAGTTTACTTGCAATTGCACAATTCTATTGTTAAGTTGATTACAATTGAGAATTTTAACTAGTTAAAATATTCACCATAATCAAGCAACAATTGGAGTTCGCAAGTAATTTTTGTTCTTTTGTCATAGTCGTGGTAACCTGCCTAACATCCCATTATTTCATAAAAGTAATACTTCTCATGCTCATGTCGGGCTTCGGCAAAGGATTAATTTTATTTACACGCACTGTTAACCAGACACTCTAAAATACTTACAAATTACTCTTGCAAGGATTGCAGAGTTAGAGTAACCAAATTTAACCTAAACTAACTCATTAAACAGAAACAGCAAGGTGTATCGCCGCCGCCTTTTAGTAATCGATAGGCTGCTTGATTTTGAACTTTCAGAGCTCACATAATCACCTTAATTATTTCGTCACCGAAGCGCATAGTCACGGTTTTGCTTCTTTTCTTCGCAAATTTTGAAAACTCGGCGCTTACGCCCATACAATTGTTGTTCGGACTTGTTTTTAGGTCATTTTCAAAGATCTTTGATGCGCAATTAATTCAAGTTCCTGTTGCGAAAGATGTAGCATAAGAAGCAAGACACAATTCGCAAGCTGGGGTTTTGATCGGATTAAAACATAAAGATCATTCGTGACAAAAATGTTGGCGTACATCAGTGATTTTCAATCGGTGGACCATGGTTTTCACTGGGCCAGTACTCTGTTTTGCCTTCACATCGAGTGGAATTGGAAAAATTTTTCTTGACTTGTTGTTTTTTGTTTCAGTTGAACAATGCCCATGAAATTAACTTTGATAACTTTTTTGAGGTCGCTCATGAAAGTGAGAAAAATATATAACAGGGCCACATGCCTCTGTGCATTTCGAAATTGGGCCAAATGCCAAAGACAGTTGAAAAGCACTGAACTAGATGAAAGAGCGTCATAATCGAACAAATATGTCTGAGGGAAAAACAAAAGGTGGCGCTATGCGCCAACCAATGTCATGGGCAAAGTGTACGATATGTAACGCTAGCTTAGCGTATACACTGCCTAAATAGCATTAAGCTACTGCTAAGCTACTCGGCAAAATTTTTAAAATCGTTTTTTAAATCGAAATCGTTTTTTAAAACTCGGCGACACCGACACCTTTTCCTTTTAATTATTTAAGCTACAGTGCTGGTGCCAAGACCGACACCATAGCCTTGATTGCAGGTATCAATTTTTGCATCTAAAAAATATGTTTCCAAGGCTGGTGTAACCGTTTGATTAGAAATGTCAGCTAAATTTGTCCGGCGGTTTTCATACATTTGCTAGCAATTTCGCACTTGCGCCGACAGTGAAGAACTTAATAAAATCTCAGAGGGAACACTGAATCGATCACAAAAGTTCCAGGACTCTGCTGCCTATGCAAGCTACGGCCAAGCCAGCGGTTTCCAACCAGGAAACCCGACCTTTCAAGGGGAGGCAACTGATTTTTTGGGAGGTGAACAAAGGCTTGCAGAAAAATCACTTTCAAAAGAAAAAAGGTCTCTAAGTTTATTTTGGGACAAAAATTGGAAAATCGATACATCCAAAAAGTTGATCTCGAAAAAGTAATTTAATTTTTTGCTATTTGTGTTCGCTATGTGGCGAATATAGTGAATGTAGGCAGTGCTGGCATTTAAAAGTTGTAAAAAATGGTTCTATCAGAAAAAAGTTGATAAATTCCCACAATAAAAATCAAAGATCTTTTCTTTAAAGATTGAAATTTTCAAAATGGAAATTCATGCTGAAATATTTTTAACCAGCTAAATGACACCTCTAAATGGAAGGAGGGTGAAGGATAATTTCAGACAGTGTAATAAAAAGGTTGGAAAACACTGAATTTAGCTAAAGACAAACTTTAAGTGGCAACAAATTTAATAACTTTTTGAGGGTATTTAACAGCAATTTCAGTTCTCTGTAACCTTTATTACCTTTATTTTGGTACAAAAGAAAACAATTTAAGTTACCATTGTTTTAGTGAACAGAAAGTTTGGGGAAAAATGGTATCTTAACTTGTTGAATGATGACCAAGAAATGCACCATATACAAGTGTGCCACGACTCCAGAAATACGTTGAAACTGACCAGATTTGTCAAAGAAGTTATTAAAGGTAATGAGACGTGAACTAGTGAGTACGATGCTGAAACCAAACGTTAGAGTTCCTACAGGAAAAGTTCTTAATCACCAACGATAAAAAAAAGCAGAGCAGTCAAAGCATAGACTGATGCTTATGCTGAAAGCATTTTTTGATGTCAAATACATGGTTCATTTTGGATTTTTGCTGCAGGATTAAACTGTCACCAGCATGGGCTACTTCACCACAGTAATGTGTCTGCATATACCACCTTGAACATCCAGAAGTTTTTGGCAGAGAAAAACCTCGCAGAGCTGAAGTAACTGCCATATTTGCCAGAGTAGCTTCAAAAAAGTTTTCCTCAAAGCAAAAAGTATCATCAACAAGAGGTGTTTTCCAGATGTGGATGCCATTAAATATCTCTTAACCTGAGAGCTTTGGAGGATCCTCAGAAATCACACCACGATTGGATCAAGTGTAATAGCAAAGAAAAAAAGGTAGAGAAGATTCAAAGGTGATTTCTTTGTGGAGGACAATGAATAGTTTTTTTGCTGACTTTTAAAATAATAGTATTATGAGCTCAGTCCTAGAGCTTTTTTGACATGCCTCATATTATTTCACTTGGAGCTAGCAATATAAAATATGTTATCACGCACTGCACCTTTAAATAAAAATTTGCAGCAACATTTATGTTTTTAATTGCAGCGCTAGCAACGTGAGATTCAAGCCTATACATTTTTAATAAAGGTTAATGACTTTGAAATATTCAGATGTGTACAAAACACAAGAATTTGATGCTATCGATCAATTGATTAGGGTATATTGGGGTAATTTGGGACAAATTATGACTTTCTATCTTTATTTAATGCTTTTGCAATTGCAACTTTGATGTACTTACTTTTTTTACACACCTGCATATTTATTTACCACTTGGCAACATCACATGTTTCAGTAATTTTTGGATTTGGAAATATGGATTCCTAGATTAAGCAGATCTGCAGTCACAAATTACCCAGTGAATTTGAGGCAAATTATCTTTTTTTAAAACCTTAATTAACTAGATAACGTTATGCAAGGTTAGTTGATGGTTTGAAGGTTCACACTGACATAAACCACAAACATTATATTGAAAACAATTTAGTGTGTATTGCAAACAATGTGCCCAACCCAATTTGACAAGGCCATCACTGGACACATTTCATCCTCTTGGACTCCTCAACAAAAATGAGTTTATGTTATTGCAAATGAAAAGTTTAGTTTGGGGGATGGGACAGGCCCTGCTGAGGAGTCTAAGAATGGTCTCGTCAAATTGGGTTGGGTACATTGTTTGCAATACACACTAAATTGTTTTCAATACAATGTTTGTGATTTATGTCAGTGTAAACCTTCAAATCTTAATTAACCTTTTTTATTCTTAAGGTTAAAAAAACTTTCCTACTCTATTCCATAAACTACTTTATAGCCATTGTCATCGATTACACTTAACTTGTAATGAAAGCATTGCTAGGTTGGTTGTGCATTGTTACAAAGCAGCTACATCAGCCAAGCATCAATGCATTTGCAGTTAAGTGAAACTAGCAAAGTTGGAGTTCCAAAAATCAATTAGAATTACCCAAGAAAAAAAGCTAGTAGGTTTGTTGTTCAAATTATGTGAAGTATGACTCAACTTATACAAACTTGTCCCAAACTAACCCACGTCCTAAATTACCTCAGTAAACACAAAACAAATTTAACTCTTAGAAAGTTGCTATTTTGCCATCAAAGGCAAAATACACCCACAGGCTATTTTGCTCCACATGTGTACTGTGTCTTTAAATAAGCACGTTTGCATCATTGCATTTAATGTGGTAGTGGTACAATGGTTGATATTGCTGTGATCAAATGCCATGATTAGGTGTTCAATTCTTTGCCATAAACAGTATACACTGTGAGAGTAGTGTGCACTGGAGGAAGCCTGGGTATGCAAAATTATGAGGATGTGTACACTGAGGACTAAAATTTTGTGAAGTCACATTTTTCATATGAACTTGACCAATTTCAAACAACTAAAAGTCATACCTCTATTACATCATACAAATTTACCAATCACAAACCTTCAATAGTAAAATAGATTCAAAGGGTAAAATGCAGTGAATGGCAAAATGTTACCTCAGGTTGCCATCTTGGATATATTGGGCAGAATTGCATCGCCAGTGTACACTCCACTGCACATTCACATATTGGGCCTCCCCCTCCAGTATACACCGACTTTGTTTAAGTACCCTACCAGTGAAGATTTGAACGCATTTTAATTCACATTTTATCCAAGATGTTGGCCTGGGGTAACAAACCAAAAAGTGTCAAATAGCCACTGCTTTAGTCTATAACAACTTAACATAAATATGAGTTATATACAGTACTGTACCTGATGATTTTTTATCATTTTTTTTTCTGGATGAAGACTCCATCACTAGGCTACAGGTCAGAAACACAAAGAATGAACAAAACAATGGCCCAGTAATAAAAAATAAGCCAGGCTATTCAATTACATTTCAACTGAATTATTCACTGTGCCACAAATTTTAAAATACAACAAGGGACATGCATTTGTTTTTTGGATTATATAAAGTCAAAAAATTACTATACACCTAAAAACAACGACTGTAACAACCACTTAAACATGTCACATATTATTTTGAATTTTTTTTACCATAGTCAATAGGCTAGCATTGTTTTCTCTCAAACAACTTTGATACTGGAGATTATAAATATGTTTAATCTTCTGGAGATTATGAATATGGAAATAAATATGTTTAATCTTCTTTGCCATAATGTTGACATAAGGCTGGCAATTTCAGCATTAGCGACCTCTTAGGATACAAAGTATGAAAGACAATCGATTATACCTATCTACACTGTCATTATAATAAATTATCATGCACTTTTCGGCAATTTGAAGTGTTCAAGTACAACTGCTCATATAGCTCTAGAACGTTTTTTCTAGGCCAAAAAGCAAATTTGCATCTCAACCAAATCAGCCTGATACTGCTATAATGCAGTAACATTTTCTGAATATTTAGCAGAACTGTAAATACTTTTCTTTAAGGCGTTTAGTATGACTAAGCTAGCAGACTGAACAAAATGTTACTGACTCTGTACAAGTAGATGCTGCAGGAAGAATCTAAATCGCAGTAAGAGTTAAAGAGAATTTGCATAGTCAACGTCAATGTCAATCTGATAATTATGCCAACCTGCGTTCAGAGTTTTGATTAATGTTAATCGGCAGAACTCCAGCGTTTTAGTTGTATCCATGATATTAGCCAGTAGTCCTGTAGTCTCAAGTGCACAAGCTGTCAAGGGAAAGTAGATCAGCTATCTGACTTTGCATGTGTAGATTTATATTTTAAACCTAATTAGACTGGCAATTAACGTCTCTCACAACCATCTTTTCACTAAGATAAGATAGACTAACAGGTATTACTGCTAAATCTACCAAACCAGTGTTGACACCCAACTTACTGCACTTAAATGACATGTCTGCATTCCCGCCTACCGCAAATCTGAATCTGCAAGAAGTGACTGAACGGAGTGAAGGGCAGAATTGAAAACGGAATAGTGTAAATACATGGTTTTCAAGGTGAACCATGGCCACTGAATGATATACAGTAGATTCCGCGTAATTGGGCCGCCGGTTAATCGGGTCATCCGTTTATTCGGGTCAGCCGTTTAATTGGGCCAAATTGTTAAGAACAAAACCAAATCAAAGATAATGCACTACGTTAAATCTGCATAATCGGGCCACTATTCCGCTTAATGGGGCCACAACTGTAGGCAGACATACACTGGTTTAATTGTAAAACCGCCTTTGTAATGTAATAGAACTCAATATCACAAAGCCAACTATATTGCGTAACAATTGAAAAATACAGGCGCAAATTAGTTTGTCATTTCATGCCCTTGGACATGGTAATTGTTGCAAATTTTGTGAAGTCCCAAGCAGAGATGCCACAAAAAGAATTAACAATTGCTGAAAGGGTTGTTGTCCTAAGAAAAATTAGAGAGCAACCTCCAAACATTAGTCATCGCCAGCTAGCTGAGGTAACTGGTGTACCAAGGACAACCCTGGTACAGATACTGCAAGACTTCGGATAAATGGGTCAGCCTCTTAATCGGGCCAAATGGTGCTTATCCCGATGTGACCTGATTAAGCGGAATCTAATGTACTGTACATACGACAGAAATTTCTCACTTCACTATTCAGAAAGATCGGAGTCAATACGTGTTTTGGGGACGGACAGAAGGTCCGTATTGATGATTAGAGTTAAAATTAACTCAAAGTCAGAGTTAATTGAGGATAGAGAGGGAAAATTCGCGCTATATGGTGTAACTTTTTGTTGTGATGACAGGTTATTGTCGAGAGCTGTAGTATGTAGTCATACGGTTTAGATCTGAGAAGCATTAGGTTAACTGGTGTGAAAGTAGTTGTAAGTAGTGAAGGTTTTTATAATAACTGTTTATTTGTTGAAGTGTTTAATTACTTTTTGAAGTTTAGTAACGAAATATTTGATTTTTTTACAATCATTTCGTCATTTCTAAATTTTTTTTAGAGGGGTTCCGTGACAAGCGGAGTACATTAAGGGTTTCGTGATGACAAAAAGATTGAAAAGCACTGCTCTACATTGAACATGAGTTCTAATATCTAAGAAAAAGAAACGCAGAGTAGTTCGGAACAATAAGCTCAAGCGAAGTAGGTAAAGTAATAGCAATACATGAAGGTTTTTATCTCCTCAAAATGATATAGTGTAGAAGAAAGCAGACTACAGACCCACAAGAGTTTTAAAAATTATCAACCATCGTTTTCTCGTTTTTTGTTGGTGCAAGCGGAAGCGGTTGACAAAATAGCTGCTTCTACATCCCTGGTAAAAACTAAATGTACAAACATTTATTCAGCTCCGCTTCAGTGAGTAGGCTACCTCAACAAAAGTTTGCTATATTCTTGCTTATTGTGAGAATTTATCAAATGATTGCTTAGATCAGGGGTGTCAAACTCATTTAGTGCTGCAGGCCACATTTTATATGTTCATACGGGCCAGTTTCTGTTGAAAAATAATTTAAGTACGCAAGACTGTAAATCAGTAGTTTCCAAACTTTGATCAAGCCAGAATCCAGTTGACCAACAGATCTCCGAAAGACATGTGATGTAGCCTGAAATGATAATCATCTCCAAAAAAAAGTCATTACCTCTCTCTCACTGTGAAACTCGTCATGCCAACTGCCACTTTACCCAAATCGAATTTGGAGACCAGGCCTTCACACTGTGGCATAAACTCCTTACGCAGGCCGCATGCGGCCTGCGGGTCGTATGTTTGACACTCCTGGCTTGGATGACCGTGTCAACAAAACTGTGCTTGTACGGTAGAAATGGCTGTAAATGCTCTTGAACAATACCTTAACAGTGCAACTGAAGTCGGAGATGCGGATAATTCTTTTGTTTTGGTTCAGTTTCTTTTGGAACAGATGAAGTTAATACTTATTGACTTAGGTGCTCGCAGGTATTCTTCTGACTTGCTGACTGTTGCTTTTCGTGAAAACTAACTAGCACATTTTTGTACCAAACCTGAGCGTTTTTTGTGCATCTTTCAATTAGAAGATTACAACAACTTTTATGAGGCAACAACATTGAAAGTTACTTCATAGATGTGCATTATCTGAAACAAAAAACAATCAACTTTTCTAGAGGTGAAAAATCTATAACTTTGCTCATAGACAAAGTATATACAGCCAATCGCGTGGAATGCCAAAATGGAACTTTTGTTGGTTTGACTGAAGATGATGCATGTTCTCAAACGGTTTTAACGTTTATGTATTTGTCAAAGCTACAAAGATTGGTTTGCTTAGCGCCAGTAAAAAAACTTGATGCATTTTACATTGCTGATTTGATAAAGTGGTGAAATGTCTCAACGAAATTTTCCTTGCAATTGCGGTTTCTGTCGACAATCATATTTGTAAATATACATGTAATTATAACGTTTATAGTGTGAAATAAAACTTGTACTGTAGTTTATTGTACTTCTCGGGTGTTGTTTAGCTTTACTATTAGCCTACAGCTAATGCTGTTTAAACTGTTGATTCAGCAAATGCATGATGCAACGTCCAAATTACATCATAGCTATGAAATACATTATCACTCGTTACATTTGTAAATAACCTACAGTTTGGCTTGAAAAAATATTACTTATTCTTAATTTATGTGCTACAATAGAACGCGAAATTGCAGCTTTGAAAGCGAAAAGCAAATAGCGCGACTGTTAACACGTTGTTTTTCGAGTTTCGCATCCCAGTATGTTTAGGTATCCCTGAGTTTCACCTAGTACTGATTTAATTTCTAACAGCTTCACTTTCACACCGACATCAGGTACAACATAGCGAACCACGTCCGGAACAATTTTGACCTCTTTTCTGTTTGAAGCATTAGTGCTACCGGAAATAACATTCGCTTTATGTAATTATTAGCGCAGTTCAGCAGCAATCATCGGGGCAGTGCAATTAAGAAGCACTGATTTACATTTTGTTCTTGCATTGGTAAATTTAAATTCAAAAAACTTTGACACTAGCTTACAGGTGCAATCAGAACTTTTAAAGGCTGTCCGTAAGTAGCAGTGTGATACGCAAAAGTTGCTTCTTTTGCTGTTGAGTACAGAGTCTCATCAGAATGAACAGTTTTGAAGAAGCGTGTCACGCGAGATTATTATGCAGATGCCTCAAGAGAAGATTTGAATATTTTTTGGTTTTTAAGCTGTTGTCACTATCTGAGCGTTCGCCAATGCTAATTGAAAAAACAGATTGAAAATAATTGCAGAGCACTTTACTGTCAGAGTTTCTTTTAAGTATTGGTATTCTCTTTTGACATCGCAGGTAAACTTGCATTTCATTTTGGACATTTTAAGATAATTTTAATTTAGCACAGAAATTTTAGGACAAGATCCTGATCGAAGTCTAAATACGTAGTGTTGGATAAAGAAAAATTACTTACAGTATTTCTAGAGTAATTCAATAAGATGAGAAATTGGCAAATGTTTTTTTGCAGAAGGAAATGCAAACAAGTTACGGTACCAATACGAAATAAGTTCTTTCAATAACCTAACTGCAAATAAATCCTTTCTATAACAATCACTACTGGACCACTTACCCGCTACAATGACGTAGAAATTATCTTTACCGCGAATACAACGAAACAAAAAAAAACAAGATCACGCATCATTTTTTACCAAGTTGGCTAAATGGACCAATCACAACATGCTAATATTCCTTTAGGGCTATGGTGGCTGGCTGAATGCCTAACCGGGAATTTTTGGTTGACTGACTGGACACCGGGGCGAAGCCTTTAAATCGGCATTTTCCCGGCTAAAACGGGACGTATGGTAAGCCTACGGCAGCCTATAATCCGTAAAACCCCTTAACATCTATGTAACAAGAGAAAATATAGAGTGGGTTTAATTTAATTTTACTTTCATTACTCAACGTGAAGTTGTGGTGTTCTATATGCCGGCAGGAAAATCTAAAAATGATAGGGACCATGACTGACATAATTTTAAAATCTCGCGTTTTACCTTAAAATTGTTTTATTATCGCCTGGCTAGATAATTAGCAAATCCGAACTCCATGCCGGGCACAGTGTATTTTGTTTGCTTGTCGTTAACGAAGTTTTTTCGTTTGTCTTGATCGCTAGTTCTTCAGGTCGGTACATGATTGTTTGCAACCTTTCCTTGTGGTTTAAAACCGATGCTGCAAAATTTCAACTTGCTCTTCCAAACATTTTGCCTAGTGTTGTTCAACCATCTTTAATATAACAAACAAAAATACTGTTTGACCTTCTTCATAGACTAAGTAATCTTATACTGATTCAGCGCAGATACCGGTAGTATTTTTATCGATTTTTTAAAATGAAAAACAAATTACGATTTGACCAGTTTGCTTTTATTAAAGATAAAAGTGAAGTGCTTGTAAAACGAAAAACTGAAACAATCGTAATCAAAAAGAATCCCAACCATTTGCACCAACTGGAACATACGCCTAGGCAATACATCACCTTCATATGTGGGTGATATATTGCATCTAGCATCTTAATGCACTAGTGATAACGCAAACGCCAAATTTCTAAACAAAATTGGCCTCAATTAGTAATAATAATAATAATAATACAACTTTAGGAAAAATTCTTAGACAATGTACACCGCACGTCAAGGTTGCGGTCACTTTTCTTTCAGAAAATTCAATTCTGTTATTGCAAACGCACATGAAACTAGAAAAGAGACACTGCAGATAAATTTTGTTTACTCAAAACAAATAGATGCTTACATATTACACGCCAAAAACTGCCTCATCGTCATATCTGCCAGACCTTCGACTGCCGTATATGATATGATACTTGGCCACAAAACATTGCTGCCAAGTGCGAGGTCAAGGCCAACATGTCGATAGAATAATCAAAATGGTATTAATGTCAAAAAGTCCTCCCCAAAACAATAACATTCTTTTTTGTTAAAAGATCCTCGTCTTTCAAGGATAGCTTTCCAAAGCCAAGCTTCGTGTAAAGATCGACGCGGTGTGCGGAATCACCAGTCAAGACCGTATGAACGCCATTGGAATCTAATGCAAAATCATTAAGTTTGAATAAAGCATTCGGTCACACAAAAAAGCGACTTTTCGATTATATACAACACAGCTTGTTCAGGGCCGGATTAAGCAATGGGCAAACTGGGCAATTGCCCCGGGCCCCGCGCTTTTTAGTGCTATTAGCTATTGAATTGAATTGAATTAAAATAAATTTATAGCCTTATAACCTACATTACCACCAAACTTGAACTGAAGAATCTAAATATTTACATACCGGTACAGTTATTACTTGTTCGAAAAAAAATTAAAAACAGATTTTCAATGACAAGGTAACTGTGACGTCACAGTAAAGACTGGTATAATCAGTGGTGTATTGCTAAATAATAAAGTAGGTGGACGGTTGGAACTGATTTCAAACCTTATGGTCTGAGAGACATGCGCAACGGCAAACTTCGCTACAGCGCAAGGAGTGAAACATAGACAACCTATAATTTAACTGTTTGCAACAAAGAGTATGCTAATTAAAACAAATTTATTTTAAAAAAAAGTATTTTTGAAAACATGTTTTAGAAACAATAAGATAAAAAAAAGTGAATATTAATAAAATGTGCCTTAAGTCAAGCGTTTTCTAAAAAAAGTAAGTGGACGGCAATCCCCCTGATCCCCCTTCAATACATTCCTGGGTATGATAGCAATTAAATTAATGGATGCGAACGA
The DNA here is from genome assembly GCA_963675345.1 of Trididemnum clinides. Taxonomy (NCBI): domain Eukaryota; kingdom Metazoa; phylum Chordata; class Ascidiacea; order Aplousobranchia; family Didemnidae; genus Trididemnum; species Trididemnum clinides. The sequence continues at coordinate 26,684,557 of OY776287.1, forward strand.
CTGTCAAATGTTAGAGCAGTTATAAGAAATCTTAGACGCCACTAAAGTCCTCAAGGAAAATTTTGTTGAGTTGAGACAACTGTTAACCGATTTTACGTTGGATGACAATGAAACAAATAAAACCAAATCAGATTCATGGTATTTGAAAAAGAGTACAGATGCCTTAGAAACAGCCATATTATTGATATTATACAGATGCCTTAGAAACATTAAAATTAATAAAATTTACTTTTCTTAATAAATCAAAATAACAAATTAGACTCAACCTTTTTGATCTAAATAAATAATATTCAAAATAAAAATTTGTTTTTTAGTTTGAATTTCCATCACACAAAAAACACAATTAACGCAAAAAAATCAATTTTTAGTTTAAAATAAATACTGTACAGTTTAATTAACCCATTTATACTTCACCCATTTTAAATACCAAGGATTACGTCAGGGACACCCTATTCCCGGAAGGTAAGAGCTTATTATGTCTTCTATTATTAAGATCTGCTAAATCAGTGCTCCCAAACTTTTTCGAGCGCGACCTAAATCTAAGTTAGTTGTTTTCGCGTTCCATAATTTAAGGGCCCCGCACTCTTATCTGCCCCGGGCCCCGCGATCTCTTAACCTGTTAAGCGTCACCCTCGGCGATCGTTGGCGTTTTGCGAGCGTCACCTTTCCTTAGCTTCAGGATGCCTTTTTTTGCTATTACTCATTTCTTGTAAACTTATTGCTTTTCTTTTATTACTTCTTTGGTAGCTTTCTATAGGTATAAGCGTCATATAAGGTCGCGAACAACTCGAAAATAGCTTTTAAAGTTGTGAGTGGCATAAGCAGTCGAGTGCAATAGGGGAAAAACGGAAAGCGGCATAAGCCGCCCGAGACGCTTAAAAGGTTAATCCGCCCCTGAGCTTGTTTGCAGTTCCGCTTTTAAGTTGCCAACACTGCTGGCACCGCACATTGCTATCACAAACAGTGCAACCAAGAAAAGGAATCGCCAGTAAGCACCTTTTCCGAGAATGCAAGAACACATATCACCCGAAAATGAGCAAATTATTTATTCATCTCGTCTGAACGGAAAGTTTGGGGGACTGCTCAGCAGGGGCGTATTTGGAAAATTTTGGGGGGTAGAACAGGGGCAGGAGCATTAAGTTAACTCAATGTTTTTACTAAGCAGTCGTATGATATAAGTGAGGTGAATCTTGTTTAAAAGGGGGGGGGAGTGGGGAAGCTGAGCATTTAGCTCACTTTGATCTTGAAAACAAAAGATCCTTTTTTAGAGACCAACTTTTGGAAAGTGAGAATTTTTCCCATTTTGGTCTCCAAACCAATTTGAAGACTTTTTTCCGGAGGAAGGATCAACTGTTTGAAATTAAGAAATTCTCACAGAGTCTCCAAAACTACCTAAAGACCTTTTCTGGAATTCAATTTCTTGACACCATGAATTACGTCTCCAAATGGATTTAAAAATAATTTTGCTTCTCCGATACCGTTTTGCGGAGCACCGCTCTATATCCTCTCCGAAATTCGCCACTACTGCTGGTAGCATGTCCGATACATATCGACGGGTCCTGTGCAGTCAAGTACGGGTCCGAAGACCTTGAAGCAACAGACGGCCCCGCTTGGCCATGTTTCTGGCAGGGTAACTCTCTGAGCGCTTAACTGGTAATTTTTCGATAAGTCTCGCCCCCAGTCGATTGCACCACGCTACACACTGAACGGGCGAGGACTAAACACACGTTCATGCGATCAATGACGCTCTAACCGGCGTTCTTATCCGCTAGACCACCTCGTCACCGTCTCAACGCCAACAGAACAAATCTTATCAATAAACCTATACTCAACACGTGATAACCAATTGGCCGTTTTGAAACTTACGACAAATTAAAATAACTTACGATGTGATTTGAGAGCAGACAGAAAGCAAACCAGCATGCTTTTTAGGACAGTTGAGTTTGCGCGTAATTGTAAAGCCAAGGTAACAAGGGACGGATGAGTAGAACTTAAGCCATCGCTACCATAACTGAATCGATCCTCTTCGTTGTAAATCTCCATGATCGCTTTCTGAAATCAAGTGTTCTTAAACTGAGGGCGTAGTCATTACAAAAACCCGATAACAGTACTACACAAATGTTTTAGGTATTGTGAGATTAACCCTCTTGATTTGAGTGGAGTCACGGGGTGAAATAAAGCAACCAGGGATCAACTTCAATCCTAATCACGCGCACAGACACAATGACCAGTTGCCACTCCTGGAAGTCATTAAAGAACGCAGCTGGTAGCTGCTTCATCAAAAAAGCGGACGAACTCTAACTCCCTCAAGTTCTTATCTCTCTAGGATCGGCCGATTAAGGATCCTTTGTGCAGCGTCTGCGGTCAACAGACTCCGATCACCATGATCTGATTTTGTCCAGTTGAGCTACGGACTCTTTTAAACTCTTCGGCGACTCTATTAACGACCTCTGATCCAAACCTTGGTGTATTTCCCGGATGTTGGGACTCCATGGTCATCCACCATGTCCTTATCCCGGGAAAGTGTTGAGTTACCACAACAATACTTTTAACTCTCCGAGGATGCAGCTTCACTACTGACTCAATACAGTTAAATTCAAGTCATCGCACCTCAGCGTGGTTCAATTCCCGATCTGTGTTTGCTGGTTTTTGATATTTTTCTCTTATTTCTGGCAAGTAAGCGATCTCGTATTGCTTCCAGAACTTTTTTGCGCATCTTGCCCCGACCAAATAGCCACACACTCCCATGTCATCCTCGGCAACGAAACAATACTCTGGACTGAGTGTCAACAGAGCACCAACCAACCTGAAAACCAATGAGCAAAATAACAAATCGCTTAACATTAAAGTTTTGGGTAAACTTTATTGTTGCTTTAAAATCAGTTTTGCCAAAAAGCTTTGACGTAACACTATCACTGACAGAAGTGGCAGCGACAGATCTGGACAAAACAGCTTTTTCAAAGTTGTGTTGCAATAAAACAACAGATGATTTAATTGCTTGAAGGCCAAATTGTATGGAGTAAAATATGCAGTAATAAGATGTGCTCAGGTAAAGTAGGAATTCCACTTGAAGTAATCTTAACAAATGTTTAGTCCAGTTTGACAATACCACCACAATACTTGCCAGACTGTAATTTTAACGAACTTAACGAGACTTTATATTGAATTTTGTTGTAGTGTAAATCAAACTGTCATCTAAAACCAAGCTACCCAGTCACAGCATATCAAAACAGAGCCTTGAAGTAACTTCGGTGAAGTTAAATTTTATCGTAATTCAACTCCCTCAAAAAAAAAACCTTTTACCGGTCGCCAGGTAACTCCTTGTAATTTTTGAAGTCTTCAGAACACTCGGTGCCGTCGTTATCAGTGGCGTAGCATATTTCATAAATTGATTTCTGTGGAATTCAAGAAACCAATTAAAATTTAATGTCCGTGGTAAAAGCATTCGATTCAGGCGAGGCAATTCTTCAGAAAAAAACAAATATAAGGCAATTCGCTAACGTTTCAGTAATCGAACCAGCTACCTTCTGTGGAGGCATGCCGTACCATCACAAGCCACAAATAATTAAGACGCTAACGTCATTACGGAAGCGAACACAACTTTGCTGTGCGGCTTGTTTCCTTCTACGCGTTTGTAATAGCGTATAGGTGATGGTTAACTATGAGCGGTAATTGTATGACATTTTCTTTTTAAAAGTATTTTTATGGCTATTTTTTAATAATAATAATAGTAATATAGTATGCTATAACTAAAAAGAGTTGATTGGCTTCCGAAACATTGCCGAATTTTGATCATTTTTCGTTTTCTCAAAAGAAACACGCTATTTAAGATATCTTTGGTTATTGTAACGCATATCTGTTGCGACAAATATAGGATGAGTTATCCAGACTCGTTTCGAATTTACTCCTACTCTTGCCTAAAATGTTGGCGCGGCCTGATACGTTTATATAAAGGAGCACATCGCCAACCAGGGGGGGGGGGGGGGGGAACGGCAGTCCGCTTCCAATCAGTCATTAATACAAGTTGCAGACTGGTAATCCTGACACCAAGAAATTGGACTGCCACTTGTAGCTGCCCGGTAAGACACCATTACGACACATCTCCAAGCAGCTTTATTACTATTCACAGCGGTGAGATGTCGCAAATAAACTTTTCGGCGTTACTTTCAACATCTTAATTAAGACTGGTTTCCATTCAGCGTAAATTGCAGGCGTAGCGCAGAAATTCTATGTTTTTCTATTCAACTTTATGTGCGGAGCGTTTTTGCCGGTAAAACAACTACAAATAGACAAAGAATATTTACGCTACACCAGCAAGTTACGCCTAATGGAAACCAGTCGTTTGTTTAACGCAAAAATTTTCAATCTTGCAAATAAGTCAACTCCATTTAAAAACGATGTTCTATTGCACATTAGACAAGACAGACACAAATCTTAGTATTTTCGCCGATTACAAAATTAGCTCCAACAAATGTTAACTGGCTTTTAGCGCTCTTCTAACTCTATGGCAGCCGTAAAATATTGCGGTAATATCATACCTCGTCGTCTGAAACATACGGTCGTACAACAAACGTATATATCTGTGGTTCCATCGGCAAACGTTGGCAGAACAAGTCAATCGAAGCACTGACTGGTAAGAGCCTCTGCCAAAATAGGAAAACCAGATAATCACATGCTTAAAGCAAAGTTGTTGTTCTGCAGAAAACATACTGCTTGCAACGACCAAAATCGGGTTTATAAGGATAATGCGCGATTTCTACAGTAAAAATAGAACCAGACCAAAACATACCTGAAATTCTCCTGAAAGGCCTCCTCGAAATGACCACGGTTCTGGATCGGATCCCAAATAGCTTAAACCTACAAGATTAAAAATATTAAAGAGCAAAATCTGCTAAAAAAACCTACTGTCGACTACAAGAACGATATATTCAGACTCGTGCTTCACCAGGTAAGAATACTCTGCTCACTGGTCGTAAAAGGCGATTAACGGGTACCCACCAATCGCAGTCCGCCTTGGTGGTGGGGCTGCCAATTTGGAATTGGCATTCATGGCTGGTTCGAAAAGACCCGCCACTTTCCCCAGCCAAATTTTGATTAGGTTTACGATTAAATCTGAATTGCTACTTCATGCCGTGCTTCCGTCGCAAGTAAGTAGGGTAAACACACCAACGCAACATGGGTTCAGACCCGCTTCAAAGTTGCCTGTACTGCTGGCAAAGCGCATTTCTTCCACATGCAGTGTAATCAATCAGGGCAAATGACTAAGAATCACTTCAATTCAACATGACAACAGGTTATTGTGAAGTTTTAACACAAAATCACTGCTGTCATAGACAACGGTTTAATCCACTCGATGAAGCTACCGACACATTGACTGAGAATTTAAAAACTATTTTACTAGGCCGGCAATGAAACAACGCAATTAACTGTTTGCTTAAGTTTTGAAATACAAGAGGAACGTAGAATTTGTAAAATGATCTTTCAGTCAGCAGTCATCGATACATGCCCATGCTGGCAATGCGCTTACCCGCTTTTTCAAAATTGTCACGGTCTTTTTTATTTTCATTTTCACTTTCGTTTGATGTAGGTCTAACTTCAACTCGTCCTAAATAAGACGCCACACATAAGATGCCATTATACAGACATTTCCATAACGTCATTGATTAAAAAAGAATGTAAAAACATTTTTAAAATTTCCGGCGGCTTGTAAAAGCATACAAGCAAAAAACGAATTGTTTATGATCAAGTGCAAACGTGCGCGAGATATATTCGTTAAACACATTGCAGCCTTGCCGTATTATATGCAAGTAACTCCGTGCTAGTTTTGCAGTTATAAATTGCACTCTGTCAAACAACTGTACAATGGGAAATGGATAAAACAACAGATACCATGACGTTAAACACGAATATGGCAAAAACAGATGAAATGCACTGCATCCAAGTAAAAACGATGCAGAATGATAAACATAAACGCATTTGTCGTATGGCTAGCTCAGTGTTTTTTAACCAAGGCCGTGGAGTCCGCAAACGGGTTTGGTTGGGTTTGCGAGCACAGTTTAGCTATACCGTGGGAAGTATTAATAGATACTGTAGTAATGCCATGCAACTACATTGAGACAAGACGATCGTTTTACATTCAGCAACTAAACAACTAAGCTTCACCAAGCAAAGTGCACCAAAATAATCTATTTACCCAACCACTGAACATAAGAACGTAGCATTCCAATGACTCCTTTCAAATCCCACATGTATGGATAAAGATCGTACAGCAGAGCTCTGTTTGGGCAAGTGCACACTTTATTGAAGACGGCTTGTATATCTCGGCAGTATTCTTCGAAAGCCAAAGCCTTTTCTGACCACTCCAAAGCCTTTCAAATACAGTCAGTAAACAACAGATACAACTTGCTTTTCTTAACCGACTAGTGAAGAGGGGAATAAAAATCTTGTAAGCACTGGTACGGTATCCCTTGTGCTCTTAAATAGCCAGAACGTCTTATCGTTCAAGCTGCTGAAACTCATGTCTTTCAAGACAACCAACTATATTCAGCTCTAAATCATGAACAGTTGGAAAACGTTTTTTTGTGTGCAACTTCATTAGGGACCACAAATATATAAATGTTTTAAAATTACATACCATGGCCTGTGTAACGTTCAGCCAACGATTCATCGCATCAATGCGATGCAAATCTTGTAACGTACATGTTTTGATGAGACCTTGTGTGTCAAAACAAGCAGTGAGCATATGACGTAAATACATTCAGCATTAGGTTAATTTACACGCAATCAGGTCTACTCTTATACAAGGAAGGCGAAATATTATACAGACGAATCCGGTTAATTGCATAATATGTTTTATTGCATAAGAGTTGTAAATCCCAAACCTATTTGTTTGTTTATACTAATTTCGGATAAATGCATAATCCGCTTAATCGCATAAAATAGTTTGGCAAGTTGACTATGCAATTAACCGGATTCGACTGTATTTCATGAAGAATTTGCGTGGGAGATAGGGCTAATCATGCTGTGCACATAACACATTACTATTCGAAACACAAGCTTACCATGCATGCATTGACTTCAAAGCCTCAGGTTTGATTTTTACTTACAGGCTCTACAAGCGTTCGTTAGAGTATTTTGTGAATGAAAATATGCCATCACAGTTTAGCTTTTTGACAAAAATATAAGCAGTGGTAATTGCTCCGGACAAGGGACAAAAAGCCGCAATTCGAAACTCCAACTGCTACTGGTTTTTGTTAGAAAGAGCATCTGGTATATCAAGTGATGTGCTGCTCCAAAATAATATCTGGTTTAAAAGCGAATGGACAGTGGCAGGACACACGCAAAACTACCACATCTAAACCTGCAAAAGCAGGTGCTAGCTTTATATTACACTTTAAACACATACTTAAAGTGTATAACTTAAAATTACTGATTACTTTGAGATAAGTTTACCAAAATAACCGATAAAAATGAATCAACAGCTATCTTACGGTGTCTAAAAAGCTTTCAGACTTCTTATTAGAGGATCGCGACAAACGAAAAGCAGTTTCCCGAAGCCATGTGAACTTCTCCACCATTGTTCTGCCAAATGTACCGTGTTCGTACGGCAAATAAAAACATTCCGCCAACATTCGCAAGTCGTCTAACGTCATTGGATCAGATTCGTACTTTTCCAAAATTGCCTCTTTCGAATTTGCAAATTTAGGAGTACACATTTCTGATGTTATTGATTCATTGGCTTCGCTTGCTTCTAGTTTCACGAAAGAGTTCATTACGGGAGACTTGATGTCATCTTCGGGTATCTTAGGATTAGCGTTAACAGCAGCAGGCGAAGGAACAGCCATATCTTCGTCAGTAGCGACAGCATTCCCACTTTGGGCAGTCGCCATCGACACATCGCTTTCAGGGTCATCAGTAACCATCGGTGTAGTCAACTCTTGAGAGTCATCAGTATCCATCTGTAAGACAAGTAAATATTGAAGTTAAACAGTTGGCATAATTCATGTGACTGGAGATTCTAAGATGCATAAGCGGCTCCTCGTGCTGTTGCCCTCGCGATAACCCTAAAAAAGCGGGCTTTGCAGAGGACTGTAACCATATGCATTTCACCGAACTATCGTTGTTTACCCCACTCTTCCTTGGAACGGAGGCATGGCATTAAGCGAAAATTTGCTATCCAGGTTTACGCCGTAAACCCAAAATTGAGGTCAAACAAGGAAAAAGCAACACATTTTAAATCAGTTCTGCAATGCCAATTGCATACTCGCAGCCCATCACCTGCAAAACGGACTGCTATTGGCGGATGCCCGATCTAAACAGCGCATAACAACTTCTAGTGGCATTGAATCGAAGGAAAGATGCTTTTTGAAGCTTAATTCTTATGACGAACAAAGTTGATTTAGCCTGCGAAATAAATGCACCTTGATAGTCGCTTCAGTGCCAAATTACGTTATCGCGGCTGTTGAATATCGACAATTGTGGGTCAGAGAGCTTGACTTCAAGACTGCAGAATGATAAAACAAAAACAAGCTCTGTTTTCAATGTGGGTTTATCGGTCTTGGTATTGTGTTTTTTTAGAGATTTTTGCATGTCAAATGTCAAAACATGTGTAGAAAAGATAAAAACACCCTTCAATAATTACTTTTCGCAAAAACATCAAGAAGTAGGTAAGAAACTACATTGTATAAGTACAAAGAAAATATCTGACCCGGTCATTTGTTCTAGTAATGAGTAGTAATTGCCACACAAATTTATTTCCGCAAACGTTTCGTAGGCCAGAACGGTCAAAATCATCAGACTAAAAATGGCAACTTATTTACAACACCAACGAATCAATGAAATTTCAACATGGCTTTACGATTAAGATTTCTTGGTTATGATTGTCAAGTAATTAATAATCAAGGTGCAACAATTGAGAGTAATAGTTATATAAAAAAACTGATGTAGGCTAACTGTACAAAAAAATAATGCGAGAGATGATGGCACAGGAGCAATAGCAAATGCTATTGTCTTAATAATTTCTTGTACACAAATAATACGGTGTATAATCGTTTCTGTTCACGACATGCAAGTTTTTGTTGATAAGCCAACTTTCCGCGAAAATGCAATTCCAGCAGTCCTTCTCAGTCTTCCAAATTGTGATTCGATTCCAACCTATTGTGTGATCCGCAAAAACGAAGCGTTTATGAAGAGCAGACTTCTCCAGTCTTTGGAGTTTAATGGCCCTCTTGCGTTTGTCTAATCATGACTTTACATCCGTTTCGTTTGGCCTATTACTCACTGTCGGTGGTAACCATCACTTACTAGAAGAACAAAAGGTTGAATTTAATTACAGTCAACTTCGGATATAAGCGATCCGCTGGAACCAGCTTAATTAATCTCTTATATCCGAATATCCCTTATAACAAAATGATGTAAAGTTCAAAATCGGAACGCGCGCTTTTGGGGACGAGTGTTTCGGGTCAATTTTATGCAAATGATTCTTTGCATCACAGGTGTGAACAACGTTTAGATGCATTGACAATGAACATGTATCATTTTTTTCATTTAAAGAACAGATGTCGATGTCGACCATTATTTTGACGCATTATCAGAACAAAAAATCGATTTCTTATAACTGACTAAAATTACCAAGAAAATTATGATTGAAACTTTGAAATTTAATCCCTTGTAAGCAAAAATCCCTTATATATGGATCCCTTGTAAGCAAATATTTTGTATTATTCTACATTGAAAATCATTGGGACCATTTGAAATAGTCCCTTATAAGCGAAAATCCCTTGAATCTGAAGTTGACTGTACTATTAAATGCCTGGTCAACGACTTCATCCAACATGTTCTACAAGGAACGAGTTAGCGGACAAGCTACGTTCTCCTTACACTGAGCCTAATAAACCGCGGTAATGAGTTACAACCAAGTTGTACAACAATGTATATTTACTAGCCGGCTTTACCAGCATCGCCCGGCAGGGCTAGCAGTCACATATGTCGGGCTAGAAATATTGTTTCAGCCGGCTACATCAAAATATCATTTCTGAGAGCAGCAAGGATTTGCTGTAAATGGGGGCATCACCACTATGACCCCCAAAACCAATCGTCATAGCGGTACTTTGAATTAAAACTGGCCTTGTAAACTCTTTATCGCTTCGCAAACTATCTATTCTTTCAAAAAAGTGTTGAGACACAAAGTTGGCGAAAGGCGCAGTAATGGATTTTGTTTTTCGATTATAGAAGTTAGTTATATAGAGATATGCTTATTTCACAACTTTGGAACCCTCATCGCAACGAAATCTGCAACACCAAGTCTTGGCTGGCTTCATGAACATATTTGCTTGAACCTCGTCGAAAAAAGTTAATTGTTGAAATAAAAAGTTGATCACGAAACAAAAAAGTTTTCACCTCACCCTCCCCACCAAAAATTGTTGGATCCGCAACTGCTATACCTCTTACATCCGATTAGATGGTTGGTCTAATAACCTTTTCAAGAAAATATTTCCCTCCATTCTATACGATTTGATGAATGTGATTTCACCCAGTGGTGTGGACCTAATGACCATTTTTTTATCGATTTCCCAATAAGCTTTGTATTACATAAACTATACCGATAACACCGACTTCTCTTTTTATAACTTAGGGCTGTACTTGCTTAAAAACAGCAAACAATTTCCTTAACTTTCAAGCGTTCAATTGACTAAGTGCATAGGGGCAAAAATTCAATGTTGTGAAAGGAAACTGAAGCGATTGATGTAGTAGGCACAGGAATTAAGACATTGATATACTACTTACAACTCTTTCGTAATTGTACGTCTAATTATAAAACTTAGAGTCCCTGACTGCGCGTATGTTCTTTGCTCCTGGCATAAACGCACTACGCAGCCAAAGAAGAGCGAAGTGACCAGGAGCCCAGAGTCCAGCACCTACAGATAGCTCTTTAATAAATTAGATTAAGTGGATAATTAAGACCAGTTTTTTGTGCTAAAGAAGCGAATGATTTTATCTTAATCCTGCAAAATTTATCATTAAAATTCCGCAATTTGTTCCATTTTGCATAATGAGATAAAAATGTCTTAGAGGCCAAGAGTGCTCCACACGCGATATGACTTTACTACAATTTATTTTATCTAGAAGTCTAGCTTGAGTTCAGTTATAACAACTGTCGTACTTGCCATTGCATTATTGAAAAAGCAATTTAACCAGTACGCAAGTGCTGAGATATATCATTCTACTTCAACAAGCAGTATATCAATAATAAACTTTACTGTTTGCATTGCTTTCAAAATGACAGGGAATTACAGCAGCTCCTGCACGGCCGTGGCTCCTGCCTGCTTTTGTTTCAAATTAAATGATACCAGACAGCATTATGATGTCACTTCACGTCAGGTCTACCGTATTTTTCGAATAGTAGCCGCGGCTAATCGCTATTTGGTCGCTTTAAAAAATCGCGCGAAAAAGTTGCGGTGTTCTGATAAAAAGTACTGAGGTAAATTCGTTTGACGTTTGCAGCATTACATCTGATAACGTTAAAAAGGCTTCTTGCCAACAAAGTGCTCTTGCAGATACCTTTGCTGAAGAAACTGACGCCAATATTAACAGCATTGTTGGTGATAATGATGAAATTAACGTAGGCATACTGCAAGTATGATGTTACCGGTCAGTCACATAAAATTCGTAAACAGCCTTTTGGTGTTATTGCGCATGTTTGTAAATAATCTATAAGAAGGTAGCACAAAACCATAATTTTTTTAATCAATAATTTGGGCGGGTTCTAATCAAGGGCGGTTTTTAAGCAAGTAAATAGGGTATGACAAAACAGTGCTTTTTGGAAGCGTTTTAGAAAAAAAACAAAAATGCTTAAAAGCTCAATCACTTCTTATATTGTCGACAAAGCTTGAATGACATTAGTTTTGTCTGAAGCACCTTTCCAATATCTCTTGAAGAAACTTTCAATCGCGTTTCTGCGGTCAAAATTTTTAGACAAAATGAACAAACATTATTTTACAATAAGAATGACGTCATCTTAGTTCCTAATAGAAGTAAAATTTGTTGAAGTCGGAAAGTAAAGTGCTGGCTTTCGTTTTAAACAAGAAACCGTTTTCCTCCGTCAAGAAATAAGGATTTCAGAAACACATCGTCAGTTTTGACGTCACCAACCCCCTTACGGCACTCACTCCGGGGTGGTGATTAATCGTGCCAAGTTTCAAGCTTGTACGCACAGTAGTTTCGGAGGATTAACACAGATAAACCAGAATTGCGCTTTGTAGGCCTTTTAATGATAATGTAGCTTTCATTCAAAAAGGATCAATTAGGTATATGCTACATACTTGGTCGACAGTAGAAGTGATTTTCGGCGAGGTTTGCATAGCTTCCATTGCTTTTTCTTCGATGTTTCCAGTACTCGAATTTTCTTCTTTCATTTCAACATCAGGACTTGCAGGTTTAAAATCATTTGAAGAGTCTTTATCTGCATTTAGTTGATTAGTATCACAGTGAGGAGAAGCCGTACGGATTTTTGAGTTGCCACTGTTCAGGGCTTTACTGTTTGCAAAAGCCATATCAATGTCAGTTTCCAGTTTTTCGCCGTTCTCACCAGCATCAGCCACAGGTGCAACAGAATCACTGCAAGGTCCAGAAACACCATCAACTTCGACAGCAGTTTTAGTCGAGTCACCAATTTTTTTGGCTTTATCCAGATCACTATGAAGCGCACCACGATTGCTGTCTTTTGAAATGAAGTTTGAAGACGTGTCACCGATCTGTCCTGTACTGACAAGAGGCTCCTTCACGGTAACAGTCACAGTTATTTCAGGTACCACAGGACGAGTATTTAGCGGTGCATTTGAAATAGGAGGAATTACTTGCGGCGTTCCACTTCTTGGCACTATTTTTCTTGTCGGATATTTTAACCAAGAGAAGACGGGAAGCCAATCTTTCAGAGCCTAGAATAAAGGAATAACAATAACTCTAAACATTGATTCTTAAACACAAAACAAAACGGGGGTAAAATTTGTATCACAGTGCTATATATCAATGTGTCTAGTAGTTTATTTTAAGGAAAAAATTAATAATGAATTAGAGCAAATCTGCTCAGTTAACACAACTTTACCTTATCCAACGCTAAAGATGGATCGTAATCGCCATGATCTGTGCATGAAATTGAATAAAAAAGATCTTCATCTTGAAAAGAGTAATCACTGTCACTGTCAAAATCTGTGTCGCCAGCTCTTCCGCTGCCAAAGCTTTCAGTGTCTGATATTGACAACTCAACGCTGTCCGTTTTAGTTGCTTCTTTTTTCGAAGACTTCTCTTGCTTTGAAGCAGCAACATTTGATGTTGAAGGGGCATTTTTGATATCTAAATCAGAGTTTTTGCAAAATTTTGGTAAAGTCTAATATAAGAAATAAAAAAAAACCCAGCAAATTACACATTGAAAACACATACGAAATTTTAGGTTTAGAATTAAACATCTGTTTGATTCATCTCATTTACTAACAAATGCAAAAACTGCGATTGTCTGTAGATCTGGATCAACGATTTTCATAAGCTTCAAAACCGTTTCTGTTACCAACTTGCTTACATTTTTTATATGGATAATTTTGAAGTTTCAAATCAGCCGCAATGCCTTAGGCACACTCACCATTGGCAGTTCGCCTTTTAGGAGAAGATGCTACCAGTTGGTAAAGTGCATTTATGAGTGATTTAAAACCGTCAATTACTTTCCATCAAGCTAGCCACCAGTGAGATTGCGATGTGCATCTCATTCAAGGCATTAATAGTCATCATGCCTCTAGCCCGTGCAATAAAAACACAAATCATCATCAACTCTTTAGAGTTTACCTGTATTGTCGACATCAGAAGTAGAATTTACTTCACCAGAACCTGGTATATGGCATTTCCACCAAGTAGCAATGGTATGCATAGCTATGAAATTGGATTCAAATTCACAATTAGGATTGGTTAGGACCCCAGAGAGGTGTGGAATCAAATGAGTTGATCGCCCTAAAATATAATGCAACCTCCTTTCAATCGTTTCATTAACTAGAGAAGAAATATTCTATAAAATAAAGGAGCAGAGGGGGGGGGGTGGTTACATTTATAAGAAACACTTGCCTATGTCATTTTGATTCCGCAAAACTTACATTAATTAGATTTCACTTTAACCACACAATTGAACAGAAAAACGAAAATACTGATCAATATCTTTATCAATAACAACGATTAAAACGTTGTACGTGCTAATAAAATTTTTTTAAATATTGTAAAATTAACTTAAAGTATTCGCAATTTTAATCCCGTATGCTTACGAGACGCATGTGTCATCTCTTCTAACACACCTACATACCTAACCACAGATTGAATTACACAAGTACAAAAGCTCTCTAATCATAGAGCAGTATGAAAAGCTTAAAACGATTTATGCGGGATTCAAACCTAATGCCCTGATTACTTCAACCTTTGGGTTGCTTCATTGCAAGCTACTTGCTGTACATTATAAGACATGACAAAGTTATTTCACTTTTCAACACAAGACTTAGGCCATCGTAGTTTACCTTTGTAGGGACCAAGGAAAACTCTTTTGGGGTCATAGTCATTTGCATGAATATTATCCCAAATCATCACTTTTCGCTTGAGCATTTTATTCAGTTGTTTGATTGAATCAACACTGATAACATTTGAGACGACTTTTGGACCTGCAAAATTAGTATAGATATGCATTACATCTTAGTCAACCAGTTACATAAAAACTGTCAGTTTAAAGAAGGAACATTTAAGTTAATGTTTCGAACTAGCCGAAATGGCTGTTACAGTGTACAAAAGTATTTTTTGTAAATATAGTGGTCCAATAAAGATCTTAAGTTGTTAATAATACAGTGCATTTCAGCAGACAGTACACATTCTGAGTCTAAGCAAAAAAAATTGCTGTAAAATTTCTTTCCGACAAGGCACAATGAACACAGAACATGTACTATTGAACTATCAGTTGCAAGGCTTGCACACATCATGCTCTCAGCACCGTTTCCAAAAATAAACGATGAGATACATTACAGTGTTCTAATCATCAATATGACTGATATTACATACCAGTCCACATCACACTTATCATCGGATCCAATTCATTTCCAATTGTCTTCAAGTAGAAAGATCGATTAACGCTGGGACACGCCATGTAGTTGCAGTACTCTAACATAGAGGTTAAATTGCAAAATAATTAAGTTGGTTTCAGACTAATATTAGTCTTTAGCTTGTGAGTGAGTGTGATAATCTAATCTTTCAAAAAAAATTACACTGAAATTCATTAGTGACCAACTATGAAAAAGGACTTTAGTTGACACTAAAACATCAATAGTATGAACATAAAGTCAAAGAAATTTAAACTTTGTCATCATGATGCCAACTTGGCAATAGCAGCATCAGCATTAATACTTCCACCAGTTGTCAAAACAAACCAATTTTACAGTATTTCAAGGTGAAGTAGTTTTGTTGAAAAATTTGATCAACTTATATCGTTAATCAATAAAACGTAGTCATTTACCTGTTGGACAAAAGAGGAATCTTGGTTTGCTAAGTGCATTGAACATGAGATTAGTAATTGAAGCCTGTGCATCAGCAGATGAATGAAATTCATTCAAGTCAGGAGAACGAAGGTACGGATCTATATCATCAAATAAAAGAGCAAAAGCTTTGCAGCCCAAGCTTTTAACCTAAAAACACAAAATATGAACTGAAATACTGACCACAAACAATAAACTAGTTCCTTAAAGCTATTTTTCTGGACAGATCAAAAACCAATATATTTTTTGACGCATTTAAAGTTTGTGGGGGTACCTTTCACAGTTTTCTGACGCATCTGTAGTTAAAATTATCTAGGTTTTTAAGTTGGGAATGAGGAACTTGGGGAGTATTCTGGGTTGTCACAATCTTGGGAGTATTACTCTAGGCAACCATCATTTCAACCTAATTCTCTGTATGGTTGCATCATGGTGCACGGCATAAATACTAATTACTACCAATTACCTGAAGTAGCTTTTCTTTTAAAGCCGTGACATCTTTTTCCGAACTAAAAGTGATATCTAATCCTGGTGATATTGCATACACAAATCGAACACCATGATCTTCTGCTGCGTCAATTAGAGTTTTGAGCAGTTCTGTGGAAAAATGTGAAAACAACTTCAGCTGAGACTTTACTCAAGATAACACAGCCAAAAAGTAAAAGTGTTCACAGCAAAGGAAAAAAGTTGATTTACATTTTTTTACTTAACAGTACTGGAGAGCTCGCCGCATGAAATAATTTCTAAAATTTATGACAAAATAAATTGAAAGAAATAACAAGAAATAACCAGACTCACCAGACTCATCTGCTGAATATTTTTCTCTCCAAAACAAACGATGTTTATAATCATCTTTTGGTGCATACAAATAAGAATTTAATCCCATTTCTTCCATCCTGAAAAACAACAACAATAGTTACAAAAATGTAGTGCTGCTATGAAATGTTAATGTCACTTATTTTTTAATAAATTTTTTAATTTCGGCATGGGCAACACGGCTTACGTTTGCTACGTGATGATAGGTCAGTCATTTTGTTTTTTACGTGGTTTTTCTTTTTAATCAAGATCAGGGGCACACACAGAAATCTTTTGAGAGGGGGCACAAAAATGTACCTCTGGAACATTTTTGTTAAATGAATGCAGTCAGGTGAAGCACAATTATTGTAAAGGTGTCGGGGGCATGCTTCAACAGAAAACTTAGAGGCAAATTTGCACTCAAATATACACGATGTTAGTGCTTTCTAGAACCCTTTTTAAGCTAATTTTTGTTTGAAACTTGTTTGCCTTTGTCACTGCCACACTAAAGAAATTATTCATTGCTTGTGTTTTTACACGTACTTTCTTCAGTTGCGCATTAAGCTTTTCAAAGAGCTCATTCATTAAATCTTATTTGTAATTCATATTGTTGTACTCTGCATTACTACCCTACCTTGTATCTCATATAACTTAAAACACTTATAATCACTCAGATAAAGTTAAGTACCAACAAGTATAATGACTATTTAAGTGCAACATCATATTTTCCAACTAGAAAATGTGGAACAAGTTTTGCAACAGCTGTTATGAAACAGTGAAAGAACAAAATAGAAATGCCAAGCTGCAGACAGCAATCATAAAAACTTAGCAATTTTATTTTAAATTTAAGCTGCAATTGCCTTTTGGAAACTGGCCGATAGCTTGGTCACAGTCCATTTTAATGTCTTTGTTTGTATAGTAATGAGCCAAGGAATCTAGACGATTTTCCTTTATGCTTGATCGTAAGTGGGTCATTCCATGACAAATCACCACAAAAAAAACGTTTTTAACCACTACCTCTCTGATTTTGATGAAAATTGGTGTATGGGGTTATCTTATAGCCAAAACCCACTGATGAAAATTTTAGGTTTCTATGACTAATAGAGTTAAAGGGGGTGAAGTTTTGGGAGAAACAAAACCCCCCTTTCAAAAAATGCATTTATCTTCCTCAAGATATGTTTAAAATATAACATGTTATATATGGTTGGAATTAGAAAAGAACAAGAAATTCAGATATAGTATCAAGAATCCTTTAAATATTAACAAAAAAAGTTATTAACTTTAAAAAAATATTTTTTCCCCACATCCCCCAAGAATTTTGAAACACCCCAAAAATTTTTTCCGTAAGCCACAAAAATATGGAATAAAAACAATGGGTATAGACCATTTATTATGGTTAACACTCAATACAAATGATCCGCTAAAGCAATTTTTAGGAAAGATTTTACCAAATTTAATCTAAATATAATGGATAAAGCTTTGAAAAAAAGCTGTTATTGCCATAAGCTTTTTGTGATGCTCTCATCAGTGGCTACTGCGTCAAAGGGAAAGGTCTAGAGTGAAAACGTAATGCCATTTCAATAATTTGGACGTCAGCTGACAGCACCAGCCACCAAGAACAAACTATCGAAATATAATTATGTTTTTACTTAAGGCCTTTCCCTTTAGGTGTAGAAGAAGTTAAATATAAACAGTGAGTGACAGCAGACAGATACACTTTGTTGGAAAAAAAACAGAAGACTTCGATGATTTTAGTTCTTCACAGAGTGAAAGAATACATAAATTAACAAGACACCACTATATTTCAAAATCTCCAGAAATTTTTCTTCAAAATCTAAAAAGCAATCTTCTTATAATGAAGTAATAATATTGTTGTATTTTTCTGAAAATTTTTCTTTTGTCATACAAGGTGAATCCCAAAGTTTTCATTGGGAAATTTCCCAATGTACTGTACACCCAGTTGTAGTTTACCACGAGAAATCAAATGATGATGAAATTACCCATAAGGGTTTTTGTTTTTATCCTCTAACACAAAGCATAATACATCTATGGTGTACACTTTTATATCTGCTCTAAGGCCTAAAATTAAGTGTTTATTCCCGAACTGAGCAAAATTTATTACTACACTGATGGTTGCGCTGGACAATATAAAAACAGACTTGATTTTATAGATTTATGTTATCACAAAATGGACTTTGATGTAGAGTGTGAGTGGCACTTTTTTTGCAATTTCACATGGAAAAAGTGCTTGTGATGGAATTGGAGGAGTGGTGAAAAAGATGACCGCTAAAGCTAGACTACATTTGAAAATCAAATATTAACTGCTTAGGACATTTATACAATTTGCAAAAAAAATTTTGGAGAAAAATTAGTTTTTTTATACTTCTAGTGAAGAAATAGAGAAAGAAAAATTTTTGGCAACCATTTTCCAAAATGCTCTATTAATTTCTTGAGCCCAAAAATTGCATAAAACAATTCCAGCCAGCAATGGTAAAGTTAAAATCTATCAAACATCAAATACTGATGAAGGAGAGGAAATAATTACACAAAAGAATTCAAAAAAAGATGTGGTTCATGTTTTGTTTCACCCAAAATCTGGAGACTATGTGAGTTGTAAATATGATGATAAAGTTTGGGTGGCATTCATCAGCTCTTACGATGAAGAGTTTGATGATTCTATAGCTAAATTGGTGTATCCGAGTGGATATAATAAATATTATAGCTATCCTGAAATAGAAGACTCTTGCCATTTGGACAAAAAAATATCTTGAAAATATTGGCTGCTCCATCCTTAAAATTAGAAACTCACAGGATCCAATATTACTTTAAACAAAAGAAGTAACAATTATGAAATAAACAAACCAATATTTAACTTGTTACAATAATTTATGTTATACCTTTACATTTAGCTAATACTGTAAATGTTGTTTAACAGCCTAGATATGATACTTTTTTGCAATTTTTATTTGTACATGTGTTTCAAAATGAGTTTTTATAATTATCAGGAATATCTAGAACAATGGGATTGATAACCCTGTTTTCCTGCACTTTTGAAGTGTCTCAAGAAAAGTCAAAAGTACAAATTAACCATTGCTAATAGCTGTGGATTGAGTCTGGTAATGCAGTGGTATGATTTACACAAAAGCATGCAGACCAGGCGCAAGGTTGTTTAGCTTTTAAGTGTAAGTTTTGTTTGTCTGCCACTGCTCTAACCTGCACAAAACGCAATTTTCAAGACATTTGATTGGAATCATATCATTGCAACTTTGTTTTGATTCTCTCAAATGCATTTAATTGCTTCGCTAAAAACCAGTTAAAACGTTTAAACAGTTGTACAAACTCAGAAGATCTCCAAAATAGGTGTTTGATAAAAGTTTGTATGCTCAGTCATGGTCCTAGGCTTTGGGGGGCCTGAGCAAAGGTAGTAAGGGGGGGCCCTGGAAAAGCACATGTTGATGCAGCCATGAAGATTTGTATTGCAAAATTGCATGGAGCAACAACACATAAACATTGGACAAATACCAGTAGCATCATTACATCCGCTGCAATAAACAAAAATCCTTTACATTTTAACTAAATTTTTGGAAATACTTCCCTTAAAAATTGCTTTAGAGGATCATTTGTATTAAGTGTTAATTATAATAAATGGTCTATACCCATTGTTATTTATTGCATATTTTTATGGCTTATGGAACAAAAATTTTTGGGGGTCTCAAAATCCTTGGGGGATGTGGGGGAAAATATTTTTTTAAAGTTAATAACTTTTTATATTAATATTTTAGAATTTTTGATACTATATTTGAATTTGTTTTTTTCTGATTCCAACCATATATAACATGTTATATTTTAAACGTATCTTGAGGAAGATAAATGCATTTTTTGAAAGGGGGTTTTTTGTTTCCCCCAAAACTTCACCCCCCCTATAACTCAAAAATTATTCATCATAGAAACCAAAAATTTTCACCAGAGAGTTTTAGCCATACAACTAACCCATACACCAATTTTCATCAAAATCAAAGAGGTAGTGGTTAAAGGCCTGTGGTGATTTGTCATGGAATGACACAAGTATGTCTTTACCAACTTGAGGGTGCTCAATGACCACTCACCACATGTAGTTGTGACAGGCAGTGTTTCTGCCATGGGATACGTCCTAAATTTTCTTGTCGTTTTGAAAGCATGAAGAACCCTCCCTGGACGTTGATCTGCAAACTGACGAGCCCAGTAAGCTTTTTACTGCATTAACTCAGCTTTGAAGTAGTCAGCACCTCTGGGAATAAAGAAGTCATACACTTCAATGGAGGCTCTCAGGCTTCTCATTTCACTGTCAACTACGTGCAAAGGTAGCAAGCTTCTTAGGACATATGTAGTTGCCACGTGCTCAGTAAATTTCTCACAAAGTCGCTCCAGACAAATGTCCATGTACAGAAAGTATATCAACCGTCAATAGTAATCTTAGCACGGTCAGATGGATGATTGTTACCATTTTTTGGCAAGCACTTACCCACAGCATCTCGATTGTTTTACCGTCCTGTTGTTCCGAGGCTTTGAAAATTTTCTTAAACGTTTTATCAGTACACATTTGCTGCAATGTAGTAATGCAGTTGCAAACACTCTCGCTAGTGTTGTGAATATCCAGCACCACTTCTTGTAATCATACAGATAGGGATTTTGTGACCCCCAAAACTAACACAAGAATCTCAAGAGCCACATTCACTGTTAAGCAATGTAGTAAACAACAATGCTTTACCCCTAGCATCACAAGACCTCAACACAATGTTACACAAAGATGCCCAGCAAGCTGGCAAAAATTGTTTGAAGACATTCATTGCCCCTTGCTTATCGCTCATTGGATAATATTGAGTTGGTTCAGACGAGTTTTCTTGTGGAATCCTAACATTTTAGCTTGATGGCTTCTTGAAGATTTCCTGTTTGTTTGGTCGAATCATAGTAGAGCACAGCAATGTTATGCATCAGTGTTACCGCTTCTTCTATGCAGGCTACCTGGCCTGCCTTTGTCAAGTAAAGATTGAAACAATGTGAGATCCAATGCATGTACATTGCTGTGGGGGGACTTTTCTCAGATGTGTTTCTGTACCTCGTTTTCACACCCAGACATAGCAGCAGCTTCGTTGCTCCAGTCAAATCAGAAGCTTGTTGAAAAGCAAAAAAGCACTTGCAGATACTGCGATCTTTCATGCATCTTACACAGATTACTAATTGCTCTTTAATCAATATGCCTGTTGTTTCATCAGCAAGCCAGGAAAAAAACAGTGCTTTTTTCATTTCTTGGATGACGTGCTTTTGAAAAAACACATTTATCCAAAAGATAAATTTGTATCCTGCACCAAATGGAGGTGGAATTTTTTCCAATAGTGCAAATATGTTCATAGACGACTTTGTCATTGCTTCGAAATAAGGAGGCCATGCACATGAAGTAGGGGTACATGAAACAACTTACTGTAATGCTTTTAAGGCCTACAACATTTAAACTAAATCTATCACTGTAGAAGAAGTTATTTATTTGTTACCGTTAAAAGCATAATGACAAAAAATAATATTTAAAGTTTTTTCAAGCAGGATCTGCGAGGGGGCACAAGCATAAGAGTCCCCCTCCACACGCCACTGATCAAGATGCTACATAGCTAAAAACGTACACTACTGCTAGCACAATTTAAACCTAGAAAATTTAAAATGAAATTTGATGTGCAGTTTTAGCTTGGGTATAATTGTAAAAATAAGCTAGGAGCAATGGCAAGTATAGCCTATTCCTGAAGGTCTATCCTTAAAAATCTTGGCAAATTTAACTTTTTTCAGAAAAATCCTGGACTGACAAAACTCACATTTCAGGCCACAATTTTAAAACAAATATAGAAAAAACAAAGTTGTGTTTGACCTTCGAAACAGTTCCTGCCGTTGCTCTGCAGTCCAAGGTCTTCCATAAAATCCTTCTACCACACCACACATGAATATTTGGTCAAATGTAGCAATATCCATTTCTTCCGCTTCCTTGGTTTCTTGTGAATGTTTAATTATTTTCTTTAATTTTGATTTAACACTTCCCATTTTGTTTTCATTCTCTTCTGCTTGATTGAGTGTTTCTTCCAACCCTTTTGTATCGGTCATAATATCAACAACTTTAGGCAAAATCATTCATGTTAAAATTTTACACAAAGTTGCTAATTTACTATCACTAAAGAAGAAACAAAACAATTAAAAATTAAACAAACAAAATTTGATTAACTTATTTCTACAACCGGAGTTGTTTTCAACAGAAAAAAAATGCCACTGACACTCACTGCGACCAGCTGAGTAGAGTAGTGGTCAGAGTATCTGCTTTGCAGTTGGTAATCTTGGGTTCAATTTCCTTGTGGAGTCATATCAGTCAATGGTTTTAACAGATCCCCTGGTTTGCACTGAGAAGTATGAGTAATGTTGAGAGTGAAATATGAAACATTGTTTACTCAGTCATTATCAAAAATTGCAATGGGCCTCGAACGACCTGATCATGTACCTCATAACAACAGCCCACTCTCTAATGTAACACACAGTGATAGTTACTTGCTCAAGCTGTTAAATATTATCAAAACTTTACTTAATAGTAGACTGGTCCAATTCAGGCAAAATTTTTTAATTTTTTGGCAACTTTCTAACAACTTGTAATGGATGAGAGAAATTTTAAAATACAGAAGTCCTTGTTGTGATAAATATGCGTTCCTGAAAACCTTACCACATATCAAAAAAACCAGCTACCAAACCCATGATAACATGTAATAGCAGGAATGTGTTCCAGCACAATCAAAGTCACCTTTTCAGACATAAAACAGGTCATATAAAAAAAATGTAAAGTACTGCGCAAAAGAAATGAACAGAAAATGCTTTTTTTTTCCTTTCACTCACCACATATTCTATTTATGATGTCCCTCCCAAGGCTAAGGGACAGTAGAGATTTCAGCCCTTACTCATCTTCAACGATGCATCACTGTGCATTGTGAATATATTCACAAAAACATGCCACAAGGATTTCACTTGTGTTCAATGGAAAACGCACAAACAGATTAATTGCTGTGGTAGCTGCGCAGCATGGTGACACTACAGTATAGTGTAAACAAAACACAAGTGGATACCATATCTGTGAATTTTTCTTACCATAAATAGAATCAAGGGTAATAATTACCAAATACCATTACTGTGAATTTACCAGATAATGAAGTACCATATAATGAAGACTTATTGTAATTGTTTTTTCAAAATATTGATGTTTGACAGTTTAACGGAGCATTTCTACAGAAACTAAAGAATTTCGGAAAATTACTTTAATGGCAATGTAATCGACCCTTTATAATACTTTACTCGAGGTAATGAATAGTTGTGTCAAGTCGTTCTACACCTAGCTGTTCAGAGGAGTTAAAACTGAAAGACAGGTAAGCGTTTCATAGTAGGCTTTGATTAAAGTTTATTAACAAAGAGATCAATATTTTGATCTTTGCTTAAAAACATATTTTCTAAGAAAATAGAGTAAAATATTCAATTACAGCAGATATAAACATGACTCTTCTGATAATGTGATACAAGTTTTGGCCTACTATCAGAAGTACTCACTAAGATATGACAATTGTAGTACTAATTGGGGTCTTTTCCAATAGAAACGCTCTGGCCATAAAACATCAATATTTTTAAAAAATCACTTTTAAGTTTTTCTTATCCATGCAAAAGTTTCCAAGTTAGAGGTTGCCAATGCATGCACATACTCAAAAATAATATTTAGTATTAGTAGAATGACAGGGAATTCACAGGGTAACAATAAGACCCAGGTTTTTAGGAGCTCCATAGAGTTGCTCTTGTGTCTTGGCAAAAAATTGATTTCAAAAAATGGTCTACAACTACAAACATTCCGGTAGTTATAAATAGGCATAGTACAGACATAGTAGGCATTGTACAGGCATAGGGATGATGACTAGAGCTTTTAATGTGAAATCTCATTGCACCCCCTCAATGCTTAAATCTATAAACTTATAAAATTAATTTTTTTTAAAGGAAAGAAGTAAGGCTTCTTTATATTGGTGTGACTGGTTTTTGGTTGCATGCCTCCCCTACAGTCTGCGTACCGGTACTATGTCTACTATGCCTGTACTATGCCTACTATACCTGTACTATGCCTATTTATAATCACCCAAAGCATTCAAAAAATGGAACAAAATTTACTTTAAAAGAAATGATCCCCTCTTCAAAAAGGTCTACAATTCAAAATTTGCTTTCAAGAAACTAATCTCAAAAAAATGGTTAAAGATATCATTAACTGAGAAAAAGCAACAACAGATATTTCAATAAAAATCATCTTTTTTATGCCACTGGCCTGACCCTAGTCCAAATATTTCGAAATTATTTAGGTCAGCCTCTCATGTTTGCAAAAGCAAATATTAGAAAATATAAAAGTACTAGTAGTTTATATTGTGAAGATATTTCCTGACATTGGCAATCACTAAATGAAAAAAATAAAAGCAAGCAGTTTCACTTCTTGTCTACTTTCACCTTTTTGAATTGGCATTTGTTAATTCTGATTAATTTTATTAATCTATTCTATGTAATAGCACAGGGGTGGCCATGCCATGGCTCTTTAGGTCCTTGACCGCAGCTCTTTTGACTCATATTGCATTAGCGTACAGTGATGTAGTGTAGATGTGAGTAACCTACTGATTGGCAAGTTGAGTTTTGTGGCTGGTAAGTGCTTACTTTAAAAAAAGGTCATTAGCCTATATTTGGATAGAAAATGTGTCAATTCGAACAAAGAATTGCATGGCAGCTCTTTCAATGATGGCTTCTACTGTTTTTGGCTCTTTAATACAGCAACTGTAGCCACCACAGTAATAGCACAGTGTTGCAAAGTGGGGAGTTTTGTCACAAAAATGAATTTGCTTTTCTAAGTTAAGCATTTCTGGGCAAGATTCCAAGGTGATTATGCAATTACTTACCACTCTTGGTGAGTGATCTACTGGCAAGCAGAACTTAAAATATCTTCAACACTGCATCAGATCTTAAAGATTTTATGGCTTCAAAAATATTGTGAAAACTGGCCGCACGTAAGGCATGTTGTCACACACTTTTATTGCCAATGTGCGCAATGAAAAGCAAACATTACTTCACAGAGAGTAAAGAAATCACACAAACAAAAACATGGAAAATGAAATGCAAACATTTTGTGCAGTCGTTAACAGCTCATGGTTGGAAGTACATGCCGCTACTTAAATTTTAAGCAACAGTGTACAGTTGAAAGTGCTTGCAATCAAAACAACAATAGCCAGCATTTATTGTACTATTGCACATGAGTGAAGGCAAGATTAAAAAAAAGGCAGTGGCTATTTCGCCGTCGATGGCAATTTGCCCTTGGAATCTATTTTGCCGTAATCATTCACATGTGTTTATATAGCCAAATTTGCTATAATCGCATCAATGACTCTGTGGTGTAGTGGATAGAGCGTGGGTTCGAATCTCAGCTGGCCAGGGCTTTAAAAGAAAGGCAGTGTACACTGAAGGGGCAGGCTCGGTATGTAAATGTACGGGGCAGTGTACACTGAAAGGGAGTGTACAGGGTGGGGGATAGAGACCTGGGGGTGCAAAATTTTTTAATTGGTGTTTAAAATTGACCAATCAGAGACGACCAAAAGTCACATGTTTAGTACGTCATTAAAATTGACCAATCACAAATAACTCACGGTAAAATAGTCTCTGAGGGCAAATTGCCGTCGACGGCAAAATAGCCACTGCCTAAAAAAAACAGTGAGGAGCTGTAGTATTACTCTACCTGTTGTATAGCTCTCAAGTTACTTGTCAGGGGCAGTGTTCCCTCCAAGATTTCAGTAGGTGCATAACCACTGGTGCAAGTGCAAAATTGCTAGTAAATGTACAAAAACTGCCAGACAAATTTTGGCAGCCATTGCTGAACAATCCGTTTTATCAGCCTTAGCAACATACTGTAAGGGTATAACAATAGATATCTGCTGTAGCCTACTTCCTATTTATTCAGTATATACGCTAAGCTAATGTTGCACACCATAAAGTTAAGGCAGTGGCTATTTTGCCGTCGATGGCAATTTGCCCTCAGAGACTATTTTGCCGTGAGATATTTGTGATTGGTCAATCTTAATGACGTACTAAACATGTGACTTTTGGTCGTTTCTGATTGGTCAATTTTAAACACCAATTAAAAAAATTTTGCACCACCAGGTCTCTATCCCCCACCATGTACACTCCCTTTCAGTGTACACTGCCCCGTACATTTACATACTGGGCCTGCCCCTTCATTGTACACTGCCTTTCTTTTAAAGCCCTGCCAGCTGAGATTCAAACCCACATCCATGGTATCTCAAGACCAGCGCACTATCCACTGCACCACAGTGTCACTGGTGTAATAATAGCAAATTTGGCTATATAAACACACGTAAATGATTACGGCAAAATAGTCTCCAAGGGCAAATTGCCGTCAATGGCAAAATAGCCACTGCCTAAAGTTTACCCATAACATTGGTTTGTGTAAAATGGCACCTTTTGTTTTTCCCTCAGATGTATTATATTTTGTTGTGACACGTTATCTAGTTCAGTGCTTTTCAGTCTACCTTCTGCCTCATTAACCAACATTAATGACTTTTGTGCAAGTGCTATGGCAGGCCTAAGTCTACTCCCACTTAATTGTTTACAAGTAACTTTCTTACAACTTAATCTGTTAATACTATCTGTTAATATATTTTCCTGCATTAAACACATAGAATAATAGTTTAATATTTTGAAGTGTCACACAGGTACTGCAAGCACATCGTTTTGGAATCACCTATTTTTTTATCAGCTGCTGTTTACTCTTTGTTTTTATTTCACTTTGGGATAACACAAAACGCATTTTTGCTTACTTACTATTACTAGACCCATTCAAATGGTACTCACGAATCTTCCTTTGGCACTTAACAATAAAGTTAGAACTAAAGAAACAGTGGTAGTATTAAAAATTTTTAACAATTTCTTTTACTAACCACAGCAAGCTTATCAAATAATGATGTATCAAAGCTTGCATAAGCTTATTTTTAATAACCGATTCTCGTAGCTAATGAAATTCTAAGAACAGGTTTGCAGAAACCAGTAAGAACTGGCTGAATCCCACCACTACCTAGAAGAAATGTGGAGCAAGAAATACAGATCTATAAAACTGCATATGCTTAGTCATAATAAAGAATTGCCGCTAAAAAAAGCTGCAACAAAAAGTCCCAGAAAAAAGGTATTTTGTTTACTTATGTGTAAGCCTAAGTATAATAGATTGAAAACCAAGAACTCAACTTTTCACATACTAAGCCTAAAGAAAGAAATCTAAAATACAAATAATGACGCAGATGTAATATCGGAATGTTATATATTTGGATAGTGGAAAATGGAACTTTTTTCAAAAAGACTGTGAACTTTTAAAGTAATACGAGAGGCCAGCGATGCACTTTGAGCAAACTGCAGATAGTGGCATTATTTCGACCAATTAGATCTCTTCCGTGCTGACCTATCAGGTCTGTCAGTACTCTAAAAAGCCGTACCTGCCACAACCGCCACTCATTCATGCATGACTCGGCTTCGCAGAGTTCTGACAGACCACCCACTACAATGAACCTAGTATAGGTCACGCAGGTGTGCCGGTCTAAGCCAGGGCTGCGAACTCGAACTCAAACTCGAAAGAACTCGATCTTTTTGCCCAACTCGAACTCGAACTTGAACTCGAAACTCAAAATTTTGTGGGACTCGGACTCGAACTCGAACTCGAAAATATTTAAAGCGAGTTCGAGTTCATTTTTATTGGTACAATATCATTACAACTGAATTTTAAAAAGTGAAATCTTTTCATTGGAAATTAAGGACCTTATGCAGAAAGAAGGCTTAAGCCAGGCTTTTTAAAAATTGTCTAAGCCCAACAGAAGTCATCGATTTCGTATGCAGAAAAAAGTTATTGCCTTAAGCATGATTTAACAACTTGTTTAAGCCGGCCTTTTATAAGTCACCATTGTAGATGGCTTAAATCGCGACTTATGTAAGCAATGAGGCAAAACCCTAGTTATTGTATTGCTGTTGCTAAATTTGGGCAATGGGCCCCAGGTAGCTTAAATCAGTAACACGGTTATGCAGCATGCCGTATCACTTACTGTAACCGCTTCAACCAAATCTTTTTGCAAACAACAACTTCCATTTATATCGCATCATAATAACGTACAGCGTGTCACCTGCGCAGCAGTAATGTCACAACCCTTTCATAAACTGGGTTTGAAAAAACGGTAAACGGGCTCTCAAAAGTCTCGTTGAAATTTAGTTTTGGCATACCGCCAAGCCTCCCTTTGTAAGCCCGACTTGCGCAAGCTCGGCTTAGGCTTTTGCTCGACCTAAAATAAGTCTGCTTTCTGCATAAGACCCTTAATGTTTTGCGAAAACATTACCGGCACTGAAAAGAACGTTCTAATTAGATTTCAGAGTTTTGCAATGTAAACAGTCACAGTAGAGAATGGGTGACTTAATTGACAGTTAACTTTTTCTTTGTAAACAATGAATCTCTGACATAGCCCTTGTTTTGATCGAAAGCGCACATTCACGGCAGCCGCGACTAAACTGCGATTGTTATTCAGATCCAAGAACAAAACCTTGTGCTGAAAGTTAATAAGAGAGGATAGGTAAGCAAAACAGAGTAAGATCAAAGAGCATGTTTAATAATTTAACAAGAATTAGGTAAATCTGACCAGCAGAACTGTTTTTGTAACGTAGCACTTTTTACTGGCAGTGTGTTTATTTCTCAATTCATTTAGTTGCTAGGGTGGTTAATTGGTAGTTTTCGTTCATTTCAACTTTTTGTTTAGACAAAATTAATCCAAACTTGAATCTTGATTACTTATTGTATAAACCTAGCGAAATGCCACATGCTCAATCCAGTCATGTGTATGACTGCTTTGAATTTGATGATGTAGCGCAACGGCAGGCATCTGGCTGTAGTTAGATGTCAAAAGAGTGCACTCCATACGGCGACTAGTCACTTCTATACTTTCGTAGATTTCCTTTCGGTTTATATATTGACATTGCTGTTGGTAACTTTCCGTTTGTCGTTTGTAACATCTTCGTGCTCATACGACATTTAGTAGCTAGATCTCATTGCTGCGATAGCTGCGCATGTTATGCATCGAAGCTGCAGTGACTGCAGCATGCCTTTCCCGCCATCGATGAGAGAGAGATGAGCTTGCCGGCCGAAGTGAATGAGATTTCCGTCAAGACTTTATTTGGAAGGCGGTCTTGAGGTTTGGGCGCGGCGACTCAACGATGGCTTCTGTTGCTTGATTGAAGGCGCTGCCGTCCAACTACATCGGGGGAGATGTAGCTTCTTTGTCGGGGTCACCATTGTAGCGCAACGGCAGGCATCTGGCTGTAGTTAGATGTCAAAAGAGTGCACCCCATACGGCGACTAATCACTTCTATCATGATAGCTACTTTCGTAGATATCCTTTCGGTTTATATATTGACATTGCTGTTGGTAACTTTCCGTTTGTGGTTTGTAACATCTTCGTGCTCATACGACACTTAGTAGCTAGATCTCATTGCTGCGATAGCTGCGCATGTATGCATCGAAGCTGCAGTGACTGCAACAATGACAAATATAAAACTTACAAATGCATCGAAAAAAAGAAAAGTGGCGAAGAATGCGGCAGCATTATAAAAGTGGGCATGTGGAACCCATGCAGCAATTTAAAACGCCATTTAGAAAGATTCCATGCTAAAAAATCAAAAAAAGTAAAGCAGGCAGATGAACAAGATTTAAAGTTCAAGCAAAAGAAGTTGGAATTAAACAACCAGCCGTTGATTGCGTCTCATTTCCAGCCACAATCTGTAACTGTAGCAATGAACAAGGATAAGTTTATTTGGGGCATAATCCAATTAATAATGTCTGGTGTGGCACTACGCTTTTTCGAAAGCCCGGGATTTCAAACTTTAAATGGCGAAATAACTCGAAAACTAGGGGTATCCATTTCGAGAGAATCAATTCGCCGATATGTAGTTGATGCAGCAAACAAAATGCGAGAATCTTTGATCAACGATTTAAAAGACAAGCTTTTATTTATTAAGATGGACAGTGCAACAAGACAATTTCGAAGCTTTTTAGGAATCAACGTCCAATATTATGACAAAAATAAAGACAAGTCAGAGGTAAAAATGTTAGCTTGTGCAAATATAGCAAAAAGGCACACCAGTCGACAAATGTGCAACTTATTCACTGCAACAATGCAGCAATTTGGCATTGCGAAAAAAAATATTCTGTGTTTGGTTGTTGACAATCCCAGCAATATGACTAAAACGATTGAACACTTAAACGAAGATGACCCTGAAGTAGAATCAGACACCCCACAAGATGAAGCTGCCGATGAGTCTGAAGACTATGATGGCATAGAAGACAATTGGGAAATGCGCGTTAACATTCACCACATGCGCTGTGCTGTTCACACCCTACAACTTGCTATTAAAGACGGTCTAAAGCTACCAAACTGCGATAAATTACTGACGAAAACCCGCCATATATCTCCAAATATTTGCTCTTGCTGGAAAAACGAGGAAAAAAACGGCCAATACTTGATATGACAACAAGATGGGCTTCAACATATTTGATGATCAAACGCTTGTTAGAACCGCGAGAATCCATTGCAGAATTAGGTTTGCTTTCTCCAGAACTTCATATTTCACTTGCTATGTGGTCAAGCTTAGAAGATATTGGCTCTGTGCTTGAAATGCTCTATTCTGTTACCGTAAACCTGCAGGCCGAATCTTTAACGCCTGGAGCATTTTTAAAGAAGTGGTGCGCACTTAAACGAATCCTGCACAAAATAAATCGAACTATATAAGAAATAGTTGATCATCGCATTTTTCATGCTGTGTAATGCAAAATCAAAACGTTTATGACAAAAGATTAAAAGTTTCACAAGAAAGAAAGCGACATCAAAGAGTTGATTGCAAATCGGTATAAGATTCCTAAAGAATCCAAACAACAATTGCAAGAAGGCTACTGGGTGCAGCATCAGCCGCTGGGAAAGTGGTACGAGTTGGTCTGATTTATAAGACAACTCTGACGATGGAGAAATCATTGAGAGCGAAGAAATTGTCTCATCAATGGAAAAACGCGAGGAGGTTTTATTGCGGAACAAACTTTTTCTTGCCGGAGTGTTTGTCGATTCCGGATACCGAATTTTGCTGACGCCACAGCAAATGGAAAATGCAAAGATTGGAATATACAAAATTACTTTGAAAAATTATCATTGTTCTAGATCTGTATCGAACTTAACTTCATCAAGCATTGAGTCTGAGAAAGCGCCAGACTGTGTTGCAAGCCACAGCCAATCGTCAACATCGGAAGAGGATGAATTTGAGAGAGAGCTTGATTTGATTGAACAACGAAGATCATCCAGCATGCGCAGTAATGCCAACGACGTATTAAATAAAACGACTCAAGAATTAAACAAAAATATCGAGAAAATGATTGAAATTGGTCGACTTAAAGGAGGAAGAGCCGCTTCTTACTACAGCAAAAATTCTTAGCGCCATGCCGGTTACCCAAGTATCAGTGGAGCGATTGTTTTCTTCTATGAAATTCATTTTAAGTGACCAAAGATTGTCGATGACGCAAGAGTTACTGGAGTTCATATTATATTTGCGTGCTAATGCTGAACGACAAAACAAACTTTAAATGTTCATACAGCTACTGTATGAAATTTTACTGCTACTTTTTGTAAATAAATGGTGAAGTAGACATAAGACTCGCCATACTTTCCAGTGTTTTGTGAATTTCTTTTTAATTTTTCTTTCTGCTTTTCGTTTATTTTTCGGTAGTTTGACACAAAACTACAATGATTCAATTGTAAGTTGTTTTTCAATTTTCGCTTTCAATACAAATTCACGATACACATATTGCCTGGCTTATAGCAACCACATTTGCTTATTATCACAGATGTTTGAACATTAGTTTGAACGTGCAATTTTACTGCAAACGTGCTTAGAATAAGTCAATCACTTTATTTTCTGAACTCGAAAAGAACTTGATAAATTTTGACAGAAATCGAACTCGAACTTGAACTCGCAAAAATGAAAATGTCGAACTCGAACTTGAACTCGAACTCGCAAAACAAGCTGAACTCGAACCCGAACTTGAACTCGATACAAAAATCGACCGAGTTCGCAGCCCTGGTCTAAGCTATGGTTTATTTAAAGCCCCTACTTCTTGTTTGTCACCAACTGCACTGAAGGTGCCAGATAGGGCGAAACAGTGTCACTGTCTGCTGTTTGTTTAAACTGCATCGTTGATCTCTTGAATTACTTTAAGAGTTTGTGACCACTGGGCTGTGACAGCGCTACTGTTCCAGCAGTTGTTAGACTTGATGCACCTGCGACAACCGCCACTAATTCATAAGTAATGCGGCTTCACAGAGTACTGACAGACCATCCACTACAGTGGAATTAATATAGGTCCCACAAGTGTGACGGTATAAGCTATGGTTTATTTAAAGCCTCATCCACTTCTTGTTGGTCATCAACTGCACTAAAGAGACCAAATAGGTCGAAACTGTGTCATTGTTTGCGGTTTGCTCATTGTGAACTTTATTCCAAAAATAGCAGCCAACCAACTTGTCAAAAACTTGCATCCAACGTTTCGGCTCTCAACTGGTGTCATTTTCAATGCAAATAATTTACAACAAAAAGATTGGCTATCAACTTCGCCATATTGACACTAAAAAATAAAAACTCACAAGAAGCAATAGTCACGTGTGGCATTTTCATGCCCCTTTTAACGTATTTAATGCATATTTATTTAATTATAATGGCAACACTATCTTCAAAAAACACATGAAGACGGGTAGATGACAGATTAGCTGAGTAAGTGTTTCTTCATCTGGTGGTCTTGTATTTGACAGATAAGAAAGTGAAATAAACTGATAATTGACTACTAGTGCCGATGCTCTTGTTTGGACCGGCTTCACAGGGATAGTGTTTAATTGAAGGAAACCAAATCACAATTAAAGTTTTGGAACAACTGGTTGGTGTTAACAAAAGTGAGTCTTGATTTACTTCTTGTGTCTATTGTTGGGACCTTGACGAAACTCCCACAAATTGGTGACCTCAAAACCCCCCACACAAGTTAAATAATCTTAATAATCTTAATAAGCGAAGAGGAAAGGATTTGGAGTCTAAATTTAAACTAAGTTTGGTTTTAATTGCTGAATGTAAAGAGATTATGGAATGATGAGTTTAGATTTGTCAAGAGAACTGGTGAAAATCTTCGATCGGATCGTTGAAGTCATCTCGATGGTTTGGATTGGGTTGAAAATAGTTACACACTTCTGATTTGAGACTGGCATGATGCTCACCCAGGCGTTTTGGTAGAAAGTACCGGTTGAACTGTTCTTGTAGTATTTTTTACATTAGCCAAAATCGACGGAATCTAGCAATCCAATAATCCCATTTGCTTTTCTTTTCGGAACATAACACTAATATCCCTTTTTTACAGACCGACTTCCACCAGGTCGGTCTGTTTTTGATCAAATTCCTCATATTTCCCAGTCCAGTTTGGACGGGTTTGACAAATGCAAAACAAGTTTTCGGATGATCCTTGCCACTACAGACTTTTCCAAGGCTTTTAACTCTCACTGGTATCCATCTCTTCCACAAGCTTATTGAACCCTTAAACGCCTAAGTGGGTCGCTAGCGACCCGAGCCTTCTGTTTTTTCCTCGTATCTCTTGAAATGGCCGGCTACGTTCTGTGAGACTTCAAGTATTCCCAAAGAATTTATTCTTCTTCCATTTCACATTTATATTTTCAAAAATATTACACTGATAAAATAGTTATTAAGGATTTGAAAGAAAAAACCTATAGGGTCTCTAGCGACCCATGTTAGGTGATAGTGTAACTTTTTTTTTAAATTGCAACTTACGTAGTTAGTAGTTAATTGTAAAGTGCCACAAACATCAAAATAAATCGAACTATATAAGAAATAGTTGATCATCGCATTTTTCATGCTGTGTAATGCAAAATCAAAACGTTTATGACAAAAGATTAAAAGTTTCACAAGAAAGAAAGCGACATCAAAGAGTTGATTGCAAATCGGTATAAGATTCCTAAAGAATCCAAACAACAATTGCAAGAAGGCTACTGGGTGCAGCATCAGCCGCTGGGAAAGTGGTACGAGTTGGTCTGATTTATAAGACAACTCTGACGATGGAGAAATCATTGAGAGCGAAGATTTTGTAAATGGCCAATCATCACCTGAGAGATGTGATGACGCTTCTTCTATTGTCAGAAACCAGACCACAAGTGCAGACGATGAATTGACTGTCGGTTGTGGGGAAGAAAGTGATAGCGAAGACTTTTCTGAGCATGACAGTAATGATCTTACGGCTAGAAGCTTGTTTGCAGGAAAAATGGCCGTGTGAGGTTTGTCACGTGTCTCTCACCATCAAGAAGACGTGCACGTAATCTTAGACACACCAACAAAGACCAATTGGTGCTGCAAAAATCATCCAAAATAAAGTTGATCCTTTTGCTTACTTTATTGATGAAAATATGCTGAAGCATGTTGTCAAACACACTAACGAGCGTGCAAGAAGGGACCTCAGAAAAAGAAGCAAAAATCCAGATGAATGGATGCCATTTGACTTGTGTGAAATGGAAGGCATTGTCGATGTACTGTACCTCATTGGTGTGTATCGTTGTCAGTACGAATCCCTTCATTCGTTGTGGTCACCTGGCCCATCAGGAAGAGCTATATTTTTGGCTTCTTTCGACTGTAATCGATTTGAGCAACTTTTAGCAAACTTAGGTTTTGACAGTCGTGAAGATCGTAACACGGATGATAAGTCTGCTCCATTTCGGCAAATGTGGGAACAGTTTTTTGAGAATTACAGAAAACATCATGCTGTCAGCGCTTATGTAACCGTGTATGAACAACTAAGGTCATTTCTAGGTCGTTAGTAGTTTTGTTCTAGTATATGCTCAACAAGCTAGACAAGTGCAAGCTGAAGCTCTTTGTTGTGTGACTGTCTCGCTGGCTACACATTCAATGGTATGCTGTATATTGGATGTCAAGGAAATCAGAGAAACGTTGGGTGGTCATCTGATGTTGTGAAATTCCTCTCGACATTACTGCATTTTTCTGGAGTCCATGTCACAGCTAATAATTGATTTACCAGTTCCCAGCCTGCTGCAAACTTACTCCAGAAACAAATCATTTTGCTGGAAACGATGAGAAAAACTAACAAAAACTTTCCATTAAATTTGCAACACGGAAGGCAAAAAGGATTGGATCAAGCTGGTTAGCTTTAGTGACAGGCAAACGTTAGTATCGAATGTACCCAGGAAAAACAAAGATGTGGTTTTGCTTTTCAACTATGCTCAATGACAACAAAATTGATGGAGATTTATGTTTGCCTATAATAACACTAGACTACAATGCTGATAAGGCATCTGTTGACCAAGTTGACCAACTTTGTCATAATTACAATGTGCAGAAAAAGACCAAGCGCTGACCACTTGCATACTTCTTCAACTGCCTCAATATTGCATGTATCAATAGCATGGTGATTTTCCGAGCAAAACTTCTACAGAGGGAAAAAAGTCAGTTATCGACGCCAAATATTTTTAGAAAGCTTAGGGGTTTGCTTCATCCATGGCTACAGCAACGAGTACGAGTCAAGAAACTTCCAAGAGGCACTAAGCTATCATTACAAAAATGTGAGTACAAAACTGACATTGGCACCTTTGAATCAGCAGCATATTAGGGTGGAAAGCATAAAAGAGACAGTACA
This sequence comes from Trididemnum clinides, assembly GCA_963675345.1. NCBI lineage: Eukaryota > Metazoa > Chordata > Ascidiacea > Aplousobranchia > Didemnidae > Trididemnum > Trididemnum clinides. The sequence goes on from OY776287.1 coordinate 26,720,737, forward strand.
ACATCTGTTCATCTTCTCTGGATCGCAAAACAACTGACGCGTTCGAAGAATGTAATAAGCCATCTTGCATTGATCACAAACAGGTCACGATTTTATGTTCCTATTGTGCCGCATGATTTTTGTGCCTTAGCATTATCATGCCTATTGTGTTAGAAGCTAACAAACTGCAATCGTTTTATTGTTTTTACTTCCTTTTGTGCTAAATTTTGATGTTACACAATATTTCAATAGTCGTTTGTTGCTGGTAGTATGCAGTGTTCATCTTAACTTTTGATCGGTCACTTTTTGTACAAAATGAAAAATATTACACTTGTGATTTTTGCAAATTTTGTCAGTTTTTTTTTGAAGCATCATGCTTAGCTGTAAATAATGATGAACTTGAAACATGTTGATTAGTTTCATGACCATGTTTTAGGAAGATGAACAAACTGAAAGCTTGAGCAAAGACATTTCAATACGCCGGGTCGCTAGCGACCCACATAGGTAATAGTGGTTGGCGAAACACTTGGGCGTTTAAGGGTTAAGCTGGTCTCCCACATTATTGTGATCGATGGACTCAATCTTTCCTTTCTGACTTAAGCGCTTGTGTGATTTTTCAAAAATCACAAAAAAGCCGCTTTTTCGAGGCCGTCTAGACGTTTCGAAGGATCAGTTCTTAGCTTAGTTTGTTTCTCTCTAGTCATCGACGATCTCCCTGCATCTCTATATTTTCTTCAGTCAATTGTTTGCGAAAATTGCTCAGAAATTTCTTTTCTTTCTGCGCTTTTTTCTTTTTTAGCTCCACTTTAATGCGAACAAGGCATTGCTACTACCATTCAATCAATAAAATTCCTATATGAGGGGCAATAAATCAAGAACAGTTATAATGCTATGTCTATGGAATAATAAAAGGTTTAAAATGAGTTAAAAAACAAAATGTGAATAACACGCAATGCATCATTATCAGTTACCAGTAATCTGTTAGTAAAATGCAATCTTCCTGTTTAATAGAAATAACAAAGCATAACAGGATTGATGTGAAATGATTTTGTAAAATTTGACCCATAAACAAATTGATTGATCCATATGCGACATTTGGGTTTAAGATTTAGGAGTTTAGGGCTTAAAAATATGCTATGTTTGGGAAGTTATATGCTTTAACAATTACAAGGACCCGATTTCATGTTTCTGGCCACGGGGCCAGGAAGTACTCTGAGGGCCTGAATTTTTTGAAAAAGAATATTTAAGCAAATTTTTTGTGGCCAAAATGAAGGAAAACATTAGTCATGATGTCACAAAAGTTATTGTATAGGTTATGCATTTGTCAACAAAAAAAATAGAAAGCTTAGGCCTAAATAATTGTTAACATTTCGTGCGACATTTTCAAAAATCCGGGCCCGGTACCAAAGGTATCCCCTGGACTCCCTTGTCAACGCTCCTGCTAGGAAGGGTAATTAGTAGCGCAAGTTTTTCAGTAAAGACAATTGTTTGATAGTAAGTTTGAGGGGCGTGATTTATTGTAAGAGTTCTGGATACAAAGAGTAAGTTTGATGTTCTTAATTTGATAGGTCAATAAAAAGACAATTTTTTGTTTTCAGGGTAATAAAGTCACTTTTATATAATTAACACTGTCAGTCAAAATGCTTCTTTCATATTCATGAGGAAAGCTGATAATTGTGGTAAAACTTACTGCACTTCACTTTTGTTTAAGCTTGCAATGTTTGCAGATTTTTTGTGCGGTGGCACAGATTGTTACGTCTTGTTACAAATAAACGACTATGGCGCAATAATAATCTAAGTCAAACGAAATTAAGTGTAACTGCGTTGCAACCGAATAGTTGTAACAATTAGGAGGCGCAACACTGTCATTCGTTAGGCAAAAAACGTTTGCTGTATAGCGAAGAGGCATCTAGGATACTTGTTTAAACTGTAAACAGCATGAAAAGATAGAAGTAAATATTAATATCAAGAAAAAGCGAGTATTAATATAGCTTTGAAAAAAGCTGTTTGAGCCATTAGCTTTTTGTGACGCTCTCATCAGTGGCGGTATGGCGTCAAAAGGGAAGATCTAGAACAGTGGTTCTCTAACTTTATACCCCCACGGACCCCCTGTGGATGTCAGAGGTCTCCACGAACCCCCAAGTTTTCAAGATAGGATCTGAGCCCAAATTATACAATAAAACGCATACCAGTGTTTCATAAAAGCATAGTGTAATGTTGCAATGAAAAAATAAGGGTTAAACAAACAATCACTCGGAAACCTCAAAAACACGAATTCTATCACGCATCGATCATCTATCACTGATAGGCTAACAATCACACACGGTGAGACGGATGCTCTTGTTTGTTTTCCACAAGGCGTTTGATCCTCGGAGCTGTTTTGGAAATGGCCACCCTCATGTCAAAGCGGACGTCAAGACGTGCCCGCAGCTTAGTTTTCATGACGACCAACGCGGAGAACCCGGTTTCGCAGAGGTAGGTCGTGGCAAAAGGGAGTGTCACTCGGAGCGCTTTCCCTGCGAGATTGGGGAAGGCCTCGTAGTTGCTTGCCAAAAACTCCGAGGGACTGGCAACGGTCGAGAACTGTATCTTCAGTTCAACTCGTATCTTCCGGAGGCCTTCAACTTGATTAGATCATCCTTCAGCTTGTTCTCCTCGTCGATATGGTCAATTGGAATCGTGAAAGGATCTACTATCCACTGCTCGACCGACAGATTCGGGAAGTATTCATCAAGACTGTCAGACAGAGACTTCAGATAACCCTTGATGTCAATGATAAGCGTGGAGGATAAATCATTCTCAGCGTCGTTATCCGCGAGCTCAGGGAAGTTGACAAATGACTCCTTCTCCACGTGGTTGCTCCAAAGCCTCAACTTTTTCTTCTCGCGAAAATTTAATAGCTCAGAAATACACTGCAGCAATGTTTTTATTAAACAAGCATCAGTTCAGAGTTGAAAAAAACTAAAAATGACTAAAAACACAATAACAGCTTTAATGAGAAGGATGTGTTTTTTTTCCCTATTGATTGGTCAATTCTAGGAATTACTTTGCTTACACAGCGCATCTAAAGTCATTCCCAGGCGCAGCAAGGCGGTTCCAGCTTTTCGTTTTTTGCTCATTAAAGCTGAGAACCCCAGCCTGCACTCTCTCGTTGACGGAAAAATCAATAATTGTGGAACAGCGTGAGTGGCTAGGTTAGGGTACGATGACTCCATGCTCAGCCAGATGTTTATAGGACAGTCGCATTCCTTATGTTTGATCTTTGGTGCCTCATCAGCTTGAATGTTTATTAGCTCTTCTTCTTCTCCAGTTCCCACTGGCAGATCGGCTGGATCAATGAAGAATGGGTTGATGCAATAAGCGCAAGATGTAACGTCAGGAAAGTAATGCATCAACTCCTTTTTTAGTTGCGAAAGATGGCAGACAATTTCTTCAGAAAATTCATCATTAGGTTTGTCCTCAACCGAGGTGAGAAGTTGGACATTGCGTACTTTTTATTCTTCACGTTCTCTATCCAGGGTGCCAGCTTTGAAATATACTCAGGTAAAGTTTCGTTGATCCCTTGGAATGACATATCGAAGTGGTTTAGAACTTCAAAAATGTCGGATAAATAGGCCAATCTCGTAACAAACTCCTTACTCTCAAGATCTACCTGAAAATTGTAATTCTTTTCCCTGAAAAATTGAAATAGTTTATCCCGCAGTTTAAAAAGATGCCTCGTCGCATTACCTCTGGAGAGCCAGCGCACTTCCGTGTAATTGAGAAGACAGGTACGTTTGGAGCCAAAATCTTCGCAAAATCGCTAAATAATCGGGTATTTACGGCAGATGTTTTTACAAAATTTGCCAGTTTGATAACTCTCTTCAAACGTAATAGCATTTTCTCAAGAAGCGCCTTTGCACAAAGAGCAAATCTATGTATGAAGCAATGAACAATGGTTGCGTTTGATGAAACAGTTTTCACGTAAGCTGTAAGCCCAGATTTACGTCCCAGCATGGAAAGAACCTCGTAGACTGTACAGCCAATCAACTTTTTTCAGTCCAGTTCATTCTGTTTGAAAAATTGTCCGAAACCTCAAAAACATCCTTTCCTTGTTGTTGGGCTGGAAAGTTCCTTGCTCATCAGCAAATCTGTTTTTATATCATTGTTTTGAGTACTATAGCGAACATAGACGAGTAATTGAGCACTGTTTGTTATGTCCGTCGACTAGTCCAGTGGCATAGAAAACGCAAACTTTGAGTCTTTCACACCCGAAATTACTTGGTCGGCAGTATCAATGGACATCTCTTCTATTCGATTTTTAACCGTGTTGTTAGAGAGGGATACAGTTTCCAGCTTTGCAGCCGCCTCCACTTTAATTACGTTGTTAACCGTCAACCGTTAATCATTGCTGCTGGCATTACCTGAAAGAAACTCGCCGATGGTATGTGCTTTCATGCTTTTAGCAACTAGAACAGCAATTTCATACGATGCTTTGACAACACCCTCCTTTTTCTGATAAATCACGCCAGCCTTGTTTAGGCGTTGTCTTTTTTCATTCTCTCCGAGTCGCTGGAAGTTACTCTCGTCTTGTTCTTTCTCTTTAACACGATTTGTCACAAGGTGACCCTTGAGGAGGCTAGGTTTCGTTGCTGACTTAGAAAGTGTCTTTATACAAATTGCACATTGTGGCAGAGATTCTCTCCCACGCTCAATGGCTATGAACCCATACTTTGTGTACGTTGGACAGTACTTTCGCTTCAACATTTAGAAAAATACTTTATACATTCAGCTAAAGATTCTTCTTCTTCTTTCGGCTTCTCCCTATTCAGGGTCGCCACAGCGCGAAAGTATTTTCCACTTCTCCCGGTCGACTTCGTCTCCTTCCTTAGCTCCAACCCTTTCCATGTCTTCTCTTGCCAAATCCATCCACCTTCTCCTTGGCCTTTCTCTTTTCCTTCTACCCGGTACCGCCATCTCCATCATCGTTTTTCCCACGTAGCCTTCTTTTCTCCTTTTCACGTGGCCATACCAGCGTAGCCTTGCATTCCGAAGTTTGTCTCCTAGCTTTGCGATCTTTGCAGTCCCTCTCACGTATTCGTTTCTTATCTTGTCCTTTCTTGTCACTCCCAGTGCCCATCTCACAATTTTCAACTCTGCAACTTCCATTTTTCCCACCTGTCTTTCCGTCACTGCCACCGTTTCCATTCCATAAAGCATGGCTGGTCTGACAACACTCTTGTACATTTTACCCTTAACCCTTGCTGATAATTTCCTGTCGCACAGAACTCCAGACACCTTTTTCCAATTCATCCAGCCTGCTTGGATCCTTCTCCTCACTTCTTCCTCACATCTTCCATCGCTACTAATTGTTGAACCCAGATATTTAAAATTTTTTGCTCTCTTTAGCTTTTCTCCTTGCAGCTTCAACTCTTCGCCATCATCCACATCCCCAGCCTTCAAATACTCGGTCTTGCTTCGGCTCACTTTCAGGCCTCTTCTCTCCAGTGAATTTATCCACATCTCCAGATCATCCTCTAGCTCCCTGCAATTTTGCCTAGACAGCACTATGTCATCTGCAAACAGCATATCCCATGGTGCGTCCTTCCTGATGTCCTCCGTCAGCTTGTCCATGATGGTGGCAAAAAGGAATGGGCTGAGTGCTGAGCCTTGGTGAAGTCCAACACCTACCTCGAATTCCTCAATCAACCCTGCTGCACTTCTCACAGTTGTTATCGCTCCGTCATACATGCCCTTAATAATCGTTAGATAGCACTCTGATGTTTCAGCTAACCGCAAGCATTCCCACAGTTCCTCTCTAGGTACCCTGTCGTATGCCTTCTCCAAGTCAATAAAGGCACAGTGCACCGCCTTCTGCCCTTCATTCCACTTTTCCAACAGCATCCTCCAACAGAAGATTGCGTCGGTGGTACTCCTTCCTGGCATGAACCCAAATTGTTGCTCACCAATCATCACCTCCTTCCTTATCCTTGCTTCTATTACCCTCTCCCACAGTTTTATAGAGTGACTCATCAACTTGATTCCTCTGTAGTTTCCACATTCTTTGATGTTTCCTTTGCCTTTGTACAAAGGTACAAGCACGCTCCTCCTCCATTCATCTGGCATCTTTTCTCCTTGTAGAAGTCTATTAAAAAAGTTCACTAGAAACTCCACACCTTTATTCCCTAAAGCGATCCATACTTCCACTGGTATGTCATCGGGTCCTTGCGCCTTTCCCTTCTTCATCTTTCTCAACTCAGTCCTGACTTCTTCTACAGAGATATCTTCCACGTCCCTTTTTGTCTCTTTTGTTCTCATTTCTCTCTAGGGTTTTCTTGGTTGAGTAGGTCGTCAAAATATTCCTTCCATCTCTGTTTCACTTTCTCTTCTTCCATCAGTATCTCTCCAGTTTTACTCTTGATTACTCTTACTTGTTGTACATCCTTGCTTTGTCTGTTTCTCTGCTTTGCCATTTTAAACAACTCATTTTCTCCCTCTTTCGTTTCCAGTTTTTTTGTACAGTTCTTCGTATGCCTTGTTTCTTGCCTTTGCCACTTCTCTCTTAGCTTGTTTTCTTGCAGTTTTATAGGCCAACTTGCTTGCATCATCTCTCATGGTATGCCATACCTTTTTAGCATTTCTCTTATCCTTCAGTCTCTCCTGGACTTCCTGGTTCCACCACCACGTCTCCCGTCTACCTGCCGTGCTAATTTTTCCTGATGTTTCACCCAATTCCATTCTGGCAACGCTCCGTATCACCTCAGCTACTCTTTGCCGGTCTTCCTTTGCACCAAGTATTCCGCTTTTAATCACTTCCATTTTAAATTTGTTCTTCACTTAGAAGTCTTTCAGCTTCCATCATTTTATTCTCTTCACAAGTTTTGGTGCTTTCCTCCACTTCGTCCAGATGATTATTGCACTTACTACTATTCTGTGCTGTTTTGCTACACTTTCATTGACCATAACCTTTGTATCCACCACCTCCTTGATTCTTCTTCTTCTTACCATAATGTAATCCACCTGTGAACTGCGTCCGCCACTGTTGCAGGTGACTCTGTGTGCTGGTTTCTTTACAAAGTAGGTGTTAGTGATCGCTAGTTCCATTCTCTTAGCAAAATCCACCACTGCTTCCCTTCTCCTACGTGCCCATTCAGGTTTGCTCCCACCACAATTCTTTCATTCTTTGGTATCTTTTCCACTGTCTCATTTAGATCCAGCCAAAATGCTTCCTTTTCTTCACGTATGCACCCCACCTGTGGGGCATACGCTCTGATAACATTCAACATAACACCATCAACTTCCATCTTCAAGCATATTATCCTGTCTGTCACTCTCCACAACTCCACTACCCTGTCCAGATGCTCCTTTTTCAATATGATTCCCACGCCATTCTTTTTGTTTTCGCTTCCATAGTACCACATTTTATATCCTCCACCTATGCATCTTGCTTTCTTCCCCTTCCAGCGAGTTTCCTGCACACACAGTATATCCACCCCTCTTCGCTCCATAAGGTCCGCCACTTCTCTTCCTTTACCGGTCATGGTTCCAACGTTTAATGTTGCAACCTTCAGCTTGATCTTCTTAGCTTTCTTCCTCTCTTCATTTCTCTCCTTCTTTCTTCTCCATTGCTTTCCACCTCTTCTTTGCATCCAAGTAGCACGTCCGCCAGTGGCCCTTGGTGCCCAGTCACTGGTAACGGTCGTTGTTATCCCGGGCCTCGACCGATCCGGTATAAAGTCAGATACGACGCGCATTGAAAACATTTGGCTAGGTTTTACGCCGGATGCCCTTCCTGTCGCAACCCTCCCCATTTTTTCGGGCTTGGGACCGGCACCAAGGCTGCTCTGATTCGAACAACCTTAGAGGCTGGGTTATACATTCAGCTAAAGATTAATTAGTTTTAAACAAATTATAATTTAGCTCTTATATATATTCAGCTAAATATTTTATATTGCTTCGACTACTTCTAACAATATTAAAATTAGTTTTAAACAATGTAAGAGGAATAAATAAGCTACAATTCTACTGCAACCAGCAGTTGACCTTACTGCTCAAGCCAACTCTATATTCACTTCATTTATCAGACAATTAGCCTTTCAATTGGCGTGTAAAGCCCAAATAAAAACAATTATGACATAATAATTTAAAAGTATTTTCAAATTTTTAATATTTATTGTTGTAGCTCATCAACTTTAGTAAGTTGCTCGCGAACCACCTGAAAGACTCTCGCGTACCACAGTTTGGGAACCTCTGATCTAGAGTGAGTAAGTGTTTTGTGCGATTAATTTGGACGTTAGGTAACCAAGACAAGCCAATCATAGCGCTATTGTATTGTAAAGCGCGGTAAAGAAAGATTTTGCAATGGCGAAATGCTAAAGAAAGCGCAGCAAGAGGCCAAATAAGAACGCCGCAATTATCGAAAGAGTTTGAGAGTACAAACAAACTCTTTCTGTCTGCATAACACCGGGCGCCGGGTCTTGATATAAGCAGTCTCTAAGAGATTAAGATGGAAAGAGCTGCCTGCTGCGGCGAGGATTGAAAACCGCTTGTTATCATAGTTTAATGCACATTGATCGTTATCTAAAAGATGTTGACCAAGGGCAGAGTCATGGTCCGGTTTGGTGTCGTTTCGTTTGCACGATCTGTGTGGTTGAGATCGGCGTGGACCGGCCAATTGTTGTCTTAACCATTGCGGAACATATTGCTTGATGCGATCCTGCAGTCGTTAAGATGTTTGCCCTACGTACCAACTATCATAGTGGCCCTTTTATTCATATAGGATAAAACTTATCTGAATGGTAGGTGGAACATCCTTGCGGACCACAGGTAGCATGCGCTTTGATCCGAAGACCAAGCCGGTGCTGATGGAACCATAGCAGCTTTTCACAGCGGTTTTGACTTCTTTTTCTAAGTTTGTGGAGGGCTTACTTATCCAAGGGACCCTCAAGTACACCGGGCACTTTTCTGAGCCGAATCGCTTACAGGCGGAGAACTGAGCAATTTTCTCGGCAATCTGAGCGTTGATGACGTTTTTAGGATAGCCATTTTCCAGTAATATTTTCTTGATCCGTTCTATTTCTTCATTGAGTCTACGCTTGGAGCAAATTATTAGGGCTCGATGCACCAACGTAGGTATTAGACTTATTTTATGTTTGAGAGGACTAAAGGACTCGCAACGCAAATACTGGCCGGAGAAAGTGGGTTTCCGTTATACCTCAATTTCAAAGCCAATATCTGTTCTTTCGATGTAAACGTCAAGAAACGGTAGACATTTGTCTTTCTCTTTTTCAAAGGTGAAATTGAGGGATGGATAAAGGCAGTTGAGTTTGGTCAGAAATTCATCTGCTTCAGCTTCGTGATCGAAGATGGCAAACGTGTCGTCAACATATCTGAAGTATGTTGGAGGCTTCTGCGTTTGAGAAAAAAACTTTTCTTCATAATATCCAACAAAGATGTTAGCCAAAGCCGGACCAAGTGGTGAATAGTTCATTTATGTAGGTGCAATGTGCAAGCTCACTATCAGATGCTATTATACTATTCTACAATGGAATCAACTGTCAAACAGGTGACCTGACATATTCATTTCAACAATTCAATTTGATTTTCCTTTAAATTTTCTTAATTCCTTGCTGGCTGCTCATTCTGTTGCATGTTCTTTTGTCTCTGCTTGGCAAGCCCTGGGGAGTAAAAAGAGTGCTTGCTTTTTCTCAAATTTTGAGGCTTGATTCCGCTAGCTATATAAAACTATTATAAAGCAAAATACCAATAATATATTCCATGTGATGCGATTTCACACAGTAACGCCGTTTTCTTGGTTGCCTCTCAAACTTTCTCAAGCTCCTACCGGCTACGCATCATGTTGCATGCTCGTTTTTCCTTACTTAGATATGCTCAGATGAGTTAAAAGAGACATCGCTTTTCCCAAAATTTTTAGCTTTGATCTCGGTAGCTCTATAAAGCTATTATCAACTCAAATAGCAAAAATTTTTCCCTAAGTATGGTGCGATTTTACTCCGGCAGGGCATGCCATGACCTGTACAGATTTAAAACGTATCGATTAAGGCAGCTCCGCCAGCTTCACCGTACAAACATTTGTTAGAGCAGCAACGAAAAGTGTTAGTAAATATAGGCCATAGTTCCTGTGCAGGTAATGGTTGTCATCTTGATCAAGATTGGAAGTGTTCGAAAAGAAAGAATGATGTCACAAGGTATCATTCGTATTTTTAAAAAGTGTCAGAGGAGAAGGTTGGGGTGAATCACAGTCAACAATGATGGCGGCGCCCAAATGGTGGCTGTTTTGACGATTAAAGAAATGAGCTATTTAGTGGTAGACCTATTTGACGATTTGGTGGGCCTGCTTTCGTATTTATATTTGTGGTATTAAGTTCTTTGGTTGCGCTGTTTGCTTTAATTTGTACAGCAGGAAAAGGAGCCATGCCTTTCCCCGAAGTCGTATAACTTGTTCCAATAGGCGTCTATTCTCTTTTCAAACAAAAACGTTTCCTCTGTATCCTTTTCACAAACTGATGTTATTACTGTATTATTTTGATCTTTTCTTAGACTTGGGATTTCTTTACATTAAATTTTGCCCCAAATCCAAACCTCTCTACATTAAAATAAAGATCAGTGTTTCCTACCGATACAAAGAGCGTATCAATTACCAATATCAGTAATGAGCATTACTATTTATGTTGCTATTAGAATGATAGTAAACAAATTTGCTGCCTGCTGATGTTTTCACTATATAATCGCAAGCATTGCGATGTCATTTAAGATTGCACTGGACAACAAATTTTTTGACAAATTGTGTTTATCATGATATTATGATGTTTTTGGGGCGCTGATTTCAAAAATGGCATTAATAATTTCGTATTGTCAATGATTTTGTCGCTATTTAAAATTTTATGAAATTATAATTTCAAGTTTGTGTAATACACATAATGGATTTGTAATTTGAAATATTACACTCAAAATTAAAAAAAATCTCATATGAGCGATTCAAAAAAGCACTGTTAGGACATTGCAAATAAGCCATAAAACATTTTAATGAAAAATGAACGTTTGAATAATGTTTTTGCTTGTATGTGGTGTTACATTTCCGCATCAAATTCCATAAACAGTCTCCCATCATGGCTTCGTTCCACCTTCCTTGATAGCGCTTTTCCATCATTTGGATGTCTTGGTGAAACCTTTCACCATGCTCTTCGCTTACAATCCCCAAGTTATTCCGAAAGAAATCCAAGTGAGAATGCAAAAAATGTAACTTCAAAGACATGCGGCAACCAAGCTTTTCATAACTTTTAATCAAATTTGACACCACCATTGCATAGTCGTCTCTTCGATGATTCCCAAGAAATCCTTCCACAATTATTCTAAAGCTTGCCAAGCATTTCTCTCCAAATCAGACATTTGTTCCTCCAGCTCTTCAGATGCCAGCATTCTTTTTATTTGTGGCGCCACAAATATACCACATTTAACTTTTGCTTCAGATATGCTTGGGAACATCTATCTAATATGGCAAAAGGCACGGCTTGTCGGTTTTAAAGCCTTAACAAACTGCTTGGTCAGTGTGAGTTAAATACGCAGTGGAGGAAGCAAAATTTTGCTCCCTTCAATAAGAGATGAGTTTAGAAGATTGTGGGAGCCTGGTGTGAGATGTTCGCGAGCTGGCCAGTTTTGACCAAGTAATGCTGCTTATCCGCTCTACTATTCCACAAACAAAGAAAACAAGAATGCTTTGTATAGCCTTTTTGCAATCCCAAACGAAATGCGATCATTTTATAATCTCAGCATACTTCCCAATTGTGTTCATTGTATTGAATTAATTCCAGTAATATTTTTACGGATTCACGATCTTCCTTTATCTGAACAGAATGTGCTATTGGAATGGATGGATACACATTACCATTATGTAGAAGGACTGCTTTCAAGCTTCGCTTAGAACCGTCAATGAATAAACGCTAATCCGAAGCTAAGTAGGCAATACCAATCTCTTGAAACAAGCCCTGTATATCAGTACAATAACAAAATGAAGGATGATCAGAAACAGAGGACATTGCATAAAAAATTGCAAAGGTCACATTTCGTTTTCTTGGCTTGGAAATCTTGCACGAAGGAGCAAACAAATTCCATTCCTAGAGACGAGAAGAAAGTACAGTATCTCTGCTTTTGCCTTTGTAAGACCCAGGTCTCTAGTTAGATCATCCAATTCATTTTGATTCGCAAAATGAGGATCTTTGCTGGAACACGGAGTGTTAACCTCAAAATCAGTATCGTCATCTTCCGATGAGGTTGATGATATAGCATGAGTTTTTGGAGGTTGAGGAATAGACAGTTCTAGGCCATGGTTGACAGGAGCAATAGATGAAGGAATACTTGGATAAACAATTTTTTTCTGTCCTTTGTCTTTTTGTATTGGAAATGTCCATCATGCAAAAATAGCAGTCATCATGACGATTGGTAGGTTCTCTCCAGATTCAGGTAATGGCAAATGGCATACATTTACGACTTCCTCGCATCCATCCTTCTATTGTTGATCTGTAACTTCCACAGCAAAAATGTGGAGCCCAAGATTTATCTTGGTCGCCCATCTTCAAGCCAAAATATGTCTCATAGGCTATAAAGAATTTGGTTTCTGGTATAACTTTGTGCTTCTTTTTCTGTGGACTGTTGTAATAGTCACAAACATAGCAGAAACAGTCAGAAGAAATTTTGCAAGGTATTTTAACACTAATATTTACTGAAGTATTGAAAATATTAATAGCATTAAATTTAATCTGCAAGAAAGAATAAAATATAGCATATTTCTGAAATACGCAACTTCACTGCAGTAGGCCAAACTCGCAATTTGTCTTACTGCTAAACTAACTACAGTATTGGTACCAGATTTAACAAGCCACCTCCCATAAATCAACTCTAAACTGCTGACACTGGACCAGCTCAGACATGTGCATTAAAAACCCGCCAAAATTGTGTCCAATCACGTGAAAGTAAATGACAATTGGCTAATTTACTTCTCTAGCACCATCTAGAGAGTGATGAAAACAATAAAAATGTCATGAATGAAATAACACAATATTGAAAAGTAATATAAATGTCACTTTATGCTAAAGTTGTATTATTATTTAGTAAATTACAAACTTCAATCTGTTGCAAATATTTTCAAAACCATTGACACTATGCAAAAACTAACATCAAAATCGGCATCAGCAACCTCAAAAACAAAAAGAAACACTAAAAAAAGGAGATAAACAAAAACTTGTTGCCTAGTGTTATGACTGTCGTGAGTTCGTTATTGCTGTTCGGTATTATTCTTCAGTTGTCCTGGGTTCGTTAGTTTACTATACCGTATTATTCCTTGATAATTTCCTCACTCGGTATGACAGTTAATAAATATATTAACGGAACAGAATAGAACAGAACATAATCATTAAATCGGGCGATACGAATATACAGGGTGTCCCAAAAGTAACCGAACCCAAATTTTGATAAAAATTAAATATCAAAACCAACAAACTTCTTAAACATATTTAGTATTTACAATTGTTCAAAATGTCTACCTTGAACTTCAGTACAATCAAGACATTTTTTGACAACACTGCGACATACTTTCTGGGTATAAATACTTCCAGGTACATACTTCCAAGGTGTCCCAAAAGTAACCGAACCATAAACTTACATAAAAGTTTGATATTAAAATTAACAAATGTAATTTCTTTTTAATGTCTTTGTATGGTATTTTTTTACTATTGCTTACATCATTGCCTAATTCCTGCTCAGTGTGCGCTGCTGGTACCCACATTTTTCAAAAATGCAGCGAAGGACTTTAGATTTAAACAAGCGTGGACTAGGACAATTAATTAACCTTGCAAGCCTAAGACCAGGGGTGGCCAAACGTGGCGCATTGCATGTTTAGAAGTAGCGCATTGCAGGTTTAAGATTTTTCGGGCAATTTGAGTAAGTGTCCTTTGAAGTCAAAACGGTGGTATATTTATACTTTGAAGTCAAAGCAACGCCATATTAAGGGGTGATCTCCAAAAAAAAAAAAAAAAGAAAAAAAAAAAGGTCCTCACTTGGTTGGCGTCACGTTTGGTGGCATCTTTAGGCCAAAAGTGATGGTAAAGGTGCAGCAAAACAGGCGATGACCTTTTTTTTTTTTTTTTTTTTTTTTTTTGGAGATCACCCCTTAATATGGCGTTGTTTTGACTTCAAAGTGTAAATATACCACTACACGTTGGTATGCAATGAAAAGAAATGAATGTTTGTGTGGCGCATCTTGAACTGAATGTTTATGTGGCGAAAAATTTTGGCGCATGGACTGAAAGATTGGCCACCCCTGCCCTACATTTATGGCGCATCCGACACGGGTTGGTAGAAGAGTTGGCGCTTTGCATAAAAAGCTTGGCCACCCCTGCCTAAGACAATTGAACGACTGAAACAGAGTATTCAGCACAAATGGAATCAAATTTCAGAGGAAACTTGCCAGAAAGTATGTCGCAGTGTTGTCAAAAGATGTCTTGATTGTACTGAAGTTCAAGGTAGACATTTTGAACAATTGTAAATACTAAATATGTTCAAGAAGTTTGTTGGTTTTGATATCTAATTTTTATCAAAATTTGGGTTCGGTTACTTTTGGGACACCCTGTTTATATGCACACGAATCACGTGACACGATAAAGCCATGGAATTTTGATAAGGTTGGTGTGAAAGCAATGCAATTTCCTATACCAAATGTCAACATTAATATTTGACACCCATTATAGGAAATACTGATAGTGATATTAAAAATGAAGCCAAATACAATTAAATTAAAATCAAATGTACACGCAATCACCACATGACCAAAGAGTGCTTGTAAAAGAATTCAAGGCAGACGAAAAAAACATGCTTAAACAACACCTATACAAATAATACCTTGTTGCATCTTGATATCGCGTTAGATGTTATAGAATTAATTTTAGCTAAAACTGTTTCTTGAAAAGCAATCGATTAGAAAAAACATTATGGGCGGGTGTGCATGGCCACTACATGCATCCCAAGTTTATCACGTGTAGGCATTGTTCTATTTACCCTCCTTTCATTGCAGGCATTCTCAAACTAAACAGACTTTTATCCGTTAAATTTAGCAAGTGCTTGAAAGTATATCAAAGTTGTCGAAGGGCGCCAAGATGATTGATGTGTATTTTCAGGATTTAGCCAATAAATATTAGGATCGCAACTTACGACTTTTTTGGGTACTATAGTCGAATTCATATGAGCTAACGCCTATGAGTGCGCACAGGTTGCTTGGTTCTGGCATAAACGCTTCCAGGCGAAGAGCAAACTAACCCGAAATGAAGCACTCACAGTTAAGTTATGGCAATAGCAAGGACCCATTTAACAAATATCGAGATAAAAAATATCAAATCAGCTGGCTGGCTGCGCCGGCCTCACCCAATTCTAATGAGGTCACAAATTAGGTTTTTATTAAGGTGATTTTGCAAAAAGGGTTCAATTTTTGGAAACATCTTCATATTAAGATCTGCGGTAGCCAAAGACTGTGTCAATCGTGC
The DNA here is from genome assembly GCA_963675345.1 of Trididemnum clinides. Classification (NCBI taxonomy): domain Eukaryota; kingdom Metazoa; phylum Chordata; class Ascidiacea; order Aplousobranchia; family Didemnidae; genus Trididemnum; species Trididemnum clinides. The sequence continues at coordinate 26,736,246 of OY776287.1, forward strand.
CAGAAGTATTATGACATCGTAGACCGAGTTTTAAGCGTGCGAGCGAAAAAGAGAAGCATGCTTAGAAGGCTTAAAAAAAGCCTTAAACAACCACAGATTATTAGGCATGGGTGTACAAATGATGAATCCTGGTAAAGCGTATAAGAGTTTTGAAAATAAGAGTGGCCTATGACAAAAGAAAAAAGTTAAAAGCTCTGATAATTAGATTGTGCTTGTGTTGCCCCGATGCATCATTATGGTAGTTCGTGATACCCGGTATGACATTTAAAATGTCATTTCAATATTTTAAAGCTTTCAAAAAATACCTCCACCATTAACAGTCATATAATCACAGAAGACATATTTTGTAGATGATTTGCTGTTGAAGCCCAGAGCCGACTACCTCCGTTTAAAGAACGTGTAATCTATTGAGTAAAATATGTAGCTACGATAACGTTAAATGTCATCACCCACTTCATAGACAACTATCGTCGAGTAACCAATCAATTTATTGACACGATAAAACTTATTACTCAATTGTTACCAGTTACGTCGTAATGTTAATTTTGCTTTAGCCACAGACCACCGTCTAGCAAATTCCATGTCGTTTTGCTGCGCTTACACGCAGTTGGTCACCTAATCACAATCTGAGGTTTTTTCGCTGTCTCTTCGTTAAGTGACTCTAGCAAAAAAACACAGCATTATTTTACCCTGTATATGTGATTATGTCTTATGCACGTTAAAATATGTAGCACTTGATAACGTTAAATGATCAAAGTTGAACTGAACTAAACTAAGTGACGTAAACACATGAAAGAAAGTAAGAAAAAAAAATTACAGATAGAAATACAACAACATGTTATTTAAATACCCAGCAAGATGAAGAAAGATCATATGGTTCAATAGGGCAAAGGCAGTTTCTGAAAGACGAAAGGCGATGGCTTCCCTCAAGCGATTTCACAAAAACAAAAAATTCAAATAAAACGTTTTCGCGCGGTCAAAACGCTCTCCAAGGCCAAATTGAGCAAAAGCAATAACTTTGGAAAAATTGATACCAAAAAAAAGCTCTTCAATTTGAGAAAGTACGAAACAGCCATTTAAATATACGATCTGCAGACACATAAAGAAATAAAAAGTGTTCTGTGACTAAAATGAGCTCAACCATTGCTTTCACAAAGCTGATTACCTAAATAAAGGCCTTTAACCGGAAAAAAAGCACTCCCACCGATTTCAATAAGTGATATGTTACCCAGTTGATAACATTATTGAGGTGAGTTAATGCTTGCTCCCTCTCGCTCATCAAAGTAAATTTGTACATAAGCCTCTGTAAAGAACATTGTGGTAAATGATCTCCGCTGTTCAACGATTTCGCACGTGCATTTATCCCTCGCGACTAAAATGTTGAAATGTGTGGTTTACCACGAGGTCGATTGACTTGGACTGCTCAGTTTTTCATGGCCTGCAAAAGGTTAATTTAGTTCTGCTTAAGTGTAAAGCGCTGCCCACATCTGCCGTTTCTGTGGCTGTAAAGGATGCTAGTTGAGAGTCCAAACGAAATTAAATACAACGTCAAACTGCCTTAGCAGTCCAACTTTTACGCGAAGCATCTAGTGGCTTCCGGTTTCTAGAAGCAGGATTAGCGAGCTAAGAGACTGTGGCGCGAGCATGTGACCAGTTGGACTTTGGTTATCAGAGACTATTGTGACGCAAGGTATCGTATTGTAACTTGAGCTACGTGTAACGAACATTTTCACTGTAGTGTAACAATCAGGGTCGTAACTTCGTCAGGTTGGGCCCCGGTGCAAACATCTATTATGGGATCCCCATTTTTTTCTATACTTAATATTCAATTGAGCTACTTTTCTCAACACAAGAATCATCGACGACTCCGCGTTATAGAAAGATTTTCAATTAAAATAATGAGACAAAAAAGCATTGAGGTAAACAGGTAAAAGGGACTAAAGCTAAGTTTACTGTGCCTGCAAATGAAACGTATTCATTGGAATAAACTTTCACCAAGGTTGCACGGTTCAACATCATTTTTGCAATTGCAGTGTATTCCAATCGAAATAATGGCATAGCAAGGATTTCGTGGGGAGCAGGCTGCAACAACAATTTTTTGATTTTTAATCCAAAAATAACAGCCAAGCAACTTGTTATAAACATACTGCGAACGTTTCGGCCCTCAACTGGTGCCATTTTCAACGCAAATAATGTACCTCAAACAGGTTGGCTAGCAACTACGCCATACTGACACAAAAATGAACACACAAGAAGCGATGGTCACGTGTTAAATAAACGGAGAGGAAAGGATTTGGAGTCTAAATTTAAACTAGGTTTCAATTGTTGAATGCAAAGAGATTCTAGAATGAGGAGTTTGGATTTGTCAGGAGAGCTGGTGAGAATTTGTGGGTTGTTGAAGTCAACTCTGTGATTTGGATTTGATTGTAAATGGTTACACACTTCCGAGTTAAGACTAGTCTGGTGCTCATCCAGGCGTTTTACTAAATTCCGGCGAGTTTGGCCAATATAGAAAGAACCACAAGAACAGTTTAACCGGTATACTACGTTGCTTCTTAATAACTGGGGTTGAGGATCTTTGAAGTGTAGTTGTTGCTTGAGGTTTTTGGTAACATGGACGAATCTAAGCATGGTATCTGGTAAATGCTGGTCAATAAATTCTTTTAATTCTTTCTCAACGTGATGGGAGATATTTCCTAGGTAAGGTAACTTGAATAAAAAATATTTGGAGATTTTCTTTTGAATGAAAGGAGTCCGAGGAGCAACTTTTTGTTAAGAAATTGCCTGATGCATTTATCGATGAAGCCAGATGGATATTCATTCCGCAAAAGTGTGTTTTTGATGAAACGAAATTCTGTATCAATTTGAGAATAGGAATTGCAGATAGAATAGGAACGATGAAGAAGGGAGTTTACTAGATTTCGCTTGTAACGAAGAGGGGAAAAGCTAGAAAATTTTGTAAGGTGACCAGTGCGCGTGGGTTTGTGATAGGTGCTAGTTTTAATTCCTTTGTCAGTTTTTTCGATGAGAACATCAAGAAAAGCCAGAGAGTTGTGCGATTCTACTTCCTTGGTAAACTGAATTTGACTGTGCACACTGTTAAGATTACGAAGAAATATCTCAATAGAGGAAGTATTAGTAAAAGTAGCAAAACAATCGTCAACATAGCGACAAAAGAACTTTGGTTGATGGTCCAGGGGCGTGCGTTCGATCGCTTTATCAATTACATAATTCATCATGACGTCAGCTAGTAGGGGTCCAATGGGGGAGCCCATGGCCACACCGTCTAGCTGTTTGTAGAATTTATTATTGAACAAAAAACACAACTTTTCAATTCAATAATAAATTCTACAAACAGCTAGACGGTGTGGCCATGGGCTCCCCCATTGGACCCCTACTAGCTGACGTCATGATGAATTATGTAATTGATAAAGCGATCGAACGCACGCCCCTGGACCATCAACCAAAGTTCTTTTGTCGCTATGTTGACGATTGTTTTGCTACTTTTACTAATACTTCCTCTATTGAGATATTTCTTCGTAATCTTAACAGTGTGCACAGTCAAATTCAGTTTACCAAGGAAGTAGAATCGCACAACTCTCTGGCTTTTCTTGATGTTCTCATCGAAAAAACTGACAAAGGAATTAAAACTAGCACCTATCACAAACCCACGCGCACTGGTCACCTTACAAAATTTTCTAGCTTTTCCCCTCTTCGTTACAAGCGAAATCTAGTAAACTCCCTTCTTCATCGTTCCTATTCTATCTGCAATTCCTATTCTCAAATTGATACAGAATTTCGTTTCATCAAAAACACACTTTTGCGGAATGAATATCCATCTGGCTTCATCGATAAATGCATCAGGCAATTTCTTAACAAAAAGTTTGCTCCTCGGACTCCTTTCATTCAAAAGAAAATCTCCAAATATTTTTTATTCAAGTTACCTTACCTAGGAAATATCTCCCATCACGTTGAGAAAGAATTAAAAGAATTTATTGACCAGCATTTACCAGATACCATGCTTAGATTCGTCCATGTTACCAAAAACCTCAAGCAACAACTACACTTCAAAGATCCTCAACCCCAGTTATTAAGAAGCAACGTAGTATACCGGTTAAACTGTTCTTGTGGTTCTTTCTATATTGGCCAAACTCGCCGGAATTTAGTAAAACGCCTGGATGAGCACCAGACTAGTCTTAACTCGGAAGTGTGTAACCATTTACAATCAAATCCAAATCACAGAGTTGACTTCAACAACCCACAAATTCTCACCAGCTCTCCTGACAAATCCAAACTCCTCATTCTAGAATCTCTTTGCATTCAACAATTGAAACCTAGTTTAAATTTAGACTCCAAATCCTTTCCTCTCCGTTTATTTAACACGTGACCATCGCTTCTTGTGTGTTCATTTTTGTGTCAGTATGGCGTAGTTGCTAGCCAACCTGTTTGAGGTACATTATTTGCGTTGAAAATGGCACCAGTTGAGGGCCGAAACGTTCGCAGTATGTTTATAACAAGTTGCTTGGCTGTTATTTTTGGATTAAAGTTATTAGTTTTTTCCCAACTCTACCGTGTGCCGAAATTTTTTGATTGTTTAATAAAAGTTTAATCAAACTAACATCGCAAACTGAAATCGTTTCATAATGATACAAAAAAATTATGTGCAAACTTTTGAAGCGAGGTGCTTTGTGAGCACTATTAACAATATTTTAGCAAAATGGAGATGCGCTATACAATGCGGATAAATTGTTTAACCCAAAAAGAATTAACGTACAGTACATTGACATCACTACAAAAGACACAAACTAATAAAACACAATACATTGAGACCACTTAAGTAGGCTACCGTAATTTACTTGCGGGTGGTTGGAAACTTGAAATTTTTTCTTCTTGCTTTTGCACTGGCGAACTGCTGATAACTTTTCTAAGATCTAAATTTTTAACTCGTTCTCATTATTTGAGTTGAAAATGGCACCAATTGGGGGCCGAAACGTTCGTAGTATGTTTTTAGCAAGTTTTTTGGCTGTTATTTTTGGATTAAAATACTATATTTTCTCAATTAATTATTTTATAAAACATAGTAGTTGCTAGTTGCTAATTAACAATTTTCAAGGCGATCTTCTATTAAGGGGGATCTGCCTCCAGCATCTAGGTAAAATAGAAAAATTTGCTCAAAAATGATCACCAACATCATACGGTACCATACAGCAACCTGTTACATCATATCAATAATCCACGACCGCTTTCGACCTTATTGGGTCTCATCAGGCGGGTGCAAACAACACTCAATAATAAACATGCTGAAAAAACAAATTTGCAATACAAAACAATATGATGCAGCTATACCTATATGTTAGGGATCACATTCAAGGACACACACACACATGATATGGATAACAAGTCATATCGGTAAGCCCCAATAGGGCTGTAGGGTCATTGTCAAGCCTTATCATTTTATATAGATAGATACTTATCATTTTGTACTGTATATCATTTATATTGATAGGAGATCGCCTTGAAAATTGCTAACTAACAACTAGCAACTTCTGTATTTTATAAAATGATAAGTCTTGACAATGATCCTACACCCCTATTAGGGCATACCGATGTGACTTGATGTAATAGATTGTTGTGTGGTACCATATGATGTTGGTGATCATTTTTGAGCAAAGTTTTCTATCAATTATTTTACGACGATATAAGCCAGCCAGACAGTTACTGTACGTCACAAAGCACCATGTTAAAAAGGCTGGTGAACAAGTTATGTAACCAGCGATACTATTAAGTTACTGGATTGTGGTGGAAAACTGTAGTATTATCTCGAAACCATCACGTGACATTACGTCATGAATAGGTCATAAAGAAAAACTTATTAACAATTACAAGGTAAAATAAAGCGGATAAATATGATTCTATACGATCATTATAGCTTAAACTTATTTTACTAAACAGACTTGAGTGGAGGTAGCGTACCGATTACGCCATGACTACGTCACAATTAAAACGAAGACGCCACAATCGAAACTTTACATATATTAAGAAATAGTTCAAATATATTAAATGGTCAAATTTTCATAAATTGTTGATAAAATGTGACAATTGATAATAATAAGTTTACCTGAGCTTTTAACGAAAATATTTTACAATTTAATAGAGTATCCACCGGCTGCACCAGCGGCAGTTACGGCCCTGGTAAAAATCTAGTTATTGCAAAACGTCAATTAAAGAAAAACATTTTTTCAATAACTAATCAGTTAAATGCGCTACAGCGATGTCTGTTCCACGTCATGGACACACGGCGCAGCGACTCAGAACAGTGATGTCGTTTGGTCGTCATCCAGAAGCAGGAAAACAAATGCATCTAAAATCGTTGTAATGTAGGTTATTTTAAAGCCAAGCATCACCAATCATATTTTTCCGACAAAGAGTGAGGAGGGAAGTTTACTATAGTTTTATGCTCTTTCTGTGGATCTCATCACTGTAATTAGGATGAGATCGAAGTGATGAAATGTCATGAAAGCAGTAGCGCATACAGGAGGAATATGAGGAGATTTTGATCTTGGCAACTTTTGTAATTTATATAGTTCCATTGAGTTTTTGTTTTCGGGTTAGGGGGTTTCCCTCTAGCTTTTACCGCAAACGTTTTACTGTGAGAGTCCCACTGAGTTTTGAGAATTTGGGGGCATTGCCACATATAACAGTATGCTTTGTCTGTGCATTTTAGTTTTTTGATTTTGCTTTTACTTTTACTTTTTTTTTGATTTTGCTTTTACTTTTTACTTATTTTACTTTTTACTCTTACTACGGGATGGTGATCAGTTGTGGCAAGTATTTAGTAAGTTTGTACATCAGTGACTTACTTTTGTATGGCTGGGTTGATTTTATTTCACAGAAAACCGTACTCCACGTAACATACGTCTGCTTGTATCTGTCGTCATTGTCATTCGGTTATTTCGATTTGCATCTAAACGTATGCTCTGCACGTACACGAAGAAATCCGTGTACTTCTAGAAGAGGTTATAGTTGGCCATCAGATCAGCAGCTACTGCAAGCTAATACCGATGAAAATGCGACCGGTTGTGTAACATTATCGAGCTCAATCATTTATATATTTTGTCCGTTTGCTGGTCGCGTTCTTGCTTCTCTCTTTATATAAGTGGTGAATAAAATATTCTTTCTCACTCTCACCTTCACTCAATTATTTGCCAAAAAAAGTTGCTAGAAGAAAGATATTCTCAAGGATAATCTCCAAAAGAAAGTACGAAGAAAGACTTCCCATTTTCACAAATTTTTTAATTATGCGTATCGGGTTGAAATAGAAAGATAAGGTACTACCCAAATTACTTGCACTAAAGGATCTTGATTTCCTGAACATGATCATGGCAACATTTTAAGCAAGCTGTGTTTGTACAAATCGCGAACAAGTTAAATTGACAAGAAACTGCCAAACTCGGGTAATGAACTGTTTTCCTTGCTTTTTCAATCAATATAATGATTTTATATTTGACTTAAAAATTTTATGTTTGTCTTCAGAACACAACAGATTAGAAATGAATAAACAAACAAATACAATATGAATTTTGTTGAGCCAGACACAACCAAAAACATAAAAAATTAAATAGCGTCGGATTCGAGGCAGGCTGCTTCAAATTTCTTCCATTCGGCATTAATGATTGAAAACAAATTTAATAAAAGGGGGCGTTTGCTCCCAATTTTTTTCGATGCTACATAGTTAATGAAATCGTTCTATTAGCAACTGTTTGGTAGACTGAACCTTCTTAAAAATATATTGAAAAGAACTTTTATAGTCATTAACACGAAACGAGACGTAAGAACGTGATCGGCAGATAGACGAAACGTCTCAATGGCTGAAGTACAGTATTTTAAAATAACTCATAGTGGTTGAGTGGTTTTTTTGGGTTGTCACTTATTATCAGTTTAAGTAGAAGAATGTTGAAATAAAATTGTAAAATTTGTTTCATCAGATAATAAGGTTTCCCAATTGCAAAGAAAGTAATCTTAATTGAGATGCCGCTAGTTAGATACCCTCATGGCAGTCATACCTGCATGGTACGTAATTGGAGTTATAATGCTTACATAAGTTAAGTTATAAGGAGCATTTAGATTACAATAAAACTCAGTAATTCCACTTGTTCTGACGGCGACTAAGTTAGCTTTATTAATATCGGCAACGAGCTCAGTGGGTTGAATTGCCGTTGATGACTGCAATGATCTTGGGTTCAAACCTTACAATCGCTACGATTTGTGCCGGTAAAAATCCACTTTACGGCAACTTTTCAACCCAAAACAAGTCTGAACAAAAGTTTTATTTGGCTAATATGAACGATTATAGTTTTCCTTCTGTGAAGAGTATGAAAACATATAACTTGAAACCTGGTGCATATGATCTGCAGTTTGGTTAAGCGGTGTTATCGTTATTTTCAAACTTACTCTTATATTTCGATCTTTAGCTTAAGTTGACGGCGATGGCATCTAGGTCGACGAGTGACTAAGATTGCAAGGTCATTTTATAGTATTCAAAATCTCTGTTCGTCTTTAGTTCAATGCGATCTATAAGTTTTCATCAGTGGAAGCGACGATTTTTATGTTTTTTGAGATGACGTTTGAATGTCTCTCCGTTTTCTTTAAAAAAGCATCCGAGATTTTGAAGTCAAATTTTACACGACAATGCTGATAAGCTCTGAAAGTGGGCGTTCGCAGACAGGCAGTTGAAACCACTTCCTTTGTTAACAAGAAACTAAAGTCAAATTTCAAGTGGACTCAGAGCCGTTGAGAGAACAGTCCAGGCCTGGTACCAACATTAATTCTGGCCCTTTTTAAACAAGGATCTGGTAGAGTAAAGTTGCCGGGTTTTATCCAATTAGAAAAGGATGAGTGTTTGGCACAATTGCTCAGAAATTGCTTTTCTTCCTGAGTTTTTTTTTCAGCTCCCCTTTAATACGAATAAGACATCGCTGTCTGGCTAACTTTACGATTCAAATAATCAAATTTCTAAGGTGCATTTCAAGCCGATGAGAAGGCATTGTGGAGCAGTTGAGCTTGGACGTGTGTCACGAGTAGAGACCGGCGTTGTGCTACTGATTTTGATATACGTTTTATCAACTTTTAATTTGATTGAAGATTAAGACACGAACGAACCAAAACTTTAAGAGAAAGAAACGTAACGTTAATATTGCGCGCGACGTTTTCAAAAATCCGGGTCCCTTAAAAATTTATGGGCCCGGTACCAAAGGTACTCCTGGACTCCCTTGTCAACGCTCCTGAGCGGACTTTTATTAAACAGTTATTGTGCAAGTAGCAAAAACAAGCGTTTGCAGAGCAGTTGGGCAAACCCAGTTTGGTGGTCCAACGTGAGCAGAACCGTTCTTAATAAAATATTGTACTGTTGTACTAAATCGGTAGATAAAATCCTGCGAGAGTTATCGCTAAAACTTCAAATCCTATTCTGCCTTTCCCACCCATGAGCAAAATTTTTATTTTTCTAGAGTGCATGTATGTAATCTTTAAGGAAATCAGTTGAGCTTTTTTATTTATTTTTTTTTTGTAGATCAGCTTCTTTTTTTCCCATTTCGGTTTGCAAAATAGCACGAAGACCTTTTTTGGAAATCAACTTATTGAAAGCAAGTAAGATTTTTGTCCGTTTGGTTTCCAAAACCTCATGAAGCCCATTTTTCGATGATCGAGTTCTCGAAACCGCTAATTTTGTCTCCAAACTGATATTTTTTATATTTCTTGTTTTTGTGATAACGTTTGGAGGTGTGCCATTGCTATTTATTACCCTCCTCAAACACACCAATGGGTATCGCAGCCTTTTCGATAATTCTTTTGCTTTTTTTGTGTAAATTTTGCATTGAAAATACATGAAATTGCCTTCATTGCAATTTAAAATTTTAAGTTTCAGTGGTTTTACAAAGCAGAGAATTTTTCCTCCAATGTTTGACAATTCAAATGCCGATTTTAAACTAAAATTTATCAAAAGTAGGCCTCGCCTTATGCAACACAATATCACAACAGCATTATTACTTTCCCACAACACCGAAGTTGAAGCTTTTTAAAGAGAATTCTCTGTATGTTCAATAAATACTTGTTTATAATCATCGTTTGATTTGTTAAAATCAATAATTGATGTTATAGGCTACAAGTAAACTCAATAATTCCATCTTTTGGTGACAGAAAAACTGGCAAAAGTTAATAAAATTCAAAGTTTGAGCGAAAACCAAAAGAAAACAATATCGGTTTGTGAAATCGCACCAATAGCACAAAACATTTTGAATGGTCCAAATGACCTACAAGGATCCGGTGCAAGAAATTTGTGGGCTATGAACTCTTTCGCTTCTCCCCGCCAACTTCTATGCCGGAACCATGGTACATAAGCGTAGCGGAGGGCTTAGATCAGAAATTTTACTACAATGGAAATCTCAACAAGTCGTAAAATATTTGCACTACTTTATACTCTAGTCTAGGTGATGCCCATCAACAACTTTTACTTTGTTCGGCCATTCTTATTGCAAGGAACAAACACAAGTTTTTGAAATAATAAGTTGTTTGTGAGTAAGACCAATTTTGATTAAAGGTAGAAAGGTTGGAGTTAGGGAGATAAGTCAGTGAAATTCAAAGCTTGAGAAGAAACCAAAAGAAAACAGTAACCCATGGTGAAATCGAGCTGTGACGTAGTGGTACGATTCGCTGTGGGTACTTGTTTTCAATTTCTTTTACGACCAAGATTCTTGACGTAGCAAGTAAGATACGTCCAGAGGATATGTTGTAGCTCTGAGTAATCAAAAATACTCCATCGGGTCTGAAATTTGACAGAAACAAACTATCCAGATAATACGAAATGGATCCGCGATTTTAAAAGTGGTATTTGCTGATTTGCTGTTAGACATTTAGCAGTAGCAGTATCAAGATGAAACGAAACCGTTTTTCTTTTCCAAACGTATTAAATCATACCGCAGCAAAAACTTTTTTCCGTTTCAAGGACACATTGCACCGCATCGAAAACATTTTTTCTCTTCAAATACATGCCATACTGCAACGAAAATCTTTTTTCAATGACAAATCATACTATAAGGAAACCATTATTACTTTCCCAAGTCAAATGATTCTGCAACTAAACTACTGTTACTTTCATAAGACAAATCACATTGCAGCAAAACGAAGTGAAGTGCAGTTTGTAAAATAGCTCTACACTGACCCCTTAGCTATCGCTGTAATTCCGTTACAAGACTTCCGGCGATAGGTGAAAATCCGAAAAGTAGAAAACAGTTAAAAAAAGGGAAAATGTAATCAAATCATTGCAATTTGGAGTCATTGCACAGGTTGAAAACTATAGCAAAATTCAACACAAATACTGTAAACACAAACACAGCTCAAGTTAAAGTAATTCAGACCGCGTAAACGTCTTGAGCGAGTTGATGGATGCAAGCAAACCAGGGAACAAATATCTCCATGCTAATTTATGCAAGTTTTGTTATTTTTAGACTAGGAAATACTATTGAATACTACTTATTATTACTATTTTATGAATTTACGGGAAATTGTTCGCGGCTCAATTTTCGCGATTTTTTCTAGATTTTTCCATACAATCTCCAATGTAAGTTCCATATATATATATCGGGTGACGCAAAAAAACGATAACACTCTTCATTTTAGAATTCTTCAAAAACTATCAAAGCTACGGTTCTCATATATGGTACACATCATGACAGAGACATTTAACACTTTCGTTAAAAATTTTTACTTTGTACGTAAAAAGACAAAGGGAACGCCATTGCTTTCAAAATTAGTTGCCAGAAAATGCAGTGCCGAAAATGATTACAATGCCATTGACATATTCAAGCTAATTAAACAGGTGATTGATGTGGACTCCGCTTTCATCGCAAATTGCTGGCAACCGTTTTTCCAATACAAAATCGCCTTTCCAACTTTATGCTATGGTATTTCTCGCCATTTCGGTCTGATTGCGTCCTTTAGTTTTTCTTCTTCAAAAACAGTCGTCCTTAGGCTGTAAGCTTTCTCTGAAAGTGAGTCCCATACACCGCAATCCATGGCATTGCAATCCGGAGATTGGGGAGGCCATTTTCAATGAAACTTGGAGAAGTGTCTTCCAGATAGCTCCGAGTGGCACGGTTGGTATGTGATGTGGCACCATCTTGGTGAAAAACATCTACTTCATAGAGACGAAAACCACTAAGGTTAAGTCTGAGTGTTACCAGAAATTACTGAACGAGGTACTTCTAGCCGACCGTCGCACAATGTACCCAAATGAGGATAACGTTTTTCAGCAAGATGGTGCCACATCACTGAAAAACCGTAACTTTGATATGTCTACATTTCGCTGGGCCACCCTGCATATGCATATACTGTATATGTCGGATGGCGCACAAAAAGCGATAACACTCTTCATTTTAGAATTCTTCAAAAACTATCAAAGCTACGGTTCTCATATTTGGTACACATCATGATAGAGACATTATGGTTTGTTTTAGGTTTTCAACAACAAACTGATATATCAAATGAAGGAGATATTATTGTATTTAATATATTGACAAAGTTATTCAATATATTTTCCTTTCTCTTTGATAACCCGACGGAGACTAGGAATAACCTGATTACACGTGGCACGCACAGTTTCAAAGTCAATTTCTGCCCAACATTTCTTCAGTTTTTTTTAAGGGCAATTACACTCGTGTGGGTGACACTGCAGGCCTTCTGCTCCAAGATAGATCATGTACCAAAGTCCATTGGATTCAAATCAGTAGAACAAGGAGGCCAGAGCTCCTTGTGCCAAAAAGATTCAAAACTGTCCTTGCACCAGTTTTGGACCAATCTGGCTGTATGAGAAGTTGCTTTATCCTACTAAAATGTAATGCCTTCATTTGCGGTTGCTGTCTGTACCCAATGAAGAACAGATTCTTTTAACATCCTGAGGTAAACATGTCGGTTAATTTTGATACCATCTTCCATGAAAAGGGGTTTTGAGACATTTTTGATAACCTAAATATTACTGAAAAACCGTATCTTTAGTTTGTCTACACTTCGCTGGGCCACCCTGTATATATTACAAAAAATCCGCAAAGTCGTGAATCCGTAAAATTTGAACCGCGGTGTAGCGAGGCATCACTGTAATTCTAAAATTGTGCTGTTTGCGAAATATGTGTGGCTACGTTCGTAATTATTCGGCAGCGGCGAGGCGTGGTTTACTTCAAAGGAAAGTCTAAGCCTACCGGCACATTTCACAGTAAGCTGAAACTCGCTGCTTCCGAATAACCACGAATGTTTCCGAACATGTTTTGCAAGTAGCACTTTTTTACAGCTAGCGCTATTTTACTAACAAAATTTCACCGTAATTTCGTTGCAATATGATTTGGCTTCGGAAAGCATTAATGGTTTCGTTGCCGTATGATTGGTCATAATGAAGGAAAAATATTTTTGTAGCTGTACGATATTTGTTTGCAAAGAAAAAGCTTTTCGATGCAATGTGATATGTCTGTGCAAAGGAAAAATGTTTTACGTCAGTTTGTATTTTACAAGTGACACCGTATGAATAAGCGCCAAAATGCTCCGTGATAATTCACTATTTATAACTACCCTAGCCATGCATGTATGAGCGTTTTTTTGTGTACTCTCCTTGCAAGCAGCAGGGAATGCATAAAATATTGGAAGGCTTTTTCTTTGTGCTATTTTACTTAGGTACCACAAATAAAAAATGTTTTTGAGATTACCAATACGCCCACTTCATCTTCTACGATAAATGGTGATGTATGAACCATAGTTGCTAATATCGACTATCGTTGACGGAAGTGCACTGAAGAGAGCTAACAGGTCGAAACAATCCTCTCGGCGTCTACCAACCAAACGTATGATTATTCACTAGACTCACGTAAATTCATTATTCACTAGACAACTTCACGTAAAAACACTTATTTTAACTTTTTTGCAGGTAGGTCTAACTTACATCAAGTTTTTGCTCAGCCTTTTGTTGGCCTTTCATTTTAATGTTTCCATTTGTGTTTTCGTCTAGGAAATATAAAATCATTGTTGGTGTTTTTTTTACCTTGGGTATTATTAAAACGGAATATGGACTGTAGTGATCCCAATGAACAACTTCTGGTGAAACCAACTAAAAAACGATGGCTGGTGTTATGTTTAGCCGTTTTATTAGAATTCATATCAGTTTATACCTCTCTTTGCTTTGGACCGGTCAACAACATCATAGTTTCACTTTTCCATGTATCCTACGCCACTTCTGACTGGACTACATTAAGTCCATATATCGTTAGCGTAGTTTGCTGTGGTTTAGGTGCGTGGTTTTCGTATATCGACCTATTGAATTCAAAGTTTATTTTATTGCTTTCTTCTGTATCATTGCTTATTGATGCCATTTGCGTTTTGATTGCTTTTAGCTATCCAAAGCTGTTTTTCCTAATAGTTATTGGACAACTTATAAGTGGCATCGGCAAAACGGCATCAGCAATGTCACTCTTTTCAGTAGGATCAATATGGTTTCCGGAAAATGAGGTGGCTTTAGCAACTGGTTGCATTATTATGGGATGGTTTTTTGGTATGGCGCTGTCAGAAATTATACCTGAAACTATACTCAAAGCCCCCACTTATTCAAACACTTCCGGAAAGTACACAAACAGCACTGATGACTGGATATCCACGGACCAACATCGAGTCGGAATCATGTATTTGATAATAATTTGTGTATTAATATTAAGTTTGGTTAGCACGGTTACCTCTGTTCCGAGGTTGCCTGAGTATCCACCATCACAATCCCAAGCTGTGAAACGTTTAACTACACCTAAAACCCTTTGCTCATGCAGTAGTTTCTTAAAAGAAATTACAGAGCTTTACCTAGATCGCGTGTACCTTTTGTTGCAGTTGGGATGTGGTTTTGGCGCTGAGTTATATATAATGCTCACCGTTATTATGCAGCAAGTAGTTGATGATATATTATCACAGTCGAATGTCAGCCTAAACTCTTCTGTTACCAGCGGTTTAGTACTGCTGTGCCGATCGATTGGAGCTTCATTTTTGTCACCACTGAGTGGTAAGATGCTTGACAGGTACAAGCAATATCGCTTACAAATGGTAACTGCAATAACGTTGTCTTTTCTGAGTACTTTAGGCATTTTTCTGTCGTGGTTTTACGGCAGTTTCGTGGGACTGTTTTTATGCATGTTTTTAAATGGCTGTTTTTCAGGGGTTTACGTATCCACTGCTTTTGATGCATTGGCGCAGCATACTTACCCAAAAAATATTTTGTTTCTTTCTAACTGTACGTATGCTTTTCAATTTAGCATTGGTATTGTTATGTCAGAATTAGCCAGATTAATTTTTAACGAAACCGATGCATTGGGTGTCATGATTTTTTATACGTTTTTGAAATTGTTATCCGTTTTGATTTCATTTTTTATAAAGCCTGATTTGAAACGTCTCCATCAGGAAGGAAACATTGACAATACCATTGCTTCTGAAAGAACGCCCATTTTAATTGAATGACGTTACCTTCAATATCACTTGCTAGCCATTATCACAGTGGAGTTGCAACGCTTTATTGCGGTAAGCAGCTGGTTTCGGAATCAATAGATCACGAGTTGAAGCCTGCATAAGGCTTGGCGTTTATGTGAAATTTTCTTTAAGGCGATTCACTTCTTGCTTGGAGGCCATGTTTGTGTATTGTGATTGAAACAATCTGTCCTGAAAGTAGGCCGCTACCCTTAATCTAATCCAGGATGGTCCAAGACTGCGAACATGAACAGTCAAATTAAGGCTTGAAAAAAATTTACTGGGCCGCAAATCGGAAATATTAATTATAATAATCAGAGGACTGGATTTGCTGTTTAAACTATCAAATTTTTAGCTGTGCGATTAACGCGCTTATTAATGTTTTTTGCTTGTTTGCGACTTAAGCAATTTTTTTCTGTTAAAGATTCATAACGCATCGGCAGTTTAGCAAACCAAGTTATTGTTTCTTGCTTTTGGTTATTGTGTCAATGCCTGTTTCAACTGCTGTGATCGACAAATGCAAGCAGCACGCAGCGTTTCTCGTTTCTTGAGCCATTCTGTTCCGTTTGTCGCTTTTCAGTTTTTTCATCACTAAGAAAGCGCTTTTGCCAAATGTTGGCAATGTGCTTCCGTAAAGGCCCAATATCTTCAGAGCAGAGTTTCTTAAGCGGGAAAGCTGTTCGTTGCGTATCAGCTTTGCTTCCCAGTGCACGCTTGCGACAAGAATCAAATATTAACACATGTCTGTGTCGCCACTAACGCCGGATTTAGGTGTGGAAAAGCCGCTAGGCACCAGACCATGTGGAGTCACCTAGTCGCATGCTGGAAGCTAAAGTCATGTTGCGGCCGAACGATAAACGAGCGCATTGTAAGGAACAACGACGGCATCAAAAAACGCGTTGGTTACGGTTGATCTGATGAAACAAGCGGAAGCGGAAAATTTTGCGACTTTACAACATCTGAATTACTTGCTTACGACTTCGGAAAGGAAACACAACGCCAGTGCGAAATGAACCTAACTTTTTAGTCCAAAATTAGTTTTCTAAAAATTAAAACGAAAGCAAAAAAGCAAGAAAAGAGCGCGCAGGTACACACACAAAGTCAACGATTGACTGTTCAAGTAAAATAAAAATCAATCAAATATCAAACTGAAATATGATTGGATACGCCAGGGCCGGATTAAGCAATGGGCAAACTGGGCAATTGCCCCGGGCCCCGCTCTTTGAGGAGCCCCGCGCTTTTTAGCGCTATTAGCTATTGAATTGAATTGAATTAAAATATATTTATAGCCTTATAACCTACATTACCAGCAAACTTGAACTGAAGAATCTAAATATTTACATATTGGTACAGTTATTATTTGTACGAAAAAAAATTAAAAACAGACTTTCAATGACAAAGTAACTGTGACGTCACAGTAAAGACTGGTATAATCAGTGGTGTATTGCTAAATAATAAAGTAGGTGGACGGTTGGAACTGATTTCAAACCTTATGGTCTGAGAGACATGCGCAACGGCACCCTTCGCTGCAGCGCAAGGAGGGAAACATAGACTACATATAATTGAACTGTTCGCAACAAAGAGTATGCTAATTAAAACAAATTTATTTAAAAAAAAGTATTTTTGAAAACATGTTTTAGAAACAATAAAATTAAAAACAAAATTGAATATTAATAAAATGTGCCTTCAGTCAAGCGTTTTCTAAAAAAGGTAAATGGACGGCGATCCCCCTGATCCCCCTTCAATACATTTCTGGGTATGATAGCATTTAAATTAATGGATGCGAACGACTGTCAAATGTTAGAGCAGTTATAAAATATCTTTGGCTCCACTACAGCCCTCAAGGAAAATTTTATTGAGTTGAGACAACTGTTAACCGATTTTACGTTGGATGACAATGAAACAAATAAAACCAAATCAGATTCATCGTATTTGAAAAAGAGTACAGATGCCTTAGAAGCAGCCATATTATGTGTTTTATGGCACAAAATCCTTCAAAGGTTTCACAGTTCAAGCACAAAAGTCTACAGCGTGCAGACATGTCTTTAAGAAGTTGCGTAGCACTTTACAATGGAATCGAGAGTTTTTGCCAGCATTTATGGGTTGAATTTGATACAATTGAAAAGGATGGTTTGAAACTCACACCCGGTATACAGAAAACCTATGTGTCTCCAAACAAACGAAACCGAAAAATGAAGAAGAATCTTGATTATGAAGGAGAGGACACTGGATGCACTACAGCTTTGGAAGATGCTCGAGAATTCTTTCTTATTGGAACTTACCTTCCAATCATTGATACCTTAATTGCAGAAGTAAGAAGACGAAAATCTGTGTACTGCATATTGCAACAGAATTTTAATTTTTTGCTGAATCTGAACACTTGGGCTATCAGTGATAAAGAAAACGCAGCGAGTAAGTTGTTAAAAGTATATGCAAGCAATTTGGATAGCGACTTTCCTTTAGAAGTCGTGCACTTCGCTTTTCATTTACGTTCATCTCCTGATCTTGGTTCGAAGACAAATACTGCGCAAGCACAGCTGTCATATTTGAAAAAGAACTGCTAAATTCAGACTTTTCCAAATGTGGCTATTATTCTTTGTATATATCTGACCTTGCCTGTTGCGAATACGGAAGGTGAACGTTCTTTTTCGGCATTGAAAAGAGTGAAAAACTATTTGCGCTCATCTCTGACGCAGGATCACGTCTGTGACTTCTATATTATGGCCATCGAAAAGAGTTTCACAAAATCTATGAGCTTTGAGGATATCATTGATAAATTTGCAACAGCGAAATGCCGAAAACACCAGTTGCCTTAGCTTTTTCTGTGTTGCACCCTCTGTGTTGTTTAATATATTTTCTATGTTGTTTATTTTTGCCCCGTTAATGAAACAGTGCGAAAATTTTATTCTATATTTAACCTTTTAAAATAAATTTCAAAGTAAATTTTAAACAAATTTAATAAAATTTACTTTTTTTAATAAATCAAAATAACAAATTAGACTCCACCTCTTTGATCTAAATGAATAATATTCAAAATAAAAATTTGTTTTTTAGTTTGAATTTCTATCAAACAAAAACACAAATAACACAAAAAAATCAATTTTTAATTTAAAATAAATACTGTACAGTTTAAGTAATCCATTTGTACTTCACCCATTTTAAATACCAAGGATTACGTCAGGGACACCTTATTCCCGGAAGGTAAGAGCTTATTATGCCTTCTATTATTAAGATCTACTCTGTCAGTGGCTCCCAAACTTTTTCGAGCGCGACCCAAATCTAAGTTAGTTGTTTTCGCGTTCCATAATTTAGGGGCCCCGCGCTCTTATCTGCCCCGGGCCCCGCGATCTCATAATCCATCCCTGTGGATACCGGTATACCATATAAAAACTGTCAATACAAGTTACTACAACACTGGGGCAAGAACGCACTTCGCTACCGCTTTGATATTCAACTGTCAGCTGCCGACTGCAAACCAGGGCCATAGCTTGCTCATTCATTCCACAACTCTTTATGGCGTCACTAGCCTCATTGTTAACGCTTTGGATCGCATTTTTTTCGCGTGGCTTTCCCACATTGGTCCTTCATCTAAGCGAAACAAGCGTCTAAAAGCAGTGGTGGGCAGTAACTTGTAACTATTGTAAGTAGTTACTGTACTTATTTACTTTTATAGTAACTGGTACTGTAGATTCGTGGCTTTTTTGCAGAAGTAACGAAATTTGTAACTAGTAGTCAATTAGACACTGTAAAAGTTACAAGTTACAGTTACTTTCTTTTTGCTGCTTCACAGCAAATCAGTGTAAATGAGTAAATGCAGACCTGATCTTTGCCGTGCAAGCTGCGTCTACAAATACACGAGCGTATTTTTTAAATTTGAAAATTTAATGAAATAAATTTTTTTGATTGAAAATAGTAAACACTAGCAGATTTACCCGTCGTTGATCGGGTAAAATGTAAAGACTGATTAAATTTTTACATTGAATAACCATATTTTAATATTGGTTGAATAAATATAGCCTCGTAGCCCCCCATAGACGATTCTGATCGAAATCAAAATACCGTACTTGGCTTCCCTGGAAAAAGTTATATAAGATTCATATGTTTGTTTGTATCTAAATGACTCCAGTTTCATTTCTATAGCGGACAGACAGACAGACAGACAGACAGACAAACTTTGAGTTTTATATATATAGATTTATAGCCGGCTTTGCCGGCGTCGCCCGTCAGAGGCCCTCCATCAGTAATGTCCAGGTTTAGTATTTCGATTCAACCGGCCAAGCCGGCTTCACCCATCCAGCTGTTGTGTGAGCAGTAGCGAAAAGTTAATGAATTCTATGCACTTTCACAATTCTTGTACACGGAATTGTGATTATCATATTCTTTTAATCATGACTGGCAATGCTCACAAAGAATCTTGCCACAAATTATGACAATTAATACTTGTGAGGGAGCAGGGATTGTATATACGTAATCAAAACTGATTGTAGCGTCAAAACTGAGCTTGGTTTTCTTGATTTCCCATAAAATAAATTTGTAAGAATTGCCAGTTTTCATTCTCTTCTGGTAAAAGACTTCCAATTCTATGATAAACTTGACCTTGAACTTTGAAAGTTGGCATAAATTCCCCTTGTGTAACAAATTTAGCTCCAAAAGATGTCATTTGAAATGCTGAGTTATACTTTTGAATATGCTGAAGAAAATGTTTTGAGTCAGAAGTGGAGCCGGTAAGAAGATTTTTTAAAGGTTGTGGTGGTTCTTGAAACGTTGCCAATTGAACTTTACCGTTAGAACAGCACACACCAGGAGGTTCATTATCCCATTTTTTAGCTCTGCAATAATTGCAGACCTTAGACATAGAACCAATAGTGATTACTTCCTCAGCTGCATAATCATGTTGTGGATCATAACGAAATGCACCTTATTTCCATTGCCTTGTAGTAAATGGTTGAAACCTCAATTCACGTTGCCTGCTCCTACTTCTCAAAAGTCTTATTTGACGGTTTTCTTGTGATTCCTGCTGTCGAGATATAGCATGTCTCTCAGCATCAATCTGTCTCCTGGTTTGTTGTTGTTCTTGAGATTCCCGCTGCCTGGATATAGCATGCCTATGGGCATCAACTTGTCTTCTGCTTTGCCTCTGTTCTTCTGTTTCTGATGCTCTTGCTACATGTTTTCTTCGTGGATCTGCAGATTTTCCAAATTTAAGTGTCTTCTTAGGAGGCATCTCAATGTTTTTTTTGTTCTTGAGATTCCCGCTGCCTGGATATGGCATGCTTATGGGCATAAACTTGTCTTCTGCTTTGCCTCTTGATCAACGACGGGAAAATTCCCTAAAAGTACAGTTTGGCTCAGCACCATAAAATTTATGTTTTTATTTGTCACAAATTGTTTTCTGTTTGTGGTACCTAACAAAAACTTTAGACAACTCTAGTATTTTAATATAGGTTGAATAAATATAGCCTCGTAGCCCCCCATAGACGATTCTGATCGAAATCAAAATACCGTACTTGGCTTCCCTGGAAAAAGTTATATAAGATTCATATGTTTGTTTGTATCTAAATGTCTCCAGTTTTATTTCTATAGAGGACAGACAGACAAACTTTGAGTTTTATATACATAGATTACGCGTAAAACAGCTATTCATTGGTTTAGAACAAATTTGTGACTTATCTTGCGAAAAATATGACGTGATAATGTCGAAAAATTTGATTTTCACCCAAAGCACAACTAACTCCAAAATTTGTCATCAAATAATGAAAAATAGGCGATTCGGTCGAACATATTTTATTTGATTGGGCCTCTTCGACAAGTTGGAAATTTGACCCTTTAACGCAGACCGATTAACTTGAAATTATCAGAGATTGTCTAGAGATAAATTATATTCAAAGCCAGCAAGTATGAAAGCGAAATTTTCAGTCGTTTTAAGAGTAATTCTGCAATAATCAACAGGTGTGGGGCATATTTGCTCCCTTTACTGCCAAAGTAAGATAAAATTGGTCTCACTCATGCAATCGAAAATCGATTTGATGCCTTAGTCCCGTTCGTGTTGGCGAGTAGATGTGAGAATGATACCAGCGTGTTACAAACTCATTGGCTGAGCGGTTTACATATGCCAACGGTCAACGTGTTTGCATCAACAGTTCAACACTGTGCTACGGTAGCGGGGTGGTTCTTTGCGTGTCCCACAGTAAAGGGTTGCCGTAAACTTCAAACAAGCCGACGTTACTGGTTGATGTCGGCATGGGTTCGAACCTTATTCGCAGTAATTTTTACGGACTAGAGCAGGGGTTCCCAACCTGTGGTACGCGTACCACTGGTGGTACGCGGAAGCTTTCCTAGTGGTACGCGAGATGTTTTTCCAAAAATGCAAAAAAGTATTTGTTTTCACAGAAATTCCCACCCAGAGAAATGTAGTAATGTGAATTTGGCTCCAGATCATTTTCTTTTGCTTCTCAATTGTAATACATATACATTAAATGCCTACATATATGTACGATGTAGCATATTGTTACGTGGACTAGATAGCTCGATTGGCGCTTTTTCTTTTTTCTAAAGCGTATCTGCAGCAGCAGCAAGCTGCAACACGATCAAAAATTCTAGCTAGCGTGTTACACAATATCTCCAGTAACAAGCTCACATGTGGTTAAAACTTGTTGGGATGTAACAGACGCGAAAAGAACCGGTTTATACAAATTTTTTAGTAAGAAATGTAATAGGCTTATCAGTGAAGAACCTTCTCAAAAGTTTTTTCGTCAGTATATACACTGACTTGTGCTTGTGCCTCATATTTTTGTTTATTGGCGTTAGGGAGTTCATTCAGTGATAGACCGATAGAGGCTTTGTGAATTTTGAAATAAAATTCTGCATTCCTAGCTAGCTGTATTTTATCTGCTGTTCTACCTGACCATATTTTTCTTTGCTGTTGGAATCTGGCAGTTTTATATGCTCTTGAAGCTGCGATAGGTGCTCGGACCTAATTGTTGTACCTCAGTTGAATAGAGAAGATTGAACCCCAAGTCTTGCCATAAATTTTGTCTTTCCTTTCCAAGTTGGTTAGGAAAGCATAATCGAAAGTGCTACTCCCAACTGCCTTTCAACAACCTTTCCTAAGTTGGCGGCATAGACTCAGGAACGCATACACACACATTCTGCTGACTGAATAGGTGCAGTGATGTAAAGAATTAATCACTTAATTATTTTTATCGATTATGTAACTTATTGTATATACAGGGTGTTTCAAAAGTCACGCCCGATTTTTGATATGAAAAAACGTGCTTAAAGAACGAATTTATATTTCTGAATTTAAAAATCAATGCAATGTAATTTTTATGTTGTTATTTCTATGTTAGAAATGATTAGAGAAAGCATAGATATAGAAAATATCATAAAAAAATATCCATTGACTTTTTAACTGTATAAAATCGGGCGTGACTTTTGAAACACCCTGTATTTAATATATAAAAAGCAACATTTGGTTTTATTTTATATTGTTGTCCTGACAAATCAAGATGCCCAAACGGCAGTATAGCCATCAATAAATTAATTTTGGTTTTGTTGAATTGAAGAATAGGGGCGAATCTGTGCCACAGTGTGTGATGTGTATGAAGACATTATCAAATGCATCAATAAAGCCAAGTCTTCTACAACGCCATCTCCAAACTAATCATCCAGACAAAAAGGACCGCGATCCTAATTGTTTTAAGCGACTTGGAGAAAATGCGAAAAAACAACGACTAGACAAAACGGAGAAGCAATATCAGCAGTTGGTGGGGATAGTGACAGCCTCCTATGAAATTGCACTTCTTGTGACGAAGAACAAAAAGCCTCACACGATAGCTGAGGAACTCATCATGCCTGCAGCAAAAGTGCTGGTGAAGCATGTGATCGGCGATGAAGCAGTGTCAAAATTAAACAGTGTTCGGTGTCAAATAATACAATACAGCGGCGTATTAAAGAAATGTCTACTGATATCAAAAAAACAAGTCATTACGGAAGTACAGGGCTCAAAATATGGATTTACCATACAACTGGTCGAATCAACCAACGTGTCAAACTACGCACAGCTTCTGGTCCTAGTGCGTTATGCTACTAGAGATGCAATTCAAAGTGAATTACTATTGATCAATGAAATGAGAACTACAGCAAAAGGAGAAGACGTGTTCGAGCTTGTTGATAACTTTTTTAAAAAAAAATGGTTTCCAATGATTAAGCTAGTTGGTTGTACCACTGACGGCGCTCCAACTATGCTTGGCAGAAAATCTTGGTTCCAAGCAAGGGTGAAGGCAGTGTGTCTCTTCCGTTCTGTCTGTCACTTCCGTTCACTGCTTCTTACACCAATTCGCTCTCGCTGCCAAACTTTTACCTCCCGCTATAAAGACAAGCTTGAACCTGGTTGTTAAGACGATAAACTACATTAAGACATCTGCCATAAATAGTCGTCTCTTCAAGGTCATCTGTGAGAATGCGGATCAGAGCACACGTCATTGCTGTTTTATACGGAAGTGAGGTGGCTGTCTCGAGAGAATACCACCATGCGTCTTTTTGTGCTGAGAAAGGAGCTGCTTCAGTTTTTCCAAATAAAAGATCACAAATTTCAAAAGATTCTTGAAAACGAAAACTTCATTCTTCACCTCGCTTACCTGTCACATATTTTTGGAGTCATGAATCACTTTAGTTGTTCTCTTCAGGGGCCTGAGAGCAACATCATTGATTTCTCAATCAAATTGATTGCATTTACCCAAAAACTCGATTTGTGGATAAAAAACATTGAGAACAGACTATTCGGAATGTTTGAGAATGTGGCGTCACTTGCAGGGGAGCCTAGTATCGCGTTCGGTCAAGAGATCATCAAACATCTTCTTCTGTTGAAAGATGAAATCAAGCAGTACTTCTTCAATGATAATGATGCACAAGCATGCACTTAGATTGGGAATCCATTCACTGTCAAGCCTGGCGATCTCCTGGTGGGAACTGGTGAATAAGAAGAACTCATAGATTTACAGTGCGATGAAGGTGCACAGGAAAAGTTTAAAAATCATAAATTGACCGAGTTCTGGTTGAATGTAAGTCCCTCCTATCCGGCACTAGCAAAAAATGCAATTCCTCAGCTTCTCATATTTCCAACGACATGGGAATGCAAACAAAGATTTTCTACTTTTCTTACAATCAAGTGGAAGACAAGAAATCGTCTCGTAAACCTAGAGCACAATTTCCGATGTTCTGTGAGCAAAATATCTCCGCGTCTTACGAAACTAGTCGAAGAAAAGCAGGCGTAGCCATCGCATTGACTTAAGAGTACTTATTGATCGATAAGTTAAACATTTTTCTTGTTTATGTACATGTGCAAATAAGTGAAGTTTTGTTTTGTATATTTTTTAATTGAGGACTCGTTTACTTGTATTATATCTGTATGTTATTGTGTGTGTTAACCTTTTTGTACAATTGTTTTATGGACAAAAACTAACTGTCAAATTAGATGGTACGCAGTTACAGAATAACTCCGTAAGTGGTACACAGCAACAAAAAGGTTGGGAACCCCAGGACTAGAGCCTTTGAGACTAATTTCCAAATCATGCATTTTTGCAATTAACATGAATCATGGAACCCTAGCAGAAACTGCAGAGCTTGGGAAGATTGACGCGTCTATTCAAAAATCTCTAAACGTTGCCAACACGGTTGAAGACTATTGTAGGGGGTACGCATTGCAAGTTTTTTCATATGCTGGCTTCTACTTCTTTTTGGAAATGATGCAGATAGCTTTTGAATATTGAAAGGCGAACGGTGTCGCGCTAGAAACTCAAACGATCGTTTTCTAAACTAATCAAACCGCGTTTTTAGTCGACGGTTTGGCTGCTTCACCTGGATCGAAAATCGATCACTTTTGCATTTTGCATCAACGATTTTGACCTTTAGAAGTAACTGTAACTGCAAAGTAGTTACTTTTTGATAATCGTGACTGAAACTGAAATTAAGTTACTTGTTTCGCTAGGTAAGTGTAACTCAGTTACTTAAAAAAATTACCTTGTCCACTATTGGCTAATATTAGTTGTAGACCTCGCAGATCTTCTTGCTCAAACTAATGATTTTTTGTGGTCTCTGGACACATGCCCCAGTTTTCCCTAACGCAAATCGGGCACTGGTCGCCCCTAATCCTGAAAAAGCATTGCTAACCAATAGTATACAGGGTGTCCATAAAATCTGGGTACATGTTAAAAATACGTATTTCTTGAAGCAAAACAATTTCATTCAATTGCAATGTTGATAAATAATATTTTCAACATAATTTCCATCATTTTCAATGCATAATTTGATATGCTTTGCAAAATTCAAGTGAAATCGATGGAATAGGTCTGCATTGTGGTCGATTTCAGCAGATTGATTGGTAATGCGTTCTATCATGTGGTTCAAATCTGTAACTTTCGTCGAGTACGGCTTTCTCTTTTAGCATACCCAGGAAAAAGAAGGGGAGAAAGATCTGGTAAACGGGGAGATCACTCCACGTGACTTCTTCTTAAAATCCAGTAAGGAAAAGTATCGTTCTAGGGAAGAAAAACAATATAAGTAAATAAAATGGAATGTGAAATCCTCTATGTACCCAGACTTTGTGGACACACTGACATGCAGTTTATGTTGACAGAGGTGGGCAGAAGGGTACCACAAAAATACCGCGGTAGCAGTATTTTTGCTCTTCTATAACTTGTTTAAAAATCAGTTCTCTCTCTCGAAGGTTAAGCGTACATGAAACACAAATAAAAGTCAGTAAACAATTAGTGGATATGAAACAGGCAACGTAATAGTAACCAACTAACCCTCGCGATCGCTCTCAAGTCACAATGCATTTCATTACAATTCATTTGGATTGACTGAAATCGTTTCTCTTCTCATCTTCTAAGTAACCAAAGTAGGCAACATTTCTTACGGGTCGTAGAAAACATTTCTCACAGGCCATTTCTTACAGGCCATAGAAAGTGATCAAAAATTTCTTACAGGAATCACAAAAAATGATCAGCCAATGGCCATCAATCTTCGGAAAGCAAAGTCAGTAAATTTAACTGATGCGCGAAATTCAAAAAGCAAAAACCAGAAACTTAAGAGTTAAACGCCAATTTAACCAAACAGTGCAAACTAAAAAATTAAGCGAGATTACTCAAAAAGAGCTGTAATGATACCGTGGTTAAAGATAACCAACGTCAAACAACGTTGCAACATAAAATCTGAGTTTGAAACCGCTACAAACCTTCATTTTCTACATACTGGTAACAAGCAAGAATTTTTACTTTTTTTGTTTTCTTATTTCCTTTTGTTTTCCTCATTTTGATCATTTCCTCCGATATAAATTTTAAAATAAATTTCCCAATGGCGACGATTTTATTACACTTCAGAAAATATAATGTACCGCTCTTTTTGTTTCTTTTGTTATGAATTATATAATGTTGAGCGGTCTTTCGTCAAAGCCTTGAAATCATGGCTTCGAATAGGAATATAGTTAGGTTGTTTTGTGCTTTTTTGCAGCTGATTAAAACAATGTGAGTGAAGTCAGGGTTGCCAGAAAAAAATTTTAGAAATCACCCAAGGCAATCGTTACTTGGCACCGCAAAATAATTTTTACAGGCCCAAAAATTCGCTTAACAATAAGTTCTAGATTTCAGAAAGTAAAGCGTATTTTCTTATAACTGGTTTTGAACCCACGAAGAATAAATCAAGAATGCAACAAATTATTAATAGTTTTGTCACAAAATTACTGAACAATTGCATCAGTTTGGAATTATCTGAGAAGCAATACAAGTCACTGAAAAATATTGGTAGTGGCCAGGAGCAGAGCGACAGGAGCTCTTCTCTGCCTTCACCCCCTTTCCCGGGTTAAAAGTGGACCAAAGGCAACGTCTACACCCCCAAGTGTCTTCAATCCAATTCCCGTATTGAGGTATTTTATTCTCACGAAATCTTTCCACTGAACTGCTCCTGGACTGAGGTGAGCAGGTGAGAACGATTTTGGCTGTTTTTATTGTAAACTTTGGATAATAATAACTTTACTAGTATTTATGTAACCATTGCATCAATTGGCATGAAAATGCAGTCGAAGCCATTTTATTCAACTTAAGAAGAAGGGCCGTTGAGAGAATAGTTCAGGCCTTGTACCAACATTAATTTTGGGCCCCCTTTAAAAAGGATCTGGTAAACTGGAGTGGTCGGGTTTTGCCCAATTACAAAAAAATGGGAGTTTAGAATAACTGCTCAGAAATTTCTTTTTCTTCTGCGCTTTTTTCTTTTTTAGCTCCACTCTAATGCGAATAAGGCATTGCTACTGCCATTCAATTATTCAAATTTCTATGTGTGGGGCAATAAATCAAGCACAGTTATAACGGTATGTCTATGGAATAATATAAGGTTAAAACGACAACAAAATGTGAATAACACGCAATGCATCATTATCAGTCACCAGTAATCTGTAAGTAAAATGCAATCTTCCTGTTTAATAGAAATAACAAAACATAACAGAATTGATGTGAAATGATTTTGTAAAATTTGACCCATAAACAAATTGATTGATCCATATGCGACATTTGGGTTTAAGATTTAGGGGTTTAGGGCTTAAAAATATGCTATGTTTGGGAAGTTATGAGCTTTAAGAATTACAAGAACCCGATTTTATGTTTCTGGCCACGGGATCAGGAAGTACTCTGAGGGCCTGAATTTTCTAAGAAGGAATATTTAAGCAAATATTTTGTTTCCAAAATGAAGAAAACATTAGTCATCATGACACAAAAGTTATTATATAGGTTATGCATTTGTCAACAAAAAAAAATAGAAAGCTTAGGCCTAATTTATTGTTAATATTTCGTGTGACGTTTTCAAAAATCCGGTCCCAGCACCAAAGGTATCCCCTGAACTCCCTTGTCAACGCTCCTGCTAGGAAGGGTAATTAGTAGCGCAAATTTTTCAGTAAAGACAATTGTTTGGCATAAGTTTAAGGGGCGTGATTTATTGTAAGAGTTCTGGATACAAAGAGTAAGTTTGATGTTTTTAATTTGATAGGTCAATAAAAAGACAATTTTTTGTTTTCAGGGTAATAAAGTCACTTTTATATAATTAACACTGTCAGTCAAAATGCTTCTTTCATATTCATGAGGAAAGCTGATAATTGTGGTAAAACTTACTGCACTTCACTTTTGTTTTAGCTTGCAATGTTTGCAGATTTTTTGTACGGTGGTACAGATTGTTACAATTAAACGACTATGGCGCAATAATAATCAAAGTCAAACGAAATTAAATGCGACTGTGTTGCAATCGAATAGTTGTAACAATTAGGAGACGCAACACTGTTTGGCAAAGCGTTTGCTGTATAGCGAAGAGGCATCTAGGATACTTGTTTAAACTGTAAACAGCATGAAAAGAAAGAAGTGAATATTAATGTCAAGAAAAAATGAGTATTAATATAGCTTTGAAAAAAGCTGTTTGAGCCATAAGCTTTTCGAGACGATCTCATCAGTGGCGGTATGGCGTCAAAGGGGAAGATCTAGAGTGAGTAAGTGTTATATGCGATTAATTTGGACGTTTGGCAGCAAAGGCAAGCCAATCATAACACTATGGTATTGCAAAGCGCGGCAAAGAAAGATTTTGCAATGGCGAAATGCTAAAGAAAGCGCAGTAAGAGGCCAAATAAGAACGCCGCGATTATCGAAAGAGTTTGAGAGTATAAACAAACTCTTTCTGTCTGCATAACACCGGGCGCCGGGTCTTGATATAAGCAGCCTCTAAGAGATTAAGATGAAAAGAGCTGCGCACTGCGGCGAGGTTTGAAAACCGCTTGTTATCATAGTTCAATGCACATTAATCATTATCTAAAAGATGTTGACCAATGACAGAGTCACAGTCCGGTTTGGTGTCGTTTCGTTTGCACGATCTGTGTGGTTGAGATCGGCGTGGACGGGCCAATTGTTGTCTTAACCATTGCGGAATATATTGCTTGATGCGATCCTGCAGTCGTTAAGATGTTCGCCCTACGTACCGACTATCATAGTGGCGCTTATATTCATATGTGACAAAACTTATCTGAATGGTAGGTGGAACATCCTTGCGGACTACAGGCAGCATGCGCTCAAATGCAAAGACCAAGCCGGTGCTGATGGAACCATAGCAGCTTTTCACAGCGGTTTTGACTTCTTTTTCCAAGTTTGTGGAGGGCTTACTTATCCAAGGGACCCTCAAGTACACCGGGCACTTTTCTGGGCCGAATCGCTTAAAGTTGGAGAGCTGAGCGATTTTCTTGGCGATCTGAGCGTTGATGACGTTATTAGAATAGCCATTTTCCAGTAATATTTTCTTGATCCGTTCTATTTCTTCATTGAGTCTACGCTTGGTGCAAATTATTAGGGCTCGATGCGCCAAAGTAGATATTAGACTTATTTTACGTTTGAGAGGACTAAAGGACTCGCAACGCAAATACTGGCCGGAGAAAGTGGGTTTCCGTTATACCTCAATTTCAAAGCCAATATCAGTTCTTTTGACGTAAACATCAAGAAACGGTAGACATTTGTCTTTTTCAAAGTTGAATCTGAGGGATGGATGAAGGCAGTTGAGTCTGGTCAGAAATTCATCTGCTTCAGCTTCGTGATCGAAGATGGCAAACGTGTCGTCAACATATCTAAAGTATGTTGGAGGCTTCTGCCTTAGAGAAAAAAACTTTTCTTCATAATATCCAACAAAGATGTTAGCCAAAGCCAGACCAAGTGGTAAATAGTTTATTTATGTAGGTGCAATGTGCAAGCTCACTAACAGATGTTATTATACTATTCTACAATGGAATCAACTGTCAAAATGGTGACGTCACATATTCATTTAGATTTTGCTTTAGTTCGTGATTTAGGTTTTTGAGTAAAACCAAAAGTTAAAGCTGCCAAAACATCTCAAATTCAATCCCTACTTTAAGACTTTACTGAAGAATTTATCAAAAGTCCCAACACTTTCATTTAATTTTTTTTTTAATTTTCTTAAGTTCTTGCTGGCTACGCATTATGTTGCATGTTCTTTTCTCTCTGCTTGGCATGCCCTGGGGAGTAAAAAGAGTGCTTGCTTTTTCTCAAATTTTTAGGCTTGATTCCGCTAGCTATATAAAACTATTGTAAAGCAAAATACCAATAATATATTCCATGTGGTGCGATTTCACACAGTAACGCTGTTTTCTTGATTACTTCTCAAACTTTCTCAAACTCCTACGGGCTACACATTATGTCGCATGCTCGTTTTTCCTTGCTTAGGTATGCTCAGATGAGTTAAAAGAGACATCACTTTTCCCAAAATTTTTAGCTTTGATCTCGGTAGCTCTATAAAGCTATTATCAACTCAAATACCAAAAATTTTTCCCTAAGTATGGTACGATTTTACTCCGGCAGGGCATGCCATGACCTGTACAGATTTAAAACGTATCGATTAAGGCAGCTCCGCCAGCTTCACCGTACAAACATTTGTTAGAGCAGCAGCAAAAAGTGTTAGTAAATATTGGCCATAGTTACTGTACAGGTAATGGTTATCATCTCGATCAAGATTGGAAGTGTTCGAAAAGAAAGAATGATGTCACAAGGTATCATTCGTATTTTTAAAAAGTGTCAGAGGAGAAGGTTGGGGTGAATCACAGTCAACAATGATGGCGGCGCCCAAATGGTGGCTGTTTTGACGATTAAAGAAATGAGCTATTTAGTGGTAGACCTATTTGACGATTTGGTGGGCCTGCTTTTGTATTTATATTTGTGATATTAAGTTCTTTGGTTGCGCTGTTTGCTTTAATTCGTACAGCAGGAAAAGGAGCCATGCCTTTCCCCGAAGTCGTATAACTTGTTCCAATAGGCGTCTATTCTCTTTTCAAACAAAAACGTTTCCTCTGTATCCTTTTCACAAACTGATGTTATTACTGTATTATTTTGATCTTTTCTTAGACTTGGGATTTCTTTACATTAAATTTTGCCCCAAATCCAGACCTCTCTACATTAAAATAAAGATCAGTGTTTCCTACCGATACAAAGGGCGTATCAATTACCAATATCAGTAATGAGCATTACTATTTATGTTGCTATTAGAATGATAGTAGACGATTTTGCTGCCTGCTGATGTTTTTACTATATAATCGCAAGCATTGCGATGTCATTTAAGATTGCACTGGACAACAAATTTTTTGACAAATTGTGTTTATCATGATATTATGATGTTTTTTGGGGCGCTGATTTCAAAAATGGCATTAATAATTTCGTATTGTCAATGATTTTGCCGCTATTTAAAATTTTATGAAATTATAATTTCAAGTTTGTGTAATACACATAATGGATTTGTAATTTGAAATATTACACTCAAAATTAAAAAAAATCTCATATGAGCGATTCCAAAAAGCACTGTTAGGACATTGCAAATAAGCCATAAAACATTTTAATGAAAAATGCACGTTTGAATAATTTTTTTGCTTGTATGTGGTGTTACATTTCCGCATCAAATTCCATAAATAGTCTCCCATTATGGCTTCGTTTCACCTTCTTTGATAGCGCTTTTCCATCATTTGGATGTCTTGGTGAAACCTTTCACCATGCTCTTCGCTTACAATCCCCAAGTTATTCCGAAAGAAATCCAAGTGAGAATGCAAAAAATGTAACTTCAAAGACATGCGGCAGCCAAGCTTTTCATAACTTTCAATCAAATTTGACACCACCATTGCATAGTCGTCTCTTCGATGATTTCCAAGAAATCCTTCCACAATTATTCTAAAAGCTTGCCAAGCATTTCTCTCCAAATCAGACATTTGTTCCTCCAGCTCTTCAGATGCCAGCATTCTTTTCATTTGTGGCGCCACAAATATACCACATTTAACTTTTGCTTCAGATATGCTTGGGAACATCTATCTAATATGGCAAAAGGCACGGCTTGTCGGTTTTAAAGCCTTAACAAACTGCTTGGTCAGTGTGAGTTAAATATGCAATGGAGGAAGCAAAATTTTGCTCCCTTCAATAAGAGATGAGTTTGTGGGAGCCTGGTGTGAGATGTTCGCGAGCTGGCCAGTTTTGACCAAGTAATGCTGCTTATCCGCTCTACTATTCCACAAACAAAGAAAACAAGAATGCTTTGTATAGCCTCCTTGCAATCCCAAAAGAAATGCGATCGTTTTATAATCTCAGCATACTTCCCAATTGTGTTCATTGTAATGAATTAATTCCAGTAATATTTTTACGGATTCACGATCTTCATCTAAACAAAATGTGCTATTGGAATGGATGGATACACATTACCATTATGCAGAAGGACTGCTTTCAAGCTTCGCTTAGAACTGTCAATGAATAAACGCCAATCCGAAGCTGAGTAGGCAATACCAATCTCTTGAAACAAGCCCTGTATATCAATACAATAACAAAATGAAGGATGATCAGAAACAGAGGACATTGCATAAAAATTTGCAAAGGTCATATTTCGTTTTCTTGGCTTGGAAATCTTGCACGAAGGAGCAAACAAATTCCATTCCTTGAGACGAGAAGAAAGTACAGTAGACGCCGCTTAATATGACCACCTTGGGACCAGACCATTTTGGTCATAATATTCGAATGGTCATAAAAATCGAAGCCTCCTTAACAGCTCCTGAATCGATGCCGTAAGCCACAAGAAGTCCAAATACCGTCAAATTCATCGTTTTACCGAAGTAACAGTGTGACGTTGGCAGTAAAACAAGTACAGTACTGTAACAGTACAAGTGACGGTAAAACTAAGTACAGTATGTAACAATATGTTGAAAAGGCGAAGTTATAAGTGCTTGACGGGAAAATATACTGTACTATAAGAAGCGCGATGGAGAAAATGTTGGTTATATTATCCGAAATTTGGTCATATTAAACGGAGAAATTCCAGACCGTACCAAATTGGTCATAATAAGCGGCTGCTCATATTATCCGTGGTCATAATAAGCGGCGCCTACTGTATCTCTGCTCTTGCCTTTGTAAGACCCATGTAGCGGTTTCGAACCCGGTTTTTATGTTACAAAGTTTTTTGAACTGAGTTGTCTTGAATCACTTTATCTGTTTAGCGCTTTTGGTTGATTTCTTTTGTTTGCGCAGTTTAGTTAATTGGGGCACATTTTAAGTTTCTAGTTTTGCTTTAAGCATTTCTTGGAATTGCTTTAAAAAAATTTGACTTTGTTTTTAAGTGGTTGTGAAAATGCAATGCAGTTCAGTTAGTCAATTCAATTCATAAAAATGTCAGTCAAGAATTCGGTTTACTTGTTCTGTTTTTCCTCAGTTGATTAATAAAATTGGATCCATTCGTTTGCTAAATTGTTTGGTCAACTAGAAGCGAGCGCGAGGATTTATAGTTTTGTAAGTAGAAATTGTTGGTTATCCAAATTAGACTTTGCTACACCCAGGTCTCTAATAGATCATCCAATTTATTTTGATTCGCAAAATGAGGATCTTTGCTGGAACACGGAGTGTTAACCTCAAAATCAGCATCGTCATCTTCCGATGAGGTTGATGATATAGCATGAGTTTTTGGAGGTTGAGGAATAGACAGTTTTAGGCCATGGTTGACAGGAGCAATAGATGAAGGAATAGTTCGATAAACAATTTTTTTCCTGTCCTTTGTCTTTTTGTATTGGAAATGTCCATCATGCAAAAATAGCAGTCATCATGATGATTGGTAGGTTCTCTCCAGATTCAGGTAATGGCAAATGGCATACATTTACGACTTCCTCGCATCCATCCTTCTATTGTTGATCTGTAACTTCCACAGCAAAAATGTGGGGCCCCAAGATTTATCTTGGTCACCTCTCTTCATGCCAAAATATGTCTCATAGGCTATAAAGAATTTGGTTTCTGGTATAACTTTGTGCTTCTTTTTCTGTGGACTGTTGTAATAGCCACAAACATAACAGAAACAGTCAGAAGAAATTTTGCAAGGTATTTTAACACTCATATTTACCGAAGTATTGAAAATATTAATAGCATTAAACTTAATCTGCAAGAACGAATAAAATATAGCGTATTTCTGAAATACGCAACTTCACTGCAGTAGGCCAAACTCGCAATTTGTCTAACTGCTAAACTAACTACAGTATTGGTACCAGATTTAACAAGCCACCTCCCATAATCCAACTCTAAACTGCTGACACTGGACCAGCTCAGACATGTGCATTAAAAACCCGCCAAAATTGTGTCCAATCACGTGAAAGTAAATGACGATTGGCCAATTTATTTCTCTAGCACCATCTAGAGAGTGATGAAAACAATAAAAAAATGTCATAAATGAAATAACACAAGATTGAAAAGTAATATAAATGTCACTTTATGCTAAAGTTGTATTATTATTTAGTAAATTACAAACTTCAATCTGTTGCAAATATTTTCAAAACCGTTGACACTATGCAAAAACTAACATCAAAATTGGCATCAGCAACCTCAAAAACAAAAAGAAACACTAAAAAAAGGAGATAAACAAAAACTTGTTGCCTAGTGTAATGACCAAAGAGTGCTTGTAAAAGAATTCAAGGCAGATGAAAAAAACATGCTTAAACAACACTTATATAAATAATACGTTGTTGCATCTTGATATCGCGTTAGATGTTATAGAATTAATTTTAGCTAAAACTGTTTCTTGAAAAGCAATCGATTAGAAAAAACATTATGGGCGGGTGTGCATGGCCACTACATGTATCCCAAGTTTATCGTGTGTAGGCATTGTCCTATTTACCCTCCTTTCATTGCAGGCATTCTCAAACTAAACAGGCTTTTATCCGTTAAATTTAGCAAGTGCTTGAAAGTATATCAAAGTTGTGGAAGGGCGCCAAGATGATTGATGTGTATTTTCAGGATTTAGCCATTAAATATTAGGATCGCAACTTACGACTTTTTTGTGTACTATAGTCGAATTCATATGAGCCATGCACACCTATGTGTGCGCGCAGGTTGCTTGGTTCTGGCATAAACGCTTCCAGGCGAAGAGCAAACTCACCCGAAATGAAGCACTCACAGTTAAGTTATGGCAATAGCAAGGACCCATTTAACAAATATCGAGATAAAAAATATCAAATCAGCTGGCTGGCTGCACCGGCCTCACCCAATTGTAATGAGGTTACAAATCAGGTTTTTATTAAGGTGATTTTGCAAAAAGGGTTCAATTTTTGGAAACATCTTCATATTAAGATCCTCGGTAGCCAAAGACTGTGTTAATCGTGCCAGAAGTATTATGACATCGTAGACCGAGTTTTAAGCGTGCGAGCGAAAAAGAGAAGCATGCTTAGAAGGCTTAAAAAAAGCCTTAAACAACCACAGATTATTAGGCATGGGTGTACAAATGATGAATCTTGGTAAAGCGTATAAGAGTTTTGAAAATAAGAGTGGCCTATGACAAAAGAAAAAAGTTGAAAGCTCTGATAATTAGATTGTGCTTGTGCTGCCCCGATGCATCATTATGGTAGTTCGTGATACCCGGTATGACATTTAATATGTCATTTCAATATTTTAAAGCTTTCAAAAAATACCTCCACCATTAACAGTCATATAATTACAGCAGACATATTTTGTAGATGATTTGCTGTTGAAGCCCGGAGCCGACTACCTCCGTTTAAAGAACGTGTAATCTATTGAGTAAAATATGTAGCTACGATAACGTTTAATGTCATCACCCACTTCATAGACAATTATCGTCGACTAGCCAATCAATTTATTGACACGATAAAACTTATTACTCAAATGCTAGCAGTTATGTCGTAATGTTAATTTTGCTTTAGCCACAGACCACCGTCTAGCAAATTCCATGTCGTTTTGCTGCGCTTACACGCAGTTGGTCACCTAATCACAATCTGAGGTTTTTTCGCTGTCTCTTCGTTAAGTGACTCTAGCAAAAAAACACAGCATTATTTTACCCTGTATATGTGATTATGTCTTATGCACGTTAAAATATGTAGCACTTGATAACGTTAAATGATCAAAATTGAACTGAACTAAACTAAGTGACGTAAACTCATGAAAGAAAGAAAAAAAAATTACAGATAGAAATACAACAACATGTTATTTAAATATCCAGCAAGATGAAGAAAGATCATATGGTTCAATAGGGCAAAGGCAGTTTCTAAAAGACGAAAGGCGATGGCTTCCCTCAAGCGATTTCATAAAAAACAAAAATGTTAAATAAAACGTTTTCGCGCGGTCAAAACGCTCTCCAAGGCCAAATTGAGCAAAAACAATAACTTTGGAAAAATTGATACCAAAAAAAAGCTCTTCAATTTGAGAAAGTGCAAAACAGCCATTTAAATATACGATCTGCAGACACATAAAGAAATAAAAAGTGTTCTGTGACTAAAATGAGCTCAACCATTGCTTTCAAAAAGCTAATTACCAAAATAAAGGCCTTTGACCGGAAAAAGGGCACTCCCACCGATTTCAATAAGTGATATGTTACCCAGTTGATAACATTATTGAGGTGAATTAATGCTTGCTCCCTCTCGCTCATCAAAGTAAATTTGTACATAAGCCTCTGTAAAGAGCATTGTGGTAAATGATTTCCGCTGTTCAACGATTTCGCACGTGCATTTATCCCTCGCGACTAAAATGTTGAAATGTGTGGTTTACCACGAGGTCGATTGACTTGGACTGCTCAGTTTTTCATGGCCTGCAAAAGGTTAATTTAGTTCTGCTTAAGTGCAAAGTGCTGCACACATCTGCTGTTTCTGTGGCTGTAAAGGATGCTAGTTGAGAGTCCAATCGAAATTGAATACAACGTCAAACTACCTTAGCAGTCCAACTTTTACGCGAAGCATCTGGTGGCTCCCGGTTTCTAGAAGCAGGATTAGCGAGCTAAGAGACTGTGGCGCGAGCATGTGACCAGTTGGACTTTGGTTATCAGAGACTATTGTGACGCAAGGTATCGTATTGTAACTTGAGCTACGTGTAACGAACATTTTCACTGTAGTGTAACAATCAGGGTCGTAACTTCGTCAGGTTGGGCCCCGGTGCAAACATCTATTATGGGATCCCCATTTTTTTCTATACTTAATATTCAATTGAGTTACTTTTCTCAACACAAGAATCATTGACGACTCCGCGTTATAGAAAGATTTTCAAATAAAATAATGAGACAAAAAAGCATTTTGGTAAACAGGTAAAAGGGACTAAAGCTAAGTTTACTGTGCCTGCAAATGAAACGTATTCAATGGAATAAAATTTCACCAAGGTTGCACGGTTCAACATCATTTTTGCAATTGCAGTGTATTCCAATCGAAATAATGGCATAGCAAGGATTTCGTGGGGAGCAGGCTGCAACAACAATTTTTTGATTGTCTAATAAAAGTTTAATCAAACAAACATCGCAAACTGAAATCGTTTCATAATGACACAAAAAAATTATGTGCAACCTTTTGAAGCGAGGTGCTTTGTGAGCACTATTAACAATATTTTAGCAAAATGGAGATGCGCTATGCAATGCGGATAAATTGTTTAACCCAAAAAGAATTAACGTACAGTACACTGACATAACCACAAAAGACACAAACTAATAAAACACAATACATTGAGACCACTTAAGTAGGCTACCGTAATTTACTTGTGGGTGGTTAGAAACTTGAAATTTTTTCCGTCTTGCTTTTGCACTGGCGAACTGCAGATAACTTTTCTAAGATCTAAATTTTTAACTCGTTCTCATTATTTGCGTTGAAAATGGCACCAATTGGGCGCCGAAACGTTCGTAGTATGTTTTTAGCAAGTTGTTTGGCTGATATTTTTGGATTAAAATACTATATTTTCTCAATTAATTAGTTTATAAAATAGAGGAGTTGCTAGTTGCTAATTAACAATTTTCAAGGCGATCTCCTATCAAGAGGGATCTGCCTCCAGCATCAAGGTAAAATAGAAAAATTTGCTTAAAAATGATCACCAACGTCATACGGTATCATACAGCAACCTGTTACATCATATCAATAATCCACGACCGCTTTCGACCTTATTGGGTCTCATCAGGCGGGTGCAAACAACACTCAATAATAAACATGCTGAAAAAACAAATTTGCAATACAAAACAATATGATGCAGCTATACCTATATGTTAGGGATCACATTCAAGGACACACACACACATGATATGGACAACAAGTCATATCGGTAAGCCCCAATAGGGGTGTAGGGTCATTGTCAAGCCTTATCATTTTATATAGATAGATACTTATCACTTTATATATCATTTATATTGATAGAAGATCGCCTTGAAAATTGCTAACTAGCAACTAGCAACTCCTGTATTTTATAAAATGATAAGTCTTGACAATGATCCTACACCCCTATTAGGGCATACCGATGTGACTTGATGTAATAGATTGTTGTGTGGTACCATATGATGTTGGTGATTATTTTTGAGCAAATTTTTCTATCAATTATTTTACGACGATATAAGCCAGCCAGACAGTTACTGTACGTCACAAAGCACCATGTTAAAAGGCTGGTGAACAAGTTATGTATCCAGCGATACTATTAAGTTACTGGACTATGGTGGAAAACTGTAGTATTATCTCGAAACCATCACGTGACATTACGTCATGAATAGGTCATAAAGAAAAACTTATTAACAATTACAAGGTAAAATAAAGCGGATAAATATGATTCTATACGATCATTATAGCTTAAACTTATTTTACTAAACAGACTTGAGTGGAGGTAGCGTACCGATTACGCCATGACTACGTCACAATTAAAACGAAGACGTCACAATCGAAACTTTAAATATATTAAGAAATAGTTCAAATATATTAAATGGTCAAATTTTTATAAATTGTTGATAAAATGTGACAATTGATAATAATAAGTTCACCTGAGCTTTTAACGAAAATATTTTACAATTTAATAGAGTACCCACCGGCTGCACCAGCGGCAGTTACGGCTCTGGTAAAAATCTAGTTATTGCAAAACGTCAATTAAAGAAAAACATTTTTTCAATAACTAATCAGTTAAATGCGCTACAGCGGTGTCTGTTCCACGTCATGGACACACGGCGCAGCGACTCAGAACAGTGATGTCGTTTGGTCGTCATCCAGAAGCAGGAAAACAAATGCATCTAAAATCGTTGTAATGTAGGTTATTTTAAAGCCAAGCATCACCAATCATATTTTTCCAACAAAAAGTGAGGAGGGAAGTTTACTATAGTTTTATGCTCTTTCTGTGGATCTCATCACCGTAATTAGGATGAGATCAAGGTGATGAAATGTCATGAAAGCAGTAGCGCATACAGGAGGAATATGAGGAGATTTTGATCTTGGCAACTTTTGTAATTTATATAGTTCCATTGAGTTTTTGTTTTTGGGTTCAGGGGTGTCCCTCTAGCTTTAACCTCAAACTTTTTACTGTGAGAGTCCCACTGAGTTTTGAGAATTTGGGGGCATTGCCACACATAACAGTATGCTTTGTCTGTGCATTTTAGTTTTTTGATTTTGCTGTTTATAAACACTAAGAAAAAATGTTTCAGACTTAATCTTCATAAACCAAGCTATGCCCATGGAACTTTTTAAGCTTGGTAAAGTACTTGCTATCTATCTATTGAAGATAGTTTCAAGCTGCCTTTGGGTTTTCACACAACTTTAACCCTGCGTAAAACCCTAAGTCGTTATTTCCTTATTTGTCTTCTTTAACTTTGGGCAGCTGCTGCCGTCTCTGCTTAAAATCGTGAATTTCCTATAGCTCCGGAGATCATAATTGTCTCTGGTGTTTCAAAATCAAAAATGCCTGATAGACCTGGGGTTCAAAAATATAAATCTAAAAGCTTGTTCCGCAATGTTGTAAATTTTTAAAAGGTTCGACTCTCAAAATGATAAACTTTTCCAGCTTTCTTCTCAAATTCGTTATCTTCTAATTGCTCTGGGGCTCAAAATAGTTAGGTTTTACGATAATTTATATAACGTGGTACTCAAAATTCTAAATATTTTATAGTTTTGGCGCTCAAACTGTAAATTTCTAATAACAATCCTCTTAAAGTATTAAATTTTTGGTAGATCTGGTGCTCTAAGTTGTAAATTTCTGATCGTTTGCACTTACTGTAAGATAGTAAATTTCTGAAAATACTAGTGCTCAAAATCAAAAGTTAATGATAGCTTGTATTACATCTCGTATCCCATACCTATTATTTGAAAAATTATGTAAACGATATATTTTGCAAAGGCACGATGTCACAAAAACCGTAATGTTATTTAGACTCTCCTTTAATTTCATTCCTTGGCGAAGCCAGCAATAAAAATTTTGCTTTCTAAAAAAAGATGTTGAATAAACTCTTGGAAGTTTTAGATTGGTTTCGAATTTTTGGAGGAATTCTTCGGCGGATCTCTTTTCTGGAGAGCTACGGCAAATTCAATGCAAGTAGTTTTGGAGTGAGCAACATTTTTTTTACAAATCAACCTCAAACTGGGAAATTCTTGTGAGTTTTCGAACGATGACATTTTATGTGCTCAAGAACTTTAGATTCTTGGAAATATTTATGCAGAAATTGCTATTATAGGTTCAGACAGCACGCGTTGATTACTGCGGAAACAATGTTAATTTATGGTCATTAAATAAGCGAGAAACACGTAAGAGTTTAACCCAACTGTAACAGTGATGGTGATCTCATAGGCCTCTGGATACACTTTAGTTTCCTGGTCTCAACATTTCGCACAGGCAGGGGAAGGCAAAAAGGCATCCCTCCTCCAATCAGTAATTCCAGGGTAAAAAACATCGGTAAGTAGTCCAACCCGAATTCCAGCGCAGTTATTGCGGCACAGTTGTTGGATAACACCGACCAATTTTATGGCACCCATATGGCGAATAATAATTTTTAATTCTTCAGGAGATTAAAACAAAACTTAAAACGTTGTTCCACTTTGACACAAGTGAGCAATGTAATAAGGCTTTGAATTTAGTCATACACGCTACACAACTGAACAGTATCCTAAGGTAATATAACCTGAAGCCCATCTATAGTTTAATTATTATACATTGACATTTGCCATTGCATTATCAAAAAAACAAATTTATGGGTTCGTAATATATCATTCTGCTTCAACTAGCGTTATATCAGCAATAGGCTTTACTGCTGTTGTTTACGTTTACTTTTAAATTAACAGTTGGTAACTAGCACAGTTGATGCCGTATTTGCAAAAATTGTACCAGAGGATTATAGTGTCGTTTAAAAGTATGACAAAACATAGCTTTATTTGAAGTGTAGAAAAAAGGAAAATTAAAACCATACTTAAAAAATAATTGCTTATTGCGATGCCAGTAAAACCAAAGCTATTCTAGAATTCCTATTCTCGGAAGCTGCTTTTCACTACCAGCCAAAAAGCTTACAACCGGTTTCTACAATCTGTACTTTAACAACAACTTGACCCACGTTTTCAAAAAGTTGATCTCCGCTTTTTTCTTGGTAATGCGTAAATTTTGACTTTTATTTCAAAACAAACGTTTCTCCAAAAATATTTTGGCTATAGAGTTGGCGACGATTGCATATTGGGAGACCGGAGAAACCTTACAATGTCCAAACTCATGCAAGGATCAATATTTGTTCACTACGATTTTTTTTTGTGAACAAGAGCATCTTTTACGAACAGGTTATTGATTGTCCCATAAGCTTTATTTTATCTCCAATCATAGCAAACATGGTCATGGAAGAGATAGAGTAAAAGGATTTAAATGATTAGCTGAAACAAAGGTTCCCAAACTTTTTGCTCGGCGGACCCCTTTTTTGCGAACTTGCTGCTTCGCGAACCCCTTTTCGAAAATCTCCTATTTTGCGGGCCCCACTTATATGCAACATAACTATTGTCGCCTGACTCATTTCCAACAACAGTCGATACAAAACGAGTACTAAGGAAAGTTGAGCTGTCCGCCAAAAAAAAGGGGTCGGCACGTGCATTACAGCCGCGATTGTGTCGCTCTCGTACCAATTCATCATCGGTCTAGGGTTACTTGTCAAAATTTCGCTGAACAGGATTTCCACGATATTTGCTACCTAGGGTGATTCATTGACTGACCGGGACGAAGCCATGGACCCCCTGAGCGGTCGTCACGGACCCCAGTTTGGGAATCTCTGATCTAAAAGCACCGTCCTTGTAGGTGCTTTATATGGATGGCATGTAAGCAATGATAGAAGAAACAAAAATCGAATCTTTTCACGACAATTTCAACACCGCATCTTTTCGTGTAAAGCTTATTGGTGAATTGAAAAGTCAAAACACGTTCATTTTTTGGATGTAAACGTACTTCGGTGTAAAGATGAATAGCTTGTAACAAGCGTATACAGAAACCCAACATAAATAAAAAGTTGTTTGCATATTTATCTCATGACACCGTTAATCAAAAGGTTAGTATGTCTGGAACCCAGTCATGGCCTTAAGTAAGAACAGGCCTTGGGCAAAATAAATTGACTATAGCTCAGCCTTTCCCATCCTCCTTTTTCTTTCATTTGGATGCATCAGTGCACATTTGCTGCTCATACAAGGCATTACCGATGATCAATGAAAAAATGCAGTGGTATAGGAAAATGCATATTACCGTAAAAATTTTGCCGTAAAAGCCTAGAAAATAACTGGAGGAGAGTTTGTTAGGTTATTTTTGCTCAAAAATATGTGCCTTAAATTTTTGTGTGTTCTAGTTGTATGGATCGTTTAACTCGAAAACTTAAGTGGAGGTCCTTTAGCACGATAAATCAGGTGGGGGCCCCGGGCATTTGCCCAGTGTGCCCATACCTAAGGCCATTACCGCTCGCACATTGTACCTCAGATCTGATACAAATATGTCTAACAATGAAAAAACAAAAGAATTTCGTCATATTACTCAAGCTTAAAAACTATGAATTTTTCAATAGCAAACGTAGCTTCAAAAATATTGACTAATTATTTTACTAAAAGTACAAAAAAAGTTTTCTTCATTCTCTAAGTGCAAGGCGTTACCGAACCCATTAATTAAGTTTTGGCTCAGGTTGGCGTCTAAGCAGCCTCAAAACCACACAAGTGTGCATCCTTTTTGTTTCTAAATCGAAAGACGATATTAATTTTGAAAAAAGACGTGGTTTGGTACATCAAATTTCTTGCCAGAATTGCAATACTGTGTACAAGTAAAACGGAACGTAGAGATAGAACCAGAAAACGGCAGCAAGTTACTGATGCGGTTTAAGACTTCCAACACCAAAAAGTTAGTATTATGTTAGCATGCGACAAATTTTTACTACAAAATAGATTGGGATAATGTCAAAATGTTGAAATCAGAATCACATGCGTACAGACCTCGTGTTGCCTAAACTTTGTGATTTACCGAAATTTTCCTTTACCGAATAATTAATCATTATAATGGTGCACAATTTCCTGTTGTTTATAGTACTCTCACTGTTCACCACTAGTAAGAGATTTTCCATGTAACCTAACCCATAACACGTTGGGCTCACATTTATGCTCACTGAGCCGCCAAAATAGCACTGTGCTTATACCTGTTTCTATGACGTAGTAATACTTGTTTTGCAACTTGAGTAATCACTTTTCTCTTTCGTCAGAATTGTTAATTTTATTAATTAACATTGCCCTGCTATATGATACTTCAGTTATATTATTTATCCAATTCTAATGATGCTTACCGGTTAACAAAGAGAGCGATAACGTAAATTTTACAAATAAAATTGCCAAAAGAAAGTTTATAAGATTTGTACTCTCGATAAGAGGAAAGTGCCTGCTTTATTTTTTCAACAGAAATGGAGATAAAAAATTTGGGAGCCACTATACCAAATGGTTGCAGTTTTTTTTTGCCAAAAATTTCTGTTCTCTATCAAACAATACATCTTTTAAAAAGATATTTTTAATTGTGACGCCATATTGACACCATCTATCCCTTCATGACACTTACTACGGGATGGTGATCAGTTGTGGCAAGTATTTAGTAAGTTTGTACATCAGTGACTTACTTTTGTATGGCTGGGTTGATTTTATTTCACAGAAAACCGTACTCCACGTAACATACGTC
Organism: Trididemnum clinides; assembly: GCA_963675345.1. Classification (NCBI taxonomy): domain Eukaryota; kingdom Metazoa; phylum Chordata; class Ascidiacea; order Aplousobranchia; family Didemnidae; genus Trididemnum; species Trididemnum clinides. The sequence continues at coordinate 26,780,759 of OY776287.1, forward strand.
TGCTTGTATCTGTCGTCATTGTCATTCGGTTATTTTGATTTGCATCTAAACGTATGCTCTGCACGTACACGAAGAAATCCGTGTACTTCTAGAAGAGGTTGTAGTTGGCCATCAGATCAGCAGCTACTGCAAGCTAATACCGATGAAAATGCGATAGGTTGTGAAAAATTATCGAGCTCAATCATTTATATATTTTGTCAGTCGGCTGGTCGCGTTCTTGCTTCTCTTTTTATTTAAGTGGTGAATAAAATATTCTTTCTCACTCTCACCTTCACTCAATTATTTGCCAAAAAAAGTTGCTAGAAGAAAGATATCTCCAAAAGAAAGTACGAAGAAAAACTTCCTATTTCCACAACTTTTTTAATTATGCGTATCGGGTTGAGGAAATTGAAAGATGAAGTACTACCCAAATCACTTGCGCTAAAGGATCTTGATTTCCTGAACATGATCATAGCAACATTTTAAGCAAGCTGTGTTTGTACAAATCGCGAACAAGTTAAATTGACAAGAAACTGCCAAACTCGGGTAATGAACTGTTTTCCTTACTTTTTCAATCAATATAACGATTTTATATTTAACTTAAAAATTTTATGTTTGTCTTCAGAACACAACAGATTGGAAGTGGATAAACAAACAAATACAATATGAATTTTGTTGAGCCAGACACAACCAAAAACATAAAAAATTAAATAGGGTCGGATTCGAGGCAGGCTGCTTCAAATTTCTTCCATTCGGCATTAATGATTGAAAACAAATTTAATAAAAGGGAGCGTTTGCTCCCAATTTTTTTTCGATGCTACATAGTTAATGAAATCGTTCTATTAGCAACTGTTTGGTAGACTGAACCTTCTTAAAAATATATTGAAAAGAATTTTTTAGTCATTAACACGAAACGAGACGTAAGAACGTGATCGGCAGAAAGACCAAAGGTCTTGATGGCTGAAGTACAGTATTTTAAAATAACTCATAGTGGTTGAGTGGTTTTTTGGGTTGTCACTTATTATCAGTTTAAGTAGAAGAATGTTGAAATAAAATTGTAAAATTTGTTTCATCAGATAATAAGGTTTCCCAATTACAAAGATAATTGGGTTCCTCAATAGTTAGGTATACGAGTGACTGAGATTGCAAGGTCATTTTATAGTATTCAAAATCTCTGTTCGTCTTTAGTTCAATGCGATCTACAAGTTTTCATCAGTGGAAGCGACGATTTTTATGTTTTTTGAGATGACGTTTGAATGTCTTTCCCTTTTCTTCAAAAAGGCATCCGAGATTTTGAAGTCAATTTTTACACGACAAAGCTGATAAACTTTGAAAGTGGGCGTTCGCAGACAGGCAGTTGAAATCACTTCTTTTGTTAACAAGAAACTAAAGTCAAATTCGAGTGGACTCAGAGCCGTTGAGAGAACAGTCCAGGCCTGGTACCAACATTAATTCTGGGCCCCTTTTAAACAAGAATCTGGTAGAGTGGAGTTGCCGGGTTTTATCCAATTAGAAATGGATGAGTGTTTGGCATAATTGCTCAGAAATTGCTTTTCTTCCTGCGCTTTTTTTTCTTTTTTTAGCTCCACTTTAATACGAATAAGACATCGCTGTCTGGCTAACTTTACGATTCAAATAATCAAATTTCTAAGGTGCATTGCAAGCCGATGAGAAGGCATTGTGGAGCAGTTGAGCTTGGACGTGTGTCACGAGTAGAGGCCGGCGTTGTGCTACTGATTTTGATATACGTTTTATCAACTTTTAATTTGATTGAAGATTAAGACACGAACGCACTAAAACTTTAAGAGAAAGAAACGTAACGTTAATATTGCGCGCGACGTTTTCAAAAATCCGGGCCCCTAACAATTTATGGGCCCGGTAGTAAAGGTACCCCTGGAATCCCTTGTCAACGCTCCTGAACGGACTTTTATTAAACAGTTATTGAGCTCTTCGCAAAAACAAGCGTTTGCAGAGCAGTTGTGCAAACTTAGTTTGGTGGTTCACTTCAAACAACGTGAGCAGAACCGTTCTTACAGAAAACATTGTGCTGTTGTGCTAAATGGGTAGATAAAATCCTGCGAGAGTTATCGCTAAAACTCCAGATCCTATTCTGATTTTCCTACCCATGAGCAAAAATCTTATTTCACTAGAGTGCATACATGTAATCTTTAAACAGTCAGTTAAGCTCTTTACTAAGTATTTGTAGCAGTTATGATCACTGAAAATTTTTTGGGGGAATGTGCAGAGCATTCAGTGCGCTCAATTACCACCAAGCGATGTTACCAATCAGCAAGTTTAATTTATTGAGTGGTTGGGGTCAAAATATTAAGAAAGTAAATCCTTTTGAAAGTGCAAACTTTGTCCATGTTGGCGGCCAAGACAACATGAAAACTTTTTCATTTATTTTTTTGTAGATCAGCTTCTTTTTTGCCCATTTTAGTTTGCAAAGCAGCACGAAAACCTTTTTTGGAAATCAACTTATTGAAAGCAAGTAAGATTTTGTCCGTTTGGTTTCCAAAACGTCGTAAAGTCTATTTTTCGATGATCGAGTTCTCGAAACCGCTAATTTTGTCTCCAAACTGACATTTTTTTAATTTCTTGTTTCTGTGATAACGTTTGGAGGTGTGCCATTGCTATTTATTTCCCTCCTCAAACACGCCAATGACTATTGCAGCCCTTTCGATAATTCTTTTGCTTTTTTTGTGTAAATTTTGCATTGAAAATACATGAAATTGCCTTCATTGCAATTTAAAATTTTAAGTTTCAGTGGTTTTACAAAGCAGAGAATTTGCCCTCCAACTTTTGACAATTCGATGCTGATTTTAAACTAAAACTAAAATCAAAAGTAAGCCTCGCCTTTTGCAACACAATATCACAACAGCATTATTACTTTCCCACAACACTGTAGTAGGAGCTTTTTAAAGAGAATTCTCTGTATGTTCAATAAATACTTGTTTATATTCATCGTTTAATTTGTTAAAATCAATAATTGATGTTATAGGCTATAAGTAAACTGAATAATTCCATCTTTTGGTGACAGAAAAACTGGCAAAAGTTAATAAAATTCAAAGTTTGAGCGAAAACCAAAAGAAAACAATATCGGTTTGTGAAATCGCACTAATAGCAGAAAACTTTTTGAATGGCCCAAATGACCTACAAGGATCCGGTGCAAGAAATTTGTGGGCTATGAACTCTTTCGCTTCTCCCCGCCAACTTCTATGCCCGAGCCATGGTACATAAGCGTAGCAAAGGACTTGAGCTCAAAGATCTTATTACAAAGGAAATCTCAACAAATCGTGAAATATTCGAACTACTTTATACTCTAGTCTAAACTTGGTATTGTGATGATCATTAACAACTTTTACTTTGCTCCGCCATTCTTATTGCAAGGAATAAACACAAGTTTTTGAAATAATAAGTTGTTCGTAAGTGAGACCAATTTTGATTAAAGGTAGAAAGGTTGGAGGTAGAGAGAGAAGTCAGTAAAACTGAAAGCTTGCGAAGAAACCAAAAGAAAACAGTAACCGATGGTGAAATCGAGCTGTGGCGTAGTGGTACGATTCGCTGTGGGTACCTGTTTTCAATTTCTTTTACGACCAAGATTCTTGACGTAGCAAGTAAGATACGTCCAGAGGATATGTTGTAGCTCTGAGTAATCAAAAATACTCCATCGGGTCTGAAATTTGACAGAAACAAACTATCCAGATAATACGAAATGTATCCACGATTTTAAAAATGGTATTTGCTGATTTGCTGTTAGACATTTAGCAGTAGCAGTATCAAGATGAAACGAAACCATTTTTCTTTTCCAAACGTATTAAATCATACTGCAGCAAAAACTTTTTTCCGTTTCAAGGACACATTGCACCGCATCGAAAACATTTTTTCTCTTCAAATACATGCCATACTGCAACGAAAATCTTTTTTCAATGACAAATCATTCTATAAGGAAACCATTATTACTTTCCCAAGTCAAATGGTTCTGCGACCAAACCACTGTTATTTTTATTAGACAAATCATATTGCAGCAAAACGAAGTGAAGTGCAGTTTGTAAAATAGCTCTACACTGATCCCTTAGCTATCGCTGTAATTCCTTTACAAGACTTCCCGCGATAGGTGAAAATCCGAGAAGTAGAAAACAGTTAAAAAAAAGGGAAAATGTAATCAAATCATTGCAATTTGGAGTCATTGCACAGGTTGAAAACTATAGCAGAATTCAACACAAATACTGTAAACACAAACACAGCTCAAGTTAAAGTAATTCAGACCGCGTAAACGTCTTGAGCGAGTTGATGGATGCAAGCAAACCAGGGAACAAATATCTCTATGCTAATTTATGCAAGTTTTGTTATTTTTAGACTAGAAAATACTGTTGAATACTACTTATTATTACTATTTTATGAATTTACGGGAATTTGTTCGTGGTTCAATTTTCGCGATTTTTTCTAGATTTTTCCATAAAATCTGCAATGTAAATTCCATATATATATATATACAGGGTGGCCCAAAAGTAGGTATACAGTTATTAAAAGTAGGGTTTGGATCCAAAAGTAGATTTGTAGTTCTTATATAGGCACTTTTAAACCTCTAGAATGATAGTTATATCTTAAATGGAAACTGTTTAATCTTTTTAGTGCTCAAAATGTCCTTCCTTACATCTGTTCAAAACACTCTGACATACCGTACAGCACAAATTTCAATTTGCATCAATTTCTCTGAATGCGTCATAAATGCAATCTTTTAATTCATTTACTGTTTTGGGATTCTTCTGCTTGTTCTTTACATACTCTTTGTTCTTTACAACACCCCAAAAAAAGAAATCCATTGGTGTCAGGTCAGGTGAGCATGGTGGCCATTCAATGCTACCTGTTCTTCCGAACCAACGCTGTGTAAAGACTTTGTTAAGGTAATCTCTCACTCTTAACGCATAATGTGGAGAAGTTCCATCTTTCTGAAAGAAGAGTTCATCAAAGTTAGGTTTAGTTTGAAGTTGTGGCACTACCACTTCACAAAGAATTTCCAAATAGTTCTCTCCATTAACTGTATGCCTACTTTTGGGCCACATAAAGTGCACTGCTGGTAACTTCAAAGCACATAAAAAATAGTTTAATAACTGTATACCTACTTTTGAGCCACTCTGTATATATATATATCGGGTGACGCAAAAAAAACGATAACACTCTTCATTTTAGAATTCTTCAAAAACTATCAAAGCTACGGTTCTTATATGTGGTACACATCATGACAGAGACATTTAACACTTTCGTTAAAAATTTTTACTTTGTACGTAAAAAGACAAAGAGAACGCCATTGCTTTTAAAATTAGTTGCCAGAAAATGCAGTGCCGAAAATGATTACAATGCCATTGACATATTCAAGCTAATTAAACAGGTGATTGATGTGGACTCCGCTTTCATCGCAAATTGCTCGCAACCGTTTTTCCAATACAAAATCGCCTTTCCAACTTTATCCTATGGTATTTTTCGCCATTTCTGTCTGATTGCGTCCTTTAGTTTCTCTTCTTTAAAAACAGTCGTCCTTACGCAGCAAGCTTTCTCTGAAAGTGAGTCCCATACACCGCAATCCATGGCATTGCAATCCGGAGATTGGGGAGGCCATTTTCAATGAAACTTGGAGAAGTGTCTTCCAGATAGCTCCGAGTGGTACGGTTGGTATGTTATGTGGCACCATCTTGGTGAAAAACATCTACTTCATAGAGACGAAAACCACTAAGGTTAAGTCTGAGTGTTACCAGAAATTACTGAACGAGGTACTTCTAGCCGACCGTCGCACAATGTACCAAAATGAGGACTACGTTTTTCAGCAAGATGGTGCCACATCGCTGAAAAACCGTAACTTTGATATGTCTACATTTCGCTGGGCCACCTTGTATATGCATATACTGTATATATCGGGTGGCGCAAAAAAAAAGCGATAACACTCTTCATTTTAGAATTCTTCAAAAACTATCAAAGCTACGGTTCTCATATTTGGTACACATCATGATAGAGACATTATGGTTTGTTTTAGGTTTCCAACAACAAACTGATATATCAAATGAAGGAGATATTATTGTATTAAAAAAAAAAAACAGAGTTATTCAATATATTTTCCTTTCTCTTTGATTACCCGACGGAGACTAGGAATAACCTGATTACACGTGGCACGCACAGTTTCAAAGTCAATTTCTGCCCAACATTTCTTCAGTTTTTTTAAGGGCAATTACACTCGTGTGGGTGACACTGCAGGCCTTCTGCTCCAAGATAGATCATATACCAAAGTCCATTGGATTCAAATCAGTAGAACAAGGAGGCCAGAGCTCCTTCTGCCAAAAAGATTCAAAACTGTCCTTGCACCAGTTTTGGGCCAACCTGTCTGTACGAGAAGTTGCTTCATCTTACTAAAGTGTAATGCCTTCATTTGCGGTTGCTGTCTGTACCCAATAAAGAACAGATTCTTTTAACATCCTGAGGTAAACATGTCGGTTAATTTTGATACCATCTTCCATGAAAATTAAAGGATTTTTGAGACATTTTTGATAACCTAAATATTACTGAAAAACCGTATCTTTAGTTTGTCTACACTTCGCTGGGCTACCCTGTATATATTACAGAAAATCCGCAAAGTCGTGAATCCGTAAAATTTGAACCGCGGTGTAGCGAGGCATCACTGTAATTCTAAAATTGTGTTGTTTGCGAAATATGTGTGGCTACGTTCGTAATTGTTTGGAAGCGGCGAGGCGTGGTTTACTTCAAAGGAAAGTCTAAGCCTACCGGCACATTTCACAGTAAGCTGAAACTCGCTGCTTCCGAATAATTACGAACGTTTCCGAACATGTTTTGCAAGTAGCACTTTTTTACAGGTAGCGCTATTTTACTAACAAAATTTCACCGTAATTTCGCTGCAATATGATTTGGCTTCGGAAAGCATTAATGGTTTCGTTGCCGTATGATTGGTCATAATGAAGGAAAAATACTTTCGTAGCTGTACGATATTTGTTTGCAAAGAAAAAACTTTTCGATGCGGTATGATATGTCTGTGCAAAGGAAAAATGTTTTACGTCAGTTTGTATTTTACAAGTGACACCGTATGAATAAGCGCCAAAATGCTCCGTGATAATTCACTATTTATAACTACCCTAGCCATGCATGTATGAGCAGTTTTTCGTGTACTCCCCTTGCAAGCAGCGGGGATTGCATGAAATATTGGAAGACTTTTTCTTTGTGCTATTTTACTTAGGTACCACAAATAAAAAATGTTTTTGAGATTACCAATACGCCCACTTCATCTTCTACGATAAATGGTGATGTGTAAACCATAGTTGCTAATATCGACTATCGTTGACGGAAGTGCACTGAAGAGAGCTTACAGGTCGAAACAATTCTATCGGCTACTACCAACCAAACGTATGATTATTCATATTAAACACTAGACAACTTCACGTAAAAACACTTATTTTAACTTTTTTTGCAGGTAGGTCTAACTTACATCAAGTTACTGCACAGCCTTTTGTTGGCCTTTCATTTTAATGTTTCCATTTGTGTTTTCGTCTAGGAAATATAAAATCATTGTTGGTGTTTTTTTTACCTTGGATATTATTATAAAACGGAATATGCACTGTAGTGATCCCAATGAACAACTTCTGGTGAAACCAACTAAAAAACGATGGCTGGTGTTATGTTTAGCCGTTTTATTAGAATTCATATCAGTTTATACCTCTCTTTGCTTTGGACCGGTCAACAACATCATGGTTTCACTTTTCCAAGTATCCTACGCCACTTCTGACTGGATTACATTAAGTCCATTTATCGTTAGCGTAGTTTGCTGTGGTTTAGGTGCGTGGTTTTCGTATATCGACCTATTAAATTCAAAGTTTATTTTATTGCTTTCTTCTGTATCATTGCTTATTGATGCCATTTGCGTTTTGATTGCTTTTAGCTATCCAAAGCTGTTTTTCCTAATAGTGATTGGACAACTTATAAGTGGCATCGGCAAAACGGCATCAAGCCTGTCACTCTTTTCAGTAGGATCAATATGGTTTCCGGAAAATGAGGTGGCTTTAGCAACTGGTTGCATTATTATGGGATGGTTTTTTGGTATGGCACTGTCAGAAATTATACCCGGAACTATACTCAAAGCTTCCACTTATTCAAGCACTTCTGGAAAGAATACAAACAGCACTGATGACTGGATTTCCACGGACCAACATCGAGTCGGAATCATGTATTTGATAATAATTTGTGTATTAATATTAAGTTTGGTGAGCACGGTTACCTCTGTTCCGAGGTTGCCTGAGTATCCACCATCACAATCCCAAGCTGTGAAACGTTCAAATACACCTAAAACCCTTTGCTCATGCAGTGGTTTCTTAAAAGAAATCAAAGAGCTTAACCTAGATCGTGTGTACCTTTTGTTGCAGTTGGGAAGTGGTTTTGGCGCTGAGTTACATATAATGCTTACCGTTATTATGCAGCAAGTAGTTGATGATATATTATCACAGTCGAATATCGGCCTAAACTCTTCTGTTACCAGCGGTTTAGTACTGCTGTGCCGATCAATTGGAGCTTCATTTTTGTCACCACTGAGTGGTAAGATGCTTGACAGGTACAAGCAATATCGCTTACAAATGGTAACTGCAATAACGTTGTCTTTTCTGAGCACTTTAGGCATTTTTCTGTCGTGGTTTTACGCCAGTTTCGTGGGACTGTTTTTATGCATGTTTTTAAATGGCTGTTTTTCAGGTGTTTACATATCTACTACTTTTGATGCATTGGCGCAGCATACTTACCCAAAAAATATTTTGTTTCTTTCTAACTGTACGTATGCTTTTCAATTTAGCATTGGTATTGTTATGTCAGAATTTGCCAGATTAATTTTTAACGAAACCGATGCATTGGGTGTCATGATTTTTTATACGTTTTTGAAATTTTTATCCGTTTTGATTTCATTTTTTATAAAGCCTGATTTGAAACGTCTCCATCAAGAAGGAAACATTGACAACACCATTGCTTCTGAAAGAACGCCCATTTTAATTGAATGACGTTACCTTCGATGTCACTTGGTAGCCATTATCACAGTGGAGTTGCAACGCTTTATTGCGGCAAGCAGCTGGTTTTGGAATCAATAGATCACGAATTCGAGCCCGTGCAAAGTTTGACGTTTATGTGAAATTTTCTTTAAGGCGATTGTCACGAATAAGGAAATTTGCCTTGTGAGAATAGTTTTCATCTATGTGTATGGTGCTGTATTATTTGTTCGCTCGTATACTGATTGAAAAAAAAGAACTTTTTTCCTCGCAATTGGATTTGCTGTATGTGCGCCTTTATTACGTCACAATGGTTTATGACGTAATAAAATTCCAGATTGATCTAGAGCAGTGGTTCCCAACCGGGGGTCGCGACCCCCAAAGGGGTCACGAAGCACTTTTCAGGGGGTCGCAATCCAAAATTAAAATATCTCAGTGGAAAAATTAAACGAGAAAGATAATTACCAATTTTCAAGCCTTTGGTTTGGCCAGTCCTTAAAGCGAACTGTTGACGGCACGCATTTTAATTAATTTTAACACTTCTGTGTCCGATTTTTCTTTGAAGAGAAAGTTGCCGATTACGGCGGTAAATTTTTGCGGCTGTGAAAAACTTTAAACGTTCATCTAAGTTTGTTCTAAATTTCTTTTTACTTGTTTGTTCGTTGGCAAAGCGTAAGTGTGCTTACGTCATCGCGTTTGTGCAATCAAGCAGAATGAGAATTTATCTCAGTTCAATCGTTAATCTGTAAGTTCATAGAATGCAGAAGACAAGCTTTCTATGTACAACGAAATAAGTAACATGAAGGTACGAATTTTGTATTTCATTAATTAGTATATGTAGTGATAGTGCACTCAAAGACAGTTATAAAAAGTTTTTGAGTTAACGGGATAATAAAATTATTTCTAGTCTTTCAATTGTGGTTTCATTGTGTTAATCTTCTGCATTTACTACACCATCTCGTGTATCCTCCGTGGATCTTCTGTGGATTACTAGGACTTCAGTTTGCGATGACTATTTTACACAAACTTCAAGATAACTGTTCGTACTATTTAAACAGCATCTAAGATAAAAATGCATTTAAGCTTAAATATCCTAATTTTTTTTAAACATTCGTCATTTAAACAATATGTTAGTTTTGCCATGGAGAAAAAGTTTTGCCGTGTCAGCAATAGAAGCATCATATATTATCGCACTGTAAATCACTAAACAAAAAAACACATAGTATTGGAGAAACACTTGTGAAACCGTGTTTGTTGAAAACTGCCAAATTAGTTCTCGGAGATGCAAGTTTAGCGAAACTTGAACAGATTTCTCTTTCAAATAATACTATCCTGAGGCGCATTGGACATGTCGGAAGATGTTAAGAAACAGGTGGTGAATGAAACTAAAGCGTCTCCAATGTTTACGTTTCAAGTTGATGAGTTAACTGATGTTGGCTTATGTGCTCAGCTGCTGGTATTTGTAAGGTACATTCATTCGGGTGACATCAAAGAGGAGTTTCTCTTTTGTAGTGAACTCAACACGACGACAACCAGTGCAGATATTATGGGGAAAATGAAAACTTTTTTTGAAGGACATGGACTGCAATGGAAAGATGTTTGTGGAGTTTGTGCCGATGGAGCTCCTGCTATGTTGGGATCTCGGTCAGGCTTTCCAAAAAAAGTAAAGGAACTTGCTCCAGAAGCAAAGGGTACGCACTGCTTTATTCATAGATACGCATTTGCCAGCAAAACTTTACCAACTGCATTAAAAAATATATTGGATTTGGTGGTAAAAATTGTGAACTTTATTAAAGCAGGAAGCTTACATACACGCCAGTTTAAAGAACTTTGCAAGGATATGAATGCAATGCACGAAGTTTTACTTTTCAACACAGCTGCGCGTTGGCTTTCAAAAGACAACGTTCTAAACCACGTGTTTGAAATGAAGGATGAAATAAAATTATTCTTGGAATTTATAAATAAGGAGGAGTTTTTATCTTACTTCAATGATAACAATTGGATTACCAGTCTTGCTTATTTAGCATATATTTTCGAAAAGTTGAACATACTAACTCTTAAACTGCAAGGAAAGAACACAAATATTATTCAACTACGTGACAACCTGAAAGTATTTGTTGAAAAATTGCAAAACTGACGCCAAAAAGCAGTTGATGGAAACATTGCAATGCTTGATAGATTGTCCAGTTACAAAATCGACCAGCAATTAAAGACACTTATGATAGAACACGTTCAATCTATGGAGTATGAGTTCCAACATTACTTTTCTGAACTCTAAGAAAAAGAAGCTATTCTTGCACGAAACCCGTTCTCCAACTCTTTGGATGTAAGCAACATTCCCGAGGAAATGCAAGAACAATTTATCGAGTTTAAAAATGATTCAACAGCATGTGATATTTACCACGAAAAGCCACTATCGCAGTTTTGGTGTGATATGACTGAATCATATCCACAAATATCGAAACTAGGATTTCGAGCATTGCTGCCCTTCGCTATAACATACCTGTGTGAGAGCGGATTTTCGACTCTTTTACATATCAAAACTATGGAAAGAAACAGAATGAAAGTAGAACATAAGATGAGACTGGCTTTGCCTAACACGCAGGCACAAATTTCAAGGTTGGCTGCATAGACACAAGCCCAGCCATCACATTGAATATAAACAGTTGATTGTGAATAAATATATATGCTAAGCTATACTTTTTGTGCTTTTTTAATATAAATTTAACAAATATCGTGTTAGGGGGAGTTGCGGTATGTTAGAAAATATTGAAAGAGGGTCGCGAAGCAAAAAAAAGTTGGGAACCACTGATCTAGAGATTCTAGCTTCTTCGAAGAATTTCGTTGACCGATTAGATAACTTGGCAGCGCTTTTTTTCTTTTTTCACGTGATTTCGTTTTAGCGTTTTCTGGATTGTTTTTTTCGATTGATATATAAGGCGACCAGATTTTTTTTGAGTAGAGTAGTAGAGAGAGATCAAAAAAGTTGTTGTAGTGGGGAGAGAGAGATTGTTTGAAGGAGTAAAGAAGGGCTATTGCTTTTTTGTGATAATTCATTGTGGATTTTGTGGACGTGGCGAGTATTGAACAGTTATTGGTGAAATTAGTTTTGGCGGTTTCCTGATTGTGTAGTAAAGTGATTAGTTCTGAGATTGTTGAGCGAAGAAGTTTGAAGTTGTGAAGTATTATTTCCGTGAATACATTATTCTGTTCTTAACGTGGTTTAAAGTGTTTTTAGTGGAAGCCATCTTTTCCAAGTTTTATTAAGTTGCAGTCAAACCTAATTATCCGAGCGATTATCGTACGTTGCCTCAATTTTAAAGAAAATTTAAATTTGAGATAGAACCGAAAATTCTATTATTATTATTATATATTAAAACGCGTCAGCGATGCACTCCCCACTTCGATGCCATGTTTGTGTATTGTGGTTGAAACAATTTGTGCTAAAAGTAGGCCGCCGCCCTTAATTTTTTACAGGATGGTCCAAGACTGCGAACATGAACACTCAAACTAAGGCTTGAAAAAACAATTTACTGGATCGCCAATCGGAAATATTTATTATAATCAGAGAACTGAATTTGCTGTTTAAGCTATCAAATTTTTAGCTGTGCGATTAACGCGCTTATTAATGTTTTTTGCTTGTTTGCGACTTAAGCAATTTTTGCTATTAAAGATTCATAACGCATCGGCAGTTTAGCAAACCAAGTTATTGTTTCTTGCTTTTGGTTATTGTGTCAATGCCTGTTTCAACTACTGTGATCGACAGATGTAAGCAGCACGCAGCGTTTCTCGTTTCTTGAGCCATTCTGTTCCGTTTGTCGCTTTTCAGTTTTTTCATCACTAAGAAAGCGTTTTTGCCAAATCTTGGCAATGTGCTTCCGTAAAGGCCCAATATCTTCAGAGCAGAGTTTCTTAAGTCTTTCCCTCCTTTTGGGTGTGATTCCACCCAAGCTACCTTTTCCTAAAAATTGAGGATACATTGTAGCAGCTCCCTCCGCATGGGTGGTTTCCCACCCAAAACTACTTTTATCGTATTTGGCTAAGATGTAAAGTCAAAAAAATTAAAAATGACTTTAAACAAAGTTTTACACCCAAGCCAACGGGTCGAATCAAAAAATTATGAAAATAGAGAAAAAAAATTTTTCAGGAGGGAAGGACTTAAGCGGGAAAGCTATTCGTTGCGTATCAGCTTTGCTTCCCAGAGCACGCTTGCGACAAGAATCAAATATTAACACATGTCTGTGTCGCCACTAACGCCGGATTTAGGTGTGTGGAGGCCCCTGAGCACCACACCATGTGGAGTCACCTAGTCGCATGCTTGAAGCTAAGGTCATGTTGCGGCCGAACGATAAACGAGCGCATTGTAAGGAACAACGACGGCATCAAAAAACGCGTTGGTTACGGTTGATCTGATGAAACAAGCGGAAGTGGAAAATTCAGCGGCTTTACGACATCTGAATTACTTGCTTACGACTTCGGAAAAGAAACACAACGCCAGTGCGAAATGAACCTAACTTTTTAGTCCAAAATTAGTTTTCTAAAAATTAAAACGAAAGCAAAATAGCAAGAAAAGAGCGCGCAGGTATACACACAAAGTCAACGATTGACTGTTCAAGTAAAATAAAAATCAACCAAATATCAAACTGAAATATGATTGGATACCGGTATACCACATAAAAACTGTCAATACAAGTTACTACAACACTGGGGCAACAACGCACTTCGCTACCGCTTTGATATTCAACTGTCAGCTGCTAAGCTGCCGACTGCAAACCAGGGCCATAGCTTGCTCATTCATTCCATAACTCTTTATGGCGTCACTAGCCTCATTGTTAACGCTTTGGGTCGCATTTTTTTCGCGTGGCTTCCCCACATTGGTTCTTCATCCGAGCGAAACAAGCGTCTAAAAGCAGTGGTGGGCAGTTGTAACTATTGTAAGTAGTTACTGTACTTATTTACTTTTATAGCAACTGGTACTGTAGATTCGTGACTTTTTTGCAGAAGTAACGAAATTTGTAACTAGTTGTCAATTAAACACTGTAAAAGTTACAAGTTACAGTTACTTTCTTTTTGCTGCTTCACAGAAAATCAGTGTAAATGAGTAAATGCAGACCTGATCTTTGTCGTGCAAGCTGCGTCTACAAATATACGAGCGTATTTTTTAAATTTGAAAATTTAATGAAATAAATTTTTTAATTGAAAATAGTAAACATTACGCGTAAAACACCTATTCATTGGTTTATAACAGGGCTTCTCAACTCATTTTCCTTCGTGGACCACCATGCCTATTCAGATAACTCTGTGGACCCCAGCAGATAACAAAAAATTACAAAGACACAAAAATCAATTTACACATTGCATTTAATGCACAATTTTACCAGTATATTAGTTTATGCTACTGTAGATGTGCTTTCAGACTTTTGGATACCTTTATTGCTAACAAGCTTTTCGATGTTAGGAGTGGTATTAGATAAGGCACAACGTAGATCACTTTCTACTGCTTCAAGACAATTCCTCTGCTTGGACTTGATGTTTAACAGAGACGAAAAACTACACTCACACGCATAAGTTGATGCAAATGGCAAAAGTCGACTGATTGCATATGATGATACATCTGGGTAGGCACTTAACATACCACTCCAAAACTTTTCTAATGTGGATTGTTTATACAAATCCTTAACCGACAAGTCATTTTTCAGTTCTAAGATTTCTTCTTGAAAGTCCAGTGGAACAGTATGAACTTCAGCAGTAAATGAATCCCTTACAAAAGATAAGTCATCTTTTGTCATGTCCACTTCTGGAAAAGACCGTTGAAATTCATCTTCCAACTTTGACAAATGTTCAAGGACTTGCACCCGAATGTTTTGCTTATCCCCAACCGTACCATTTACACATGGGAATTAAACAAAGTTGTTGTTCTCCACTCTATTAATCCAGAATTGTAATTTTTCAACAAAAGTTTTGATTATCCCTTGGTGAGTAAACAAATTCACGCCTTTTCCTTGCAACTGAAGACCTATTGTCCACTTCTGGAAAAGACCGTTGAAATTCATCTTCCAACTTTGACAAATGTTCAAGGACTTGCACCCGAATGTTTTGCTTATCCCCAACCGTACCATTTACACATGGGAATTAAACAAAGTTGTTGTTCTCCACTCTATTAATCCAGAATTGTAATTTTTCAACAAAAGTTTTGATTATCCCTTGGTGAGTAAACAAATTCACGCCTTTTCCTTGCAACTGAAGATTCAACTTATTCAAAATTGAAAAAATGTCGACGAGGTATGCAAGTTCCAATTCCGATTCAGCAAGAATATTTTGAAATCATATTTTCCTTTGCACTGGAGAAATTCCATCAACTCTTCTTTCAGAGTAAAAATTCTGTTGAGTATCTTCCCAGCTGACAACCACCTTACTGGAGTGTGAAACAGCAACACCTCAAAGTCGGACTCCATGTCCTGACATATTTTCCGAAACAGCCTGGTGTTCAATGCCGATGATTTTACGTAATTAACTAATTTCACTAAAACTTTAAAAACAGTGTTTAGTTGATCCGGAAGTGTTTTTGATGCCAATGCCTCTCTGTGAATGAAACAGTGAACTCCAATTGCCAATGGAGCACGCTGTTTCACCAAGGTTTGGAAGCCTGATCGCGAGCCTAACATGGTAGGTGCATCATCAGTGGTAATCCCCACTAAATTGACCCAGTCCAAACCATTTTCATTAAAGAAATCATTAACTGCTTCTAACACATCCTCAGCTCTAGTATTGAGTTTAAGAGGCTTGCAAAATAGAAATTCCTCCTTGAAATTTCCCCCATGCACATATCGCACAAATGCCAATAGCTGAGAAAATTGTGAGACATCAGTTGATTCGTCCAACTGTATGGCAAAAAGAGATTTTTTTATTTCATCCACAACTTGCTCCTCAATATTCAGTGAGATTTCATTTATACGTCTTGATACAGTGTCATTAGATACGGATATATCATCAAGTTTCCGAGCTGCATCATCACAGACAACAAGCCTAACCATTTCTTTTGCACATGGTAGTAACAATTGTTCAACAATAGTGTGTGGTTTTTTGGCCTGAGCTACCTTGTACGCAGCAATGTATGAAGCACGAACTGCATTGGTGGTCCTCTCATGGTATGTACCAAATGAGTAGAGACGTTGCCGTTCAAACGAAGATAAATGTCACTCAAAATAACTTTTATCCTTTTGTACCAAAGTGGGGTGACACTTGCTAAGATGAAGCTTAAGCTTAGTAGGTTTTAGTGAGTCATTTCCCAAAACCTTGTAGCAAATAACGCACTGCGGTAAATTAACGTCATCTTTTTTTTGACAAGTGAAGCCGTATTGAATGTAGGTGTCCAAATACGTACGCTTTTTGGCCATGAAAATTTAATATTTAATTGTACAAATCTTTATATAAAATTTATTCAAGTTTATCCCGAAATAACTAAAATTAGGCTGTCAAAAAATGCATTCGCAATTAAGTAAAAAATCATTTACTCTAACATTCTCTTCTGGTTTAGCAAATTATATTTTCCCTTAACAGCTTAACTTATTCAACATTACCTTTTAACTAATCTCGCAGATGCTTGTCAGCATCCTAACAGTAGCCTTGCGTTCCTAACTAACGATAATTCCTAACTTGCTATAATCACTAAATCACTCCTTATGACATCACATAGACATGATTGTAATAACTGTGATGGCTAGTTATGTCATTGCAACTTGCTCCATTGACCAGCAGCGAAGTGGATATAGTCACTGTTCAAATGGGTTCTTTAAACAACAGGATCTTTATCGCTGGTCAGCAACACATGTATTATTTCATAAGAAAATCACGTGGACCCCTTCGATAGGTCACCATGGACCCTTAGGGGTCCATGGACCTCCAGTTGAGAAGCCCTGGTTTAGAACAAATTTGTGACTTATCTTGCGAAAAATATAACGTAATAACGTCGAAAAATTTGATTTTCACCCAAAGCACAACTAACTTCGAAATTTGTCATCAAATAATGAAAAAATAAGCTATTCAATCGAACAAATTTTATTTTATTGAGCGTCTTCGACAAGTTGGAAATTTGACCCTTTTAAACGCAGACCGATTAACTTGAAATTATCAGAGATTGTCTAGGAATAAATTACCATATTTTCGCGACTATAAGGCGCACCTAAAAGCCAAAAATTTTCTCAGAAATTGAACATGCGCCGTATCGTCCAGTGCGTCTTATGTGTGGATAAAATTACGCTTCATAAGAAAACTGCGAACCATCTTTAATGTTACAAATAGCGGTATTTTTTCGCATTAGCATTTCTTGCTTGTTTCGTTTGAACACTCTTTGCTTATTCTTTCGATTGTTCGTTTGCTCGTTCGTTTATTTGTTCAAATAATCTTTTGTTTTCATGTTTGTTAATCGTTTGTTTGCTTATTGGTTCGTTTAATCGTTTGTTTGCTTATTCGTTCGTTTAATCGTTTCTTTTAAATTTAAAACATGCAAAAAACAAATTAGGATTTTGTCTGATTTATTGCGCCTTATAGTCCGGTACGTCTTATGTAAGAAAAAAAATGCATTTGCAGCAGTTTTTTGATACTGCGCCTTATACTCCGGTGCGCCTTATGGTCGCGAAAATACGGTATATTTAAAGCCAGCAAGTATGAAAGAGAAATCTTTAGTCGCTTTAGAGTAATTCTGCAATAACCAACATGGGCGGGGCATATTTGCTCCCTTTACTGCCAAAGTAAGATAAAATTGGTTTCACTCATGCAATCGAAAATCGATTTGATGCCTCAGTCCCGTTCGTGTTGGCGATTAGACGTGAGAATGACACGAACGTGTTACAAACTCATTGGCTGAGCGGTTTACATATGCCAACGGTCAACGTGTTTGCATCAACAGTTCAACACTGTGCTACGGTAGCGGGGTGATTCTTTGCCTATCCCACAGTGAAGGGCTGCCGCAAACTTCAAACAACCCGACGTTACTGGTTGATGTCGGTATGGGTTCGAACCTTACTTGCAGTAATTTTTTACGGACCAGAGCCTTTGAGGCTGATTTTCAAAGTCACGCATTTTTGCAATTAACATGAATCATGGAACCCTAGCAGAAGCTGGAGAGCTTGGCGCGTCTATTCAAAAATCTCTAAACGTTGCCTAAAGACTATCGTAGAGGGTACGCATTGCAAGTTTTTTCCATATGCTGGCTTCTACTTCTTTTTGGAAACGATGCATACAGCTTTTGAATATTGAAAGGCGAACGGTGTCGCGCTAGAAACCCAAACGATCGTTTTCTAAACTAATCAAACCGCGTTTTTAGTCGACGGTTTGGCTGCTTCACCTGGATCGAAAATTGATCACTTTTGCATCAACGATTTTGGCCTTTAGAAGTAACTGAAACTGGAAAGTAGTTACTTTTTAATAATCGTGACTGAAACTGAAATTAAGTTACTTGTTTCGCTAGGTAACTGTAACTCAGTTACTTAAAAAAATTAACTTCTCCACTATTGGCAATTATTAGTTGTAGACCTCGCAGATCTTCTTGCTCAAACTAATGATTTTTTTGTGGAGGTCTCTGGGCATATGCCCCAGTTTTCCCTAACGTAAATCGGGCACTGGTCGCCCCTAATCCTGAAAAAAGCATTGCTAACCAATAGTATACAGGGTGTCCATAAAATCTGGGTACATGTTAAAAATACGTATTTCTTGAAGCAAAACAATTTCATTCAATTGCAATGTTGATAAATAATAGTTTCAACATAATTTCCATCATTTTCAATGCATAATTTGATATGCTTTGCAAAATTCAAGTGAAATCGATGGAATAGGTCTGCATTGTGGTCGATTTCAGCAGATTGATTGGTGATGCGTTCTATCATGTGGTTCAAATCTGTAACTTTCGTCGAGTACGGCTTTCTCTTTTAGCATACCCAGGAAAAAGAAGGGGAGAAAGATCTGGTAAACGGAAAGATCACTCCACGTGACTTCTTCTTAAAATCCAGTGAGGAAAAGTATCGTTCTAGGGAAGAAAAACAATATAAGTAAATAAAATGGAATGTGAAATCCTCTATGCACCCAGACTTTGTGGACACACTGACATGCAGTTTATGTTGACAGAGGTGAGCAGAAGGGTACCACAAAAATACCGCGGTAGCAGTATTTTTGCTCTTCTATAACTTGTTTAAAAATCAGTTCTCTCTCTCTCGAAGGTTAAACGTACATGAAACACAAATAAAAGTCAGTAAACAATTAGTGGATACGAAACAGGCAACGTAATAGTAACCAACTAACCCTCGCGATCGCTCTCAAGTCACAATGCATTTCATTACAATTCATTTGGATTGACTGAAATCGTTTCTCTTCTCATCATCCAATTAATAAAACTGAGCACGGAAATGTAGTTTACGTTTTCGAAATAAGCTTGTATATTTTTGTTCCCAACTACAATCAGCGAACAGCATATCGCAAAATATGCAGTGGTTCAGCATCAAACAACGAACAATAAACTTAGTATCTGGCAATTCGGTACACACAGCAAGAACAGCGACTTAGTTGTATACAAACAGCACAATATAAAGTCTATAACATAAAGCAGCCAATAACAGTAGGTCCTCAGCATAGTAATCAATAATGAACACATTAATGTACGTTAACAGGTGCTAGTATTTCAAAGAAATTTTTACAAGCGTAAAGTGAAATAATCATGAGCCCCATAGCAAAAAACTTTCTTGCATGGTACAAACTTTACTTGAGTGAGATTGGATATTTCAACATTTCATTGGCAACCTAATACAAAATCCAGTGTTTGATGCATTTTGCTCAAAAGCAGCTCCATAATAGTTTAAGTTTTCAGCGATCAATAACTTATTGTTGGCACCAAAAGCAAGAAACATACGTTAAAGCTAAGCAACCTCTGCCAAATTTTAGCAAGCAAGCGCAATGGTCAAGCACGTTACAATTGCAAGAACTATAAGTGCATGAAAACAAAAAATGCTTCTCGAAAAGATGCAACTGCTTAAAATCAGTCCAACAGACCATTTGAGTCGCTCGTAAACGTTTGCAGTAAGATAGGTTAAAGATTAGTCAGCATGCGTTTGAAAAGAATAAAACCCATGTGAAAATAAAATGTCTATGGGTGGTAATGAAAACAAAGTCGCTAAGCAGGTTGTGAACGACGCTGGAAATCAACGTCAAGGTGTCGTGCACCATATCTGCTGATTTTACCAACGTGACCACTGATCTCATCGCTTAGCGCAAAGCGAAAAGGTTTATTTAAAAAAATGATGATAAACCTGTTTTTCATGAAACGAAAGCACTTGATTTTCACTAGAAATGTCAGAGAGGTCATACTACGCAAAATTCTATGCCATTCTACGCACTGTATGAAATCAAGTCAAATGCAATGCGAAGCTTGATTCAAAGCCCCGACCACAAAAAGCGGAATTTGCATTAAAATTTCTATATCCTATTAATCATATAAAAATTTTCAAAATACAGCGACTTTTACTTTCACGCCAAATCTACGTCAAGAATTTCAATTGAAAAGGCCGAAGGGTGCCGGTAACATGAAGATCGTAATTTATGTCACCAGAAGATCGGTTCTGAGATTATGCCATCACAAGCGCACGTAGATCATCCGACATTTCGGATAACTGAGTTCCAGTGCATCAATCTGAAGCTTTCGGAAGAGGATTCAGACAATTTTGAGGGTAGTTGACCCTTGCAGCCCCTCGTTTCCGCACTCTCGCACGCAAGTAAAGACTGATTAGCGCTTATTGACAAAATTACACATTAATGCAAAACTAGTAATAAATATCAACTCTAGAAAAAAATGGGAGTAATCAGTACACAAAATAAAAAAATAGCCTACACGCACACACATATCAACATGTCATAATATAATTGCCATACTTACGATACAGAAAACACACCAGGCTGCGCCTATCGGGCGACGCTTAAATGGACGCAACACTATTGTACTACATGCATATAGGTCTACCCACCGCTAAGCGCATTGCATTGCTTTTTGACATATTCTTTCAAATAGAACTAGTCGTCGGAATCATCTTCGTCATGTGTGTGTGTGATTTCGGTCGAGCGTGCCATCTGCTGACTGGGCAGTTGAGCGTATTTCTCTTTAAGCTGGTGATCGAGATCGGAAGGCACTTCACGAGTTGCCATCGGGCTTTCCCCGACAGCATTGTACTCCATGCTGTGATCGACGGTTGACTCATGCGGCATCTGAAACACATCACACCGACCTCTTCAGGCAATTTTTAGAGTATACTGAAACAATCAAGAAAAAACACCAGATTGACTGTGCAAACAGAATGCACCATAGAACAATTTCTTTATTTGCAGTACCAGCTGAGCCAAGACGTTGCCGACCATTAACTGCAATAATTAGCAAAGCTAAAGCTTGATCAAGGCTACTTGTTAAATTTGCTGCATTAATGCTGTAACGAGACATGAAATTAGGTAACGGAAACTTTCAAAACGCGACTTCTTTTACTAACAATCTCTAAAAACATCTTCACCCAAAGTCATTTATCCAGTATGCAAGTTTCTAAAACTTTTTTTTTGTGAGGAGAGAGGGGATGCATGACCTATTTTGCTCTCTATGCCTGGGGCTCTAAACTGAATCAGCAAAGCGGTTGTCGAGGTGTGTAATTGCCTTAGAAAACGTTGCACACTTACCAATACAGCCGGCGCTCTGAAAAAATAGCAGAAGGGATAGTACAGAAGATTGATAAATGAAGACGCGTACAAGTCTGCGTATCTTGTAACCTACACAACAACGTATAGCGCTTAAATGCACGAGCTAACATTTAAAAGTGTTAAGAAAACAATCTTTGGTTGTTTTCCAGAGATTCATCTGGTTGCCATAATAAAGCAGCTGGCCTAGCATTTCGAAGAAGCGACTTGAAGCACCTAGCAATGGCAGCCAGCTCTGTTTGTGGTGGGGCTACCAGTCTGTATTTATGGCTGGCTCCAAGTGGATTGCAGCTTTTGGCAATGAGGTCCAAGGGGTGTCAGCGCTTGCTTATTGAGAATGTGATCAAAAGGTCATACGTTTAAACCCCACGACAACAGAGATGTAGTGCCCTAGGAGAATGCACTTTGAAAGAATAATCCGTTTCGCCGATCCAAAATAGCAATAAATTTATTGCGAGAAATGCCTTCAGGGCAAATTGTGAAGCCTAAAAGCTTCTAAGCACGTATCTTGCCTTATATCAGGTGTCTATGTCCTATGTTAGGGGTATACATGCTGTCAGGAGTCTGTGTACTATGTCAGAAGTCTATATCCTGCGCTTAATGACACGGTCTCTGTCTTGGAAGTTTAGAGCGCAGTATGAAATAAACGAAAAAACGTAATTATTTGTAACCTGATCTTTATTAATTTACAATGTAAACCAAGATGAACGTTTAAATGATTTCATCTTTAAGAAGAGGAGTAGACATAATAACGTCTCGAGTCTTTCGGAATAATAATTTACATGAAAAAGCATTGCTAGGAAGCGACGATAAAACGCTTTATTAAATACGACAGTGGGCAAACAACCGTGTTTCGATTACGTCCCTACTGTATATTTACCAACTATTCGTAAACAAAATTAGGAAAGGCAGGATAAAAATCGGTCGTGAATTCATTTATAATAAACGTAAAATCAATTTCATCGTATTACTTTGTTTCACAACTTCATTAAACTCCGGTTCTATCGTCCTCATACTTTCCAGATCCAGGTTAATTTTAACCTCACGTCAAAACTGCGGTATCAGTTTTAGTAACAACGCTGCTAGCAAACAAAAAAAGAGTAGCTTTTCTGTATGATTTTCTACGACGTCCCTACAAGCTCTTACCTGACTGGCGAAAAAAGTTTGCCGCGAACCGCTACGGAATAAGCTACCAAAAGTGCCAAATGCCATATCCATCTCGTGCACGACTGTTCGTATTTGGTCTTGCAAGAAGTGTATGTTCGGTCGCTCACAAGAAGCACTATCCAAGTTTCTGCACAAAACAAAGACTTATGAAGGCATGGCGTACGACATTGCTCTTTTTTATCTTTGCTTCTTCTCCGCCGCCGGGTTCATGTTGCGGACATCTAACACGATTAGTGTTTTTGCATGGTAACAATCGCTTTACCGACAAAAATAAATCTGTCTGTGTGTCATGAGAAAGTCTAACTCGGGCACACAGAAGGCGCGCAGAGATCAGATTCCGCTCGAATGCTCCATAAGCGTATGCAGGAGTACTTTACGTTTCATTAGCTGGAAATGCGCTCTCAGCAGATCACACTTTCAGACATGCTAATGCAACAAAATGGTTCAAACCCACGTTACGAGTTGAAACCAAGCCTTGCACTGATTACAACCACATGTATGGGTGACTGCCGACCTTTCGGTCACTTTGCAGTCTTCTAACCTCTCTGCGTTCATCTCGTGTTCGATGAGTAAAATATTTTCCTACGGTATTACTCGAGTGTAGTGTGTTCTTGTAGTGTGTGCAAATGGAAAATGACCGTAATTTAGACCTGCTGAAAGCAGTTAAGGCTTTAGCGTTTACAACGTAAACAACAGAAGTAAAAAAACTAAACTCTATGTCTTTTTCCGATCTCGCAAAGCTTGCTGGTTTAGTGGGTGTTTGCCATTATGCACTCACTTTTGCAGCAAATATATGCAGCAAAACATGTCAACAATATCTGCAAATTTATTGCATTAGTGCTGATTGCTGATTGGATCTGATTGCTGGGTGTACATTGCTAATCAATCAGTGACACAATAATTACATAATCACATCACTTGCACTGGCTGTTTTAACATGATTTGCAAACAGGCAGCTAGATAAAAACACTTTGATTTTGTTAGGCCAACAGACTTGTGAAAGCGTTTTCATGCGCTTCTGCAATATATTAATGCAAAGAAAAATCTGCCATCATTTGAAAGGATCATCACAAATAAGTACAGAGTAATAATACGGGCCCGCCAATGGGCAGGTATGTACGCAAAAAAAACAGCCGCCATCGCATAGTGGTAATTGTATTGGACTTTAAAAGAAATGATTTTAGTTCGTAACTCCACCAAAACAGCATTGGCGTTCGCCAGAAAGAGCATTCGAAAACTCAAATGAGGTGGTGCTACAGGGAGTCTAGACCTGAAAAAGCGGGAAAATAGGACGTAAACTCAAGCTTCAAGCAAAACCACTGATCAGCATTCTGAAATACATTACGTAAGCCGAATATTTCAAATCAGTTTTTTCCACCATGGCCTTTGACACATCGTGATGCCAAGGATGGAATGTTCTGCTGGAACGAAGTGAGAATCGGGTTGTTGGTTTGGTATCAGTGAATTAGAATTTTACTCTCAGAATAGTTATCAGTGACCGGTCCTGTCAGTGCTCTGGCGTCTTAAACTACAGATAGTTGCATTACGTATATACAGCATCGGTATTAGATTTTGGTATTAATGTAACAGTCTTAAAACAAAAACGTAGAAACGCAACTATCGGATAATTACAAAGTTTATCACTACCGACCTGATTCTATGAACTCCAGGAAAACAAAAATGTGATTGTGCATCTATACACTCGTGATGGCTAATATATACGGCACACGTGACTACACAAACATTGATTGGTGTTTAACTACGCAGTGCTGTGCCTGGGCGCAAAATTATACAGAGCAAAGCAATTTCACCGAAGTTTCGTGGAGCATTCGCATGGGTTCAGTCAGCTTTAAAGAATCCACAGGCATTGCTTGGATTTTGATTTAAAGTTCAGACATTGTTAATTTTTGCTATCGTGTAGCCAAGCATATGTGTATGAATCGAGTTTAAGTGATAGCAAAACGCTTGCTTTTCTTTATGGTTTTACCCGTTTTTCGTTAATTATTATCAACTGCGGTTCTGCGACATTAACAAAACTAGGTAAAAGGTTCCCAGTCGCCAACAAGATCTAAGAGCATTGATTTAGCAAATTACACGCACATAGTTTCGCAAAGGCAATGTTGCATTTGCGACGTGCAATATAAGGCGTAAGCGCAAGCAAATAATACAAGACAGTATAATAAATCGGTGATCAATTTAGGCAGACAACTCTGTTTTTATAACAAAGAGCTACATGCCTAATTATATTGTTACGAGAAAATGAGCTAATCTGTTCCAACCGGTTATTGGTTTTACGAGCGCAAGAGATATGATTCATTGACTCCGATTCCATTGTAAGCAAATTAACGAGTGCTAATTTTGAAAGCTAGTGGCAGCACGCTGTAATACTTGTTGTGTTCAGTTTTGTGTGTGGCCCGGCAACCCCTAAACTCTCCTTCATTTGTCACGACTCTGCAACAAATAACAAAATCGTTTTGGTGCGGAACCAAAAGTTTTTCGAGAATGTTACTGTAATTCGTCAGGACACGAGTATACAAATTCGTGGCTAGACAAAACTTGATGCAAAAGCAAGTGGTTAGCGGTAAGGCATACATTGCATCAGAAAAGTCCAACCCCGTTAGCTTTTGGATAAAGATGTAAAACGACATGATTTTGCTTAGCAACACAAACATGGATTCCAATGGTTTAAGCACCTTTGTTTTAGACGTCTCAATTTTATTCTAAACCAACCAATTTCCTTTTCAAAGCAATACAAACAACTGTCGGCCAATATCCTGTTGAAACTATTTGCAGATAGTCATCACCACTCCAAGTGACGTACTTTTGCGTATAAGCTCTTGCTGAAACATCGGTTCCCTTGAGCTAAATAAACTATTATGCGATGACAAGCGACTTGGTCTAGCTCTTAAAAGACATAGCAGTACGAGTTGAGATAACTTATGGAGGAACTGTAAGTAAAACAACCGTCGCGAAACTTCCTACCTACAAGGCTTACAGTAACGTTTGCAAATGCTGTCACAACAGCCCACTGAAAACCGACTCTAGCCTTCTAAGAGTAGTAAAGGATGAAACGCCTAGAATCTGCTAAAGACCAGGCATTTGAGGTAAGTGAGACATGCATGGAAACTGGTTGGAAAATAAACCAACAGCAAACTAAATATGTCAAAGACGTTTAAAGAACCGGTCTGTCATGTGGAGGAATCTGGCATTATACAGGGTCTTGCTACAGGTTCCAATCCTGCTCTCTTTGCGATACTCCAAGTCGAAGTAGAGGAATCACAATCTGGGCAAAGTTGGAAATCATTTGCTGGTACACCCAGCATACAGGCAAATTTTTTTGAGATCGCAAGTGGCTCGGAGACCTTGGGCGTTACAAATATGACCAAAGAATTGGAGTCGCTACAAATTAAAGTAACTAACTAAAAGTAAGTAACAAGTGGATAATATTAAGCAAAATAGAAAGAACACATATAGCCGTAATTCAAATAAATCTGCAGCATGCATGAGAGGCAACTAGTGCTTTGATATATGTAATTTGTTAAAAACTAGCAAGGTTAAACCACAGTTTGATGGCCATGCAAAGGAATACATGAAGGAGAGAATGTCCATAGGAGACACTTTGTCACCTCTTCTGTGGGGCCTTGTCGATAACAGTTTCATGCGTTGTCTCAACAAAGAACTGCAATAAACACAAAAATATCCAGATAATGTGGTCCTTCCAGCTAAGCGAATTTATTTTGTCTTGACACAATCAGTAACAGAATGCACGTTGCTATGAAACACGTAAAGAATTGCTGAGAACAAGGACTAAACTGAATTCCTCAAAAACTAATGTGCAACTTTTCACACATCGCGGGTCAAAAACTTCGGTGTAATATTGGACTCAAAACTGAAATGGAAGATTCATGTTGACAACAAATACAATACAGTGTTTAAATGTTCCTGGCACTGTCGCAGAATATGAGGAAAAGCATGGAACATGTGACCACATATTATAAGATGCCCATATACAAGTGTTATCATTGCATACTATCATATGCTGCACCAGTGCAGTGGCCACGTAGAGAATTGGAGAAAGCGGGAGCTCGTCACCTGCAAAGGTTTGCCAGCCTATGCATTACAGGTGCCATGAGAACCACTTCTATAGCAGCCCTAGAGATATTCCTTGACCTGCCACCTCTTGATATATTGACGAAAAGTGAAGCGATGCTAATCTGGTAACGTCTACTTAAAGGAGGGCACTGGAAATACAGAGGACACGGTAAGATCACTCACGCATCAAACTAATGATTGAGCTATATGCTCATACCACCACGTCAGCAACTTACTCATTCGAGCCAGCAACATCAAAAAAGGTGCAAAGTCAATATACTTCCACAGAAAGAAGATCAAGACGCAAGAGAAAAATATAAACGACAATACTTCTTTACTAAATTGTTTTACAGAGATGCCTTGAAAAACAGTATGGATAATACTAGCAAACGAGTGTATTTTGAATGTTGATGAAGATGCATCAGTAATGATGAAGATGCATCATTATCATCGGGAAAATATATCTCAGTATTTCAAGCTGAGTTCCTAGCGACCTCAATATGTGCATTGAATGTACATAAGTTGTGAAAATAAGGTTTGTATTTATAGACAGTTTAAGAGCACTCAAAACGATTAGAAGCCGTACTATGTAAATCCAAAATAGTGAGGGCTTGCACCGAGATACTGTACAAACTGGGTAAGTGCAATAAAGTAAACTTGTACCGTGTTAAAGGGCAATCAGGTTTTCTGGGCAACGCAGCTGTAGACAAACTTAACAAATAAGCCACCAATATACCTTTTGTAGGAGCAGAACCAACTGTGGTATTAACACTGACTCAAGGAAAAGAATAGAAGTTGCCTGCAAGGCCGAGCATTATCTCAAATGGAAAGGCACGACTGCACCCAGGCAAACAGAAGAGCTAATTGGCAAGCTAATGCAAAGTTGGAAAAAATAAATAATTTCCTCAAGGAAACAAAGACTAATAGTTGGAATTTTTACCGGTCGTTGTGAACTAAATCGAAACCTCAGAATTATTGGATTAAAAAGAAATCCTCTACGTGATCTCAGCAAAGAAGGTTGAGAGTCGGTCACCCATTTTCTTGGTCACTGTAACGCGCTTAGCACTATCAGAACAAGGACCATGGGACTCACACGTTCACAACAAATGAGTGAAATAAACTTCATCCAAATGTAGTCCGGAATTTTATCAAGCAAAAGCGACGGGTTTTTTACGGCCTGAACATACAGCCACACGGTACCGCTCAGTAACAACATCGTCAAATAGCAGCTGTCACAACATAAGCAAACAGAGCAAGCATAGAGTGCGTTTTTCAGTCCGGGTTCGAGTCACA
Source organism: Trididemnum clinides (assembly GCA_963675345.1). Classification (NCBI taxonomy): domain Eukaryota; kingdom Metazoa; phylum Chordata; class Ascidiacea; order Aplousobranchia; family Didemnidae; genus Trididemnum; species Trididemnum clinides. The sequence continues at coordinate 26,809,036 of OY776287.1, forward strand.
TACGCGACTGCAGTGCGACAACGATGACTTCGTTAAAATTTCATTTACTCCGGCTCAAGCAGCACTGCTCACCCGCCGAGTTCTCGCGGCTCTCGCGTCATGCCAACGTATTCCGGTAACAGCTTGGCGGTGTACTATGAAGTTCTCATTTGAAGTACTCCGCTTCCTACTTCTCTCCTTTCTTCAGTGCAGCACACTTCACTCTCTAAAACGAATGCCTGGGGAGACGTACTGCTACAATGCTTCCCTCGATGCAAACCCGCCCGGCTCAACAACTGCGACCTCGCTGCTAAGTGACGTAAAAGCACGAGTGGAGAAAGCTTTCTCAGAAACTACGATTTCGACAATCGTCAGGAAATATCTATATCATGGCTACATCTTCAACAATCAATAGAACGTTAGCAACTAATAATGCCTGCAGTTTTATCTTTAAGAGTTGTTATACGAGAAGCGGCTGATTGCCAACATCGAGTGCACTCTTTTAACATCGGGTTCCAGTCGCGTGCACGATCGGAGTGCGACACAGCAAGCCAAGAAGACGTAATTGTAAGTCCAGCCGAGTCCATCCATTCAAGTAATTGATTGTAAAATTAGTCCTAGCGACGTTATATCTAACGGATTAAAGGTAAGGACCTCAAATATACGTCACGTATCAATAACTTTACAACTTGCCAGATACTCCGGGCTTTTTCACAACCTGCTAACTATTTTCCCAAAAACCTTTTGTAAGCTATAATACAGTTTGGTTTGTAACAGAATCCAGCATGGTATTACAGTGTGGGCAACTGAAAATAAGACTTCTTCGTAAATTTTGACAACGACGAAGTAAAATTATCAGAATCATGTAACGGTACTTTCTCAGGCGTAGCATATGCTCCAATGTCACTATTATAAAAATAGCTTGGCTTATCAAAACTCGACGTTATATACGGCAAATTGTGCATGGACTTCATCACAATCAAATTTCAAAGTATTTTACGGTTTGTTTTAAAAACTAAGTTTTTAACACTTTCATCAACTAAGCTTTTAGATTCAATAGTTCACTCTTCCACGTGCAATGAAATCATGCTCTCAAAACCAACCATCATAAAAGATCTAAATTACGGTGTAGCCTTGATTCTCAAATTAAAAGCATGCATTGGTTTCATTCAAAAAATATATAAAACCAATCTGCCTTTAAAATATTAAATTTAGCAGCAATTGATATATAATACTTTTCCAACTGCGGATGAGCTTTGTTATATATTTGTTTTTCTAGAAAACGAAGTCTTGGCTAGCAGCTATTTCTTCCCATTTTTACCTACATCGAGGTTTGTTTCGCTCGACTTTCGGTCTACAAGTGTATTGCTTTTAATATTTCACATACGTCACTTGCGTTGAGCTCTATCTGTCCGCGTCGGCAAGATCAGCGACCTGCAACTGCTGATCAATTAGTGTACTGTAATGAAGTGCTCCCACTGATATCAAAGAAATCAAAAAAATATGCTCAATGTAGACAGACCTGAAGCCATTTAATCTTTTTTCTATACTACTACCTAACTCCGGGAGCATCTTGATTTGATAACGTAGCGGCTCTTCGATGCTACCGAGCTTTTGTTAGTTAAAAGTATTTTTGTGAGCAGCCAGTGTGTTATTTTGTAAATATTTGAAGCTCTAAAAATGTTTATCTTGCTACTAGCGACGTCTTAATTTGATAACGTAAAACATAAAATTTGATTATGTTAGCGATAGCAATGCACACTGATTGGCTCAGCAATACTGAGTGAAGCGTTTTCTTCATCTACCCTTTGCTAAGATAAAACTTAATTGAAAACCATCATTATCAAGTTTCAACGAGTTTGCATTTAGTTTCAGGGTAATAACTCGCATTTCAAACAAAGTCTTGCTTTTAGCAAGATCTTAACTGGTTAAAAACTGAAAGTGGATAGAGAACATATTTTCACTGATTACATGCAACAATGCGAAGCGAATCTAACCTGTATCTTTCACCAATCTTCATATCGAGGTCGTTCAATCGCTGATACAGATCCTTCTTGTCCAGCCATGTTGACAGCTCTTTCGACATTTCAGGCACTACTAAAAACGTTCGCCAGCCTCGTCTTTTCTTCGACTTTAAAATATCGCCAAAAATATGATCTCCTACAGAAAAAAGTAGTTCGTTGTATTTCCTTCTCGGATCAAGTGAAACTTCACGGAATAACGTACTGAAGTAGCCAAGGTAGAGTATTTAAGAAGTACTTTCAATCAGTAGTTTTCACCATGATGTTTAGAACAACATGTTTTTAGTTTTAAACCTTCCATGAAATCTCAACACATAGAAAATAAAAACAAATCTTAAATGAGCATAAAATCAGCGCTAGAAATTATTAAACTGAGCAATAAGCTAAAAATATAAGCAGCCGGCTGAAAATGAAATCTTCATATCATTCCATACGTGCGGAAGTGGACAGAAATACGCTCTTTTTTTCAAATTGTCTTATCGCTGCCACCCTTTCTGAACGTCTAGTTGTCTCAGTGTACTATTTTGACGCAAAAACCTCCAAAAGTTGAGTATGCATTGCCCTTGAATTTTTTTGATTTAATGAAACAACGTATCTAAGTGCGGCTTAACATGATTTGTGCAGTATGCACATAGCGTGTCTAGGTAGGGAAAATATGCTGTGTTTTAAAGGAATGTAGAGCAGGAACATCGGCAATTTTTTGCAGAAGTTGCCTGCCTCTGATTGTATGTCTGCAAAGTGAAAAAAGCAAGTGTTCAACTTTAAACTGAAAATGATAAATGAAACAAACAGGAAGGGTAAACTGCAACACCTTTAAGCAGAGACAACATTGTTGCAGAAAGTTCATGCTATGGCTAAATGCATCAAAATGTCAACGAATTGGCATAAAACTTAAACAAGCAATTAGATAGTGGAAAGGTAGGTTTCAGCTAGCACACCATACAAGCATTGCGCATTTCCTACTGCCGCTAGCCAAGAAGTCGCCAGCTGTAACAAATGTATCTTGAACAATACAGCCTTCACAAAAACAATGCAACGTTGAGAACGAGTAGGAAATTGGTCATTGGTATATCACACACCGATGTAAAGAATTTCCTTTCCTTTAGCGTTCATCATGTCGCACAATGTATCTGATGAACCGCCGGAATATACTGCTCCTTTCCTCAGCGCGCCTGTGTAGTGACCAATATGGAGTTTTCCGGTGTCCTGCGACAAATAATTTTGTTGTCATACTTCTAAATATTTACCTTTCACTCACGGAGATCTTTTTTCGGCTAATATAAGTCTAACTAGAGTTCGAGCCCGCTTTAGGATTATTTACCACTGACATGTTGTTTTTTTTGTAGTTGTTACCCGACCCCTTCCGAGAGATGGGGCATGGCAGAAGACCATGGAGCCCCAGAAGCCGACTCCCCAGGGCCTGGACAAGAGGTCGCAGAGAGACAGAGAGTTTCCAAAGAGTGAGCGGCGCAAACAGTCCGTGGCTGGACAGTGCAGAATAAGATGAGAGGTGTCCTGGGACAAGGGTCCGAAGGCGCTGCATGAAGGATTCTCGATTTTTCCAATCCTAGAGAGACAAAAGCTTAACAGAAGGCTGTGTCCGTTGAAGCGTAGACGAGAGAGGACACAGCAAGCGTGACGAGGGAGCACAAGTTTTTCGGTGGAAATTGAGGAAGCCTGTGTGTCGAAGAATTTAGATGATATAGTACGCCTCCAGTCCGAAAAAAAAGAAAGACTACAAGGGATTGCGGAGAGCGCGAGTAGCGCTCCCCGTCTGACCAGCTCATCAGCCCCGTCCTTCGCCGGGATAAACGAGTGTCCGGGGACCCATTGTAGCCTGATAAAACAGAAGAGAGAAGACAGTTCCTGTCAGATCTGCCAGAGAGTTTGTGGTAAAAGGAAAGATCGAGGAGAGGACAGGATGGTCAGAACAGAACGAGAGTCAGATAGCAGGAGACGAGAAGACAAGTGGCAGACTCGTTGGTGCTGCCAAAACCAGCAAAGAGCATGCAGGATGGCGCAGACTTTAGCAGAAAAACTTGAGGATACTGGGCCTGCTGAAAAGGAAAGAGTGGCCTCAATGCCACAGAGAAAGCAGTTGGCAAGTACGCCGGAGCCGCCTTTGCCAAAAGGAAAAGGAACACAACCGTCAGTCCAGAGTACCAGATCATGAGGGGGGGGGAAATCAAGAAGAGTGAGAGCGGCACCTTGGCGAGACAAAGAGGGATCAGACTGGGAGCATGGAGTGGATAGGGTGGAGTTCACCGTGAAGGAAGAAAGATTCCAAGGAGGAAAGAGAGGGCAAGCAAAGAGACCTCCCTATGAGAAGTAGAAAGAAGCATGAGCGGGTGAGTGGATGCATAAGCTCTCCAGGACAATCTGCAGAGTCTTGGTTTCACTCCAAGTCTGGCCAAACCTGAAATGGGAAAGGAGGTTGGGAGACAAAGAGCCCGCTCATAAGATAAAAGAGTGAAATGAGTCAGGGTGACTCGTAGGGGGGGGGGGAAGAGAAGCTTCGGAGAGAAGAAGTAGGACAGGGAAGGACGAGAGGCAGCCGGAGATGGCGCGACTAGCCGCTCGGTGAAGGCGTTCCGATTTGGTTACACTGATAACGCTTTAAGAAAGAAAACCATCCGGGTGAAGCATATGTGAGAAGGGGCTGAAGAAAAGAATTATACAAAATAGAAAGGAACTCCTTAGTAGAGGGGCCCCATGAGGAAGCAGAGATACAGCGCAAGGCCTTGAGACGAGGGAAAAACCCAACCGGCGCGATGGCGTAGTGGTTAGAGCGTCCGATTCGTAGTCGGTAGACCTAGGGTTCATTCCCTAAGTAAAGTCATACCAACTTTAAAAAATTCACAACTTCCCTGCTTGGCGCTCAGCATAAAAAAAGGGGATAGTGTGGAGAACAAGCCGGCAAGCTTGCTTGTTGTGTTCTTGGGCAAGGCACTTAACGGGACGCCTCCACCTTTATGCGGCAGACAGGTGGCCTACCCGTACTTCACCGGGTTGCAATTGTGAAGTTGCTCACCCAGCATGTCGCATAAAAGGCGACTCTTGGGTACCCACCAGTGGCAGTCCACCTTGTTGGTGGTGGGGCTACCAGTCACTGATGACTGGTTCGAAATAGGCTGCCATTTTTCCCCTGGCCTAATTCAATTCAGTTGACGACATGAACCTGAATTGCCCTTCGCGCCGTACCTCCATCCCGTGGAAGAGAAGGAGTAATCACAACAACAGGGAAAAACTTGGCCTTCAGCAAAGATACATGTTTAGAAAACGAAAGAGTGCGGTCGAAGATGACCCCAAGAAAAGTTTGGGGTGAGATTGAAACGGAGGCGGGAGTTGAATAAGAGGAGGTTGGGCTCGGGGTTAGCCTGGTGGGGATCCACTGAGAAGAAGGAGGCCTCACATTCGCTCGGATTGAGAGGAACACACCAGTACTCAGACCAGCGCTCCAATCGAAACAGAGCTCCTTGTGTGGCCTCCACCGCAGTGGGGACCGCGGGGGAGGAGGACCAAATGGCCAGATCGTTAGCGTAAAGTGAACAGCTGATGGGAGAAGGCAGAGAAGCAGGGAGATCATTGATGGAGAGAGAAAAGTACAGGGCCAAGAACGGATCCTTGTGGAACACCTCGACGGACTCGAAAGGAACGACTTTTGTGATTTTGATAGACCACAGAAGCGCGCCTATCAGAAACGAAAGATTGAGTCCAACGAGCAAAGCAAGAAGGGAGGACAGCGGAAATGAGTTTATGGAAAAAGGCGGGATGCCAGACAGAGTTGAAAGCTTTGGAGAAATCGTCCGAGAGCCCGGCCTGGGTTTGTTAAACTCAACCGAGGTGGACTGAGAAAGATAAAGAATTTAATCTAAAGTAGACCGTCCAGGGCGGAAACCGGTCTGGCGGGGAGAGATAATGGAATTAGACTCCAGAAAAAAGAGTAGACGGGATAGAATGATGCGCTCAAAAAGCTTTGATACGCAGAAGGTGAGAGAGATAAGCCGGAAGGAAGCAGGAGAGTCGAGAGGCTTTCCCATCATGTGAATGGGAATAATAGAAGATGTCTTCCAGATGGAAAGAAAGAAATGCAAAGACCAGAAGAATATAAAATCCATGCCAGAGCGAGGAAGATTCTTTAGTATGGGAAAGAAAGTTTTCTTTGAGGCAGTGGAGAAGGAAACGTTGGAGGCAGCCGCAAGAAATTCAGCGGGAAAGAAGGGAGAGCAAAAGAAAGAGTGAAATTTCTCGGGGCATGTAGCTGGGCGGACCTCGGAAAGGTAGCCTCTGGCTCTGTTACGCAGGGCCTTTGGCTGAGAGATAGGAAAGTGGTATCTCAGTTAGTCGGCGAAGACCGAAGCCTGCACCAATCAACAGCCGCCTCAACGTGGTGGTGCGGTCCTCTACCCCAAGTTTAGGTTGTTGGCCTTCCCAAGGGTTTAGGTAGGTTGAGTCGAAATGGCTATGGGCCTTCTTGAGGATCCCAGTTATCCAGGGCACTCCCCTCTATTTTTTCGCTGTGTTGCCCCCTGAACAACCGCAGAAGGGCAGCACGCAGCTTTTTTAAAATTGGTCGCCTCTCTTCTCTCTTCTTCTGCCTGTCTTCGTCTTCTCATTCTTCTCTTGATGAGCGTTACCGCTCATCCCAACCCTGGACCGATCTTTCCCTGCTCAGTGTACGCTGAAAATCTGACCTGGCGGGGTAGGTCAATGCAATGCTGCACCTGCTCCAAATGGGTCCATTTAAGATGCTCACTATTCTCCCTCTCCAAAATCAGAACTCTTGGCAGCTCTCACTCCTGGAGCTGCTCCCACTGCTGTGTCCCTACCATTGACATAGCTTCTACAGTACATACCACAATCGCGCACGAAAACTTTTCAAAGAATCTTAGCCAAGAACACAATACAGTACTTTAAGTACGCATTAAACACAGGATTCCTTGTTTGCAAGACCAGCAGCTTAGCCCATTTTACGTTCTTTTTCTCGCGTTTTTGCAGTATTAGAGAGGCTGATTTAGAATATGTCTAACGCAACACAATCAATTTCGTATCAGACTTTTTGGTGGAACAACGCGGCTCTTTAGATTTAGAATCTCTTTACTGGCGAATACCAAAGACGATTTACTGAGTTTCGAACTCTACAACTTTTGTTCTAAATTTCGGAACGACTATTATTTTACCATGGGGGCTACTTACATATTTACGGGATTTTATCCAGCAGCTGCATCTTATTATACATTTATTGCATTTTTATCCTTCAAGTTTCGCGGGTCAGCGACAGTGGCAATAAACAAAGGACGATTCTACAGACCTGCTTCAGCGTCCAAGTTACAGCATTTCGCTTCAATGGCTTATTTCTACTTCCAACAAATTTGCCTCTTTTTGAAATCGCCGAGCAGAGAAAATCAACGTAAAATGCGGTCCCCAAGAGCACATTGAACATTCGTTGCGAAATTTGAGCGCGTGACCAATTGCTTATCGTTGAAAGTAAGCAGAGCTTTCACCCGATCCAGCATGTAGCCGACTGTCGTTTCCGGTTTCAAAGCCATTGCGTGGATTGCCAAGTGATTACATTTCAGACAGTGCACCGGTTTAAACTTACCAGATCAACTTCACGCAAAACCGTTCCTTCTCCGAAAAATAAAGGTTTCTTGGCTTCGACTAAAACCACATCGAAATAACTGTTCCAAGGTCGATGAACAGTGCCAGGCTGAAAGATAAAAGCTTGTATCGGTAACGTAAATTAATTTGTGGTTTGGACAAAACTTATTACTATCACGGTATTTTAGAGCTATCTTTGACGAAGCACTGAGTTCAATTCCAAATCAGATCAAGCCAAATACTTTAAGATCTCCAACAAGGTGAGGCCTGGTAATAGGGAATAGACGTTTACAGCTCTAGAAAAATTGCAGCAGCGCGCTATGCTTGAAATATCGGTGATGAACGATGAAGCACGATTACGACAAGTCGCACACATGAAAGTTTAACAACGTAAGGCATGCAAAACTGTAAATACACTGTACCTCGGCACTCTATCAGCGCGAAATCGTTTTATCAGTTCAAGTAAAAGAATGTTGTCACGTCAAGATGAGTTACATGCAATCCACGAACACAGCAAAGCCAAAAAAACAAAACAAATTGAAAAAAAATCGGCAACAAATCTTTTTGTTCCAGTTACTTCTCAAAAACAGAAATAAAATAAAGGGTAATCTGGAGTAGAACGCATGAACTTATACTGTAGACATAGGTTATAGTTAGTCCACCAGGCGAACTTTATTTCATGGGACCAATAAGCCGTCGCTACTAAATCGTAAACAGAACGTGTTGCTTAACTGCTGTTTGAGGGGATCGAGGCGGAAAGATGCATTCGCCTGTAAGCTTTACAACCAAAATATTATTTGGTGTTGCTGACAGCAGGAGTCATTTTGTCGGTAAAAGAAAAGTTTTCAGTGCAGCCACTCAGGGTGTCCTCAATATTTGATGACTTCAGTAGCTTGAAAAAAAATTGAGAATAAATCTTTTGGATACCAGGCTAATTGATTGGCTGAAGAGTCAAATTCATAAGATTTGTTTATAACAGCATCATAAAGCTACAATCTTGAACTGATTTTACCATGTATATACAATTCTCCTTTCAATTCCAATGACCTTTCTAACATAATGGAGTGTTAACCTTTGACTACACTTGTTGCGCAAGTGTGGAAAGGTGGTGTGACCAACGTTCGACTCAAAATTGAACTCGGTTAAATGGCAAGTTTTGTATGCGAATGGAAACAGGCCCAACGGTTGCCAAAATCGATGTTAATAAATGCATTAACAGCAGTTTATCATTGGTGCCAGTCAAACGGGTTTAATTTGCTGTTAAAAACACGTCAACAAACATGCTGAAGGTGGGGTCTTTGCAATGCTAGCATGAAACAAAACCAACTCACCTGGGGCCCATGAGGAAAGTCAAACAAGTAGTTCATTATTTTCTGAAAAAATTTTTCACATGAAGACAAACATTATTTTTTCGAAAAAAGCGCACGCTGTTCTTATGTTGGCTCAGCTCACATGAAATGAAAAGGCGATATCCCAGCGCATTGTGCGCCGGCAAAATGCTGCCTGGAAAACTTCTATCCCTGACTGAATGGTCCCATAATTTGCAATACTCTGCTAACAAGTAATCGGTCAGCAAACAAATAGGCTGCCAAGTCTCCATGTAACAATTATTCAAAAGAGTAATGCCAAAGCTTTCTCAAATTTCTTGTTAATGCTGGTTAAAATCGAATTTCATGCGAGAGATTCGAAATACGAGAACAAGTCACAACTTATTATTTCTAGTTCAAGTTCTCACATTGCAAAAAAAGTCGATTCAACGTCTTTTTTTCCAGTGATTCACAGGCTCAAACGTGCTCATTCAGTGTATGTCTACCACTACACATCCGCTTTCGAATCAGACTCTTTGCTGCAGTAACGTAGCACTTTAAATTGCAAACGCTTTTCATGGCGAATGCCAACGGCGTTTCCATAGTCCTGAACTCCAGACCTTTCATTCCAAAGCTCGTAACAACACAACTACACAACTGCGGCTTATTAACAAATATTATTGAAAAGATTCATGCCAAAGCTTTCTCATACTTCTTGAAATGCTGATTAAAATCAAATTTTATGCAAGAGATTTGAAATACGAGAACAAGTCACAATTCATGGTTTCTTGTTAAAGTTCTCACATTGCAAGCAAGTATAAATTGACAGTCAAAACAATTTTTCACTTAGAAAACGAACTTGACAAATTTGCGTGGGATATGATGGTAAAACTACACTTGTGTGAGATATAATTGTAAAATTACCCACGAATTAGAGATCACTACCACAGAACTTTGCTACGTACACAATAGAGTAAAAGCAACGACAAACTTTCTTAGTGATCAATTTTGAGCAAAGCTTACCAACTTTTTTGCAGCAAGAAGCAAGTAGACATTTCACATCGAAATGCCATATCTTAGAAAGCCTATGATGCTACTATGAGCGTCCGATGGGGGGGGGGGGCAAATGGGTACTTGCCCCCTTTGACATTTTAGTTGTAACACATTCGAGCCAAATATTGAGTAAATTTTTGCAGCATAGGGTTAAAATTGTAATTATTCCTCCACCTGGAAACGGGATTTGTGGCATCAGGGGACGCCCCAGGATGCTACCAACAGTACTTTTCTATACTGAGAAAAATGAAGCGTTTCACTAACAATGGTAAGACGCAGTTTAAATTTTGGCAAATCAAAGGTTATGGCAAAGGACGTCATAAAAAAGAAAGAGATTACATTTCAACGAACGGTATGCCATTACTGTCCACAAAATGTATCTTTATTTTCAAATAGCTACAGTTACACAAAGCTAATTAATACCACGCTATAAAATCGTAATAGATCTGCTTGAAAATGCTAATTAGCAACAAGCAACCTCTATATTCTATGGAATAAGTCTTGACAATGATCCTACACCCCTATTAGGGCTTACCGATGTGACTTGTTGTCCATGTCATGTGTGTGTGTCCTTAAATGAGACCCCCATGATATAGGTATTGCTGTATCATATTGTTTTTATTGCATTTTTTTTGCACCCAATAGCAAATTTGTTTTATTTCAGCATGTTTATTATTGTTTTTTACACCTGCCTGATGAGACCCAATAAGGTCGAAACCGGTCGCGGGTTATTGACATCATGTAATAGATTGCTGTATGGTACGGTATGATGTTGGTGATCATTTTTGAGCAAATTTTTCTATTTTACCTTAGTTAGTAACAGGTAATATCGTAAGATTTAGTGCCGTAGCTAGCTTGTGCCAAGTTCAACTTCAATGCTACTCTAAGTGAGGATCTAAAAACGAAACCGCTTAACTCACGTCTGTGTAGTGGAAGTCGCTGTTGGTAACTAGAAATACTTTGCCATGTTCTCTCATTCTGTCCAACAGTAGTGGCAGCTTTGGTTCCTTTACAACGTATTTGTCAAGATCTTCCAAGGTTTTCGTTTTCAATTCACCCTGAAAAATACGATATGCCAAAGCTTAACACACATTTCTTGGCTGAGCACTTGGTTATTAGAGTTAACCTTCACCGTGTTCGCTAATCTTAATCCGAACACTGGTGAAAAAGGGACTGACATAGCATGAAAACCAAAGTGATCATAAAACTATTAACAAATATTAAATGTATACAAATATATATATCAGATAGAGAAAGTCTCGTGTTGCTGGCACAGTGCTCGATAACATCCAAGGTTAGAGCTAAACGATTCTATTTGAATAAGCTGGCACCTGATGAGCCGCTTGGCGAAACAACTATAGTGGTTTTAATATTTTATTCTGACATATGGTGTTTTAAATTATATATATAATTAAAGTTAAACTATTAGCAAGTGCATCAAGTAAAGCAAACTTCAACCGCTGGCTAATTGAAGTGGCTTTGGAAAAAGTGCAGAATGGGCATATTGGAAAGAGCAAAAAGAATATTTACTTCATTGCATACCTTTGCCCTTATGCGCTTACATCGAACGAGTTAAAAAGTAAACAACCAATAACGCCTTGAGCACATAGTCATGGTTATTTACAACATAATCGATCAAGTTTACCTTTAAGTGGACAAAATCAACAGCCTCTCTGATATCGGAATGAATAGTAGCATATGACATCATCAAATGATCCCTTTGAACTCCGTTGTGTTTCTACACCAAAATAGCAAATGCGTCGTGAAATTGTAAAATTGGTACTTTTAAATTTGAACTGCCATGCTTACACCAAAATTATGCATCCTCTTCTTTATTAAAAGTTTTAAAGCACTCAAAGAACCTTTAAAAATGATAACTTTCCTGTTGAGAGCTCTAGAAAGCATTTAAACAAGCTATGAAAACGAAATACCCATTTTTCTGCTTGAACAATTAACAGTCTGTGTGCAGTTGGTGTTATCAAATTTAGAACGTCAAAAAAGCTTAAATACTTGTACGTATCCGTCTGTTGTGCAGAAGTAATTGATGACACATGCTTGTAGATAAATTTCAGGAAGGTTGAACAAAGTGTTGCATATATAGTAGCGCCTTGTATCTCCGAGTTGTATAAATTTATTCGGATAGTCTTCAATAATTTCGGTACTATGCACAACAAAGAGCAGCTTCACTTTAATACCCAGCGTTAAAATTGATAACAAAGAAATAGACATTGATGTGTAAAAAACGAAAATAGCGTTTTCTGATCAGTTCCCTTTCGAAATTTCACAACGGCAATCATAGCTTCCAAAAGTGGCGCTCAGCACTAAATAATATGCAGCAAAAGCCGGCAAGTTTGCTCGTTGTGTCCTTGGGAAGGACACAAACCGGTATTCTTAGACCTTTTTGAGGCAGATAGTGGTGGGGCGAGCACTTTATCTGTTGCGAAGACCCAGTCTTCCTAAAGAATACCATCAGAGCACGAGTTCATGCGCAAAAATGAGTAAGCTTTGCTAACTTAACTATAATTCTTTTCGTAAGTACTAACAACTCGTAGTCTTGTGAGTGACCTTGAATCGGCCTTCAAAAATACTACATGCCTATGCGAAACGTTACTTCACAAATGACGGCAGAGAAAGGAAACTGCTAAAATTTACTTTTTCAAAAATCGAAATCCATGGGAACAGACCAAAATGTTTCCATACGTGTCAACCTGTACATAAAGAAGTAATGAACGCTATTGACACAACAATATTTTTTCTAGTCAAAACAGAGTAATTGGTTAATCAAAACTGCTCTTTTACACATTAAAGTGATCACGATGCAACCACATGCTACAAGGTGACTTAAGCACTAAGTAGCCTTTCCCAGTAAAACATATCTTTATAGATATTTCTACCTTTTGTAGTGCTATAATATAATCAATAATAACAACTTTAGAGAATTTCATTTTATAACTTTTTGACCTGACTAAACAAGAAAAATGAATTTCTACATTTTTGTAGTGCTATAATATAATCAATAATAACAACTAGACAATTTCATTTTGTAACTTTTTGACCTGATTAAACAAGAAAAATGAATCAAAGTCTATTAACAGCTAAGCATATCAACCACATTATGGGAATTACTGATAAACGATAAAAACAGTCAACATAATAATGATTTTACTTTGAGCATATGTCCCAAATGTCTATCAAAAATCAAACCACGCAAAACAAAGCTTGGATCGTAAACGTATCTCTGCAGCTCTTCAGGATATCCACAATGGATCAATCTGTAGCATAAAAAAAATATTCTGTTACATTTCCACTCATGTACTCAGCAAGGGTATTGAAAATACACAGCTATTATGGCAAAATTACAAAAAGTTCTTCAAGTATGTACTCTTTTAAGATATACGTGCACCTTCATTTCAGTAAACTAATTCAACAAAAGTGGTTAGAAATCTGCTTTGAATGTAGTAGGTTGCTGGTTCAAATCTCGACCAGGTCCAACAAAACACTTCATAACTTCCACGTATCCTGCCAGGCACGTAAGGGATAGTGTGCACACAAAGCCCACAAGTCTGTTATTTCTTGGGAAAAGCACACAGCAGGATCATCTTTCTTTATTTGGCTGGCAAGTAGTTGGTGGGTTGAGCAGTCTACTTGTTGTGATGGTGTGACTAAAGAATAACGAACACAGCATGAGCTTGCATGTGAGAATAGATTCACTTATATTCAAAAAGAGGCAATTCGCATCAACTTAGTAATTGAAAAGCTCTTCCTCCTTTTACCAAACACAACTGATACCAACAGAAGTTATACCATAGAGACTTTAATCATACATATTCCTTAAATTTAATCAGATTGCAAGACTGCCTACTTCAACTTATTTTACCTGTCCCTAGCTAGTTCAAAACCAAGCTCTTCCATTTGTGGCGACTTGTAAACAGCCAAAGTGTAATCCATGTCGAACCCAAAAAACTTGATTTTTTCCAAACTCAAGCTACGGTTTACAAACACTCTGCAAGCAAAGCAAAACAACAAAATATTCACTAATTTCATTTAAACAGATAACTGATAAATTGCAGTAACTATAGTCAATTTACAAATAGCCAAGCAAATTGATTAACGAAACAATTTGACCTAAATGCAAAAAAAAAAGATGTATAATCTGTTTATCCAACGAAATTGGTTAATCACACACCCATTTTGCCTGACGTTTTTATTTGATGAACTGATACTAGCATTCAAGTGATTTGCTCCGGAAAAAAATTTATGGCAAACAAGCATTACAGTTAAGAATGTAAGTTAACTCGAGAACAAAGTGCAGCATAATCATCTGAAACAATGCCACAATTGTTTGCAAATCTGGTAAAAATCGAAAGAATATATTAGAGCTGTACTGTTAAAATTGAAAAGATATATTGGAGCTGTACCACAGTATCTACTTGATGGAATGCATTGGCAGCAGCCACTTAAGCAGCACATATGTGATTTAAAGCATAATTTTAGAAGCTAAAGTAATAGGAATTGCTTTTTTTTTGCCAGTCTCTGTTTTGTCACAACCTAAGTTTTGACCAGAGCTGAATGATTTTATCTTTTTTCAAGGGTGATGTTTTTGCTTAAGAGCTGAAGGGCTATGTAAACAAAGGAAAACGCTACTTTCCACTTGTCTTATTACAGTGTAGCTTGCAACTGCTCGGTTTGTATAAACCAAACCATTATATTTTGTGAAACAAAAGTCATGCAATTTAGCAAACAAAGCAAGCAACCATAAAAATAAATTTTATGCAATCATTTGACTTAGTCCTTTATGCAATATACAATTAAGCATTGTTTTTCAAGGTTTGGTAGAATTTGATTTGAGATTAGATACGATAAAGCAATTTATGAATTTAAGTGGCATGCAATCAACCACCTTTGTCTGTTATATTAAACATCAAATTTAAATAGTGGCTCTAAGCATATGACAACAATTGTCCGGCAGTGCTAAGAAGTTTTCAAGTTTTAACATTCAGCTTTAACAGGTGGACATTAGTTTCACTAAATTTACTACTTCTTAGAATCCAGTGTATAAATCATTGTAAAGTGCCTTTACCAAACGTACAACCACAAAGTCATTTTGAAGTTTGAATGCATAAACACCCAACCATTGTCACTATAAAACAATGATTTAACTCACTTAATCGTGTTTTACCTAATATTAATATAACTGGAGTGATTTTTTTTATCCCACAACAACACAAAAGAATAGAAGAAATAACAACTGTTATTTTTTTAACACAAGAATTATAAAGGGTCTAGAAGACTGAAAAGGACCTTACGCTTACAATCGCCCATAAATGTCTGTGCTGCAGATGCAAGTGACAGAACCTCAAGTTGTATAAAAAAAAACACAAAAAGCATTGTCAACAACCAACAAAATAAGATTGAATACCTTCCAGCTGGAGCTCTTTTGTAATTCTTTAATTCGTGAAACATGCCATTTGTCTGATTAGAGCTGTTTGGGTTGTTGCCATTGAGCTTCTGCAAAGTAGCATTAAATGTTTCCTCGCAACAAGGTCCTCCATTGTTTTTCTCCTGCAATAAGAATTAATGATTTAACTTTACAAACCAACTGCAATGTTTTAAACACCATTGCATTCAAAAAGTAACAATTGTATCTTTTTTTGGTGTCACTAAAACTAAGTTTAAAGTATTCAGGATTTACAAAAACATTAAGCACTGTTTAGCATTGAAAACCAGGCATGAAAAAAATCAAAATTATAGGTTAGCGATGCAGAATTTGTTTGATTAGAGCTTTTCACTAGCAACACTTTTGCACTACCAGCCTTTTCAAAGCTACATTAAAATCCCAATACAAACAGCTGCATAAAACATAATTAATAAGACAGTTTATTTTTATACTTAGTTATTGGTCACTTTTTACAATAACCCACCACTAGTGCTTAACTGGATTTTATTTAAATTTTTAAAGTAGTCTAGCATCAAAACTAACGTTTCCTTGAAAAAATACTAAGTACATACCATTTTTCAAATTGATTTGATGAGCAGAATAAAATTAGTAACAACACCACAAATGATAAAACAGTCTAACAAAGTTCTTAACAAATAAAAAATACACAAAAAACTGAACATATAAATTATTATGTAAGCTGAACTTCTAACTTAAGCTGCCAAAAGTTAAATAAAAAGACTAAGATGGATTGAGAAATCTAAGTTGAAGAACACAAGATAAACAGCGAGTGTGAGAGACTGCAAAATGACCTGCAATCTTCAAAGCAGCAGTCACTTATACTTGATATAGTGGTGGAACAAGCCAAAATTTGAACAAAAACACAAACTTAAAATACAGACATCGAAATTGCTAGGCCATGCGACAAGCAACAAGCAACATAACCTTTGAGTGCTCAACTAGCAGTCTTTTTAATTGGCCCAAAAAATAGTTGAACAGTTGAATGATTTTTTCTAACTGAGCCTAAAAACAGCTCAGCCAATTAGAACTGTAGAAGGGGCTTCAAAGAATTAGATACCACACCTAATAAAATCCAAAAACTCTGCAGGATTGCAAATAACCAATAGGGTTTGGGTTAGAGCTAAGGTTACAGTAAGAATTAAAATTTGGGTTAAGATTAGTCTGCAAAAGTTTCGCATTTTAGTAGTATTCAATTTATTGCTAAATTTTTTGATCCAAGGGCTGAATTTGGGACAGCTTGGCCACTGGAGGACTGGATGCAGTGGGATTTAACCAATCCCAGAAAAAATAGGTCATAAAAATATAATACTGTAGTACAATAAGAACAACAACATCACACCACATGCGCAAGGTGCTTGGCAGGTCAGATTGAACTGGTCGGTAGGCAACAGTTTGACTACTTCTACTTTAACCAGTCAACACTGTAACATAATTGCCTCAACACTATAAAACAACTGGTACAAAAAGCTGACATTATTTTCATTGCAAACAACCACTTCACAAAAATTATTTGGCATTCTCTTTGCAATATCAGGTAATTGCGAACACTTTGCCAACTCTCACAGGTCACTTCTGCTTACTAATCCAAATCGCCCAAGTAAACAAACAAGAAAACAAAAAATCAGCTGATTGCGAAATATAGTACGCAGTGAAGCGGAACTATAGACTAATATTTACAATCTTTTAAAAAATTTTGTAGAGTGCTGAGAATACATGGATAATAAATCAATGGTTTTAAATTGTTTTCATAATCAGTAAAATACAAAAAAAACATTATCTTAATCTATTTCCCTGATATGAAGAATTACTATGAAAAGCTAGTTCAGCGCGGTGGAAATTGGATATTAACCAAAAAAAGAGACACTCTCTTCCATGGCCTAAAGGCAACAGTTTTTCTTTTCCGCCTTGCAAAGCGGATTAGCGTAGGTGAAAAAAGATTGCACTTTAAGTGCTTCCGCTAGTGCTTTCTGTATGAACCAGAGGTGTACATCAGATCTAGAACCGGATTTTAAAATCAGGATTTTCCGTTTTTTTTCTCCTAATTCGGATTTAAATTTTTAATTTTAAGATTCGTATTTTGATTCTGAAACTTGGTTAGAAAGAGACGGGCATTCTTCACACCTCGGCTTATAGCAATTTAAACTATACACGATTCTGGAGTAACTGAGGGTGATTAGTGGTGACATCACTCTATCAACATGCATTTTGGAAAGCAACATGATAATGTAATCCTGCATTTTGTTATTTTCAGGGTAGGCTTTGTTTGTGCATAAATTTTTTTAAAGAAAATAAAGTTAAGCTCTTTATTTCAGAACTAACAGTTGATGTTTACAGTTTGTTGCTACGGCATTAGAGGCAAATATGGAAATTTTTGATCTTCAGGATTCGGAGTCGAATTCAAATGGTGATTTTTGATTTGTTAGAAGTGGGAGTTGGATAAATATTTTGCATTTGTCGGATTGGGGTTAGGAGTAGGATTCAAAATTTTTGACTCCGTACCCCTGTGGTATGAACCACCAACTGTCAATCTGGTAGAATAATTCTTTTGTTTAAAAAAACACGATAAAAAAAGACAGCTAAAGAGAGGAAATCACGTGACCAACCAATGCGCGTAAAAAGACATTAAAAGACACTCAAAACGAGATACCAAAAGAAACCAAAAGCTGTAAGCAAAACCAAACATTTTAACTTGTCGGACAACATGACATAAACAAGGATGAATGCAGACTAAAGAAAATAAAACATCCTCCTCGGAGTTTGTTACACTGAAGGCATATACGAGTATTTTTGAAAAGGTCATTAAATTTCCTATCTTCCTCATCACATCGCGTGAAGATAACTGGTTGCTTTTGTACAACAGAGTGTCAATAAAATTGGGCGATATATTGGCTCCCTCTGCGAAACTTGAAAAATCGAGCAAGTTAATACCATTGCATATAGTCAAAAACAAAAAATATTCCCCGCGTTTGTTCCACTCAAGTTTTATATTGTTCAGCCAATTGCCATGTAATTTTTTTTAATTTGGCTTTGTAAAGCGTAGTTGCTTGAGAATGTGACGCAAAGAATTCATAGGCAGCTTTCTACAAAATTCATTGATATTTTGATAAAGAAATTAAGTGATCTCCTGTTGTGTTGTTAAGAGTTTAAGTAAACTATAGCTTCAAATTTAGACCCTATAGCGAACCGAAAAATTGGCCCCTACTGAGAAGTAGTAGACGGTTATAACCGGGTTTCCTGAGGACTACTTCCAAAGCCTTTACATTATTGTATTGTCTTTCTTTGTTCTTTGTCTTGTGGTTAAATGAGGTTACATGCTTGACTCATATATATGATACGTGCATCTGCTCATAAATACTAGGGCGTTCAAAAAGTTACGCAACTGATATAATTTCTTGCAGCATTCATTTAACTAACATCTAATATATTTACAGCTTATAGGTTGGTAACTGAGATTTGAATATTTTTTTAAAAAAAGTAGAGTTTGAATTACTGCAACCTAAAATTCAAAGTTTAAACAAACCTCTGTGTCTTCTTCGTTAGAGGGCAAAACCAACATGATTGCCGCAAAGCAATCTCGGCAAAAGCAAAGAGTCACTATTAAATTTCTACGGTCGAAGAGAAAAACAGCTCTTAACATAAGCAGAACGCTAAATCAAGTGTATGGTGACATTGCGGTAAACAACAGCACAGTGACGAGGTGGGTCAAGCCAATCAATGATGGTCAGGAAGAATCTGGTGAAAGTGGTCTTGGTTGAAAATGCAGTCTGTAAAATTTTACCATGAAGAAATATATGCTCTTGTTAAAAGGTGAGAAAAGGCTGTTCGGAAAACCGGAAATTACATTTAGAAGTAACAATTGAATGCTCATGCTATATACTTTCTTTTGACATACAGTTTTTGTACTTGTAAAACTAAACCTTGTAAAAACAAACCTGGTTGCATCACTTTCTGAACGCCCCTTGTATATAATGACCACGTGTATTTTCACCATTCTTTGTCAAAACGAAAACGTGGCGAAACGAGTAGTGAATTGTCGTTTCAGCCTGATTATGCTTCGGATTTCTGTTAGGAATTGCGTGTTGGTTCCCCTTCTTGATCGTTGTTAAGGCTGCGTGGCAGCCTTTATTGCCGTGGAATTTTCGTTCGCGCACGCTGGGCAGAGCTGCGCTTATTTGTAAATAAAAGTTGCAAGAAACCTTCCACTGTTTCCTGTTTTTGTTTCGCGAAGCAGAGAGGACCCATAGTGCTAATATTGTTAGTCCTGCAAAAAAAAACTCGTTTGGTTCAGTGCTAACCAACGACCGTATGCTTGGCGCAGGAATCAGAGAGTTAAAACCTGGTGTTGCCACATCATGCATATTTTTTGAAAAAACCATTAAATTTAGTATCTCCTCAGCACCTTGCGTGGGGAACACTGGTTGCTTTCGTACAACAGAATGCCAGTAAAATTGAATATATTAGTGCCGTCTTGTCTGAAAACCTTATCAGATTAATCGAAGAAAGATTGCTGGAAGTAGTTTGAAATTGAAATTTGGTTTCAACCAAGGATGTGGAAGCGGAAGCGGTCCTTTTTCTGTGGAAGCGGAAGCGGAAGCGCGAAAAATCCACCGCTTCCGCTTCCACATAGGAGGGAAGAATGGAGGGGAAAAAATTGGTTCTGCTATCCTTCGTAGAAGAACGAATAGGGGGGGCATAAACATTAAGAAATGAGAGCGAGGAGAAGTTGTTTAGAGAGATGTTGACCCCTACATAATCAGAGTAGGGGTCAAGCGAAGAAAGAGAGGAGGTATAAGGCTCAGAGAAGAATAAGCCCTGCTTGACGAAAATGACTCCGCCGCTCGCGTCTGCGACATCAGTAGAAAAAATACCAAATCGAGAGTGGGTGCCATGGGATCGCAGAGCAGAGAATCCAGGGATCTGAAAAGAGGAAGATAAATTAAGGTTATATTCCTGGATATATATAAGGTCAACGGGATGAGACGAAATAAAGTGTAGCAGTTTAGTGCTCCTGGCTTGAAGACCCCCAGCATTCCATTGAAAAACCGGGAGAGAGTTAGGGAGGGGAAGAGAAAGCAGGAGATAAAGAGAAACAGCCAGGAGCATGAAGCGATTGTGAGAGTGCAGATGGAGAAGATACAAAGTGGGCAGAAAAAGGATAAGAAGTTTGAAGGTGAGGGTGGGGTGCAAGTGCTGCATTAGCAGAAGGGGGCCAGATTGAGCAATGAAGGTGCACCAGCTGGAGGAGTCCAAGTAGAAAGGCAGGGTGCTGGTAGGTGTAGGATCTCAAAAAAAAGCAGGGAGGGCAGCTCTAGGAGTGAGAGCTGCCAAGAGTTCTGAATCTAGAAGAGGAGAGTAGTGAGCACTTTAAATGAACCCAATTAGAGCATGTGCAGCATTGCACTGACCTATTCCGCCAGGTCACATTTCCAGCGCACACTAAATAGGGAAAGACAGGGCAAGAGTTAGGATGAACGTTGCCGCTCATCAGGAGAAGGAGAAGAATAAGAAGACGGGCAAGAGAAAGGCAGGAGTAGAGAGAAGACAGGCCAATCTAAAGAGGCTGCGTGCTACCCTTCTGCGGTCGTTCAGGGGGCTGCACGACGAAAAAATGGTTTGTGTGAGAAAAGTGCCCGGGGTAACTGGAACCCTAGGGAAGACCAACAGCCATTTTGACCCAACCCAAACGGGTCGGGGACCGCACCACCACATTGAGGCGGCTGTTGATTGGTACAGTTCAATTTTGCTCGCTTTACATTTACATACTACATATACGACAGAAATTTCGCACTTCACTATCCAAAAAGATTAGAGTCAATACGTGCGATGGCGCGATGGCGAAGTGGTTAGAGGGTCCACTTCGCAGTCGGTAGACCTGGGGTTCATTCCCCTTGTCGAGTCATACCAAAAGACTTTAAAAAATGGCATCCGCAGCTTCCCTGCTTGGCGTTCGGCATTTAGGGGAAATTGTGGAAAACAAGCCGGCAAGTTCGCTTGTTGTGTCCTTGGGCAAGGCACTTAACGGGACGCCCCGTCTTTATGTGGAAGACAGGTGGCCCATAAACCTCGAAAAAGGCAACTCCCAAGCGAGTGCGGACTTCCCGTCCAAAGTATAGCGATACAATTCGCTTTCTCGTAAATGGAGGATAAACATGGCAAATAAAACAAAACAAAACGTGTTTTGAGGACGGACAGAAGGTTCGTAATGATGATTAGAGTTAAAGTTAACTCAAAGTCAGAGTTAGTTGAGGATAGAGAGGGAAAATCAACGCTATACGGTGTAATTTGTTGTTGTGACGACAAGTTATTGTCGAGAGCTGTAATATGGAATCATACGGTTTAGATCTGAGAAGCATTAAGTTAACTGTTGTAAAAGTAGTTGTAAGTAGTGAACGAACTTGTAATAACTGTCTATTTGTTGAAGTGTTAAATTATTTTTTGAATTGTAGTAACGAAATATTTCATTTTCTTGCAAGCAGTTCGTGATTTCTAAATTTTTGTTAGTGAGAGTTCCGTGACAAACGCGAAAGTACATTAGCGGCTCCGCGATGACAAAAAGATTGAAAAGCACTGTTCTACATTCAGCACGAGTTTTGATATCTAAGAAAAACAAACACAGAGTAGTTCGAAACAATAAGCTCAAGTGAAGTAGGTAAAGTAATAGCAATAAACGAAGGGTTTTGTTTTCTCAAAATGATGAAGTGTAGGAGAAGGCAGGCTGCAAAGCCACAAAAGTTAAAAAAAATTGTCAACGGTCGTTTTTTTGTTTTTTGTTGGTGGAAGCGGAAGCGTTTGAAAAATAGCCGCTTCCACATCCCTGGTTTCAATGCTTGAGAGTGAAAAGTACAGTGTGATCAGAAAGTCACTGTACACCTGTCATCCCAATGCATAAACAACATTCCGTCCTTTAAAAATCGATAACTACAAGTTTAAAATAACCAGTTTATTGTTTACAACAACGATCAGAAAGTCACTGCGCACCTAATATCATCTAAGCTTTGGTCAATAGAAACAGTCATATTTTGATTTGTACAGTAGATATCTAGGATGTTGAACAACGTCATCCGCTTGCTAGAAAACTTTCTTCTTAACCTTGAATATGAATTTCACGTTTGAAATTGGTCCGTACCGGTAATGCTCTGTTCAAATTTTTGAGCCGTTGAAAATGGTGCTGTCAATGGAAGAGAGGATCTTTTTGGTTGAGAATGTTTCTGTGCGAACGGTGAATACACTGAAGCAAGGAAGCAAGAGTTGTTGAAAAGGTTTACCACAACTGAATTACCTCATAGAAATACGGTACGCACTTTAATTAGTAAGTTCAGAGAAACTGGATCTGTTCATGATGCGTCACGCTCAGGTGGACCAACGATTTTAACTGAGCAAAAATTCAATGTTACAATAAACTGGTTATTTTAAACTTGTAGTTATCCATTTCTAAAGGACAGAATGTTGTTTATGCATTGGGATTACAGGTGCACAGTGATTATCTGATCACACTGTATGTGAAAGAATCTCTCAATGTATTTTTGTTTCATGTTGTTTAGTTTTTCATTTGGTAACACCACACAGGTGTCAATCTCAGGATTTCACTTTTTCTTCTAACTTGAACTAATACGTTTGATTGCTTATTTGCGCAGCTCGTTTTAGTTCAAGCTTTTGCAATTACTTTGACAATGAAGATCGTTGTTTGAATTTTTTGGGTAAGGCCGCTTAAAGATTTGAAAGTAGACTGTCTTCTCACGGATAAATTAATTGATGTTAAACAGATTAACTTTTCACGGATTAATTGATTTGAAATTGATCAGCTGATGTCAATTTTCTCAGGTTTTCGCACCATTACCGGAGAATTTTGGTAGTAATCTTCGGTTGTATTGATGTTTGCTGTTTTGTTTATTTACGCTGGTAGGTATTCTGAATTACATTTTAGGTTTTAGTGTTGGTTATAAAATTTTGCAGTTGCATATGGCGACCGAGCTTTTCGAGATGAAACATAATTGTTTTACAAATGTCAATGATTCTATAATAATTGTGCTCGTTTAGAGTCAGTTATTTTTGATTTGTTGAGTTCATTCTTCAAATAGTTCGCAATCAAGTATTTTAAATTTTTTAACCAACAAACCTGATGAAGCAGTTTTTTT
The DNA here is from genome assembly GCA_963675345.1 of Trididemnum clinides. NCBI lineage: Eukaryota > Metazoa > Chordata > Ascidiacea > Aplousobranchia > Didemnidae > Trididemnum > Trididemnum clinides. The sequence goes on from OY776287.1 coordinate 26,832,590, forward strand.
CGGTATTTGCAAATCACTTAAAGGATGAGCGTAGATTTTTTTGTCACGTGAATAATTCTATTTAATTTACTGACAAAATATCCCAAAAACATTCGTAGAGGATAGCAAGCTATGGTAAATCATGGCACGTTGAATGCGATTCTGCTGAGCGAACGCAGAAGAGCAGCGCGTTCTCGCTCTAACATCGGCTGTCAATCGTTGCTTCGTTTGTTCTGATCTTGCCACACTCTCTCTTTCTCACCCCTTCTCATTTTTCTTCTACCTCTGATGAGCGGCAACGTTCATCCAAATTCGGGCCCTATCTTTCTCTGCTTTGTGTGCGTTGGCAAAGTGACCCGGAGCAGCAAGCCAGTGCAATGCTACCCCTGCTTCAAATGGATACATATTTGGTGCACTTCTCTCTTTTCCTCGGATCTAAACTCACGGTTTTCTAGAAAACGCAAGAGGCCAAAAGATTTGAACATTTTCACTCCCTTTTGATTTTCCTTGTCGATATTATCAGCGGACAGGAATCCAACTTCAACTGTTTTTCATCTTTCAGGATGCTTGGATATTCTGCTCTGCGATCTGATGGCAGAGCAAATCACATCATTTCCGGTTTGGCTCTCCTTCATTTGATGACTCGGAATCTGGCAGTGATGTGACATTTTTTCTGCCAGGCCACATCCTTTTCTGAAATTTTAACCTCCTTTCTCTTCTCTTGAACCCTGTTTCTGACTACGTGGGGGTCAAGATTTTGCAGAAAAAGTCCTCCTTCTATCTTAAACGCCTATACTTTTCCTATTCACTCTTCTTCAGCAGAGGTGGAACCGACTCTTTATTCCCTCTGTTCTTTCTTCCCCAAGGAATCTCTTCTTTCTGAAAGACTTTAACTGTCACCCATTTCTTAAGGACTGCGAAGGTACGCCTACTTCAGATTCTCGAGGGGAAGAAGCTTTCGATTGGGTCATCGACTCTGACCTCCTTCCTCTCAATGACTCTGATTAGCCTAATCTTTTTCATCGTTTCTCCAGCAGTCGCTCCTCGCCCGACATCTTCTTTGCTTTCTTTTCCCTCGCCCTTTCTTGGGATAGGTGTGGCTCTTAACCACCTTGACTTCTTCTCAAATTACGATCTGGTAATCTGGAAAGATGGCTCTGTTCCTTTTCCTTTCGGCAAAAGCAGCTCTGGCGTTCTTACCAACTGCTCACTTTGTGGAGCTAAGGCCACTCTTCCCTCTTTGGCAGGCCCAATTTGTTCAAGCTTTTCTGCTAAAGCCTGTGTCGTCTGCAAGCTTTTTGCTGGTCTCGGCACTACCAACAAATCTGCCATTTCTCTTCTCTTCTGCTTCTCTCCAACTCTCGATACATTCTCGCCAATCTGTCCCCTCCTCCATTTTTCCTTTCACCTTAAAATTTATAGCATATCTAGCAGGAACTGTCTTTTCTCTCCTCCTTTACTGTAAGGTTACAATGGGTTCTCAGCCATTCCTTTTTTTTTGGGAATGACTTAGCTATTAAGTTGGCCAGACAAGATGCGCTGCCTCGGTCATCCACAGTCCCATGGAGTCTCTCTCCGCTAACATCTCATATCCATTCTTTTCCAGGACTGGAGGCGTATCGTCTCGTTAAAATTCTTCGACGCATAGGTCCCCTCAGTATCCACTGGGGAATTTGTTCTTCCTCGTTACACTTGTTGTGCCCTCTCTAATCGTCACTGCAACGGACACAGCCTTCTGTTAAACCAGGGCTTCTCAACTGAGGGTCCATGGACCCCTAAGGGTCCATGGTGACCTATCGAAGGGGTCCACATGATTTTCTTATGAAATAATACATGTGTTGCTGACCAGCGATAAAGATCCTGTTGTTTAAAGAACCCATTTGAACAGTGATTATATCCACTTCGCTGCTGGTCAATGGAGCAAGTTGCAATGACATAAGTAGCCATCACAGTTATTACAATCATGTCCATGTGATGTCATAAGGAGTGATTTAGTGATTATAGCAAGTTAGGAATTATCGTTAGTTAGGAACGCAAGGCTACTGTTGGGATGCTGACAAGCATCTGCGAGATTAGTTGAAAGGTAATGTTGAACAAGTTAAACTGTTAAGGGAAAATATAATTTGCTAAACCAGAAGAGAATGTTAGAGTAAATGATTTTTTACTTAATTGCGAATGCATTTTTTGACAGCCTAATTTTAGTTATTTCGGGATAAACTTGAATAAATTTTATATAAAGATTTGTACAATTAAATATTAAATTTTCATGGCCAAAAAGCGTACGTATTTGGACACCTACATTCAATACGGCTTCACTTGTCAAAAAAAAGATGACGTTAATTTACCGCAGTGCGTTATTTGCTACAAGGTTTTGGGAAATGACTCACTAAAACCTGCTAAGCTTAAGCTTCATCTTAGCAAGTGTCACCCCACTTTGGTACAAAAGGATAAAAGTTATTTTGAGCGACATTTATCTTCGTTTGAACGGCAACGTCTCTACTCATTTGGGACATACCATGAGAGGACCACCAATGCAGTTCGTGCTTCATACATTGTTGCGTACAAGGTAGCTCAGGCCAAAAAACCACACACTATTGTTGAACAATTGTTACTACCATGTGCAAAAGAAATGGTTAGGCTTGTTGTCGGTGATGATGCAGCTCGGAAACTTGATGATATATCCGTATCTAATGACACTGTATCAAGACGTATAAATGAAATCTCACTGAACATTGAGGAGCAAGTTGTGGATGAAATAAAAAAATCTCTTTTTGCCATACAGTTGGACGAATCAACTGATCTCTCACAATTTTCTCAGCTATTGGCATTTGTGCGATATGTGCATGGGGGAAATTTCAAGGAGGAATTTCTATTTTGCAAGCCTCTTAAACTCAATACTAGAGCTGAGAATGTGTTAGAAGCAGTTAATGATTTCTTTAATGAAAATGGTTTGGACTGGGGCAATTTAGTGGGGATTACCACTGATGATGCACCTACCATGTTAGGCTCGCGATCAGGCTTCCAAACCTTGGTGAAACAGCGTGCTCCATTGGCAATTGGAGTTCACTGTTTCATTCACAGAGAGGCATTGGCATCAAAAACACTTCTGGATCAACTAAACACTGTTTTTAAAGTTTTAGTGAAATTAGTTAATTACGTAAAATCATCGGCATTGAACACCAGGCTGTTTCGGAAAATATGTCAGGACATGGAGTCCGACTTTGAGGTGTTGCCGTTTCACACTCCAGTAAGGTGGTTGTCAGCTGGGAAGATATTCAACAGAATTTTTACTCTGAAAGAGGAGTTGATGGAATTTCTCCAGTGCAAAGGAAAATATAATTTCAAAATATTCTTGCTGAATCGGAATTGGAACTTGCATACCTCGTCGACATTTTTTCAATTTTGAATAAGTTGAATCTTCAGTTGCAAGGAAAAGGCGTGAATTTGTTTACTCACCAAGGGATAATCAAAACTTTTGTTAAAAAATTACAACTCTGGATTAATAGAGTGGAGAACAACAACTTTGTTCAATTCCCATGTGTAAATGGTACGGTTGGGGATAAGCAAAACATTCGGGTGCGAGTCCTTGAACATTTGTCAAAGTTGGAAGATGAATTTCAACGGTCTTTTCCAGAAGTGGACATGACAAGAGATGACTTATCTTTTGTAAGGGATTCATTTACTGCTGAAGTTCATACTGTTCCACTGGACTTTCAAGAAGAAATCTTAGAACTGAAAAATGACTTGTCGGTTAAGGATTTGTATAAACAATCCACATTAGAAAAGTTTTGGAGTGGTATGTTAAGTGCCTACCCAGATGTATCATCATATGCAATCAGTCGACTTTTGCCATTTGCATCAACTTATGCGTGTGAGTGTAGTTTTTCGTCTCTGTTAAACATCAAGTCCAAGCAGAGGAATTGTCTTGAAGCAGTAGAAAGTGATCTACGTTGTGCCTTATCTAATACCACTCCTAACATCGAAAAGCTTGTTAGCAATAAACGTATCCAAAAGTCTGAAAGCACATCTACAGTAGCATAAACTAATATACTGGTAAAATTGTGCATTAAATGCAATGTGTAAATTGATTTTTGTGTCTTTGTAATTTTTTGTTATCTGCTGGGGTCCACAGAGTTATCTAAATAGGCATGGTGGTCCACGAAGGAAAATGAGTTGAGAAGCCCTGTGTTAAACTCTTACCTCTCAAGAATTTGGCAGAATTGAGAGTTCTTTATTTATTCAATTTAGACCCAAGAGTCCATATTAAAGAGAGAAAAAGCACACACAATAACAACAATAAACAAACAAAAGCTATAAACACGTAGTAGGTTAGTTCTTGTTTGTCATAATTTAAATTTAGCTATTGGCAGTTGGAGAACGAGACGCTGTCGCAAACTAAGAGGTGTGTAAAATATTCATAACTTATGATTTTAAATACTACTGCTCATCACTCCCAATATCTTATTATATTGACCAAAGAAGGAGGAGGAAAATAATATACAGGAATTCATTGCACAATATAAATATCTGTTACTGGACCGCTTGCAGTGTGCAATAAAGCATTGCAAGCACTTACAGATAAGAGCAACAAATGCATCAATATTGGCCGCCACTTGACCAGAACATGCGCTACAGAAACGAGGTACGGTATACCGTAAAGATAGCAAAAACAGTCATTACATACCACACGCAATTGTCTGAAACCGTGATTCTTAATCTGGGGGCTGCCGTTCTGTATGGGGCGCTGCTAACATTTAGGGGCACGGAAATACTCAGAGGGCACTACGGTATTTCCACTACCTAAAAATATTTGAACTTCGAATGAAAACGTTGATGCTATTTTATTTCAGGGCTGCTTCTGCCTTTATTATTAGTATTTTAAGGGATGAAGCGTGAACATTGCAATGAGTGCTGAAAGCGTTGAGAACCAGTATGAGCTAGGTTTCGCTGACCGACAAGTTGAGCGTCAAACATCTCCAAACTATTCAACTATTCATTTTGTTTAGTATGCAGTACAAAATATTTGTTTGTTTCACAATATAGTTTATTGATTATTCAATATCATGCTAATTTAGTTGCTTGACGTGTAATCAGCCGAACCTAGATGAGTAACCAATTGCAAAAGTGTCGCCAGTGCTCGAGTGAATACTTGAAATATGATATTATTCCTTCTGTGAATATGCGAGAAAACTTTATTAAATAAAGGAATGAAACCTTCGAGAATGATTGATCATTTGAAGGTAAAGCATCCACAAAAACCAAACAAGGATGTAGCATACTTTCGTGATTTGAAAGTAAAATTTGAAAAGCGTTCCACCATTGGAGGACTGTTCAAATCATGCGGAAATGAAGTTGAGAAAAGACTTGTTGCATCTCACAAAACTTTGAAGCTCATTGCTAAATGTGGAAAATCGCATATTATTGGTGAAACTCTTTATTATACCAGCAGCGAAAGAAATCATCAGTACTATAATGCCCACTCAAAAAGATGTAACACCTTCAATTGCAATGAGCGGTAGTACAGTATCTTCAAGAATCGATGAAATGGTAAATGACATTGAAATAAACTTTGTGATGAACTCAAAACAACCCAATTTTCTTCACAACTTGACGAGACAACACTATGATACAATGAAGCTTTGATACTGGCTTATGTGCGCTATATAAATACCAGTCATGAAGTTGTGGAGGAGTTTATGTTTGCTAAACAATTAAAGATTGACACGAAAGGTTCAACGGTTTATAACGCAGTTAAACAATTCTTTAAACAGAAAGAAATTCCACTTTCAAATGTTGTTGCATGTGCCACCGATGGAGCGCCGTCAATGGTTGGACGCCATCGTGGATTTATAGCGTATTTGAAAAGAGAAGTTGCGGACATCTTAACAATCCACTGTGTCATTCACTGACCGCATTTAGCTGCAAAGCATCTCAGTGACAGATTGCATAGTACCCTACAAGCTGCTATCAAAGCCAATTCATTGAATGAGTGCATACTTTGTTTATTTAGTTTTAGTTATCTAGGCAGTACAACAGCTCACGATATTCAACTTAGCCCACTAGGTAGCATTATAATTTAAGTATAAAGCGAAACGTTTTTAAATAAAAATGGTCATTAGTTTACTGGCTATCATATTTCTACTCAGATTAGTAAAAAAATATGAGGTATTTCAAGGCAATTCCGATAATATATGATTTGTACATTTACAATTAGATTTTTGTGGAAAAAAATAAACTTTAACACCTGCAGTGTAACTTTTTACCCCTACCAAAAAGCGGAAACCTGAGCAAAAACAGATGAGTTAAATACAAATAGATTATAATAATGTGCTAACAATTAATGTTGTTTGGAAGCTTGGAAAATTTGCTTTCCAGCAATATGCAATTCTGATTAGGTAGAGCTAAGAATTAGTTTACAATGGCTGATCAGAAATTGGTTGCGATTTATGATTTTTCATTTTTAGTTAAAAATTTTTTCTGCTATACCTAAGTAACTAGCAATTTTCATAAAAAGTTAGCTCTTTGGTACATTTTGACCATTTTCCATGAAAAGCATACTTTTTTGCCATTATCTATCTTAATTTTCAAATAGATCCTGTCAACATGAAGTCTCTAAAAACTTTAAGATGTAGCCTGCCAATCAAAAACACTCAAAATTTTGCTGTCTGGATTTCATAAAATTGCAATTTCTACAAAAACTTAAGTTCTTTGGTACATTTTCACTATTCTTCAAAAGCTTGGTTCGTTGGCATTTTCTATCAAAATTTTCAAAAAAATTAGTGTGAATCGCCTTCCTACTCTACAACATTTAAATTATGCTTCCTTGCACTTTATAGAATGAACCAAGAAAACTTTCTTAATTCGTTGGTTGTATCAAGTTAGCTAGTCCGCTTCCCAGGTACCCAACAGGGCAAGCAAGACTTAGCCAGGAACTCCAGAAACTCGGAAAGAAATTAGGCGGCTATGCGCATCTTTTCATATTGTCTTTTCAGGCTTAATGAATTTTCTTTAAAAACCGGTATTTTTCATTTTGGAACGATAATTAGCTATGTAAAAGAAACATTGACTGTTACGTGAACTGACAAGCAACATCACAAAAAGGAGAAAATCCTAAATTATGAGCAAGCGAATAAGGCCAGTTTACAATTCATTTATAACTGACATAGATCTAAACGCCTAATTGACATTCGTGTGTTTATGTGCAGAGACGTAGCAGCCGCCCCCCAAACCCCCTAATTGGGGGGGGGGGCCCAGGCCAACTTTGGGGGCCCAAGTTAGTCTGAAATTGCTTTTTGGCTACGTGACTATTTTCAGTTCAGCAGACTTGTTTACAACCGATTTAAACTGTAGGAAGAAATTGGCTTGTGACATCATAAGCGAATGCGACGTCATTTTATCTCGCAGAATCTAGAATATTTCGATTGATTTTCTGGTAGAATCTTGAATATTCGATTGACGTAACAATGCCGTTGTTACGCAACAATCATAGAATGGTCTGGAATTCTGTTTGGCTATAAATACCGGGACAATATATATACACTGCAGAGTGCAGATAAAGTATTTTATTGACATTGTATAGAATGAAACGTTCAAAAAGTGGTGCTCAAAAGAGAAAAGAAGCAGCCACTGCTCGAGATGCTGTAGCGAAATTGCCCAAGATGACAGATTTTTTCAAGATTACTGAGCAGAGTAGACCTGGCACTAGTACCGAAAGGAATGAAGAAAACTATAGTGTACAAGAAAAAGAAGACCATGACGATCAGCATCAAAGTGATTGTGAATTTCCAGAAAATGTAAGTTGTGATTTACCTGCCAATACGCAACCTTCAATATCAAAAATAACTGAATCTCAATTTACCCCTATCCCTGATGACCCATGTAAATGGCCTGAAAGTATTTCTGATGCTCAACGATGTGATATAGTAAAGCGTGGACCACATCAACTAATAATGAATTTTCCATATAATAACACAACTCCAAGGCGACGTTTTTCCTCCAACCATTATAAACGTGTGTTACCTAATGGTGAAAGTGTTTCACGGTCGTGGCTAGTTTATTCTGGAGAATCAGATCAAGTTTTTCGCTTTTGTTGTAAGCTATTTGGAAAAACACTAAGCCCCTTTTGTAGTGGTATAAATACATGGGAGGGTTTTTCGAAAAAACTGAAGACCATGAAAACGGCATTTCCCACCAAGAATGCTGCAGTCAATGGATGTTGCTAGCTGAAGGGATAAGAAATTCATCCACTATCGACAAACGCGAGATGAATATTTTTTTCAATGAAAGACGTTTTTGGAGAAATGTTTTAGAGAGACTTATCGACATTGCCTTGTTTCTATCGGAAAGGAATCTTGCTTTTAGAGGATCTGAAGAAGTCTTAGGATCTCCTCACAATGGAAATTTTCTGGGTATATTTGAGCTTTTGGCAAGAAGAGATCCGATCCTAAAAGAGCTTCAAGACAGAATCAAGAATAAAAACACTAAAGATCACTATTTGAGTCCTACCATACAAAATGAACTAATTGAATTGCTAGCGACAGAAGTTGAAAAAGAAAATTTACAGCAATTGAAATTGGCAAAATATTTTTCTATAATTTTCGACTGCACTCCAGATATGTCACATCATGAACAAATGTCTGTCATTCTCCGTTATGTACTATGTAATGAATAAGCTGCTGTTGTTAAAGAAACATTTTTTGGCTACTTGAGAATAAGTGACAGTACTGGGAAAGGCTTGTTGGACGCTTTCTTAGAAAAAGCGACCGAACTGCAACTCGAATTGTCTGATTGTCGAGGTCAGTCATATGATAATGGTGCTAACATGAAAGGAAAACATTCTGGGGTCCAAGCAAGAATGCTAGGCATCAATCCCAAAGCTGTTTACGTGCCCTGTGCAAACCATACCCTTAACTTAGTTGTTGTTGACAGTGCTAATTCATCGACGGAAGCATTGACATTTTTTGGAGTACTTACAAGGTTGTATGTGCTGTTTTCTTCCTCTGCTCAGCGTTGGGAAATTTTGAAGAAACATGTGGAGCTGTCCATAAAGTCACAATCTGATACTCGTTGGGAAAGCAGAATTAAATCCATCAAACCTCTTCGATACAATTTAAAAGAGGTGTTGCTGGCACTGAAAGACTTGGAAGCCATTTCCATAGAAAGAAAAGATGGAAGAGCTGCCTCAGAAACAAAATCGTTGATAGCTCATTTATCAAAATGGAGTTTTCTTTTGTCGGTGTTTATTTGGTATGATATCCTATTCCAAGTCAATAAAGCAAGCAAGATTCTTCAATCGTATGGAGTCTCCCTTCATACAATGGAAACGGAAATCCAGGCAACTGAAAAGTTTTTGCAAAACTATCGCACAACGGGTTATGACAGTGCCGCAACATCTGCTGTTGAAATAGCACAGGAATTGGATATTGATCCTTCTTTTCCTCCGTCAAGAAGTGGAAAGAAAAGAAGATTGTTTGATTACCAAGGTGAAGAGGAACAACGAGCTACTCCTGAACTGAAATTTAAAAGCAACTTTTTCTATCCATTAGTAGACCAGGCTATTATGTCAATAAAGGAGCGCTTTAATTTGTTACGTGAGGTTTCTTCCGCCTTTTCGTTTTTGTACACACGAGACAAACTTTTGCTTGTGCAACAAGAAAATGCTCTTCTTACTTGCTGTAAAGAGTTCCAAAAAAAGTTCGGTGACATTGATTCTGATGAAATGAGCGCTGAGCTACAGCGGTTTGTTTTAATTTTACAAAAAAAAACGCAATCTCAATACGGCTCAAGACTTTCTGAACTATCTTCTAAAGACTCATTTATTTGAATTGTATCCGAATGTGTACATCGCACTTCGAATCTTACTAACTTGCCCCGTGACTGTTGCCAGCGCTGAAAGAAGCTTCAGCAAATTGAAACTGATCAAAACTTTTAATAGAACGTCTATGACAGACAGTAGACTATCTTCATTAGCCATGTTGTCAATCGAAAATGACTGCGCCCGATCTCTTGATTATGACAATGTCATAACAGCATTTGCGAACAAAAAGGTTCACTCCAGACTATTTAAATGATACTGTGTTTTTATAAGTTTTTCATGTTTTTCAGTGTCATTGCTTTCGTTTCGCAGTGTCTGCATAAATGTCCTACTGAACTCTGGCATCGGTGCCGAATTTTTTATGACTTGCACCTTCGGTATCGGCATGCTTTATTCTGACATTAGCCTGTTTACTTATGTACAAATTGTGGTGTATTTTCTTAATGCAGCTTTTCAATTTTACACCTCTAAAGTGATATGACCTGTGCGCAGGGGCTCTTGCGCTTACTTTGGGGGGGCCCGAAGTTGGAGTGCTACGGGACTGTTTATGTGGCCGTAGGCCACTGTTATGAGTCATTTAGGTGAGTCCGCAGTTCTAATGAAAAACAACTTAACGTAACGGAAGGGGGTCGATATCACTTTTAGTTTATTTATTATGACCAAGATCGAATTGTAACTGTAAAACAAGTTATGGATACTGCTTTCTCCTATGACTACTACCGGTTCGTACTCAGAAAACAAATTATTCATGCCGCTTTCTCCAATTCGGAGAAATTACCCCAAGATCATTATAAATAACGGCCCCGAGTTCTACTGTGGCAGATTAAAGAAAGCATTGGTTACAAAGCCATGCTGCAGTACACATCAACTTTAATAAAGCATTAAGTACGGTAGGTTTGCTGAATGCTGGTCTGTACGAATTTGTAGATATAGAAATAGTAATATGATTCTTTGTGTTTGTAGAAGTAAGATAGCCCGAATTTAACACCATAATCACTATCTCGCGCTTAACGCTTCCCTTTAATTGTTCTTATGGTCCATGAAACATGCGTTATATTTCAAATCTTTGATAAATAAATGAATTTCTTGATTATTGTTGGGCCATCGATTACCGGGAGACGAGAAAGTGAAGTTGAAATTCGTATCCGGACTTATTCAGATAGCATCACTTCGGTTCATCAAGGCGCTGGAAGGATCGAAGATTACATTAACTTTTCATTACTGTTTTCACAACTACCTCTATTCTTGACGTCGAGATTACTGATGGGGGTGCTACTGCAACTAATTGCATCTCTTCGGGTTAGTTTGTTCTTTTCTTGACTCAGTTTGTTCCAGGACCGAGTATCATGTGCCTAGCCAGAGGCTTTGAGCTGTACAAATAGGCATACAACTACGAAAAAGTAGTAAGTAGTGGTCCTAATATCTAGCACTAGCAAATTTCTCAGAAGCGTGGCCCTAAGAAGCAAGAGGAAGATCTGGACTAGGAACATCATTTGGGCTAGGGGGTTTTACCAAGTCGTAAAACATGCATACCACCAAGTAACTGGTTTGTGTTATCGTAAAAAAAGCCATGGCGGCGTCCATTTCCAACTTTATGTTTCTTCTCCTATACATATTTGAAGGAAAGGACAGAGTTTGCGAAATGATAGAAAGTTTCAAAGACCTCTCTTAATTGAAAGAAATCGTGCTACGATCGGGCTAGGGGCGATACCTCATTAGCACCAATATATCGCGAATGTTCTTAAAAACAATGTGATTGAAGCCGGCAGAACCGATGTTACTAACAGAAAAATAACTGACTGGTAGCCCTGTCGGGCGACGCCGGCAGAACCGGCTAGGGTATTATGAATCTAGCATTTAATGGGATCATGATTATTATTTTATTCAATTTGCAGCAAGCTGAGTGAATATAGGCTACATCACATGAAAACAATAGATATCACATACGTATTATAAACTAAGTGAAATTGGTTTTATTTCTAATGTTTTTGCCATGTTATATTTAATATTAGCCTTGTAAATAAATGTAAATATACATTTTGTTAATTTATTGTTACTGTTAAATATTGTTCGTGCCTTTTGTTGTGCCGCTGCAAGGGAGTTTATTCATTTGGCCTTTTCTCGCCTGATAAGCTTTAAGCTGCCTTCAGACCGCCGCAATTACACTTGCTTATCAGTTGCTGTTTTGAGTTGCCAGCGAACGGACGTGTTACTTGCCCTCAACAGAGTATTAAGGAATTTCAAGTTCTTGGAAGCTTAATTAGTTAGGTAAATACTATTCTGTTGTAGGCAAGCCACCGCATTTTTACGATTATTCATGCTTTGTTTCTTACATTAACAGAAACCGTTTTCGAGTACGTTGTGTGTCGCCAGTGTGGCTGTCGCGTTTATTTGGAATAAAGAAGTTGCATAGACGCGGACGCTTGACAGAACAGCGGCAAGGAAGGGAGGCGAACTTGAGACGCGTTGACTAAGAGCTTCAACCGGGCGTGTGACAGAATCAGCACTTGGCCCACGCTGAATTAAAAGATCTGTTACAGTTACCATTAGCACAAACTTTCCTCTTAGAGCTGTGCCTGCTGCTATCCCAATCACACGGTTTTGAAAGAAAGTCTTAAAGCACAGCGCAAACTCAATCGTGGCATCAAAAGCAATTTTGATGATAAAATCAAATTTAATTCAAACTCGAAAAAATTCGATTGATCTTGTCGAATGGTGTCGATACTGCGACAAATTTTTTAGAATAATTAAACAAACAGCCAAACCTTGGCTTAATTTAGATACAAAATATAGTGGAGTAGAATGATTGAAGTAGCAAATAGCATGGCATTAAGCTTTAACTGTAAGACGATAAGTTACAACAATTATGCGAGAAAATTGTAGAGAAGCACTTTATTTAATTCACAGTTAAGCTTATGAATCTTTAACTGCGATTTGGAAAGATTTGCCGTAATGGATTTACGGTATTATTACTTGTAGTATTATTATCATGGCTGCCAGCACTAGGTTTTTAAACCAAGATCTTGTTTTTTTTCTTAAAGCTAGTTTTCTTGGTTTTTTTACTAATTCGATGGAATTTTGGCTTTGTACGCTAATCGAGTGAAGACAGAGACGGATTCGTAATTTCTGCGGTTGAAGGCATGGTCACAGACGGTGAACTTCTTTTTTTGGAGACCATCTTTCCACAGTCAAATAAACTACCGTTGCGGAAACAAAACCAAGAAGACCTGTCAGCACAATCGCAGGCGTTCACTTTTATTTTTTTGGAGATCGCCTCCTACAGGCTAACAGACCAAGACACTAATCGCATCAAAGAGCTGTACGTCACAAGAATATAAAGTTGCCAGATAGTCAAAAGTAAAAAAATAATAAAGGTGTGGGTTTTTGGTTTTTCTGCTCCAATCTTGGTTTTTTATAAGGAGTTTTCTTGGTTTTTCAAGTTATAGTCGCCGGCAACACTGATTATATGGTTCTGATTCAGTCACAAACCAGTTAGCAAGAATTACATAAGGTAAAAATAAGCACTCGTCGTTAACAAGAAATTCGGTAACTTATAATATATACTTACTGACTGTATGTGACTTCCCGAAACGATTTAAACTTTAGAGCAGAGATTCATACTTTGACCATATTTTTAAGTTTGAGAGAGACCTGAAATGACTAATGTGCCGCAGTTTTATAGTGCTGCAAATCTAAGAGATTCTAACGCGAGCACGTGGAAGTACACATTGAAAACTTGACAGAATTGGTAGTCCCAGATATTATTTCTTAAAATCGCTAATAGCACAAAGACACGAATTGTAAATAAGGGCCTTCAACAGCTATGTGTGGTTGATGTGGAAAGAGGCCTTGCAATTTTGCTCGGGTGAGAATCAGTTTCAATTAAAATTCTCATGAGAAAATTTGTCTGTTACAGAGCCTACGTAAAATTGGTGATTGTGAACCGTTTGAGTCATTATCTGACTTTCTATCAGCTGGAGATGGCATTTTAGCCTATTTTAATCTCCAAAAATGTTGGGGGGGGGGTATGCCTCCCCATAATGAAGGCACATGCATCTCACCTTTGTTTTAATGTCATTGTGAATAATTATGTAGCAGAAAATGAAAGCAGTAAATTGATATTAGAAATTTTATATTTTACACTCCACCCTCCTGCATACCGAAATCTGAAATACAGCAACACTTTTCTTCATACAATCTATAACCTGAGCAGTCAACTCACTGCAGCTCTTAATTTGGATTGACTGCAAAATAATTGTTTTTATCTTTTAATTTAAAGTATAGGTGTTGAAATGATAAGGTAGGCTAAGTTCATGTAGCTTTGTGCCTACTTTCTTGAAATAAAAAGATGATTCCGTCAAGAAATAAATTATTGCAGTTGACAAATAGTGTATGTCGTTATACTAAAGTCAATGTCACAACGTGGAATGCTTTGGCATCTTCATTTAATTTTGCTCCACAAAAGAAGCATAAATTATGGAGTCAAAATGTTGGCTTATTTGAAATTTCTGAGCTGAGTGTGCCTGAAGGATTTAAAAAACTGCAGGTAAAATTTCGTTGTTAGTGCTTGTGTGTTATCCAAATGTAAATCCATTTTAATTCAATGCTTCCAGTTAGTATATACAAATAACAATCTATAGGTAAATGGTTTACATGAGGAGGCTCTTTTGCTGCCAATGGCATTTACCCCTGGTGGCTATTTTGCCATCACCATTCATGTGTATGTAAAAAGGCATAGTTGCTACCACTCGGGTAGTGATGCTGTGGTGTAGTGGATAATGCAGCTGCCTGCAAATGCGGTGGTTGCAGGTTTGAATCTTTGTAAGTTGGGTACTTTGACAAAGGCAGTGTACATTGGAGGAGAAGGCCTGGTATGATCATATATGGAAGAGTGTACACTGGGGGTACAAGTGTTTTTTAATTCATCATAGAAATTGGCCAATCAAAAATGATCAACAGTCACGTGTTTATTACATTATTAAAATTGGTCAGCTGCAAATATTTAATTGAAAAATAGCTTCCAAGGGTAAAACGCCTTTAATGGCAAAATAGCCATTACCTTTTCAAATAGTACACCGCAAACTTAATGGTATGATGAGCTAATTAGCTAATGCTGGTAATTAAATATTTTAAAAATCAGAATGCTTTCATTTTTAATTGCAATTATTTTTATTTTGTTTGGCTACACTTCGCCTGTAATTTTTGGAATTTTGTAGGATAATGCTGTCAAAAACAGCTGGAAGTTGATAGAAAAAATTGTCAAGACTAAACCTGGAGAAGAAACAGTTGTTTTATTTGATGAGTTGTCTGATACCTTATGTCGGTAGGTATTGTTTGTTATGTTCAATATTGATATGCAGGTGCAAGGATATTGATCCTAAAGATACATTCTTGCTAGAATAGTATTAGCAGTATTAATGTTGATGTTTCAGAGTTGCTGACATGGCAGATTTTGTTCGTTGTGCTCATCCTCACAGTCAGTTTTCTGAAGCTGCTGCTGATGCACATCTTAACATTGGCACTTTAGTGGAAGAATTAAACACAAGCAAAGATCTTTATGATGCATTACATGAAGTAACAGGAAATCAGGAAATTCTGGATAGGTAAACCAACATTTATCACTGGTTGAGTATAAAACAGGCAGTGGCTATTTGGCAGTGGACAGCATTTTACATTTGGAATCTATTAGGTTGTCCAGAAAAGAATGTCGTATTTCGCAAATAACCACATATATAATGAACCAACCAACAAACCCAAGTTGTAGTAACCTACATCATGCTTGTTATAACAGTACATTCGTTAAACATAAAAAAAACTGTGCTGTTTAGATCTCAACTGTTATTATTTTGCAATTGTTGCAACCCTTATAAGTAGCATGATTAACAAGGACCTTCGCTTAATTTATCTTTATGAGTTTAAACGTGGAACGAATGCAACGGAAACTGCAAGAAACATCAACGAAGCATTCGGAGACAAGTCAGCTGAAGTTCGTACAGTACAGCGGTGGTTTGCAAGGTTTCGAAATGGAGATGAAAGTTGTATGGTCAAGCAATATCATGGGAGGAAACGTAAGTTTGACGACGTCAGACTAAGAACAGTGGTGGAAACTCAGACAGATGCAGAAACAGCTTTCCAGACCTTTCTTGACTCAAGATCTGATGACTTTTATAAAAAAGGCATCGATGACATTGTCCCACGTTGGCACAAATGTATTCAATCTTATGGAGCTTACTTTGATTAAATATATATTTATTACATAAATGTTTTTGTATCTTTAACGACCTACGTCCAAAAACGACATTCTTTTCCGGACAACCTAATATTTTGCCATGGAACATTTGTGATTGGTCAATTTATACTAGGTATAAACCCTGTAAGGATGAAGGTAGCACTAGCACATATGTTACATTATTGTTGATGGTTATGGTATACTGGTAATAACCACTTTTCTGAAATCTATTATGTTACCACTTTTCTGAAATCTTTTATAATCCCGTTGTTACCTAACAGTTACGGGATTGTTTCAAATGTTATGATTTAGAATCTTATGATCCTTGCAGAGTTAAACACGTAATTTGGCAAAAAAACTTTATCTCCAATGCACACTCTTTCTTGTATTTACGTAGCCACCCCCCTGGAATACACTGCCTTTACTGACGTAACCTGTTTGTTAAGAATTGAAGCTGTAACCATCACACTTGTAGGCAGCAGCACTATCCACCACACCACAGCATCACTCCATGCATAACAAGCAAATGCACTTATTTAAAGAATCTTGTTTGGCAAAATGCTGTCAACGGCAAAATAGCCACTTTCTTTCTAATGGGTAAGCTTTTTAGCACCTAAATACCTGCAAATTTGTGATTTATATGGCTACAGAGGTGAGTGGTGATGAATATACAGAAAAAACATTTTCTTTTTTCAGAGGTGTGGTACCTGGTCAGAGATCAAAAACACTTTGGTACAAATAAGACCTTTTTACAACTTGACATAGTATTGGACTTTGGTGCACAACCGTCGTAATTTATAATTTTTCAACGTCACATTACAACAGAACTCCAAACTCACAAAAAAGAAACTATCGTTTTGCTGAACTTGAACTTGAAAAATTTCTATAACCTAAATTCTAAAAACTATTTAAGTTTTTGTTCACAAACAGAGCAAACAAAATGCATGGGCTAACAAAGTCTTCAATTATATTCTTTTCCTTAGATTTGTATGAGAACTTGTAGGAAATATTGCTGAACTTCAACTCAAAAAATGTAATATGCCTAGCATGGACTTGTAATACCTTCATTAACTTGAATAAATCTATATGCAGATCTGTGCCAATGTGTCAAAAAATTAAAGATACCACTACTTTAACTTGGTTTTCATATAGGCTTGATGAAGAAACTCGCACAGTTGCTGATCTGTTTATGTTTGATTTTACCATTAGTGGTATCCACTTAAGTTCTGACAAGCGAAAGAAAGCAGTGCAGTTGCATGAAGAATTGTTGCAACTGACTGGGCAGTTTTTACAGGTATAATTTTTTTGCAGCTTTGTATTCGCCACACTATTTCTTGTTTTTAAATCTTTGGAAGGCTTTCTCGTGCTAATAACCACCTCGCAAGCTTTTTAAACAATTGTGGAATTTTTTAGTTAAAAATGATGTTTTGTGGTTTGTATAGATTTTTGTTTCTATCATTTAGCTTTCCAATGCCCCTGTTGCTTTTCCTAAAAACCAAATACCAAGCGCTATTCATCAGTATTTCAATCAAGATAACGACAACATCATTGTCAATGGTCTTCAATGCGAGCATCCTGAAGAAGTTGTCCGAGAAGCTGCTTATCGACTGCATTATTATATCAATCCTGAAACCGAACGACTGCTAAGCAGGTGTAGGAACAATATTTAATGTGTACTTCCACTTTTTGGAAGACAACATGTCATTGGCCTAAGATCCAACTCTGATTTATTGTGCCGCAACGTAAATTAGTTGAATTTGTATTTAATACCACTTGTACCAGGATCTGCATTAACCTATGAAAGAAATTAGAGAAAATAGTAATGACAACGTATTCAACTCGCTAAACACCAGTAGGTGCAGGGTTTGAGTGGCCATGAAATTTCCTGACGGTTTTTAAGACATCGGACACCCTTAGGTGTCATTATAGTCGACACAGATCATTGTTTGAACACGAAGCTTAAGGGTGAAAGCAAGCGACTGTTTTACTCTGCCATTGTGCATGTAACGCAGTGCTCAAATCACAGACTTTGGACTACACGTTTAATGCTCAGGCCTTTGCACCACCCTTCCAGCAGTCTGTCTGTGGACTCGTGATACTAATCACTTTCTCGAACTGTCATTTCTGTCTTTAATTTTAAAAATATATTTATGAAAGCTTAGCCTTCATGTATAGTAATGTTCCAGGTTATTGCAAATTCGTCGAGAAGTTGCTCAATTAGTTGGATTTGAATCATTCGCTGAACGAACTTTAAAATCAACAATTGCCAAAACACCTGAGACAGTAATGACATTTTTATTGTCTTTATCACACAAATTGAAACCCCTTGCAGAGGTCAGTATATGATTACAGTTAAATATAAAATACATGTATTCTTTTGACTAGAGCGGGTGTTACAAGTGTACATTTAGTACAGTGTGCATTATGCCGTATTGTGTAAATTATTATCTGTATGGATAGTTTTTTCGCATTATGAATTCAGAATTGTCTAAACATGTTGAAAATGTTATATCAAAGGATTGCCTTCACTAAGTTTATTGAAATTTTAGTAGGTCATGTGCTACTTGATTAATGCTGTAGTCGAGTGGGTTAAAGCGGTGTTTTATGGTTACAATGATTATGCGATCATGTGTTGGAACCTCGCGACGACTCTGTGGTGGTGCACCTTGAAATGTGATGATTTCCTCTACTTGGCAGGTCCTAGCAAGTAGTAAATTTAATGAAAGTAATTATAAAGCGAAATCTTGAAACTTGGAATTATTGCCCTATGCATAGCACCTATGTCGCTATTCTGCGAAATTGGAGGATAAATACAAATAGAAATCCTCCAAAACGAACTTGTTTTCAGAGAGAACTGAGCGAACTCAGTGCCTTGAAAGCATCATCTTTATCCAACAGCGAAATAATGCAGTGGGACTTGCACTACTACTTGACAAAGTTAAAGGCAAAGAAGTGAGATTAATTGGAAAACGACAGCTCTGCTACAAGTTTGTGTAACTGTATGCTTTTTTAGATCAGCAACCAATACATCTCAGTTTTCGTCTTACTTTTCGTTAGGCGATTGCATGGATGGTCTCAATTACTTATTTCAGGTAAAGCCGTTGGTTTTACAGCAGATGAGGTGTACCTTTTAGTCCTTTTGTCGCCTGAAAATCTTTTTCGGTTACAAGTGGAGCGGTCTTCATTTAGACCTGCTTCGGAGTTACCAGTATTACTCACGTAAAGCCGTTTTTTCTCAAGAACTCCATCAAGCAGAGGAAATTGGTGTTGGTACCTCTGATTGCGATGCAACAGATCAGATGGGTTTTTACCCACTGATAGAGAAAAGAAAATGGTTCAATTGGTGCTTGTTTTCAGGCTATTTTTGACGTGACAGTGAATCCCGTTGAGACGCGGAAAGGCGAAGTTTGGAACAACGATGTTGTAAAGCTGTCAGTGTCAAGCAGAACGGATGGCGTATTGGGATACATTTACTGTGATTTTTTCAATAGACCAGGAAAGCCTCAGCAAGATTGCCACTTTACAATTAGGTGCGAAGTGAATAAAAGTATTGTCTTAATTTTTATTGTTAAAGTGCAAAATCTTTATTGTTGTTGTTGTTACCCGACCCCTTCCAAAGGACAGGGCATGTCGGAAGAACATGGAGCCCCAGAAGCCGGTCAACTTCCCAGGGCCTGGATCAGAGGTCGTAGAAAGACAGAGAGTCGCCAAAGAACGAGCAGCGCAGAGTTCGTAGCTGGATAGTGCAGAATGAGATGAGAGATGTCCACAAGTGCTGCAAGAAGAATTTTCGATTCTGCCAATTCTAGAGACATAAGCACTTAACAGAAGGCTGGGTCCGATGCAGCAAAGACGAGAGAGAGAGCACAGCGAGCGTGACGATGGAGCACAAGTTTCTCAGTGGACATTGAGGAAACCTACGTGTCGAAGAATTTCAAAGAGACAGATCGTCTCCAGTCAGAGAAAAGAGAAGAGTGGTTACGACAAGAGGAGAGAGACTACAAGGGATTACATAGGGCACGAGTAGCGCTCCCCGTCTGGCCAGCTCATCAGTTGCATTCCCGGAATAAACAAGTGTCTGGGGACCAATTGTAGCCTGATAGAACAGGAGGAGAGAGAAGACAGTTCCTGCCAGAGAGATTGAGGTAAAAGGTAAGATCGAGGAGAGGACAAGGGAGTGAGGACAGAGCAAGAGCAGATAGGAGGAGAAGACAGGTGGCAGACTTGTTGGTGCTGCCGAGACCAGCAAAGAGCTTGCAGAATGGCGCAGGCTTCAGCGGAAAAACTTGAGCATACTGGGCCTCCAAAAAAGGAAAGAGTGGCCTCAGTGCCACAGAGAGAGCAGTTGGCAAGTACGCCAGAGCTGCCTTTGCCAAAAGAAAAAGGAACACAACCGTCTGTTCAAAGCACCAGATCGTAAGATGGGAGAGAGTCAAGGTGAGCGAGAGTGGGGGAGAGAGAGGGGGATCAGACCAGGAGCATGGAGAGCAGTGGGTGGACTCCACAATGAAGGAAGGCAGGTTCCAAGGAGATAAGAGAGGGCAAGCAAGAAGAGCCTCCCTAGGAGAAGTAGAAGGAAGCATGAGCGGGCGAGTGGACACAAAAGCTCTCCAGGACGATCTGCAGAGTCTTGGTGTCACTCCAAGTCTGGCCAAACCTGAAATGGGAAAGAAGGTTGGAAGACGAAGGGCCCACTCATAAGATGACAGAGCGAAATGAGTCAGGTTGACTCGTAGGAGAGGTAAAGAAGTCTCTGAGAGAAGAAGTCGGATAGGGGAGGACGAGAGGCAGCCGGAGATGGTGCGACTAGTCGTTTGGTGAAGGCGTTCCAATTTGGTGATATTGGTAATGCTTAGGAAAGGAAACCATCCGGGTGAAGCATAAGTAAGAAGGGGCCAAAGAAAAGCTTTATACAGAAGAGAGAGGTACTTCTTAGAGGGGCCCCCATGAGGACACATAGATACAGCATAAGGACTTGAGATGAGGAAAAAGCTTGGCCTTTAGCGAAGATACATGTTTGGAAAAGGAAAGTGTACGGTCGAAGGTAACCCCAAGAAAAGTTGAAGTGGGATTGAAATGGAGACGGGAGTTGAATAAGAGGAGGTTGGGCTGGAGGTTAGCTTGGTGGGGATCCATTGAGAAAAACGATTCCTCACGTTTGCTCGGATTGAGAGGAAGGCACCAGTACTCAGACCTGCACCAATCAACAGCCGCCTCCACATAGTGTTGCGGTCCCCGACCCCGTTTGGGTTGGGTCGAAATGGCTGTTGGCCTTCCCGAGGGTCCCAGTTACCCCAGGCACTCCCCTGCGAAGTCTTTCGCAGTAACTTACGTAAATTTGAACGTTTATTAACGTTAGTTCATGTCATTTATTCATAATTTTTTCTGTGTGGTTATTTTGTAGCAGTGGATTATACCGACATTATATCCTGTTACACAAGTTATGTAATTACGATTAACCACTTGTTTATTTACTTGCACCGGTTTAAGTCAAGAAGATGCCAAAGATTTTGGCCTTAAAATTCTTTTTGTTTTGTGCGCCATGCTACCTCTTCGTTTTCTTTTGATATGCAGTACAGTGAAGAGCCGAAATCTGCTGTTACTCTTAGTTTCTGGCCTGCTGTCAAAGTGATATTTCTCTGAAATTGTTCTCCAACTTTGATATAACGGCAACTGTTCAAATGGGCCGCAGCGTAATTTTTATAGCTTTCAGATCGTGGATTGAAGCCTCATGGGGGCTAGTATTGGTTGGGGTGTGTTTTTTGAGAGAGTCTTGACAGTTTGCTTCCGTTTTCTTGCTTTACGGATGCTAACAACTAGCGTAATTTTTATAGCTTTCAGATCGTGGATTGAAGCCTCATGGGGGCTAGTATTGGTTGGGGTGTGTTTTTTGAGAGAGTCTTGACAGTTTGCTTCCGTTTTCTTGCTTTACGGATGCTAACAACTAGCGTAATTTTTATAGCTTTCAGATCGTGGATTGAAGCCTCATGGGGGCTAGTATTGGTTGGGGTGTGTTTTTTGAGAGAGTCTTGACAGTTTGCTTCCGTTTTCTTGCTTTACGGATGCTAACAACTAGCAAGTTCATCAAAAGCAATATCAGCATTTCAAGCAAAAGCGCCAAAGCTGGTTTGCACAGTTTGTTCGATGTTTAGCTGAACCATTGCTGATTGTGTTTGGAAGAATCAAAGCATTACAATGTTTAGAGGTGGCAGGCGATTACGTGACGGTTCTTATCAACTGCCAATCGTTGTGCTCATGCTGCATATTTCTTCCCCTACCTTCAATCAACCGCCGTTGCTATCCACTTCTGCAATGAACAATCTCTTTCACGAGATGGGCCATGCCATGCATTCAATGCTCGCTAGAACAAGATACCAACATATTACTGGGACGCGTTGCGCCACTGATTTTGCAGAGGTATTGAAACCACATGTTAAATACAGGGTGGGCCAATAAAATGTTACCACTTTTAAATCATACCCAAGTTTTCAAATGTGAATTTATTCAAAATTTTTATTCAAAGATTTGTGATAAGAAACATTAAACTAACATTTAATATCAATGAATTTGTAAAATCTGAACTCTGTAGGGAAAGAAATAAAGATCTGTGTTTAGTATGCGTCTGAGAGTGGTCCTTGAGAGGGCAGTCTCCCTCTGACAAACATCTGGTCGATTTTCTTGGTGATTCCTCCAGACGCTGTCTCACGATCTCTGTGTTAATGGCTGTTCTCCCAGACCTTGGCCTACTACTATGTCCTTTATTCGCTTTGGTCGCATATCCTGTTTTCCTGAATTTTCGAAGAAGATGTCTGATTGTGAGTATACATGGAGGATTTCTTTCCGGAACGTCAATGACGAATCGTCACTGAGTCTGGGTTACCAATTTTAATTCAAAATATGCTTCCACGATCTTTACTCTCTCCTTCACAGTATATTGTTTTCGATCCATTGGTGTGAGAATTCAATGTTTTGTTGTTAGTATTTTTGAGAATAAAAAAATCTATTTTGGAAATAGCAAGGATTCAAAAAGTGGTAACATTTTATTGGCCCACCCTGTACATGGTTACTTTATAGTTACAAACTTCACATGCTTCACCCCGTTGCAATAGTGAAACTGCTCACTCTCCATGTCGTAAGAGGTGTTTTAT
Organism: Trididemnum clinides; assembly: GCA_963675345.1. Taxonomy (NCBI): domain Eukaryota; kingdom Metazoa; phylum Chordata; class Ascidiacea; order Aplousobranchia; family Didemnidae; genus Trididemnum; species Trididemnum clinides. Next base: position 26,855,760 of record OY776287.1, read on the forward strand.
GGCCTCCACTGATGGCATTCCATCTTGGTAATAGGACTGTCAGTCTGAAATTTGTATTCATGTCTGGTTGGAAATAAAACTCCGCTTTCCCTTAGTTTGATGCTTGATTTAGTTTGCTATGTGAACCTGGATAACAGTTTTATGTCGCGCGTTTATCCCAACGACGAGTAGTGGTAACCAATAACAGAAAACGAGGTAAGGTTTTCATGAAGAAACTTTTTTATACCACTTGGCATAATGATCTTTTGCACTAGAGCTGAGAAGTTGTCTTTTGACGCAGGTAGAAACCATGCCGCGCATGAAATCAATTCGCGACCTTTCTACGACTAGTGCACTGCAGATCGCAGACTAACATCTTGTCCCTTCGATTCTGAATATTAAGAAACCTATTTGAGAATAAAACATGGTCTGTGCCTTGTAACAATTTGCCTTCTAATTTGAGTGTATTTTAGGTTCCATCAGTGCTGATGGAATACTTTGCCTCCGATCCCAGAGTGGTTTCCATTTTTGCCAAGCATCATAAAACGAGACAGCCACTCCCACCCGGCATGATACAGGACTTGTGTAATGCAGAGAAGAAGCACTCCGCGCTTGAAATGCAAACCCAGGTAATTTTTAAATCTTCTTTACAGTGAAAATGCGAGCAACTTGCGTGGTTTTACAGGTTTATTATTCAATCGCCGATCAAACCTTGCACAGCACGACCGAATTGCCGAGCGTTTCAACGAGCGAAATAGTAGGAAAGGTACCTTTGCGCTTTTTTTATTATTGGCGGTTTACTACTTGACATGATGTATTTTTGTCATATGTTTCGTGTCGGCGAATGTGGAACTTTGAATTTTGCTGCTGATAAAATACTTGCTGTACAGAAGTATTAGACCACGTGTTAATTTCATAGTGCAAAAACTGGATAGATAATTCACCAAGACTTGTGTTTGTTGACGTAAATATTGCTAAACTTTCACGACAAAACTTACTAAACGCTGCAATTCCAGAAATGTTCACGTTATCACTATTTTGTACATCTATTGTTTTTTGGATCCTCAACTCCATACTTTGCAAATGACTGCAGTAAGGTTCTTGCAGGCGTGTAGAGGAGTCGAACCGACTTGCGTTTTAGAGGGTTCGTCAACAGAAAGCCGCTCGTGGCTTTTTTTAAACCGAAACGCAGTGCAATGTAGTTAACCTGGCGTACACTTAGCCGCGAATGGCTTCACTCTGTGTTTTACTTTGGCTCAGTTGCAAGCCGCGCTTCAGCCGTCATCTCTACGTCACAACCGTTTTATCACAGCCCCATGTGCTTCTTATATCTGGGAATTCTTTATTTTGTTTTAACAGCACAGCTGTTTGACCGCTGCTTTCCGGACAGTTGCTTTATCGTGGGTCCAAAAATAAGTTCAATATTTTTTTTGCTGGCGTTGCTGACTTGAGTTCATATGGCTTTCTACCGCCTGGGTGCTTGTGTGTTAACTGAAACTCAAACTGTCAACTTTAAATATTAGTATTCGCTATGAGTGAGATGGGCCTCTGCGGCCTTTCTTACAGAATACGCAGCGGAATTGGTGCCTATTTAAATCCAATCCCAATCGCTTCGCCAGTGTTTATTTTTATATCTTGAAACCTGTAATATTTTTGATACGGAGATAAGCAAATCGCGAAGCGTCACAGTCATTTAGTAGTAGTAGTGCTGCTGCTGCTGTATTTTTGGCCAGTAAAGGAAGCGCAAAGCAAAAGAACACATCAAAGCAACAGCCAAAAATAGGAAACAGCAACAAACGGCATACGTTAAGACGCACAACTTTCACTTGTAAAACGCATAACAAATCAAATTAGTGTGCGGTTGCTGCACCTGAAGGAACAGAAAGAGGAAAACTAATTTGGAACTCTCCTACCTTACGTACATGCAAATGTTTTGACTGCTATTGTAAAGAGTGAAACGCTGAAAAATGTCTTTGTGGATGGTGTCCAGAAGCCAGCATTGCCAAGATGGTGATGATGAAAGAGTTTCATACAGTACAAGGAAACATTATTGGGAATAGTCGGCATTGGGTGTCAAATAGAACCAAATTTGTGGTGGCCTAGTAGGGAGGAGGAATGTTCATATTTCCTAATATTACAATTAAAGTTGAGACAATCAAAATCGGCAACAAAATGGATATGGCAAAAGCTATGTTCTAAGATCTGGCAAAATTTATTTCAATTTTATTGTTCATAACCGTATACCCTTAGTCAATTGAGACTTTTTTTTCTAATAAGAACGTTTCTAGTGCTTTATGAAATCCCTTAATGGGTGTAATGTTTTTGATTGAATCGCGTATTTTATTCCACATCAAAAGGTCCTTTATATTTAAAAGACTGTTTGGTTAAATTTAACCGACAGTATTGTGGAAAAACATTTGAACCATTTATAGTTTTTCTAGTATTGCTTTTTAAAATGCTTTGATTAGAAATATGTCCAAATACACTCGGTAGAAGGTTATAAAAATGTCAATGCAAAAAGTTTGCAGTCTCAGATTTGAATAACTTCTATTGACATCACTTCGTTTTCTCTCATTGTGTAGGTAACAGATTTCCTATAATTCAAATTACTTATTATCGAATAGATTTGTTCACACTGCATTGGAGTTTAATGCATTAATGCTGTTTGTTTAATGCATTCAACACAACATGAACGAAGAGTTCGGGAGATTGCAAAGTGACTTTTGAGTCTTCAAGTCAGCGTACAGTCACCCGTAAATATCATTGTGGTTGAGGCAAGCCATAATTTTAATCCGAAAAGTGAGCTTAGTGCTAACGCCAGTTTTACTCGGCCATGCCGCATGCAGCGTAATGCACTTAGCGCTAACTCGCACTTTTCGGTCACAAGTCCAGCTCGATGCTCTGCGCCATGCTACCGACAAAACTAAACCTGCGACACAATTATGGTTCTCATAGTCATTTAAGTTGTGAAGAAACAAACATGTGTCTAATGTTTGGTTCTTCAAAACTTAAATGACTAAGAATTTTGTCATGTTGATTTTAAGTATTATTTTGGATTTTTGTTTGGTTTCTCAAAACTTGGAAAAAATGTTCCCCTTATCCGAAATCTATTGAAGCCATTTAAGTTGTGTTTTCAGATTCACAACACGCACTACAGTGTCGCACCAGTGCCTAATACTTCTTGGCATCTTCGGTTTTCGCACCTGGCGACGTACGGAGCGAAATATTATTCCTATTTAATGTCGCGTGCTGTAGCCAGTCGCTTGTGGAACAAATGCTTTGTAAACGATCCTTTCAATCGAATAATGGGCTTCAGGTTGAAGTGAGTAGTATGCAAAAGAGACTAGAATGGTAGTTTCGACGAAGCTGTTTGGTTTGCGATTACTGTCAATCTATTGACATCATTAGATTAAGTTATCGATTCAGAGAGGGCTAATTCAATGCATTTGCGTATTCTGAATTTTTTAACCATGTCAAAGCATTTTTATTTCTTAGTTTCATCGTTTCTAGCAAAATGCAGTGTACCAGCATATCATGAAACCTGAACACACAAACGGTTTCATATGTAATCACGTTTCTTTGGTGTACAAAGCGTAAGATTTTACTGACAATACTTTTATGCTTTATATAGAAGAGAAATGCTGCAGCATGGAGGCGGTAAAGATCCCGTTGCGATGTACCAGGATATGCTGAATGAAACTTTCGATACCAATCTGCTTGTCGATACGTTAATTAACGAACTACGAGAAAAAATCTAGGAAATAATGCTTTTATTTTTTGTTAATAAATTTTAAATCGTTTTACAGTTAATTGAGAAAAGTGATAGCTAAAAACTTATGGATGTTAAGAGACTTGAACTCTTTGAGAGACTTGCCAGAGCCAATGAAGTGCGATTGTATGGGCATGTTCGGAGGAATGGCAATGAGGAAAAGATTATATTCATAAAGAAAAATGCCATCATCAGAGAAAGTGAAGTAGCCATATTCGTAACAATGCGAGGTACATGAGGTCAGTACAGTTGCCTCCATAAATAGAAAAAAAAAGAGATTTTGAGGATGATCTTTCTGAAAAAAATTGTGTGCGCTGAGCGGTCTCTCCGAGTGAACGTACATGAGAAAAATCCGCTGTAGAGTGGTTTGTACTATAGTTAGAATTCAAATGTGGTATACCCTACCAGTACCGATATCTTAACAACCTGACAATAGAAAAACCAAACTGCAATGAACAAATTTATCATCCTCGAGGGGATTTTTTCAAGGTAAAATGGCGTAAGCAGACAAAATTATGCGAACAATAATTGAATCACGCCATAGGTTTGAATTGCAGATTCTGGACTGCGGTGTAGATAGGTCTAACTAACTGATCTCATATACAAAACTGCCACCTTTTAGAGACTTTACTACAGATTGAGTTAACGCAACTTCGCTTTCTGTGAATAGCCGAGTTTTATATTTAAACATGGCTTAAAGCTGTTCATTTTTTTTTAATTCTAATTGTTTTTAGCACTGTTTAGTTAATCAAAAGTTGGAAGAGTTTCTTCAGTTCAAGAATTAAAAATGCAACAAAAACATCTTTCGCAGGTTGTTTGTTTTGTCCTCTGGTCACGTGCCAATTTTTAGTTGGTTAACTCGAAACTGTGCTCAGACCTGCTTCGGAGTTATCATGGCTGCTGGCACTGTGCGCTTCTACCACTAGCAGTGTGATCAAGTAAGGGAAGTTTTCGTATAAAGCTTTTCCAAAGGGTACGCAGCAAAATAAGTCGTCGTTAGATTGGAAGGCGTAATCATCATCACCACCAATTACGCTCCCAACCACTAACCATTTCTAGCAACCATGGCTATTCAAGAATAACCTCAAGTAATAGAGAACAGAGGCAACCCACGGCTAGATTTGTCTGTGGTGTGTCAATCGCACTACATTGTATTGGCACAATACTGACAGATCGTCCACTGCTGTCAAATCTTATTTTCTTTTTATACTGATTCGGGCAAAAATAAAATACATGATTGATAAGCAGTTCCGCACGGACGGCAACCAGTAGGACCGCATCGGGACCAATTGATTTTGTGACGAGAAGTTGACGCTTAAAGATCGAGAACTGGCCTCATGATCTTTTAGTCAGCAGTCACCTATACAATTATATTGCGATTGCACAAGCCGTAATTTGAACCTGAATCGCGATCTTTACAACAAACAGCTCAGCCAGGTCGCTCGCAACTTGATGCTCTTAGAGCTAAAATCGCCGTTTTTCGATGACATGTGTCACATTGAGTACCGCACATTGCGCCCCACGGCAAAAATTTGCCGTCGAAATTATTTTGCACTTCAGGTAGTTTTGCCACCACCGAAACCAAATTCATTATCATTTGCCTCCTCCTTTAAATGTAAAGTACGTACCGGTAACCGAATGCAAGACAGGTTTATTTCACGGGGAAAGAAAACAAAGTAACTCGTAAGGTTTTACAAGACTCTTGTCTAGGCCCTCTGTCATTTTGCTTTATCAATGATGTAATTTCCTTCAGTTTCCAAATGTAACCCCACTTCATTTGCTGACGATATTTTTGCAATGACAAATAATAACCACTTGGATACGCTGGAATATACTCGTAAATCCAATTGAGAGCTTGACTTAGTTGACTAAGGCTTCGCCAAAACAAACTATCATTAAGTTGTCTAAAACCATAAACAAAAAGCATCACAAAACCCGCTAATTTAGATTTTTACCTCACGTTTAATTATTTACCAATTAATAGAGTACCCATTACACAAAGTCAAATGTCTTAGCTTTTTATGACAAATGATACGTTAAACTAGTCGCAACATATATACGAAATAACCTAACAACTTTTCCAACCCTCAGAGTATTACAACTTAGTTTATAGCAGGATTTAGAATAGAATAATAATATTGTTGGGCAAAGAGCTCTTAAAACGTTTTTTGAGCTAGTAGAGAAATTAAAACTGAAATAAATATTAAAAACTATATCTTGTGTGTGCTCCTGTCTCCCTTCTGTTTAAACGCTAAACTTTTCTAAGTTGGAAGATTATTTATAAATCAGAATTAGCCAATTGATGTTTCAACATTAGCATACCTGGCAAGCAATTTTTCAGTGACAAGTTTGACACTCAAGCCCATTACGACCCGTGCTCTGAGAACTGCACTAAAACAAAACATTTTAAAGTTTATTAGTTAATATAAATAAACCAAATCTACTAATAAAAGGCAATAAAAATGTGTATGCAAACAACGTAACAAAACCAATGGCAATAAAATAGCACGATCTTTGAACAGTCTTTTACAAATAGCAAAAAGACATTGAAAAATATATGTATAAAACAGCACAGGAATAAATACACAGCCACGTCCAATGTTACAAAATGTACAGTTCGGGCAATTTCAAGGCTAAACGACACTCCGCATCAGCTATCAGTTCGTTTAGTACCTGCAAAAAAACTTTATACTGTAATTCTACAAATGACTATTTCAAATGTCTTTTTCCAAAAACAAAGCTTGGTTACAGGAAAGCGATTCTCATCCGGGGCAAATGTCATCAAAATAAAAAGTAAATTTCCTTACGATACTTAACTTCAAGGATATTTCCTGACCTCCAATTTTGAAATTGCTTTCTGATTTTTGTTGGTATATTTTTTGACATCGTGTAGAGATTTAACAAAATATGTTTCAGAGGCATGTCTAGTAAATTGAATTGATAGAGGTAAAAAGTGGAAAAAAGGTTAAGAGTTGCTGCTGTAGGCTATACAAATGGCATAAATGCCATAAATCGTATAAAACAAAACATCTCCCTGCATTAATGGTATCTTAGCTGCCAGCGCCCTATATTTTTACCACAAGCAAAAGAATCGCCGCCAAGTGCTTTCTCAAGCTCACAAAGCAGTCATCATCAGGTTTGAACACACCACCATAAGATCATTGCCACCACAAATCGTGCTTCAACCCTCTGCATCACAGTGCCAATGAAACGTCGACGAGATTTTCCACTACGCATGTATTCAAAAGTGGACTTAAAGAATTGACCCACTACCCAGTTTTGCTATTGCTAAACCTTTACCATCCGCATAAAACTGTCTTCAGTCTCGCTATAAAGTTAGCAGCGCTAGCACCGTGCTTTTACGTCCTAAGAGATGCAGCCAAACAGTGGAATGTATCGTGAAGAGCCTACTCCAAGGGCGTGCCCTTCGTAAGAAAGTTCCGATTGCGGGCGCTTATCCCTTATATTCCTTAAAATGGAGAAATGGCATGAAACGGTTACCAAGATTGATACGGTAAACGGCATTCCAAACCAATCATGAATGCAATTCGCAGACTTGTAGACCCATTACCAAGGCGGACTGCCACTGGCGGATGCCAAAGAATTGGTTCTTACAATATACTCGCTAAGAACTGAACAGTTTCACTATTCACTATAGTTACCAACAAAATGCCGTACCTATAATAATTTGGCTTGAACGGTCCAGATTTATTAAGTCCTAAATATTTGGCCTGGTCATCGGTCAGTTCGGTCAAGTGAGCGTCAAAGATGGTCAGATGAAGGCTGGCCACGTATTCGTCTAAAGCAAAGTTGGTTTAGAGTTCAAAACATTTAAAGTTACCACAGCACTTTTTCACACTTTTACATTACCAGGTGGATAACGATGGGTTAAACGGAATAGATAGGAGTAAATGAGATTGCTTTCAAATTAAGTTATAAGCAAAAGAAAGCGATCAGGTTTCAACCACATCTCACCATAGCTCAATAGACAAGAGCAGATTTTTCGGGTAAAGTCAAGGTGCCTTTTTAAGCAAGCTTTGCTCCAATTGATCAAGAACGATATGGAACAATTCTACCGACAGACTTCGTGATTTCATCCCAAACACCAGAAGGACTATCTTTCGTCCAAACCCTGTGGGTCAAACTTAATAGATTGAGAACGAGAGTTGGCCGTTTCCTTGCGAGTATGTATGACTAGCGACTGACCTCGCCTACGTGCGAGAGCAGCGCAAAACAGCAAACCTCGAATCACGTCATCCTGGAGTGCCCCATCTACAAAGCATCTAATCGAGTAAATGGTCTGATAATAGTGGATGAAGACTCTTAAAGTTTAGCGTTCTACCACATGCCCAAAATCGGTCTCAAACGAAACCACTTGCAATATAAAACAAGCGGTGAGGGCAAGTTTCAAGCAGGTATTCCCAACGGAGTGATGTGAAGAATACAAAAAATTTTAATGTTTACAAAAAAAATTATCAAAATAGGATCGGGCAAACGAGCACTGCGAGTATTGACCATATTCAGGGGCAAAACCTATACTCCCGATTAGGAAAGAGGTTATTCTAACGCAGAAATGTGCAGTTTCTTAATTAAACTGTGATGCTGACCAGAGCCTCGTTTTCCACGTCAGGAAAGTCGTGAAAACCTGGTAAATTTACAGCTTTGGTACGTAAGGGTCACACTGTTTGTAGAAAAACACCCAACCGAATAACGGCACCCCCTTCTAAATCGACCCCTCCCTAGGTTATAGCCTTGCTTGCAAGTGTTGCAAATAACTCAGTGCAGCCATGCTGCCAACAACAGCAAACTAATAATCGCAGTACATTATTACTAGTCATTTTCAAAACTGTACAATCATCCACTAGCGCCTATTCAGAAGGGGGAAGGCATTGTGTCATGCACATCCTTTGACCTTGAAAAAAAGCAAAACCTAGCAGCTTGATTTAGATTTATGCCTTCTCCCCTCAAAAGCCTCGGCACGCTTGTCGGGGCATATCAAATAAAATGAATACAGCAAAAATTTTAAAATAGAGATTTCTGTAATTGCAACGATACTATTTAGTGCTTTTACATTCTTCAGTGACTATTAACATCAACAAATATCACTTTTGGTAAAGTATGCCCGCATAAATTTTCTTTGTAGTATGATCGCAAATACTTCAAAAAGTCAAAAATCGGAAAAGTGGCCTATAGTTTTGCAAATGGATGTGATGGAATAACCTCGTTTGAGTTGAACATGATTAGCAGATATCTGAAGCTGAATTCTTGGAATTTACTGACAATTTACCGCATCAACTGACAAACAGACTCACCCATTTTCTTTGGCAGCAAATAAACATCTTGCTTGTATCTTCCTGCAGGTGCATTAAACATTTCGATGAGAGCAAGTGCCTGAAATAAATCAATGCCTAAATGCAATAGAGGAGTGTTTTGACAAAACACGGAGCTGGGATTACGGAACGAAAGTCGGCAAACCATCGATTTGAAATCAGCTCTTTCCCTTTATCAAAAGCAATCTTTGGCAGTTATGCCACCAGGCTTGGGTGGGGGGAAAAGTGGGACCCCAAAATTCTTCAAAAATTGAACATTTACTTATCTGGAAACCACTAACAACAGGAGACTTAACTCTACATTTTTAGGAGTGACACCTCCTCACAACAGTGTTATCCGGAGGAAATCCGCTCTATAATGACGGCACTTGCAAAAGGTTAAATGACTTTAAAAAATTGAAGTCATCGTCGGCATAACAATCTAATAATACTACCGACGATAATTGGCACCGGCGCGATGGTGTAGTGGTTAGAGCGTCCACATTGTAGTCGGTAGACCTGAGGTTCATTCCCTAAGTCGAGTCATACCAAAAGACTTTAAAAAATGGTATTCACAGCTTCCCTGCTTGGCGCTCAGCATGTAAAAGGGATAGTGTGGAGAACAAGCCGGCAAGCTTGCTTGTTGTGTCCTTGGGCAAGGCACTTAACAGGACGCCCCCACCTTTATGTGGCAGACAGGTGGCCCCACCCGTACTTCACCGGATTATAATTGTGAAGTTGCTAACCCAGCATGTCAGACGACTCTTGGGTACCCACCAGTGACAGTCCGCCTTGTTGGTGGTGGGGCTACCAGTCACTCAAGACTGGTTCGAAATGGGCTGCCATCTTCCCCTAGCCTAATATCAATTAGGTTGACGGCATGAACCTGAATTACCGTTCATGCCGTACCTCCATCCCGAGGAAGAGGAGGGGTAAACACACAACACACACACACACACACGATAATTGGCCCTCAACTTTCTCGGGATAAAAGCATTACGGAAAGTACACATCCGAGTCCCAGGCTGCTAACTCAATGGTGCAAGTATTGAAAGATACTGATCGAAAGTCAAGGCCTGAGCGAAGCTACTTGTTGCATTACCTGGGTGCAGTGCGTGATGGACAAAACGAACGACGGCACCGTAGAGCAACTCAAATTAAGCAGACGTCCTTCAGCCAACAGAATGAGGCGCTTGCCATTGGGCCAGATCACGTGATCAACCTGTGACCTCACCCGCTCCCACGTGATCTCGTCAGTTTTGAGGCTGGCCTAAATATTGAAACGTATCACGATTGTAAATACTGCTGACATGCAACATTTTTAGCACCTTAATGGATTTGTCCCTCCGAAAAACCATAAAAAATGTAAATTTGAGGGTAGAGAAGGACCCTACTCCTTCGCCCTTCTCCGAAAATACGGTTTTTCCCTCCTTCCTTGAGATAGACGCAAAGATAAAATTCAACATCCGTGTCCACACCACAAACTCGATTTAGTAAAACATACGCACTTACATACAACTTCAAAAACGGTACTGGAAGGCAGAAACCGATCACTCCACTGTCAACAGCAAAGTACTACCGGTGGGCCGCTACTAGTACTTGAGAGTGTTTTACAAGATAAGCTAGAGCTGCTCTATAAAACAAAACCGAGCCTCACCACGTCAATTTCACTGTTGCCATGTCCCATGTTGCATACAATGGCTCCGCTTTTCATTTTGTCCATGCACTCGCGAGTCACCACGTTCTTGTTGCCTAAAAAAAACGATAAAGTAATATTGCACGCTTCGAATTCAAACATAATCCAGCTAAGTTTGAACTTCATGACCGGTGATGTTTAGTTTATTTTTCAGTCATCGGAAAACCTTTGCGGCTGGTTAAACGATGAATCCCTATTCAAAACTATTTCATCCAACAGTAGCGTTGGTGCAGAAGCTTCTACTCCAACAACTTAGAAGCTCGCGACGTTGCAACTTCATCACCAGGTCAGTGCTGAGGCATTTACCGACAAGCTGCTATTGCTAGAGCAAGATAGTTCAAGAATTAGGCATTCACCTGTGCATGTTATGAAGATGTCTGCTGTCTTTACTACTTCGTTCAAGCGCACTACTTTGATGCCGTCCATACTGAAACGCGAACAAATAAAAGTATCAGTTTCAAAAAAAAACACGCCACACATCACCTACCAAGCTTGCAAGGCACAGATCGGATCTACTTCTGTCACGTAAACAATGGCCCCTAGGCCACGGAGGGCGGAGCTTGTTCCTTTTCCAACTTCTCCGTAACCAAAAACCACAACTTGCTTTCCGCCAAACATAATATCCGTTGTGCGTTTTAACCTACAGAACAGGATTTTAGGTAATGCACTGTACGAATTAAAGCGATTGTATAGTAAAGAAAACGGAGCATTAACTTACTAAACAGTTGGAGGAAAATGATAGTCCCATAAGTTACTATGTCAAGTGCGAGCTAAATATCTAAATTAAAAAAGTTATAACTCTACTTATTATAATACAAAAATGTTTTAAATTAACTCTAGTGGTGAAAGTGATTAACTTTCTTACAGAAACTATAGCCCAACCTACGCTATCCACATTACAAATCAGGATTCATTAAACTAGGTCTCCGGCCAGCATTTGAAACTTATCCTACATCCATAACATATTTTCATATCAAATACGAACCTACTCAAAACAACTCATTAAAATACTTTTCACAAGGGTTTAAATCAATTATCCTCATTCGAGTAATGGCGAACCATGCCGTTAGTTGAGCTTGCAGCTCTTCTCCCTTTTCCCAGTCATGTCTTCAAATATAGCCTGGATCAAGTTTTTCACAGAAGCCCCACACTGCTGATGTAGATCAGGTTGGCGAAATTATTTCAAGTAATCGTGTATTTGCTGTTAATTATGATATTGTCAGAAGCATTGAGGGGCTTTGAACCACAGCTTTGAGGCTGTTACCGTGCCCTTTTACTTGACAATAAACTTCCAAAGATGTATTCGATAAGTTTGCCCGTAAGTCAAATATGGAACCAGTCGGGATCCTCGTGATCCGATCTGACCGGAAAAAGTTAAATTTGGCCGACAGACCGGGTTTATATGACAATTTTTTGTTGTTTTTGTTGTATTTCTTAAGAGTACTAGATATTAAGCAAATGAAGCAACTTCAACCCAAAAATAAAACGTTTAAAACATTTATTTTTTTTTCTAAAAGATCTTTTTAGCCAATTTGATTTTAAATGGAGTTTATGAAAGTTTAATAATACAGGCCGCTCTGCAAAAGAGCGCTCGCTTGCCAAATCAACTCCGCATTCCAACTGCCTACTTGCCAATAATAAAAAATTTGAGAGCAGTCGCTACTTTTCCTGAAGTAATTATTACGGTACGTTTAGTTTTGTTTCGTAGTCCTGCTGTGTCAAAACGGCAGCTTTGGCAATCAGCATTCATTGATCGCAGGGAACACTTTATGACGCTGCGATTGCGTATCGCACTAGTTACACTTCACTAAATAAAGTATGCTAAATGTCAAACGATATTTTATTCATGTAAAAGTATTTTCGCAGTCAACGCTTACTATTTTGAAAAAATGTGCTTGCTGTCCACAAAAATTGAAGAGACTTTGAAGTAAACTTTCGACTGTAAAAAAAGGGGTTTTCGACCGCTCTAACCAGCCGATAAGGAATCTTGAGCCGACCAGACGGGCAATGTGGTCCAACTAGTTTCCATTACTCAAGTTAAAGACCTTTCGTTTGGAGATTAACGATTCGAAAGCGATTGCTTTGCCAATCATGATTTGTTTTTTAAGTTGCAAATATTCGGTAGAAATCGATGGTTTTGCACTTTCTCGACTTAACAACAAAGTATCTGGGATTCTTTTGCCAATCTGAAACCATATTCACTTTAGATTGATGACTTAATTTGAAGTGGAAACGTCTCCTACAGCGCGTTTTGTATGCTTTTGGCTTTCAGTTAGGCAATAAAATCGATTGGAAAATTCATGAAAAGCTTTTTCTAGCGATAAAATTGAAAAAAAAGGCAAATATAATATTTTCGATGTTTGGACTATCACAAAACATTGACGATTTCACGCAAATTTATTTTCAAAAACGCTTTTTCACTTTAGCTCTAAGCAAATAATCTCTCACTCACCCATCTAATACTGACTCGCGGCATGAATAAAGGTTGTCAAATTTTTGCTGAAAAAATCAAACAGCATTTACCTAGGATAAAATTAGACTTGGCATCTTTCAATTTGTTGAAGCGCCTGTATTTGACTTTGGATACCAACACAGGGATAACTCAAATGTTCGTATTTTCCGCTAACCGGCATGGGATGTAGCGGTTAAAATGTCCGGTTCGCAATCGATTGAGAAGGATTCAATTCCCTTGTCAAGTTATAATACAAAACTTTGAAAACGGCATTCACAGCTTCCGTGCTTGAAGCTCAGCTCCTAGTGTCGAGGAAAAGCAGGCAAGCTCGTTTATCATTACCTTGGAAAAGGTCATATTTTGATGTGGCCATCAGCCTACCAGTGCCAGTGCCCAGTTTAACAAAAGATTGAACATGATTCACAAGCATATAGGCTACTGTATATCTTCCGGTCACGAGATCTTTTGAAGGCTATGCTACAGCCATAAACACTCTAACAGTCTAACGCCATCTAGAGCATCTTCGTGTTTGATCCAGCCACGGAGTTCCCGACACCGCTGTAACAACGCCTTTCTACCACGAGCTGTTCAACAAAGCACAGAAAATTGCCGTAGAGTGCCTTTTCCAAGAGGACAACATGGCCCCTGTGAGAATTAAACTCATGACGACTGCTGCTAGAGGCGGTGGTCCAACCCACTCGACCACATGGTGAGGAACCAGCCTTTTCTCGATTTGAAATTGAATGCACTGGCCATGAACGACGGTGATCACATTTACAGGAATACGTAGCCCCACTATATGGCTAAAAATACAAAAACGTTACTTTTATATAGAGCGCTAATCATTATCTACCTTTGTTACAGAATCATTTACATTCATGGCTGGTATCGTAAGCTTTCCAGTTTTCGTGAGCTGGTATAATCTGAAAAATTAATCTTTCTGTTAGTATTTAAACTCGAAGTAAAACGCGTCACTGAAACGTGCGAGTTGGCAGCAATACGACGTCAAACAAATGCTTTTTCAAATTAAGAATAACTCTCTCTACTTTGACCATAGGCATAGCTAGCGTTAGGGAGCACAAGATCCATGGCCCGCTTCAAATTTTTTGAATTCGATTAAGGAAAAAGATGATTACAGTTATTACGGCTACAAAGCGTCGATCTAAAAAAAGGTTATCCAAAAAACTTGAGGTAAAAATTGACCAAATTTGGGGTCAGAAAAGATCCACCACAAAAAAGGTTTCCCCTGCACAAAACTTGCTTCTGGGTACGCCTCTAGCTTTGAAAAATTATGCCATCAATCCAGTAAGTGCATGGTCAAAAATACTTTCGATAAAAAGATAGATACGTTGACCCAGTGATCAAAAATGATGTAAAAACATACTCAGTGAAATTGGGTGTGCAGAGAGCCAATGTCGTCTGGTAGGAAAGGAGACCAAATACTAAAGAGCACACAAACGCAAAACAAAAGCAATAAGTTCAAGGCAAGGTGTTCACTTATACATGGCACTGGCTATTGAGTAGCAGTATCGAAACTAAATTCACAGTTGAAACAAGAAATCATTAACAAACAATGTCTAACACTAACTGTCTGTTAATGCAACATACTTCACAGTGCAAGCGTTTTACCTGTGTACGCCTGTAATGCTTTCTTCCACTATCCCTTTCATTGACTTGAAAGTAGTTGGATGTTTCTTGATCATGGAGTGAGTTAAATCTCCTCCATCATCCAGGATCATGTTCGGTTGCCACTGGTCTCCGGTGATGCACTTTTCAATGCACCACCAAAAATCTTCCTCCTCCTGACCCTTCCAGGCGAAAATCGAGAAGCCAGCTTCAGCCAGTGCAGCAGCAATCTCGTTCTGGGTCGAATAGATGTTGCAAGCACAGCAGCGCACCTTGGCACCCAAGGCAACAAGAGTTTCAATGAGTACCTGGAAAAACGAAAAATCTCCAATCGCATTTAAGACCTCATGATACTTTCTTTCAAAAGTAACTAACTACCTTTGAAAAAAATAGCTTAAGATCTTCAGGTTACGCTATTTCGTAGTGTCCCTTTGCAGCCCGATCACAACACGGCTATGAATACAAGATCGTCAGGTTTAAACGCGCATTAGAATTGTCAGCAATGCTGGCACACACACTGCAACCAAGCACTGAACACCGTCGTAAATTGCTTTAGAACACAGTACACATGCTGGAACTGAACTCACGACCTTTTGAATATTTACTCAAAGTCTTAGCACATCGCGGTAAATTCAGTTTTACAAAGAATCTGAACAAAGAGCATTTTAAAGCCACTTACAGCTGATTGAGCAGATATGTGCGTGCAGATAGCGATTTTTGCGCCTTGCAGCGGTCTATCTGGCTGTGCGCGGCGCCGCAGGTTCATCAACGCTGGCATCTCTTGCTCTGCGATTTCAATTTCACGACGGCCGAAGTCAGCATATTTTATATTTCGAATGCAAAAGTCATCGAAACCATTCGAGTTAACCTAAGCAACACCAGTGAACATGACGCCAAATTCTGCGAAAATTAGAAATATGCTGGTAGTCTCGACAAGGCGAAGATCCAAACTTCAACACTCAGTCAGATCTTAAGCTTTACCACTAAAAATCCGGTTGACAAATATTTTTTTATTTTACCACACGGCCACAGAAAAATCGTTTACCGTATTTGCCGGTGTATAAGTCGACTCGTTGTATAAGTCGACCCCCTAAAATTTGACGGAAATTTACGATTTTATGATAATACAAAGTTGAATTTCATGACTCGGTGTATAAGTCGAGGTCGATTTTTTTCGGTCGATTTTTGATCGAAAAAGGTCGACTTATACACCGGCAAATACGGTATTAGTTATGCTAGATTCAAGCTTAGGGGCGACACGTCTTTGACTTGATGGGGTTCGAAAATGTTGATCTAACGAAAAAGGTCATCAACTTCCGTCGAGATCGAAAGCAGAGATTTTGAAAATAATAACCTAAAAAAATGTCATCGCTTTCGAAAATACAGCTTTTGGAAAATACTGATCCCAAAAAAAGGTCGCCGCCTTCAACCAGGATTGAAAATACGAAAATACAGACTTTCAAAAGGTCTTTGTCCAAACTAATCACTGTGCGGCCGAAAAATTTTTTGATATTGACAAGCTGGCCAAATGAGCGCAAAAAAAAAACGCAATTCATTGCGATGTCATAACGCCAATCGAGAACATAGGCAAAAAGATAACATAATGACATGTCAAGTGCATTCTGATTTCAATGCAAATGCAGTAGGGTTGTTGCTTTAATCAATTCATCAAAGTTAGGTTTTGGTGTGATTGTGGCAATTCTCAGAACGGATCTGAGATGTTATCAGTTAACTAAGATCTGTTTTGTTGATGTTCATTATACTGAATATCAGCTCACGCATGTACGTAAAACCAAATTACACCAGCATTCCCAGTGCCATCTTCCGCAATTTTGAAAATTTAGTTTCACTTAGCAAAGCCACTATATTCATTTTTTTTCTTTCAAAACGAAGTCACAGCGAAGATCAATAAGCTTCAAACGCAACTTTTGCGGAGCTTTCTCTTTTGTCAGAGGACTTGAGACAATTTTAAGTGATACAATTTCGGTAGAGAGGTGACTTTTAGTATCCAAGTTGCTATTATTGCTGCCAGCAATACACCGTTGAACATAATAATACAATATATTTAGAAAATTCAAACGTTTTCGGCGCTACATATCGCCCTCATCAGGATCAAATATTTACAGCATTAAAACTTTCGTTGAACGAAAACACAAAAAAAATATAGTAATTTGAAATAGTTCTGATAAAAAACAGTAAAACTTCATTCTACGGTCTTCGTAATTGTCTGGTCACTACTAACAAAGAATCTGATGATAGAAACAATTGCCTGCTAGGAGTCAATCGGATTTAAGGTTTTGTAAATAATTGTTTCAAATGAGCAATTTTCATCCATTTGAAACAATTATTTACAAAACCTTAAATCCGATTAACTCCTAGCAGGCAATTGTTTCTATCATCAGATTCTTTGTTAGTAGTGACCAGACAATTACGAAGACCGTAGAATGAAGTTTTACTGTTTTTTATCAGAACTATTTCAAGTTACTTTATGTTTTTTGTGTTTTCGTTCAACGAAAGTTTTAATGCTGTAAATATTTGTGTATAGATCCTGATGAGGGCGATATGTAGCACCGAAAACGTTTGAATTTTCTAAATATATTGTATTATTATGTTCAACGGTGTATTGCTGGTAGCAATAAGAGCAACTTGAATTTTAAGTGAATTTCGATTTTATCAACATCTAAAAATCGATGGCAAAATTCCACGCGGAAGTCGTCTAATTGCTTGCTGTATTTATTTACATGTTGAGAGACCTCTTTTGTTGTGAACAGCGTAGGAAAATATTGACTTAAAAATATGCTCAGTTTGATTTTGAAAGCATTCGTACTTGTACACATTTCGTGCACAAATTGATCTTGCGCACATTTCAATACGGTTAGCGGAAAGATCTGACATTAATAAGCCAGAACCAAGTGGTGTTGAATTGTTTGGCGCGTTGTAGTTTGTCCACTCCTTACCTATCAGCAAGAATATCGTTGTTGAGACCAGCGTGGGAGTTGCCAATACTGTTGCCGCAGCACATTTCTACCGCATGCAGTGGATCCGAGCAGGAGAAATTGCCAAGTGCATTTTTCACCTAAGACAACGCAGCCATTGTACGGTTCGAACCCACTGTCACTATCACCGCCAATAGCGCTCCGATTCACTCGACCGCATTGCTGTGAGAAGCTACAGGTAGAAAATCTTTATTGTGGTCGAACAGAGGCAAGCCATCAATTAACCCGTCACGATGATGTTTGCCGGACCTTTCTCACAGGCTTTCAACAGCTTCGACAATAACGTGTTCGCGCGCCGAGATCACCACAGTAACATAACTTCGCGCACTAGAGGTCAACTGGAAATTAACCAACACGAAGCGATCCAGGTGACGTCACAATGGCCTCAGTCGAGTCACGTGCTTAATCACGTGACGAAGCGAATGTTTCATGTTTCACAGGTCACAGCTTGTGCAACGCAAGGATCACGGCCTAACGACGCACGCCCACGCAGAACATAATTGATGGGAGTACGGCAGTGGTTCCCAAACTTTTTAAGTCGCGACCCACTTTTCAAAACATAAATTTGCGGGTTCCACATAATTCTGCATGAATTTCGAAGTACTTGGAAAAAAGTACAGTGAAAACAAACCTCTATTCAAGATGTTAATTCACTTGTAAATTATTTGGGACAACACACGCAGTAATTTAAATTTTGAATGACTTTCGCGACCCACTGAAATTATGCCCACGACCCACCAGTGGGTCGCGACCCATAGTTTGGGAACCGCTGGAGAACGGTTTGTTTGCGGCGCAGCGCTTTGAGACTGTTTTGAAAGCCACTTCACCAGATTTCTTTTCTTGACGCGTCCAACAGAGCGCGATAGCGCCGCGTAAAAAAAGCACTAATGACTTTTTCCACTCAGTACGTTACCGCTGACGATGAGTGCCAAGTCACCTGGAGAATGGTTAAAGTTTTCTTGAAGACCCAAATGGCCGTGTTAGAAGCAACAACTTTTTGTCTATCAGAAAATTCTGTCGTAAAAGCAACACTGAAGGCTGGTTTCCATTAGGCGTAGATTGCAAGCGTAGCGTTTCTCTACTAGAGAAACAAAGAATTTTTCGCGCCACGCCTGCAATCTACGACTAATGTAAACCAGCCTTAAGCATTGCGGCAATCAATTTTCCTTTCAAAACACGGAAATTAAAAAAAACTTTGGTGTGTTTCGTTCAACAAACAATTTTTGTAGGTAGGAAAAGCAATGTTGCTTGTAGTTTAAAAGAAAAATGCCCAACTCCAATTAAAGATAAATTTACCTGTGTTTTGATTCGAGGTGATTCGGTTTCTTCCTCCGAACTGCTGTAGCCTCCTGATAATAAAAGCACAATAATAATCTCGTTAAACCACACAGTATCAAGAAAAAGGTTTTTGCTCTCAATCGAAGCCTTGCTCAGGATTGAAAGCATGGCGGTAAACCATGGAGCCCCACGAGCCGGGCAACTTCCCACGGCCAGAACCTAACGTCGTATAAACAGAAAGAGTCGCAAGAGAGTGCGAGGTAAAGAGTCCGTAGCCGGACACGATACAAACAGATGAGAAGCGAACAGAGCTGGGTGACCTCAGGCGCCGCACGAAGGATTCTCCGTTCTGTCAATGCTGAAAATATTTAAAGAATGGTCAAGAGTCCGTTGTTGCAAAGATGAGAGAAGATACGATGCGTGAGGAGAAAGCAAAAGTTCTTCAATTGAGATTGAAGAACATTGAGAGTTTTTGATGAGAGAGTAAGTACGCTTCTGGTCGTGGGCGATTGCCACTCTCAAGCTCAACCGTTGGCATAAAGTTTGACAGCAGCACTTTGAAAGCAACGTATCAGTTAAAATAGTTTAAGTAGCAACCCACTTTGAGTAAGAATATTTAGCTCACATTCCGCTTCGCTAAACACACAAAAAATGGCTAAAATCTACAAATTGAACCAATTACTACCTAGTAGTTCTGTACCTGAACTAGCGTTTGACAATTCTCTTGATATCGCTATACTTGGCCGCCTTATTTCTTTGCTCTTTCGCCTGGTGGCTAGCTGTGGATTCACAATATTGACAAGGTCATCGAGGTCACGTGAGTTTAACATATTAAATCCCTCGTCCCTACTTATACTTCACAAGGTCTAGAAAATACTCACACTGGAACACACTAAATTGCCTTAACATGAAAGTAGAGATATTAAAGTAAGTCCAATATCAAAGTGATAATGTTGGCGAAGTGAGGCAACAAAAATCGTTTTGACAAAAAAATAAAATAAAACAACCAGGCTAAAGCCTAATCTATAAACCGTAATTAAAAGGGAAGAGTATCTTAGATGCGAGTTATATTTGATGGATGTTTTTAGGTTTCGATTGATCAATATTTATTGCCTATATTATGTACTTCTTCTTCTTTGTCTTTCGGCTTATTCCCGATTAGGGGTCGCCACAGCATATATCTGCATTTTTATAACATGGTATTTGTTTTACGGTCGGATGGCTTCCTGCCACCAACCCTCTATTCGGAGGATTTATTGCCTATATTATGTACATCTAATATATAAAATCCAAAGTCTGTTTGTTTGTCTGTCTGTCAGTCTGTTTGTCTGTTCCTTATGGAAAAAAAATTAGGAGCACCTAGAAAAAAATAAAACATGCATTCCGATGTATTTTTTTCCAGCGGAGTCAATGGGCCTATTTCCAAACCTCTAAGTGCCCCCCTAAGGGAGCTATGGGGGGCAGAACCCCCCTTTGAAAATTCAAATATATTCAATTTTGATGAAATTTAAATCATATGTAGAAGACACTAAATTAGAGAGCTTTCCAAAATTTCAGCCTTTTTCGACAATATTAGGGGGCAGAAAGCCCCCTTAAAAATTTAAAGTTTTTGTTAGGTACCACAAACAGAAAAAAATTTGTGACAAATAAAAATCCAAATTGGATGATTGTGAGAAAGACTGTACATTTAAAAATCCCTAGCAGATTTACCCGTCGTAGATCGGGTTAAAATAACTTTTTCCAGGGAAGCCAAGTACGGTGTTTTCGTTTCGAACAGATTCGTCTATGGGGCTCTACTATAGGCCTATTTGTACTGTTGTACGACGAAATAAAAATCATGAAAACACATTAAAATATGGTTGTTCAATGTAAAAACTTAATTAGTCTTTACATTTTACCCGATCAACGACGGGTAAATCTGCCAAGTACGGTATTTTCATTTCGATCACATTCGTCTATGGGGGGCTACGAGCCTATGGGGCTCTACTATAGGCCTATTTGTACTGTTGTACGATGAAATAAAAATCATGAAAACACATTAAAATATGGTTGTTCAATGTAAAAATTTAATCAGTCTTTACATTTTACCCGATCAACGACGGGTAAATCTGCCAAGTACGGTATTTTCATTTCGATCAGATTCGTCTATGGGGGGCTACGAGCCTATGGGGCTCTACTAGAGGCCTTTTTGTACTGTTGTACGATGAAATAAAAATCATGAAAACACATTAAAATATGGTTATTCAATGTAAAAATTTAATCAGTCTTTACATTTTACCCGATCAACGACGGGTAAATCTTTCAGCCTTTTTCGACTATATTAGGGGGCAGAAAGCCCCCTTGAAAATTCAAATACCTATAGAGAGAAAAGTTAAAGAAGCTTCAAAAAATAAGTAAAAGTGTATTGTCATGTAAAATTTTCCAAGGAATACTGTGGAAGTGGTCTCGAACCTTTAAGTGCTCCCCTAAGGGAGCTATGGGGGGCAGAACCTCCCTTTGAAAATTCAAATATATCTGATTTAGATGAAATTTAAACCATATGTATAAGACACTAAATTAAAAAGTTTCCCCAAATTTCAGCCTCCTACGACTATATTAGGGGGCAAAAAGGGGGGAGAAAGCCCCCTTGAAAATTCAAATACCTATTGTTATGAGTAGTAATGATAAAGGAATTAAAAATGAAGTGTATGTCGCTTTTTATTATCTGTATTGAATAACAAGATTTACAAACAAAACTTTAAGCAAATAATCTTCACCTTTACATAGAATATGGTTATGCTAATGTAACTGTTGAGGTATGATATTGTAACCTGTTTCCTCTTCAAGGTGATTAGCCTCCGATAATGCAAATATTACGTGACAACAGTTTCTAGGGGTTAAAAAGAAAGTGTTGTCAGAATAGTAATCACCAGGATAACTTACATGATCTGATCAATTGCATATACTGACGTTGCTCTTTTATCCTATACCCGGGCAACGCCGGGTACCTCTGCTAGTAGACAATAAAGCCCAATCGTTTTTTACGTTTACAGTTAACTATTTTTACATGTCGTTTATTACAGCGATTAGCTAGCTGGAACTTAACCGATCACTGTACTGCTTGCTTAGTGCATTTGCTTTCTCGAAGAAAACATTTTATTCAACACCGTGTTCATGCACCGTGCGCGTGTTTTTTGATTTTTGCCGCAAACAAAAACAGACTAATTCTTCAGTTAAATAAAGCCCTGGGCCAAAGGTTAACGCGAGCTTTGGAGTGCATGGTGAGCATAGCTCCACAAAAAGCGTAGCTCAGAGCAATAAGATGCCAGCTCGTAATGAAGCGAACGCGAGTCAACGTCCGCGTGGGCTTGGTGTTGCTGTGAACTTGGAAAGGGCACTTATGGCAATTATTCCTACTTGGTTGGAAAAATGCACTTCGCCAGCAATAATGGCGGCACCAAAGCGGACTTGAGCTCAATAATGTTCTATGCACAAACGCAAATGTTTTCCCGTGATTGAAAGATAAAAAGTATAACAAAAAACATAGCTCTCACAAATTAACACAAGACCAGCAACTGCGATTATGCCTGTCTTAGCCTTCACACCCTTCCAAATTCTAGTCTTTGATCTTAAGCTTTCGCCGATCCATGACATGAGCATTAAGCTCATGACGTCACATTACAACAATCGAATTCGCAAGAGATGTCGCGCAATTAAAACCAACTACTCTTCACATAAAGCCAACAAAAGGTGGACTCTACTTCAGTGTAAACTGGCTGATGTGCTAGCTAAAATCTAATGAAAACAAATGCGGTTGTTTTGGAAAGACAATCGCATTTTTATAGAACCGTACTTCAAAACGATTTTCAATCCACTCAGGACAAGAATCTAATTAAGTCGATATATGCAGCTGAATTACATACGAGAATTAATGTGCTGCACACAAAAATCAATATTTGTCTACGACATACTTTTATTTTGCAGGCACATCAGTTTCACGCAATTGGAGAATACCGCAAGCTTTGCCAAGACCTTGTTTTTTGCATATCATCAAAGGCGGAGCTCTTTACCAGTTTCTTTTTTTTTAGATCTATCTCAAAAGGTCGGAAATTTTACACTAAAGACCTTTTTATTTTGGGCAATCAATCTGTGGGTGCAGCCTATAACCCACACCGTTTACGGGCCGAAGTTTGCAAGGTAATGATCACTACAGTATCATGCAATTAGAGCAATGCAATATGCATTACAATGACATACCACATTAGCGATGTGAGCGAACACTAAACCACATACTGCTCTTCTGTCCTGTTTTCTCAACAAAGGGCACCGTTAGTGACCTGAATGTGGACAACAAAAAACCGAAATGGTTTTTCGAATTGTGCCCACACAAACAACAGCGCAGAACAACAGCTTCAAAGTAAAGAAGAAGACATGCACTATCTACGTCACCTTCTGCACTGAGACTGGTCACAGAACTGAATGGAAACTCGATTCTTTCATGATTCTGTCAAAATTACTAATTTCGCCATCTTGACCACCTTCCCTTACCAGCCTGCTCAATCTCATCTTGCTTAAAATACATCAAATGACCGAGTCAATATCAGGGATATTGTACAAACTATTGACTTTACCGCTATTTCAAAATTAAGCTGTAAAGATTTTATGAACGCTTACTTTACAGCCTGACGGCAGAATAATAGATTTTTGTGTACTGACTAAGACTATTTTTGCGATGGTATAACTCGATGAGTGTTCGGGTGATATCTATAATGCTCTTCCAGTATAAAAACGGAACCAAATCGCTGCCAATTCTCATCAATATAAATTATAATATAACAGATAATGCGATGGGAATAGAAGTAAACCAAAGCAAATTCCTAGGACCAATGGAAGCACAGTTGAAGTTGTCTTCTTTAATTGCCGTTAAGAAAACTAGCTTCCAATTATTTTTCTTAGTCTATCCTAGCTTCCCTTCCTCTTATAACCACCTTCCCGTTTCTTTGTCTACTTTTTGCCCGGAAGTAAATATGGCATTCATAGCTTTTTGGCTTGGCGCTCAGTATAAGCCTATAAGGGTTAGGCGAGGAATCAAATATGAAAAAAGTAAATATTAACTTAGCTCATGCTGCTTGCCGCGATTGAAAACCACGGGCAATAAAAATCTCACACTTCGGTCCATCACAAAATGATTTAAAACTAGAGAATCAAAACGACAAAAATCATACAGCCAAATTGAGCAGCAAAATTTTTAAAATCAACGAAAGCAAAACTACAGCGCTTTAGCAGCTTCACACTGACCACCGGTTGGTATCATCAAAATAAAAGCAGAAGCAACTTGTCTTAGGTGAAAGAACTTCATGTCAACATCTATCAACACTTTTCAATCAAGATCGAAACCAAACAGCCATTTTAATTTTTCGAGCCTAATCCAGTAATAGCACCTTTTATTCGTAAATTATGAAAAATCAAATAATAATGCACAGTGAAAGCAGGGTTGCCAGAAGAATATTTCAAAAAGTAACAAATTAATTGAAAAGGTGACAAATTTATAAAATAAAGTCAACGTGTTGATGTAATTAATAAAAAAACATGTATTTCATTGTTGAGGTGTCCAAAAAAGAACGTTTTGCTAAAAAGTAACAATTAATTCGGTTAATATCTGACCGTGAAAGAGGTAATGACCTTTTTTGCAGACCACCACTCATGCAGATAATCATTTTTTCGGAGATCAACATATTTTCTGGATATTTTAGCAGAAAAGAAACGAGGAAGAAAGCCAGTTTAATTTACTATTTTTTAATAATTCTTCCTCAGTATTATTTATCGTTTAACTCTAAATCATTAAAACTGAAATATATGTTAATAATCCAGTGAAATAGTAACAACTTTTGGTAGCGTCGTAACAAAAGTAACAAATGTCAAACTTGCCAGCAAAAAGTAACAGCTTGTTACCAAAAGTAACAACTTTGACAACCCTGGGTGAGAGCCCGTTAGAAATTCACGTGGTCGTTCGCAGTGCTCTGAGAAAATTTATTATTTATAAGCCGCCAGTGCAAATGACTTCATAGAACTGAAAATCACTTCCAATAAAGTAAATTCCACCCATCAAAATATAGATTACAGCAGGGACGCATGTTGCTAAAAAATTTTGCAGGGGATAAACTTTGCATACTATAGTATTTCATGAAATTTATCTACACACCCACAAAGTGACCTTATTTTCCGATTTTAGGTTTTCCTTGTTCAAAAGTTGCGGGGACCTATCTCTTCTTCCTTCCCTAAAAATAGATCCATGGTTCACTGCGATGTCACAAAAATGACAGTGGAGCAATAAACCTTTCTAGTCACTTTGCCATACTTAATGAATCAGGGTATACAATCGGAGGTAGTCATATCTCTCTGGGGTACAAGATTAGATTTCAATGACTCCAAAGTTCAGTTTTCTATTGTCTTGTTTACATTAGCAAAGAGTTCACTCAATATTGTGGGTTACAAATAATGTTCAAATGAAACAAAGAGGTGCAGTCAGCAAGAAAGTTCGAACTAAACATAGGACAAATGCTGACTAACAACCAAGTATTACGTTGATATTGACTTGGAAAACAATGAATAGCAACTGCATGCAGCACATTAGCACGATCTAGTGAGCAAGAGCTGGGGTCAAAATGCAACATAAGATAGACTGCTTGCTACCCAGGGCTAAAGCTTTTCCAATCCACGTTATTGGAAGGCGTTCTACAAAAAGCCAGCACAGCTCCCACATGATTAGAAGGCAAGCTCAATCAAATCTAAAAAAGACCTTAACTGGACAAACAAGAAATGAGCTTTGAAGGGTATTTACAAGCATGCTTTGCAAATCACACAAACAAGTATATCAAACATGCGAATTGCGCTGCTACAAAAATACTTGATAAACAATTACATGAAGTAGGTACTGCTTTTACTTAAGAAAGTTTTAGTGACTTATACAGCAACAAAGAAGATTAGAATGAATACAAACTAGATACAATACCTGATGAAAAGCTGTCATGAGATGAGGATGCAGAAATTGAC
Organism: Trididemnum clinides; assembly: GCA_963675345.1. Lineage (NCBI taxonomy): Eukaryota > Metazoa > Chordata > Ascidiacea > Aplousobranchia > Didemnidae > Trididemnum > Trididemnum clinides. Next base: position 26,881,897 of record OY776287.1, read on the forward strand.
CAGCTAACTGAACGATGTTTTCTTGCTTTCTTTTCATCCACAAATGAAACTTGCTACAAATATATAACAATTATCCCATTGATAATGCAACACATCAATTAAAATTACTTGCATTATTAAAAAAAAAGACAGAAAGCTCAAACACTCTTATGATTACCAAGTTTATGTGCCTATAACAAAAGTATCCTTCCATAACTTTCCTTTGCAACGTTGCAGTGGTAGTGCTAGAATTCACTCTATCAGCTGTAGCAATATTGCACCCCACTTGTTTTATGTACAACTGCAATCTTTTTTCTGTAAATAAACAACACAAATAGGCTATGTAACTCAAAAAAATCACGACCAAGAACCCAAGAAGTATACTGGCAGATCTTGTAGCAAAATGACTAATAATAACATTTTTTGCTATAGTGCACTATCCACAGTAACAACAAACCACATGTAATAGCATCATTTTGCCTGAAACTGCTCTGTTTATAATGTTAACCATGTCATATGATATGAATCAAAATAAATAATGTAATACCGTTGCAATAGGTTTTGGACTTTGGCCACTTGCTATATTTGCTCCACTAGCTCCCACACTATCTACAGTTCCAGGTGGCAATTTATTTTGCTGATACCTTCGGCTGCGGCTTACAGATTTTTGTCTGCGCAAATGCATTCTTGCTTTTTCTAGTGTCTCATTATCTGGTTGCAGATTAACACTTTCAAGATCCTGATCATCAATTTGTAGAGATGGTCTGCTCGGTTTAGAATGTGCAGCACACCCACTTGTGAAGCTGTCATTAGCACAATCTAGAGTCTTAGCATTACTTGATGGAACTTCATATGATGGTATCTTCAGTTTTGATTGATTACTTTGATTGAAAAGTGGTTCACTCATTTCATTTATCATGTGCAACTAACTGCTAAACACTCCGGCAACTTACTGTTCTACCTGTACAACAGTTTGCTGCAAAACGAACCTATATAATTCTGTGCTAATGCATTTAAATGTACATACATTCCTCAATTTTCTTCTTAGGTCTAGGTTCTTTACAAAGATTTGAAAATCGAAAACTTTGTATTCTAAAACTGAACTAAAGTCAAACTTTGGTTTGAGTGCAACTTAAACCTATGAGCTTAACCTAAGCCATGATCAAATAGAACAACATAGACTTGTATACCGGTATTGTATAAGGTACCAGCTTTACATTCTTAAAACATATACACATCTGATTGTGCATTGCTAAATACCAGCAATAAATGATTGGGATTACAGTATAAATTCGCATCTTATGTTTATGTAACTGACTTACCCGCACTCTGTTTGCAATTTCTGGGTGCAAATCTTTTCTATTTGAATAGGCTTGAGAAGATTTTTGTGCTTCAAGCACAGGACGAGAGCCACTATTTTTTGATGAGTTAGACATCAATGTTTTGAGGAATTTTGTCAATAGCAAGTGAATTAAGAACTAATCACCTAATCATTTTAAAGCTGGCTACACCAAACATCCAGTTTACAGTTAAATAAATTGGAACCCACTCAAACCCAAGTGCTACGGTATGTGTTTGAACGAATTTTTTGGTTAGTCTACTAATCAACGCTAGGCCTATTTCTTTTTAATAAATTACTAGTAAACAAAAGTGATCAACCAAAAACTTTAGCTACAAAACTTTTACCGCACACGTAGCAGTTCAGAAAAAAATTATTTATCAAACCACATGATTCAAGAAAGCTTAGCTGCAAGCAGCCCAATTGCTGCTTTAATTTATGTTATCGCTTGCACTTTGCAAAACGCAAGTTTGTGCAATGTGCACTGGTGCATATCGAAATCAAAACAACCCAAGTTTCCAGTTCCAAACTTCCAAGCATAGATCTTATTATAACAACGCAGGATATTTAGTTCTAAAAGAACTCCGCAACAGTAAATTCAACCATAAAAATAAAGCAAAAGAAATTTTAACAACAGTAAACTTTACAAACCATAAATTCGGGAGGGGCGTTTGAACAAGCAAACCTGTTTATTGCAAAAAAAACATTTTTTGAAGATCATCTTTGCTTTCAGCTTAAATGTAGCTGTTGCACACCGTGTTTTTGACAGAAGTTTGTGGACAATCGAAACGTAAGTCGTAAAGGCAGCTGTACCGTAATTCTGGAAGAATAAATTCAGACAATGGCAAAGTAAATGCAGCTGTAACAAAATCATTGAAGAATAATTGTCGCGACATCATTGAGAACAAGTTAATCCACAGCAAAACTAGACTTCAGCAAGCAGCACGCAACCAGCATATATCCCAGGGGGAGGGCAAACAAAACTATACTATTGTAACATTATTTAAACATTTTTTAAACATCAGAGTATGCTATGGGGCGACGTTGATAGCATATGTCTAATAATGCCCGTTTATCCCTTTTTTTGAACTGGGGCAGTGCTGTCTCTTCATATTTTTCGACGCGCAGCTCCCCTCGTTGTTTTTGGACGAGAGGCTTGTGCTTCGTCGCCGTGTTCACTCTGTTCGTTCTCTTCTACGCTGTAGGGGGCACAATCTTATTTTGAACTCTTGTTTCTCTGAAATGGACGAAGTTAGAAGTCCTTCGTACTCAATCACTAACATAGCAGTGAAAAGAATCAACAGTTTTTTACTGCATAGCAAGCAGGTTACTGTAACTTACCGCAATAACACTAGCGACAAAAGACCAAAAAACAACACTCGCGCATAGACGTCGCTAGAAGGGGCCACAAGGTCCATGCCTCTCCCCAAATTTTTTGAACGCAATGAAAAAATGACGGCGTTTACAAATGTAACTTCTACAACACGTTGACCTCCAAAACCAGACTTTTTCATTCAATCTGAAGTACGGTGGCCTAAGCTACAAATTGACGAAATTGGGTGTCAAGAAAGACAGATCTCAAAAAATCTTTTAACAAATTTTAGGTGGAATTTGACTAAACTGGGAATTACAGAACATCGAGTTTCAAAATAAGATCATCAAAAAATATTGCGGAACAATAAAATCAAATTGAGCTTCACTACCAGTAGACTACCCCTCCTTCCCAAAAAATTGTTTCTGGCTACTCTAATGCACTCGCGTAGCCAACGTTCTGCATTATTGCGAATTTTTTTGTTTGGTATAAGTCTAGCACTTGTGATAGCAGTGCGTTGTGCCATTATTAAGCCATGCTGTCAAAGCGAGAAAAGATTTGGGGGAAAGATGATCTATTTGTAACGGCAGTTTTTCCATGACGGAAACATCAAAACATAAAACAATCGATACCACTGCATACAAAATACCTTTAGCTCCCACAGATGCATTACCGCATTCGTACAAAGACATTTCGCTTCGGCTTTGAACTGGCGTTGGAATTAATAATCATTAAAGTCATTAATTGAGCCTACATTTGTGTCACGGTTTGCAGGTTGTGTCACAATTTGGCGAACGACCGCTGAAGGGTTTTGGAAAGCAACTAAGATCTCCAGTGGGTCTGCAACAAAAAATTAGTCTTTTCTTCTGACTCTTATACGTGAGGACGATATTCAGATGAAGATCACAAAGACGCTTTCATTAAGTGTAACAGTTTATAGACTTAGCTTCACTAATGTGAGATAATGTCATATAATGATTGAAAAGGAAGAGGGGCATTAGTTTTAGATTTTATTATAGCAGAGTCCTTGTCTGGTTGGTGTTCTCTGGAAATTAAATAAATTAAAAAAAATAAGTTTCTTCAGGAAACAACATGGAAGTAAAAATTCTTCTAACGTTCTTCTGAATGGGGCTTTCAGCGTCCTTGGGTTAGAAGTGCAAATTCTGAATTCGTTTCGTAGTACTCGTATAACAACCACCTATTTCTTACCGATTAAAAGCTGTTTGTATTTTTCCAAATAACGCATCAATCAATCAAGGAATTTTAACTCTCTCTGCCTCCCTTCTAGTTGCTCCTTAACTAATTTCTGTATAGCCTGGTCTATGCTTTCGGAAACTCAAACTACTTTCGACGGCAATGTTTTTTCAGGTAAGAACGTGAACCTACTTTTTAAAAAGTTTGCCAAAAGTTTTTTTGGAAGAAGCAATCTGCTAGCTGTCTTTGTATACCAGCCAACATCCTGGCTTCGCTTTTTGTCACATATATAACAACCACACAATTCTTAATTTTTTCCTAACCATAATGAAAAAGAGGGAGGCTTTAACACCCTTAGCCGCCTTGGTTGCACCACTGACAACAAGCTGTTAAAAAATACAACTGAAACATAAAATCAATGTTTTAGGCCTACTTGCAAACTGTTATTTGAAATGGCAAAACATTCGTCAAATAAATCGAAGCTAGTCATTTGGCCTCATTTGGACCAATTGTCTGTGGATTTTGGCATTCTTTCGGGCAAAAATAAATAACTTAATAGCCTATCTAAGTTAAAAATAGTTGTCAAACAAGAACTAATTGGTCTAATCCAAAGATTCTCAAACCATTTTCGAAGCGAGGCGTTTGAAAAACCTTTCAATACTTTGCGACCCACTAGACAGCATCCTAAAGTTTAGTTTGCCGAATTATAAGATAAATGTGACCCCAAATCAAATAATTGTTGTTATGCTCCCCAGATTTCGTTTTTGGTGTGTCATCTTCAATCGAAAAATTACGCTCTTCTGAGGTTGTAACTCGTTTTTTCTGTTTTTGTCCAATTTAGAACTGACTACTTCAGTCTTTATCTACTTTGCACCAATTAAGTTAAAATCGTGCAACTTGATTGTTAGGTATCAAGTCGATAGTTACAGCAGTGCATTAACAACTCTTGTAAAAATGCAACTGAAGAAAATGCATAGGGAATCTACATTCAGAGCCTTTTGATGCCACAAAACCTACTATTTATCTTGCAACGGTCTTAGAAATTAAAACAACGCACCAGGGTGTCGGGACGCGCAGTTAGAGCACCACTAGACTAATAGATTCTACGACTTATATGAAAAACACCGAAAAGCTAAAAATGAATTGTCTTTCCTCCAGGGCGGCGACAGGTTATTTTGCATCCTAGGCAAGCTTCAACTTGTTTCGCCTCATGGCACGACATTTCTCTTTGATATGTGAACGGTGAAATTTATGAACTTTTCCGGTATCTGTAACCCAAATCACTGTCAATTAAATTACTGCAGTAAATAACGGTCAAAAACAAAATGCTAGTCAATATTTACACTATGCTGGTACATTAATACAGCTTCGTCAAAATCTCTTTTTCCTGCTTTTTTCAGAGCAATTTTTGCCACCAATTCCGCCCTGTCTAGCGCGGAAGCGCAATCAAGCTCAATAAATATCGCAGCTAAAACATCAAGTCTATCCTGAAGCATTGGAAAGCATACGACCGTTTTGATAAATTTCAGCTCAAAAAAGCTTCGCTCGGCGCTTGCCATGGATAATGCAAGAGACAGTAGAATTTGGAAAGCAATTAAAGCATTTGACACATTGTACATAAAAGTTTTTGCTGCACCAGAAACTTCTGGTACGTCTTGAAGTATTATAGACGTTGGGAGTCTTCATGCTATTGCTGTTAGTGCATAGCTCACCAGTCATTGCTGTCTATGTTTCTGCTTTTTCCGTGAGTCAAAAATTGTTCCAATGTTTTGCAACAATTCAAAATATTTTGTGACGGCTTTTCTATTAAAAAGTAATTGTCATACAAGAAACTGAAGAGGGAAGTGTACCGCTGAAGTTGTACAAATCTCTGGTCAATTGATTCTATAGGCATGTTCAAAACAGCTAAGCAGAAATGCACTCTAAAATTTGTTTTTATTTTGTTTGCTGTCGCATCTTTCTTTTCGTCGCATTGCCTTTTACTTTTTCTTTTACTAACTGGTTTTTGTTCAGGTGATGAAAGCATTTCCAATTCTTTAACAACGTCAGTAGATCAACTAAAACTAGTTCAAAAAGGAACAAAAATGGAACTTCTTTATCGGACCTGCATCTCTCAAGGAAACTCTTTTTATCGTGCAATCAGTGGTGGGCAGCAACTAGATACTCTAACTGGTTACTTTTTTGGTAACTGTAACTGTAAATTTGTGACTTTTTTGCAGAACTAACAAAATCTTTTACTAGTTACGAGCTAGACGCTGTAAAACTTACATGTGATGGCTATTTTTTGTTTGCTGCTTCACAGCAAAAAGAACGAATATTTCATTAAACTCTAGTCCAATCTAAATAGGTAAATCCGTGAAGATCACTGATATTCAATCAGGCATGACTTGTAGGTGAACTCAAACCCGGTTTTGAGTTTGGGAGTTGGATTTGGACTTAGTGCGCTCGATTTCCAGCCCCTTTCAGCGCGGTTTCTTGGCCTTTTTTTCTAACTTTCTGGTTGAGTTAGTTGAGAGAAAGAGATGCGGCGGTCCGTGGTGGATTAAGAATTTTAGGGGCCCGAGACAAGAATTTATGAGGGACCCCTAACTGTCCAAGTTTTCAACGATGACTTTTTTTGGAGATTACCGCTATTTCAAAGAGCTGAGGTGGCTTATTTTTATTCCAAATTAGGGTGCGTACCTGTTTTTTGAAGATCAAGGCTCGTTATTCTCCAAAAAAGGGATCCGAGGCAACTATCTCACCCTAAATCTACCACTGGCGGTAGTCCAATTTAGGAAAACTAGGCTTTATTTGCCTCGTATCTAACACAGTAATACAAAGAGCCACAGACCTGATCTTTGACGTTAGGCTCCGTGAATAATCATTCTTTTTAAATTTGTAAATTTGTGACGATAACATCATCACTTTGAAAATGACACCATTACATTAATGAAAATAGAGAACATTTATCGTAAATAGTGACGGGATGATACTAAATTTTATAACAATTGTGATACGAATTCCGATACCTCATTAAAATTCCGATTCCGATACGAATCCCAATTCCGATACATGCAATGAATTCATGATAATTTTCAGACTTTGAAGCTGGTTTAAGCAACAAATACTTTTTGGACAAAGGACTTTTATTAATTATGCATTCAGATTTTGTTATAGCAAAAAGGAAAAAAAAGTTTCTTATATGATAAAATGAAATGAAAAGGGTAAATGTTTAGAAAAAACTATATTCAAGTAAATTCCTTGAAGGTATTTATTCATATTCAAGTCCCAATATTTTTAGATTGCAATTTAAGTTGCAAACAAACGAATTTCAAAAATTCGTTTTCAGAATTGGAAATTCGATTAAAATTCTCCGATTCCAATACCAGAAAAAGTTCCGATATTTTCGATTCCGATTCCGAATCGTCCCATCACTAATCGTAAATCCCCCATTTATTGGTTTAAATTAAATTTATGGCTTGTCCAGTGAAAGATATGATGTAATGATGTAATAAAATAAAACAATTTATTCACCAAAAAAACACAATTAATTTCGAATTTCATCATTAAATAATGAAAAAATAACGTAGTTTACGTTTTCGGTCAAAAAAATTTATTACATTGTGTCCCTATGACAAGTTGAGAATTCATACCCTTTATTCTTATCTATTAACTTGAAGTTGTCGGAGATTATGTTGGAATAAATTATATTCAAAGTCAGGAGGTATGGAAGCGAAATATTAAGGCGTTTTAGCGTAGCTCTGTAATAATCGACAGGAGCTGGGGCATATTTGCTGCCTCCACTGAAAAAGTGAGGTTAAAGATGGTCCTACTCACCTAATCGAAATTCGATGTGACATCTCAGTATCGATCGAGCAGATGTGAGAGTGACACGAAAGTCGTGTGATCGCATTGGCTTGTCGCGAACTTGAAACCAGTGTACGTTATTGGCCTGTGCGGGCATGGTTTCGCATTTCAATTGCAGTGATTTCTACCGACTATTCTTTGAGGCTGATTTTCAAATCCAAGATTTTTGCGAGTAACATGAACTATGGAGCTCTAGCAGAAACAGTAGAGTTCGGGAAAATTTACATGTCTATTCAAAAATCTCCGAAGCATCGCCAACAAGTTGAAAAGTATCATAGAAGGATGCTCATTGAAAGTTTTTTTCATTCCATTCGCTGGTTTTCACTTGGTAAGGGTGCAGATAGCTTTTGAATGTTGAAGGGGGACGGTATTGTACTAGGAATTCAAAATTTTTACTTTTTATGCATAGGCTACGAAATCGCTTTTCAACTGGCGGTTAGGCTGTTTTGTTTTGCATTGAAAATGGGCCACTCTTACACCGAAAATTTTGGCCATTGCAAGTAACTGCTACCAGTTGGTCGCGAATAAGTAAATTTGCTTTGTTAATTTATTGTTTTCGTTTTGCTGTAATTTTTTTATTCTTGAATTTAGAATTGTCTCAAATCTAAACTTGCTTTTATATCTTGGTTGTTTTTACAAAAAAACTTTTCCTTTGAATTAAGCTTCGTATCATAACACTCCCTCTTTAGAACGTTAGAATGGTAGACCAGATGTTTACGTTCAAGATTGACCTAGAATACACTTTTCGTTTTCGAAAGTTTTCGATTGCCGATATGACGCGATTTGTTAGTGGTTGTTTTTTGCCACGTGAAGTCGTTCTCGATTTTTCTAAATTGCATCCCATTCACGTATTTAAGGCGACGAGATTTTCACACGCATAGTGCAAGAGAGCGTAGAGAGAGTAAAGTAGTATAAAGACGAATAGCGTACTATTCTGTGGTGGTTTAATGTGGATATTGTTGTGAAATTTTTCTGCCTTGAAATTAGAGTACATTGGTTTTGTGTGACTGACAAGTGAAGAAGTTTTAAAGTTTCAAATTATTTAATGAATGTATCTGTTCTGTTCTTCATCAAGAAGTGCTTGGTTTAAGGTTGTATTGTTAAATATTCAATAGAAATACCGGCGCGATGGTGTAGTGGTTAGAGCGTCCGCATCGCAGTCGGTAGACCTGGGGTTCATTTCCCAAGTCGAGTCATACCAAAAGACTTTAAAAATGGTATTCGCAGCTTCCCTGCTTGACGCTCAGCACATAAAGGATAGTGTGGAGAACAAGCCGGCAAGCTTGCTTGTTGTGTCCTTGGGCAAGGCATTTAACGGAACGCCTCCGTCTTTATGTGGTAGACAGATGGTGGGGCCAAGCAGTCTACCCGTCGTGGTGGCCCAGTCTGACGAAAGACATGCAAACCGAGCATGAGCTCATACGCGTGAATGAATGAATTCAATAGAAATCATCTTTTACCTAGTTGTTAAGTTGCATCAGAATTGATTATCCGAGCGATACTATAAGCCGCCTCAATTTATTAAAAGTTGAGATAGAACCAAAACTCTATTTACGCGACACAGTTACTTTTTAAAATTTGTAACTAAAACTGTAACTGAGTTACTTTTTCGCTGGGTAAACGTAACTCAGTTTGACAGTGCAGTGTACTACTCAAAGAGTTTATAGTAAGCGAGATTTATTTAAAACCCTTACCTCCATGAACATAGCACGTGATCACCATAACCGTATCACATATCGATTTATTGAGTTACAAAGGCAATAAATGGATATATGATACGGTTATGGTGATCACGTGTTATGTTCATGGAGGTAAGGGTTTTAAATAGATCTCGCTTAATATAAACTCTTTGAGCAGTACACTGCATCTTCGATACGGATGGGATCCCGTGCCAAAGTGATAGCATGCGCCACGTGCGTGATGTGTGCGAAGGAATTTGTAATAGAATGACACATTTTTCATATTATTGCAAATATAGGGTTTTGGTTTTTGGTGAAGACGGGACAGGCTCTGCTGATGAGTCCAAAAGGACGAAACGCATCCAGGGATGGTCTCGTCAAATTATGGGAAGGATGCTTTTACTATTTGCAATACTATTACTTTGTGAAATAACCACGCCATTCGTGTAAACATGCATATAAAGCGCGTAGATTGCCTTTATAACTCAATAAATCAGTTTGACAGTTACTTTAAAAAAGTAACTTGTCCACCACTATCTGGAACTACATTGTACGTGCCTTCAAATCGACATCACAGTTCTGAAGCATTTTTCTTGTAAGATTTACTTCAAAAAGAACAATGTACCATGTAACCAAGTACAGCTTAAAGTTAAATTCGCTTGTTGCAACTGAAAGTCCGTACGCTTCAGCACGGCAATTATTTCCAGACGAACCCACAAATCTTTTGTGATCCAAGATTCCCGTCGCAACGTCATACAAGTTAGCTAGATTGTATTTCAGTGGTTTCCAAGCGTTAATAAGACTTCTCCATCTTGTATCGCTTCAAGGCTTGCCAGTGATACCACGTTGCACATGCCGCTACAAAGCTTCCGACGCTCGGTCGAACCTGAGAAATAATTGTAATTTTTTTCCGCCAGATTGAAAAACCTTGTCGCTTCTAGGCAGGATTTAGCAGCGTCATTCGCAACCAAGTTCAAGGAATGTGAATGGAATGCACAAAAAATGCCCTTGGGTTGATGTTCAGTACTCTGTTTTGTACACCATTTACTGTACCTCTCATATTGCTCCCATTGTCACAACTGGCCGCTCAGATTGTCAATTGATAAACCCATTTGCTCAAGTTCACGCAAAAATGTTTCCGTTAGAAAAGCACATGTTGTCTCTTGCAGTTGAACAAATTTTAGAAAATGTTCTTTTGTTTAGACCTGGGGTTGGCAAACGGCGGCTTGCGAGCCGCATGCAGCTTTTTAAGTCCTTGACTGCGGCTTTTTTGACTCCTGCTGTTTTCGTGTACGGTGACGTATTGCGGAGATGTGCGACAGGGCTGCCACTCGTAAAAATTTTTGGTTAGCTGTGGGGAATGGGAAATCCCTACAGAATTTTTTGTTGTGCGTAGGTATTTTTTCGTAAATTGTGATGAAAAGTTGAGATTTTCCAGTTTTTTTAATTTACGCCCAGAAACACCCGGTTTTTGTGCAGCTGGACAGCAACATAGACGCCAATTTTGCGAATTTATCCCAAGGTCACATGTCGAACTTTAAAAAAAAGTTACCCTGTGTTGCTGGCAGACAAAGGTGGGCTCAAATGTTGCGATCACGTCATCAGAGCGGTTGATTTTCAAAAAAAACGGTCTTCATGTTAATTTTGGCATATGAGGTGTCAGGCTCTTGGGATGTCATCTTGGGATTATACAAGGTCAAAGCTGGAATTTGGTAAAATCAGGAGTGGCAGCGCTGCTTCATAGTCTTGAGATTTTGTTTACTATCTCTATGTTATTGGAAGCAGTGTAAGGACATGTAGAGATTTCTGACCTTTTGCAGCAGGGTTTTTGAAAATTTTGGGTGACAGCACTGGTGTGCAATCTGCTGCGCGACACGTTAAGTTTTGTGGCAGGCGAAAGAGAAGTAATTTTGGGCTTTGAAAATGATGGTCTCCAAAAAAAAAGGTCATCATCTCCTAGTTAGACGGAAAGTGCTTCAATCGAAACTAAAAATTGCGTAGCGACTCTTTCAGTGATGACGTCTATTGTTTTTGGCTTGTAAGTACGGCAAGTGTCGCCACTCCTGGCCTAGACATTCTCTTCAGCAATCTCTCGGTGGTTACTCTTACGCTAACAAATCGCACAATTTTTAAGATGTGTTTCACAGGGCTAATGTGTGGCGTATCATCTAAAATAATTGAAAAGCACTCGGCTAAGTTTGCTTTAGCGAAAAGTTTTTCCTTGATGGAATTAGCAAAAAGGGATATTAAGACGTTTTGTATTTCCTTTTTCCAGATAGCTAACCATCATTTCCTTATGAACTTTTGCGCAAACGATCGTTCATAGGACGATCGAACAAAGTCAAATATTTCAAAAACTTCAACAAGTTTCTATTATCAACACAATGCAACTCCTAATTTGCGCCTCAAGATGCCAGGTTTTGCATGGCAAAAACTGTCACCAAAGCAATCAAACATTCTAATATTTGTCTGGAGTACTTCTCTTCTTCCTGGATTTGCCGCCGATTAACATTACCGATTGCTTCACCCTTCCATGATCTTAGTTCAAATTCTCACCACGTTTGAAAGTTTTCTAGATGTCTGTAATTTTTCTTGTGAAAAAAAATTGCTCCAGTATTTATGCAGTCTTTTGAACCGCCATCTTGCAGAGTTGACATATTTAAATTTTCGCTCAACATATTTCAACATAGGCAGAAAACAGCATCGTTTGTCAAAGAATACAGGAGTCACTCATGACAAACTTCCTCCACATTCATTAACCGCCTCTTGTACTGCTCAATCAAAACCCTTCATCATTTTTTGTCTTTGGGAAAGTCATGTGATTAAACCTACTTTGCACCTTCAACTAACGTTTGTCACACGCGTTTGCTAAGTAGTTTGACAATTTACCAGGGTCACTGAGGTCAAAGCATCAGCAATGTCGGGACAAGTGCTGCTGTTACGTCTATCATCATTTTCCTGCTCAACTTCATTTTTTATTATTTCTTCAGTGCCAAGTTTCTGTTGTATTTCTATACTATCTTGCTCTTTTGTCGTATCATTTTCGCTAGTTGCAACAACAACGTGGCCATTGCTACTGCGGTAATGCTGTTAATTATTTGCTTTCCGTTTCTCGCTAAGGGTAATTCTTGCGTCATCAGAAAGAAAGGCGCTTTCTTTGTCTTTTTTGTGCGGAAGTGGAAGGCAATAACCGCTCGGCTATTTGAAGTTTTGTTCTTTTTAACGATACACAATATGTGTTGAGAGGAGCCCTGCATTAGTTAGTAAAGTTCTCATTTAGGTTTGACTTTTGAGCTTATATTTATCTCATGCTATTTAATTTCAGAAAACCGTTCCCGCTACAAGGAACGCGTTATACCGAGCAAGGAGTTCAGATTGCAAACTATTTTAGAATTTAGGCAGCAGTAGTTATCATAAGCTTCCTGCTCTTCATTGTCATGCAGACTGCTACAAAAAAATTTTAAAATAGTTCTAGATTATTTAGCTTCTTTTTTCTCTCTGCTTTCCGCTTTCAATATTGAGAAACAGAAGGTCATTTTTTGCGATTCGGTCGGTTTTAGCCTCAGACACTTTAGTTGAGAAATTGAACAGTATATAATTGAAAATTATTGATTTATGAAAAAACTTTTTGTTAGGATGAATTTTGTGAGCCCCAACCTAATTTGCGGCCACTAAGTTCAGAGCTGAAATCAAGTACCGCAATCCATACCAGTATGCTGTTACTGGAGCTACTACTTTCAATTTATCAACTCATCCACCATTACTATGCTAAAGGATGCAATTTCGGTCAATTAGCTTCACATAATTTATAACTTGTAGCTTATAAACTTCAAATAATTAGAATCAAGAAACGTTGCGTTTTGGGTTAAAACATTGTCTTAACATCTACCGTATTCTGAGGAAGCTTACCGGCTACTAAGGAAAGCGAAATAACTAAAACTGTGAATAACAATTGCGTGTTTTTTACAGCTTGAGTCAATTAATAAGGACACGACTATAATTGTTCATAATAAAATCCGGTGTTCATAACTTGCGTGAGCACCTTGATTCTTCAGCACTTCTTTCACACGCTTTGACATCGAATGAACAAGCATTTTGCAATTTTCTTCAAACTATACCAAACTTGAATTACGGCCTCTATGAGCTTGGTTTTTGCAGTGCAATCAAATTTTAGAAACGAGATTTCAAAATTGACCAAATATTTTCTCTTGAGTTGAGGTCGGGTGAGTTTCCCCGCCAGTCTAAAACATTTCTCGCAGCTTCATTGAAAACTTTCTTCACTAACTTGGACGCATGGCATGGACCGAGATCTTATTGGAATGCCAGTAGCCCTTTGCATATCACAAGAGATTGCTCGTCTGGTTATTTTGGTGTAGCAAGCTGAGTACACCATTTCCTCAATCGGGGTTAATGTTCTCACAATAGAAAAGCTAAAACGACCCAGAGCATTTTCCGGGAGTGTTTCACCGTTCGATTAAAGTGCATTGAACTCAACTTCTCTCCCTCATTGATTCTTACATACTGGCTGTGCCATCCTTACTCAAATAATAAGTTTCATCCAAAAATAAAACTTTTTCCAGTCGACTATGGATCAATTCTTGTACTTCTTTGCCAACACTAACCGTTTTTGCTTGATTGTTTCGGTGAGAAGTGGTTTCTTCAGGGGTTTTCTGGCTTTTCTTCCAACCTCTAGCAATGGACAACCCACAGAAATAGCATTTATTTGTACCCTAGAGTGTTGCAAATTCTTTTGTAGGTCAAAACTGCTCTTCCTTTAATCAAGCTTACTGTTTCTTATAAGAAAAGCATCGTCTCTCGGAGTCATTTTCCGTTTTCTTCCATATGTTTCCTTACGGTTGGGGGTAAAAGAGCCCATTTCTGCCGGTTGCTTAATGATCCGAGATAATGTTTTTGACTCACAACTACTGTGCTGTTTTTGACTCACTCAGCTTGCAACATTTCTCTGTGTGTATTCGTTATGCTCAGCAAGAGTTATGATAGGACTATGCTTCTTTGACGTGATATTGGCCATATCGACAGACTATAATCAAGCCTTACGCAACTCAGTTACAAACAGAATAATATATTCTTTCATAAGTAACTATATATTTAAAAAAAATTTTTTGACGTCATAATATCATATTGTTCTGCAATGGCATACTCTAGAATTTTTGTTAACGTAAGTTATGTCAATAACAAAGTTTATTTGCTGTTGAGAAAAGAAATTAAGGTGCATAACAAAATTACTGAAAAACAAGGCTTGAGTCAATTAATATGGACACGACTATATGCATGTTTGTCATATCAATACGCTGACAAACGAAAAATGCCTGCTACATTGAACAATGTCCAAGTCGTAAACACGATTATGAAGTAACATAGCTTGTTCATAAAGACAAAATGTGAAATCTACCTCATTTTATAACTACACTTAATATTGATATGAATAATTTAAACCAAAGAGAAATACCAAAATTTGATACGTAAGATGAGTACAATTTTATTCAAAGAAAAATAATTTTAAAAAAGTAGTAAATTAAGTTCTGCGCCTTCTGAAAGCTGCACCTTAGAGAGTTGCCTAGTCAACGCGCCGGCCCTGCTTTTCGCAACTGTGTTTAGCTTATAGTTTGTGTTAATTGAAAAGGGCTTTAAGTTCCCTTTAATCTAGGCATGGTGCCGTTGAGCAGACTGCGGGGAAAAAAGAACGAAACAACTTTGAAATTGACGCGAAGTATTGAAATGTCTAAAAATCAAAAAACTTTGACATCAAAATTTACGAATGGTATCGAAAAGCTAAAAATTGCGTATCTTTGCGCAATTTTGGTCATCTTAAGTTTGTATCTAATGAAAAGTGCATTAAGTTCCCTTTAATGTATGTGTGGTGCCGTTGAGCAAGCTGGGTGGAAAAATAAACAGAGCGGCTTTCAACTTGACGCGAAATATTGAAAAAACACAAAAATCATAAAACGGTTAGGCTACACCACAAATTTACGAAGCACAACGAGAAGTTTAAAATTGCGAATTTTTTCGCAACTTTTTTCACCTTAAGATCAAATTTGCTGGGAATCGCATTAAGCTTACTTCGATCGAGGCATGGTGCTGCTAAGCAGACTGCGTGGCAAATAAACAGAATGACTTTGAGCTTAATGTGAAATATCGAAAAGTGGAAAAACTTGGACTTCAGAAATTATGAACAACACCAAAACCTTAAAAATTGAGGATCTTTTCACTACTTGTCCACTTTTTATAGATTTCGGTGTACAAGTTTTTGCAGTTTTTGAAATTTTGCGTCAAGTGCAAAGTCGTTCCATTCATGTTCCAACTCAATCTACTCAACGACACCATAAGTCGATCGAAGGCAACTTAATGCTTTTTTCAGCGATCGTAAAAATGAACAAAGTAGTGGAAAGATTCGCAATTTAGCTTTTTGATGCCGTTTAGAGTTGTTGGTGTCTAAATTTTTCCAATTTTTGATATTTTGCGTCAAGTTTAAAGTCGCTCTGTTTTTTTCGCAAGCAGTCTGCTCAAAGACACCATGCAAGGGAAATTTGAGGCTCATCGCAGCAAATGTGCAGCAAACATAAACATAAGGTGACACCCTTGCGGACAGATTGCACTGGCCAACAAAAAAAAATGTCATGGTGCCAAAGACGTTGTAACTGTTTTTACCTAATTTGAGGGCGCTGCTTCCAGAAATGCTCTCACTTTTTCTCTATCAGGTCTAGTTTTTCTGCTATGGTATACCCCTCTCTGTAGGAGGGCGATAGCTACAATAAAGACAGGCAAATCGAAGAAACAATATTTTTTTGTAACTTTGTGGCACATATTCATGGAATCACACCATAATATTTACAACTAAAGCTGGAAGTTGTAAAAAATGCTAAGCATAGACATCATCAATCATAAATTGACCTTTTACTGATTTTCTAGAATGGAAGACTCCAGCATCATCGCGCTTGATATACCAACAGTAGTTTGCAAGCGTGGTGGCATCCCAACGACCTTAATAGCGAACTTCCATGTTGCTGATGTCTTGATGGAAGCGTTCCCCTTGCTCGTCGTTCACATCACCTAGATTTTTTGGAAAACAGGCAAGATGGCTGTGCAAATAATGTAACTTGATGGTCATATTTGCACCCAGTTGATTGAGACTTGTGAGTAATGTTTCAACAAGCTCTTTGTAGTTGGGGGCATTTGCTTTTCCCAAGAAGAATTTTACTACATTCATAAACGCCGTCCAGGCACTCAATTTTGCAGGATTTATAAAATTACAGAAATTTGCGTCATTCATTAACTTTCGAATCTGGGGTCCATCAAAAATTCCAGCTTTTAATTTTTCTATGGTTAGGTCTGGAAATTTTATGCAAATATATTTGAAACAGTCGCCATCTTTCTCAAGAGTCTTCACAAACTGTTTCATGATGCCAAGCTTTACGTAAGGAGGAAGAAACACAATTTTGGAACGCCCCACCAAAGAAGGAGCCAGAACACTGAGAGAGCCAAGATAGCTCACCGTGCACAGGCCAATCTTATTTTATCCGGTGCTTTGTTCTTACCCTGCTGCCCCACAAACCAATAAGCAAGGAAATTTTGTCGGGCTACCTTGCATCCCGAGGAGAAACCCAACCACTTTCAAATCGACCTATATGATCCATTGGTGCTGTCTGTATGTAAATTTTTCCAGAACAAATTTGATTTTATCATATTTTTTTTTGAGGGTCGTTGAATGGCCTAGAAGAACTGATCCATATAAGTTGCCTTTGTGAAGAAGACCACATTTTAAACTTCTTTTGGGACTGTCTGTAAAAAGGCGCCAATTTTGAGGATCATACTGTTGGACACCAAGCAGTCGCAGCAGGCCGGCAACGTCGTTGCAATATACTATGTCCCTTTCCTGAGTGAAATATGACAAGAATTGAATAAGGCGTTTTCTATAGAAGGTTATGAGAGTTCCAGGCTGAAGCAGATTTTTTTCTTTGAGTCTTGAATGTGGAAGTTTAGAAGATTCTTTGGAAAGGTTGAGATCTCTTGTCAGATCATTAAGTTCTCCTTGAGAAAAAAGTTGTGGTAGTGAAGAAGGAGGAAAATCGACATCTGAAACAGTGTCTTCACTACTGTCAATGGACAAAACGAAGGCTGGGTCTTCTTCAGAACCAGGCAATTCCAATTCGGGCAAGCCTTGGAACACTGGAACAGGAATTTCATTGCAGTATGGAATTGGCCTAATTGCAGACTCGAGTTTTGGATAAACTAACGAATTCGTGTTCTTCCTGTTGATTCCCTTCGTGTTGACTGCACAGAAGTAGCAGTCATGGAAATGGTTTTTCGGTTCACGCCAGACTATTGGAATACCAAAGCGGAGTGACTTTCTATCCTTTTTTTCCACTGTCGAAGATGCTCAACACATTGCTTGCATACAATATATTGCATACAATATGGGGTGCCCATGCCTTATCTTGATCACCCAGCATTACTTTGAAGTAAGCCAAATAAGCACACAATTTTTCGAGCATGAATGTATTGCCACAGGTTGATAGACTAATATAATGCTTATTCGGTTTAATAATGTTTAATACGAATGAAATCAAGCATCATTTTTGTTGTTTTGATAGTACAATTAAATTGTTTTTACTCTCTATTCCTTTGGTAGTCTCATGGATGTATACAACATCCGAAAAAATGAAGACTTCGTAAATTAATTAAACAAAATAATTTATTCTCTCTATTCCTTTGTTAATCTCGTGGTTGCATAAAATATCTGAAAAATCTTAAATAATCAAAGATTAATAAGCAAATTAATTAAACAAAATAATAAAAAAAATATATATTACAAGATATAAAATTAAAAACGTCGTTACTTATGCTGCACCCTGTGTATTCTGGTAGAGTTCTAATACAGCCAGCTTTGCAGTATTGTCCACAAAATTCTGCCAGAATCAAAGTGCCGGTACCAACATTTGTAACAGCTGCATTTACGGTTTAGTTTTTTCTTTGCCAGAATTATGACAGGGTGCAAAGTGCTGATTCATTAGGATAGTAGTCTGCGAATATACATGTAGGAACTGGGCAGCACAATTTAACTAGATGATGATCGTGTTGGTTTCCACTAACCTACTCGGTGTACAAGATTAGTATATTTTTTATCTAGCTGGTCAAGGTCGTAGCTGTATTGTGTAGGCCAACTAATAAGAAGGTAGGCCTACACTAAGAGTATACCAGTATACATCTTTCATTACGAATAAGTGAGAAGTTGTACTTCAATTTCGGGTATGTTGTTCATTTACGAATGAAACGAACATAATAACAAAATTTGAAGGCTCTAGGTATTGTGTCGAGTGTAGGCTAAAATTGACTGTCATTACTGTCTTTTGTCTGGCTGATATTTTTGCATTAAGTTACAGAATATCTGTACGTTTTAATTAAGGTTAAAATTTGGTTTAAAAACGAATTGCTAATGTTAATAAATTGTGTATGTGTTATTCCCATGTGTTTGAAGCAAGCATTGCATACCTACCCCCTGGCACTTACCCCCCCAAGAACAATTACCCCCCCCCTATATAGTATAAAATAGAGATAAGCTAATATGGGTTCCAGGACACTTACCCCCGATCTGTACAGTCATATACCCCCTGGGCACTCCTATCCTAACCCCAACCCTAACCCAAGAGTCCAGGGGTTAACTAGCCTGTTACCGTAAGGTATATAACCAGGGTAAATGTTCTAGGAGGGTATGTTGCCTATGGGGTAAGTGCCCAAGAGGTAAATATGACTGGAGGTAAATTTCCGGGGGATAATTGGCCTTTTACCATTGGAGAAAATGCTTGAAGTAACCATAACTGTAATTCCTTACTCTAACTCTAGCTCTGAACCCAATTCTAACGCTGCATTGCTGATTGGCAAATTCTCCTTTCAGTAGTATCCAATTCCACATTTTTAGCAATGCAGCCGATTCCTTAGTAGACGACACATGGTTTCAAATAATTGATAACAAAAAAAAGGCTTTTGATGCCAAATAGGGCAAATTCGAGATCAAAAGACAGCTTGCGCCAACAATTTGGGCAAAATTTGGAATTGACTTGGACGCTGCAAGTATCCACAAGCTTTCAAAGAGTGTTGCTAAAAAAAAATTAGGAAGCCACTGTTCTAGCACAGTGTTTCCCAACCTTTTCCATATTGTGGCTCAGTTTTTTCTGACACGCAATTGCTGACGGACCACTATGTTGCTTTCCAACATAAAGAGTTTTTTTTGGAATTTAAGAAACAATTTTGTTACCAATTTTGTACCATATCTCAGAGTTTTCAAAGTTGATGATCTTTTTTAACTTCAACAAAACTACGTTTTTGCCCATTTTGGCAGGCAGACCACTTTTGTGAAGATTAAGTTTATGAAACCGATTTCGAAAAGCTTTGCAGCTCATTAAAAAAGAAGTTTGTGGATCATTAATCGGTGGTAGCCCACAGTCTGGAAAGCGCTGTTATAGTACAAACGTCAGAACAATTTCTCTTGACCAGAGGATGAAAATATATGCCTGTCGGCCAAAACTCATTTTGTGTAGAGTTACGTTGTATACTGGCAGCATTAACTAAGGCCCAGCTTCGTTTCTGACATTGTTTTATATGAGTTTATGACCAAAAAACGAAGCGGTTTACACACATGTGTTGCATTTGCTGCATGCACGTGCATGTGAAATGCTGTTTTACTGCCCTATATATTTTGCTAAATGTGATTAATATCACGAGCTGTGAAATTTTTGACCCATTTTACTGTACTTTATCTGCTCTTCCGATCTGCCGGGATATAACTTTTATTTAGGTTATTTTGGGTACATTCGTACGTGCGATGTGCATTATTTATCATTACTGCCATTAACAGGTCTTTTTTAATGGTACTGCGAAGTGTAAGTGTTCGTTTGTTTTTCCCAAATTCAAAATGTTACAGCAGCAATGTTTTGCAGTACAAAATGTTTTGTATAAAGTTGTTTTTCACATTTTTGAGTCTAAAAGTTTTTTAGTTTTAGTTTCTTAAGACCTGAAACTAGGATGCCACACTGCTTGTTAAAGAATAGCATTAGCATAGTTCATACAGTTCATAGTTCTTTAGCTAGTAATAGTGATATCCAATTAAATTAGGGTGTTGTGGCACCTTGATACTTAGTTATGATTTTTGTGTTTTATGTGTGTTTTTAAACCTTTGACTAAAGATCATCCGTTGGGCAGGCTTTTGTTGCAATAAGATTGTGAGAAATTTGCATTTATTTTTAACAAAAGTCGCCGTAAAAAGTTGCATTTACTAACTGCTCTATTCCGTAAACCAGTGGTTCTCAAATTTTTTGCTGTCTGGACGCACTTTTCAATACTACAAATAATTACAGGCGCTCCATGTACTAGGACCCCTTGATGAATTTGAAGGAAGATAGATGTTCACCAAAAGAAAAAAAAAGTCAACATCCTGGCTGGCAGAAGCGAAGCCAACGTAAGCTGTCACATTGACACCGTACGTGTGGCAAAACGAAATGACTGGACGAAAAACACGTTAAAGACTTTTTTTAGAGATCAGCCCCATCCTGCAATGATATTGGTGGTGCATAGATAGCGTCGTAGATGACATCGAGACGCAGCTAATCTGTCACACAGCTCTTTGTCATGCAAATCATAGAGAATAGAACCATACTGAAATGGTTTTGTAGCATGTTTATGAAATCACACTTTTACGTTTTGCGCAATACTGGATGAAAATTGTAGAAAAAAGTTGCGTGGAAAAAAGAAAAAGCTGCAATATAAAATTCCTGGAAACAGCTTAAAACATCGTACCACATAAATTCTGAGTATTAAGGAAAACGTCGGAAGCTGTAAAAAAAGTTGCTAAAGTTGCAAAAACTAGCTCTAATAATTAGTTTCCATTATGTTCAATTGCGTAATTTTGTAATCCTTTGTCTTGGCTGATCGGCGGCGATGGGAAGGGATCTCGCCTTTGAGATGTTTTGGAATAAGTAGATTGCGTTCGCTTGGCTAAAACGCCATCATTGTAAAATAAGTATATTTCTGATAAATAGCTGCGGTCATAACGCTTCATGTACTGTTGGAATTACTGTTTAAAATTTTGATATAACGGCAACAAATCGTAGACCTTCGCAAAAAAACTCACCAAACAAAACAGAGACATAGCGCCCCAAATATTTTTGGCTCTCTTGAAATTGTTGTTGTTGTGATTACCCCTCTTCCTCGTGATGGAGGTACGGCACGAACGGCAGTTCAGGTTCATGCCGTCAACCTAATTGATATTAGGCTAGGGGAAAGATGGCAGCCCATTTCGATCCAGTCACGAGTGACTGGTAGCCCCACCACCAACAAGGCGGACTGCCACTGGTGAGTACCCAAGAGTCTCCTTTTACAAAATGCTGGGTTAGCAACTTCACAATTGTGACCCGGTGAAGTACGGTAGGGCCACCTGTCTGCCACATAAAGGTGGAGGCGCCCCGTTAAGTGCCTTGCCCAAGGACACAAACAAGCAAGCTTGCCGGCTTGTTCTCCACACTATCCCTTTTTTATGCTGAGCGCCAAGCAGGGAAGCTGTAAATACTATTTCTAAAGTCTTTTGGTATGGCTCGACTTAGGCAATGAACCCCAAGTCTACTGACTGCGAAGCGGACGCTCTAATCACTACGCCATCGCCCCAGTATCTCTTGAAATTCGCTTCTGGGTACGTTAATGGCTTCTGGGTTATGCCAGCCTATCACCTAAACTTCAGAAGCTTTCAAGCGTGAGGTCTTCAGTATCACACTAATGCTATGCTGCCAAACAAATGGATTTCGTTATGAACTGTTACCACCTCAAAATTGATTTAATAAGCGATGTTAAGCACGTCACAGGCTAACGCAATATGTGGAATTTAGAAATTCATGACCAGTTTCGTTCCTGTTAAAACTCATTAGATGGACTCAGGTATCAATCCAATGACCGAATGGACAGGTTACTTGTTAAACGAGCGCCAGGGTCCACCCGACCATCGGGTCGCACATCAGATGCTGTTTAATATAAGCTACATCAACGCACGCTCACTAGTGCCAGCTTGATGCAAGATATGCTAGGACCGGCATGGCGAAGCACTGACCCACCACTGGCAATAGAGCGACCCACTTGTAGATTCGTTATTACGGTACCAGTCTTTTTAATTTTTCGGGAAAACCTTTTTTTAGAGATTGAGCCGCAAAATTTGGCCGAGGTAGAAGTGAAGACCTTTTTGTTTGAAATTCAGCTGCAATAGCTAGGGTAACTGGGCGTTGTCAAAGATAAATACCTTTTTTAGAGAATCCGCCACAAAGTTGTTAAGTCTATGATCCACTTTTCTTTTTTTTCTACAATAAAATCCCATTTGTGACCCATTTAATTAAAAAGTTTTGCCATCTCCGTGCCAGCCAGGAAATCCAGCCAAGCAAGTGCTTGTGTGAAGTGATAAATCAAATTTCACAATGCTGACGTTAGCCTAATATTAGAAATTAATTCAATAAGTAATGGCATGCACGTTTAAGGCTAACGCAATCTGTTAAAAATACCATTTTCATCACCGGTTGCGTTTCTGTTAGAACTCGTCAGATCCCCTTGCATAGTGCTTCTCAGCCTTTTCGGGAATGTGGCCCATTTTCAAATTATAGAGAGGTCTGTGGCCCAGTTGCGTTGTATTTTTCGAACTTCAGTGATGTTCTCCTTATTAGTTGAAATAAAGATAACAAGCCTTGGCCCACCCAACTTACGTGCTGTGGCCCACCGGTTCAGAGACACTGGGCCTAGCACATCTCGCATCTAGCTGGCACTAGTGGGCGTGCGTTGATATAGCTTAAATTAAACAGAGTCTGAGATTGAGCCGATAGTCGGGTGGACTATGGCGTTCGTTTAACGAGTAACTGTCCGTGAGGTCATTGGTTCGATACCTGAGTCCATCTGACCAGTTTTGACAGAAACAAAACTGGTCATGGAAGTGGTATTTTTCAACAGATATCGTTTGCCTGTAGCGTGCCTGCAACACTCATTGAATTATTTTCTAATACCAGGCTGAAACCAGCATCTTGAAATTTTGGTTTGCTAGTGATTAAGTTGGTACTAATCTGTAGCTAAATCAACTGGTTAGGGTATAACAGAAGTAAGCAAATTGAAAAACGCGCACATTACAAAAGTGAAATCCTGACTTTCCCATTGATCACGAAATATAAAAAAGCGTTATAATATACCCCAAATCCTCACTGTTTAACACCATTAAAAAAGTGACGAAAACAAATATGCAAGTGGAAAATTCATTTGGCCCGCCGAGATCCTGCAAACCTTACTTCCGGCCCGCGACTAAAAAAAGATGGCCGACCCTATTTTAATCTTTTTATTGCATATAAAAACAAGTTTGAAATTGTTTGATGTTAAAACTGATTAGCACTGTGCTTTTACATTTGTGGCTCTAACACTTTTTGTTTCGACAAAACATTTTTGATAACTGCCAAAGCAATTGCACTACCAAATTTGTGTTCAGATAATTGTATTTTCTTTTAGAAGCATTTGTATTCTATATGGCCGCTTTTCAAGGTATACGTTTTTGTCTAGTTTTGTAGATTTTTTGCTCTCATGCTTTTTTGTGCGAAAATGTTTGTCCGCTTGAATATTTGTATGTTGCTTTACACTGCATGTCATGGGTGGCCAAACTGCGGCTCTTTTGACGCTTGTATTTTTGTACAATGATGTAGGGTAGGGGTGCGCAACCTACTGTGTGCCACATTAAGTTTTGGGGCCGATGGAATGGTGCAAATGCCTGATCTCGTGCTTTGAAAATGATGATCTTCAAAAAAAAAGAGATCATCACCCTCTGTCAGGACGGAAAACGTGTCGATTCAAACAAACTAAGGATTGCGTAGCGGCTGTTTCAATGATGGCCTCTATCGTTTTTGGCTCTTTATTGCGGCAAGTGTGGCCACCCCTGGTATATGTTGTTGTTCGAACATCCGATTTTCTCCGCAAAGTACGTACCAAAAGCGTAGGCATATTTGGAGAGTTTTTTGACAATACCGGATGTTTACACAACAAGGCACACTCTCATAAATATCCAACCGGATAAAAATTTCCGCACAAGAATGCTTGAGAGTAAAAAACCTGCAAAACCAGACTAACATTGTACGAAAACGTATTCTATGTACGCCATCTTAAAGAGCATTTTTTTCTGTCTGATTTTGTGTCTGCGTGTGTATATTTTATTTCCTCCGAAACTACTGGGCATACAACCATGAAACTTGGCACGATTGATTGTCACTACAGGGTAAATGTCATTGGGGGGGTTCGTGCGTCATGATGATGTCACAATTGAAGATGAATTTTTTTAATTTGCACTTCTTGACTGACGAAAACGGTTTTTCCTCAAACGAAATCCAGCACCCGACTTATCAACTTCAAAAACTTTCTCATTTCAAGGAAGTAAGATGACGTCATACTACACGATTACCGTAAAATTTGTTTTCTTTAGTTTCTTGAAAAATACTAACCTTAGGAACCCCATTGGAAACCGTAGAAACGCCGTTGAAACCTGTTTCCAAAGATATTAATTGCGCGCTTCCGATCAAAATAATTCTCTGGCGATTCAAACTTCGTAAACAATACTACAAGCGATTAAGCACGTAAGCGTTTTTTAAGCATGTTTTTTTTAACTCTTCAAAAAAGCACAACTTTGTCATGATGTTAAGTAAGATCACAATACTGTCTGACACCGCTTCAGTGAAAACAGCAGCAAGTAGCAGACATTCTTATCGTCCACCACCATTTTGGAGGCAAAGGTAAACAGTAAAGCCCATTACTTGGATGCTACTTGTCGCAGTTCAAGGATATAATGCAATATTTACGCACCGATTTAAATCTGGTTTTTGCTAATGATGTATCAAAACGGAATTGTTGTTGGACTTCACGTTGGAATACCTTTTTAGTACGGTCGTGTCCCGCGCCAGAGTAGTTGTAAACCCTACAACATTTTTATCACGTCTTGCACAGTGGAACGAAATGCCGGGTTCTAAGGTGGATTTTTTGAGGATTTAAAAAAAATCATCCTTTCTTTCGCACAAAAAACTCGTCGATAGGTTATCCACTTAATCCGTGACCTAACTGATCGTAATAACTAAACTGTAGATGCTGGACTAGACTGTAGATCTTTCGGACATCACTGGCATGCAGGTCATTTCTTGGTTCAAACTTGATTTCGTGGTACGCTTTTTTTCACATTTCCGTTCTCTTATTGGAAGAAACAAACAGAATTCATAAAATACTACAAAGTTTTTGCGTAAGACCCATCTCAAATAAAAGTACAACGATTGTAATTAGGGGCATGTATGCGATGCTACCATTTATACCAACTTTTCGTTCGTTTAGTGAAGCCGGTTGAATTGATATTTTTAATCCGACATAATTGACTGGTGGCCTTGCCGGGCGACGCCGGCGGAGCCGGTTAGTAAACCTATAAATTTTTATGTGGCTGTCCTTTTAGAGCAATGGTTTTGAAACTAAACTTCTTTTGTTTGTTTCAAATAATGGCGAATCCCCTCCCCAATAGTCTTTTCCTATGTTTGGAAGTTAATTTATGGTGAGAGAGCAATATAGTGTCGTTTTCGAGATTTACTTATGTCGAGACCCTTAAAATTAGTCTACCTCGAAAACTAAAGGCTGTTCCAAATTTCTTGAAAATGTTTCACGGACCCTAGTTTAAGAATCACTGCTTTAGCAGCAACTTGACAATTTGCGGTAGGTCTAATTTGTAAAATTGCCCATTCATTTATCATGATTTTGCTCTGTGAAAGATCAATATTCATTTATACCAGTGGTTTTCAACCTGGGGGTCGCGACCCCCATAGGGGTCATCAGGCATTTTTCTAGGGGTCGCGAGAGCTTTAGGGGTTTTAACTATGTATCAGCATTGCTGCTTTGATTACGCGTTTGGTTTTATTACGCGATAATGCTCATTGTATACGCTCAGCAGTAGCAATCTAGCAGTAATCTTTCTTACCAAGCAGGGTATTTTTGTAAAGCTGAAGAATATTAAGCAAAAATAATAATAATAATGCTACTAACAATTGCTGTGCTGGAGAGTAAGCCCAAGTGTTTTTTAGGTTCATAGTTAGTTGTACGACGCTAAATTTTCTGTGATGAGTCGTTTTTTGCGAAGGAAATTGCAAGAAGTTGTTGGCAATGAGGGAAATTATATAAATGAATGATTTTTTACTTTCATACAAATAAAAATATATACTTCTTTTTATCTAAAAATATAGCATTACTTAGTTATAGACCTAATAAATCGAGCTGAGCCCGAGTGCCGGAGTCGCCTCTGCTTATTAGCAATTTTGAGCAAAACTTGAACAATGTTATTTGATTCAATGTTATCATTTTAGGTTACCCGTATTAAAAACTTAGCAAGTGAGGTTTTCTTTAAGATATTATGGCAAAAAAGCGCAGCTACTCAGATTCATTTCTCAAGTATGGATTTGTCAGTATCGTCGATCAAGGCATTGAAAAACCGCAGTGTGTACTATGCATGAAAATTCTTTCGCCTGAATCCATGAAACCATCAAAACTCAAAAGGCATTTAGAAACGAAACACACTGACTGCAAAGACAAAGACTTATCATTTTTTGAGCGAAAGGCAAATTGTGTAAAGCGGTCTCGAATGGATAGCTCTGGAGTTTTCCAGCAACAAAATCGAGCTGCTGTTGAAGCAACCTTTGTAGTATCATTGCGAATTGCTAAGGCCAAGAAGCCACGTACAATTGCTGAGCAGTTGATACTGCCATGCGCGAAAGATATTAATCGCATATTAATTGGAAAGGAAGCAGAGAGCAAGCTGAGTGTACTATCTCTCTCGGATTGCGCAGTGCAACGTAGGATTTCTGTGATGTCTGAGGACATCAGGAGTCAAGTCATTGATCAAATGAAGTCAGCTGGCTCGTTTGCTCTGCAGTTGGACGAGTCCACAGATATTTCATCCTGTGCACAACTTATTGCATTCGTACGTTACGTTCACAATGGAGCGTTCAAAGATGAGTTTCTGTGCATTTTAGATCTGCCGTCCAGAACACGCGGAGAAGATATTTTTAAGACTATTGATACTTTTTTCAAGGCAAATGATATTAAATGGGAACTGCTGTGTGGACTTTGTACGGATGGTGCTCCAGCCAGGTTAGGTCATAGCTCAGGGTTTTATGCACATGTTAAGAAAGTATCTCCAGTCTGTACTTTCATGCATTGTATGATACACCGTGAGGCCCTGGCTTCAAAGACGTTGGGACCAGAATTGACAGAAGTGCTGAGGCAAGTAATAAAACTCGTTAACACAGTAAAATCTAGTGCACTCAATACTCGCTTATTCCGACGCTTTTGTGAACAGATGGATGCAGATCACTATAATCTTCTCTACCACACAGAGGTACGATGGTTGTCAAAAGGCAACGTGCTCAAGCGGGTCTTTACTTTGCGGAACGAATTAAGGGATTTTTTTGAGCAGCAAAAGAAAGAAGACCTGGTCAAATTTTTGCATGAAGATGTGGTATCAATGGCCTACCTTGTCGACATTATTAGCAGACTAAACGAATTAAATCTTTCCTTGCAAGGACAAGACAAAACAATCGTCAATTTTATCGACGCACTTTCACCATTTCAGGCGCAACTTGGACTCTGGGAAAGAAAGATGACAATGGGCCAAATGGGAATGTTTCCTACCTTGAATGAATTTATTGAAGACGCCGAGGATGTGCGGCTTGATGACGATGTCAAATCGCAGATTATCAACAATCTTCTATCTCTTCGCTCTGAATTTGCAAAATATTTTCCGGACACAACAAGAGATGATTTGGTATTTGTTGGAAACCCATACCTTGTCTCAGACTCAGACGTTGTCAACATGTTCAGCGGAAATGATGCAACTCAAGAGGAATTTATAGCCCTAAAGATGACCCGACTGCGGAGGGTGCCTTCAAAGAGAAGTCTTTGCCTGCATATTGGTCAGCCATGCTAGCTTCGTATCCTAGAGTGGCAAGCACAGCGATTCGACTTTTGATGCCTTTTCCATCGACCTGGCTGTGTGAGGCAGGCTTCTCAGCGTTACTGGGAATAAAGAACAAGGCCAGGAATAAACTAATAGTAGAGCCAGATCTGAGATGTGCTCTGTCCACAACTGAGACACGCG
Organism: Trididemnum clinides; assembly: GCA_963675345.1. Lineage (NCBI taxonomy): Eukaryota > Metazoa > Chordata > Ascidiacea > Aplousobranchia > Didemnidae > Trididemnum > Trididemnum clinides. The sequence goes on from OY776287.1 coordinate 26,910,441, forward strand.
TTGCCAAGCTTGTCACCAAAATGCGACACCAGCCATCTCATTAGTGCAGCTGCCATGATGTGTATAAATTTATTGAGTCTTTCTTTAACAGGTGATATTACAATACTCGCGTTAGTCATTTTTAATGCTGCTAAGCATGCACAACTGCATTACATGTGTTTAATAATTCATAATTTTGGAAGGGGGTTGTTTGGTTATGTCGGATTGCAAAATGGGTCGCTGAATAAAAAAGGTTGAAAACCACTGATTTAGACATATACGTGGTTTATATTATATTCATTTAGACGTAAACATAGTTCACACAAAAGCTGAAATAAGCACGTAATTACCTAATAGTTCTTTTTTATCCAGCGAAGCAGAACGTTGTTTGTGAAAACTGGTTACCCAAGACAAGTTGACAAGCACCTTTTGCGATCTCTATAAAATTGCCATTCCCACTGTGACAAAGTCGGGGTGGCAAGAGTCACTCCCTCCCCACCAAGAAAAAATATTGGACAAAATAGGCTCGCTGGCAAGCGATGACATCAACACGACCGGCGATAAGCCATTGCCGCTCCGCTCGCAATTTTTTCCAGCTTGTCACATGTTGAAAGATCCAGTTCAACAACATCTTTTCTATATCGTTCTCTCGCTGTACCGTACGTGGTTGAGCTACAAATGGAGGCAACCGCTACCTGTCAATAAATCGCATGGTTTCAGAAGGCCTAAGTGTGCATTAACAATACAATGCCCTCTGCTTGACGGCTCTATGTAGCTTTGAAGTGACAGTGATTTGGTTTTCAATACGCTTCTATCCTAGTTATGAAAATTTCCGCCTCAACGAAAGTATTATAATCAAAGCCGAATTTAAAAGGGTGGGACGAGGAATTCAACAACTACTCGTTATTGGATTTAGAATTTTGAGGAAATTTGGCTCCTTTTGGTACGTCATGACAAAGGGTACAGCCTGGTTATTAAGGGTGATGAAAGTCCTTTCCCTTTCACCCGCGACACTGAGTCTAAAAAAGGGTAAAGATATTCTGTTTAGAAACATCCACCAAGTTTGCCTCAAAAAATGCCATTGTAGTTTAGGTCCCCTCCCTCCGTCCTTACCAAAATCCTGGTTGTGTGCATGTTTGATGGCTTCTTTTGCAAACTTTTCCTCCCTGATTTAAAACTGCTTCTAAATACGATCTTGATTTTACCTGCATATAGTTAAACTGTTTTAGTGATGAGCAGTGTCGAAGTCAAATCGACGTTGACGTGATTTTCGAGCATTACATTATCGGTAATAATGTAACCTCATAGATACAGTGAGTTCTTTGCCTATAATTTTAGGTCGCAAGATGTCATTTTAATTGAGGTCTTGCTGAAAGTTCACCGAGGAATAGAACTCGAGTCTTACGATTTTGAGGTGGCTGTTGATTTTTTGCACTAGTTGAGTGGCAATAAATATGTTTTTGGGCGCTTTTCAACTTAAACGGCTTTTAGCGCCAGAACATTCTTTGATGATGATTGAGTGAATTTTGCACCGTATATAAATGATGCACCACATTATCCTTTCGTTCAGCGCCTAGTAGGAGATCTGTGAAACCATTTTTAAAGTCTTTGATATGACTCAACAATGTAAATAAACTCACTGAGAGCGTCAATCAATAAATGAGTGAAGCCGCGAGTCTTCACGCTTTGCCTTTTTTTCGGGGATTTTAGCTAAATACCGCTAAGTGTGGGCAGTAGTTCAGTTGTAGCGCCAGTGGCGTATGACAGCAAACCTTGATATTTAGTCGTAAAAAAGGATGAGGTAGAGTGATTTTGAAATAGGTATGATCAATAAGGCGAGATTTCGTCGAGCAGCCAACTTACTAGTCGCGTAACATATAACAGGCTTGTCATTCACCATTGTGGTTATTAGTTTTAATAAGGGTAAAAACCAACGATGGATGTCCATAATTATTCTTTTTCATGTTCAAAATTAAAAGCTAAATAAATAAAAAAGCAGTGTCAATATTAATAGTAATTTAAATTTTACTGAGCGATTTGTTTTTAATGATAATTCCTTATCAGCAAAAACAACTTTGTACCGGTAACAAAAGTTGAATTGTAACGAGTGCTGCGGGCAATGAAAAAAATTGTTATCCGACAACCAGATGCGTTGTGTACTCTCAGTTCTGTAGAAAGACTTCAGGCGGCGTGGTGGTTCGCACTTCAAGACACTTGTCTAAAGTCTGACGTAACGTTGTACTACAACGATAGTTCCGTTTACTTTGCAGCATCTTGTCTGTGTAAGCAGTGTGTGTGTGTAGAGCTTCTGTCGTACATTTGTTTATGTTAATAGCATGGTGTAAGATTTAGCGTTAATCAAAAAGTTGGACTACTGCTTTTAGAGTCTTTCATTAACAGTTGATGTGACTGTCCTGAATTTGTGAAATTCACAGGCAGAAGTACATTTAAACGAAGTGGTAAGAAATTATTATCTCTTGCTAATAGTTACGATACCGGCGCAGTAGTGTCGTGGATAGTGCAGTGGTTCCCAATCTTGTTGTAGTCATTGATCCCTTTAAATAAAATATCAAATCTACCTACGTTGTGTCAGGAACTCAATTACCATTTCATTAATATTATCGTATGCTACTTAACAACTGTAGCGAAATTACTCATCATATACTTTACAAATTGTAATGTAATTCTGAGTGCCATAGATAATGTTTATTAGGTAAAGACAGACTATGATTCAAACGCTTTTTCCACGCAACAAGCGTAAAAGTTGTCCATGAAAAGAAAGTGATTTTTAAACAATGCTGAAACTTTGAAAACTAACAACCCTTGCATTTCGCAAAGTAAAATATTTTGTTGCCGTGGTGACTGTTATTTATAATCTATTGCTACCAATGCTATCATTACTAACCTGACAGTTAATTGTTCTCACCATCAAAGAAATGAAAGCATAAAAGTTGCTTGTAGTTTCACCAAGCATTCACGGACCCTAGTATGGGAATTTCTGGGTTAGAGCTTTGCAATTGGTAAACTTTGGTTCGATTTCCTTGCTGAATGCTACTAACGATTTTAAATAATGATATTTAAGGTCTCCTGTTTGCTTACACCTAGAGGAGTAGCGCAGAGAATGAGATGCAAAACTAAATTTTTCTCAGTCATTGTTAAAAATATGCTCTGGCGCTAAAAACTATTGCATGAAAAAGCGCCAAAAACTTCACGATATTTTATTTTAATTCTTTAAGATAACGTAGGTAGTCCTACGGAAAAAGGATGGAAATAATTGGCTTCGCATAGTAAAAAAACATAAGTAGCGCTGTTTTAAATCATCATCAAGTAAGGCCTTTTGGTATCGACGTTGATAAGACGCGAAGCCTTTATGGAGTTACATTCTGTTTATCTTATGTCAAACTCAAGTTAACTGTTTAGTACGCGAGTAGGTTTACGAGGAGGCAGCGAAAAGACCATACAGCTACCAAATCTACTTCCTTCTAACTTGTACTGTATATGCAGCTGATATTTACGTATATTTATACGTAAACGATACTATATATATATATAGGTGTATTATTCAGGTTGCGGTTATAAAGATATCAGTTTATTGCAAGCTTTGCAGGAAGCGACTCATTTATTACATTGGTTTCAGGTTGCATACAATTGACCCTTGCCTCGGTAGTGTGTTGGCACAGAACCATACTGGTGTTGGTATTTGTTTAAATTTAAGATGCATGGAAAATATGCTGAAAGTGGTTTGAATACCAAAGTAGAAGAAAACGTTGAGGTGGAAGTCGGTCTCTACGCAGATGATTACAAGCCTTCACTTCCGCCAAAAAAGCACCGGTGTGCTGTTTCCGCCGAACTGTCAACCCGTGTTTGTGAAATTGTATCAACTGAAGAATGCAGTGGTGAAGGTGTTAGAGCTGAAGTTAATTATTTAAGGTCTGAGTGTGCAACTGCAGACGAAGAAGAAAAGCCCTTGCTTGATACCTGTAGTCAAGCGTATGTCACGTCACCTCCAGAATGCGACTTCAGTGACGGCCTGTCGTTAAATACGGACATTGACTGTGGCAGTGCAGACAAGCTCTCTCTTTTTGAGACCTATGACAATGTGAGTGAAACTGGTGAAGATACGGAAGCCACGCCCGTAATAGAGACAGCATTGAACACATCATCTGATTGCGAAACAGATCATATTGAACTTTGTGAATGCCGTAAACACATTGAGTCACCCTGGGTGCGAGTGCTGGAAGAACACGAAAACCGCAGAGCGCGTGAAGCTGTTGTTGCTTTTGGACAACAGAAACGTGAGTAGATATTTGTTTTGGGCCACGATATTTTGGAATTGTAGGGACGGAAAAGATCTTTTGAAATTTACAACACCAGCACTTATGCTGCTTCTTAACCGTATTGAACTCTATTCCTGATGCCACTAACTTTTTTGAAACTGAGCGCTACTTCAAGGGTTCTAATCCAAGCAAAAGGACTCAGTTTGATAATACGTCCCTAAAATAACATAGAACCGCTTATCTTTGATTTTGTATTGTCCATAGTATTTTGAGCTCGTTGGTGGCTAGTATTATTTTTGGTACTTGCCTGATCGTGTTTGTGACCCCGTGCGTTATGCAATAGCAATAGTATTCAGGGAAGTTAGAAAGAGCAATGGCTGACATTTTTGAATTTGGCGTCAGTACTTCAAAGAGGTCATGTTACAGCATCTAGTTGACGTGGGATAGTGGCTTGGGCTTGTATCTACTAGGTTGTGGGCTCAAATCTCGGTGGCAGATAGTTGTTTTTAGTGAGGTTGTCCAAGGTTTTAGATCCCACATTTACACAGCCACGTGAGATCGCACTTTATTTGTTGTAGTTGGTAAATGGGATGTATTTGAAAGGCATGATTTCGGGCAGCATTTTTTTTGTCGGAGAACTGTTGACTGCGCGCTTTTCGAACGGTCACTTGATTGTTTCCTTGTTCAAGACCGACAGACTTTGTTTGAAATGGTAACTTTTCAATTAAAGATACCTTGGGCCTACGTTTAAGTGGTTTTTATTTATGTCATTACGTAGGCGTGGTCAATTAAAGACAATTTGAGCCGAAATAAAATTCATTTAAGTTGAATGCCAAGACAATTTCGACCCTCAAAAGACAAATGGTAGACGTTATGTAAGCGCTCGCTCAGTTTGCGGTCCTCAGGCTATTAATTGGTAGGCTGATCAAGCAATGCAGACGTATTGTGTCGTGGCGCATTTAATAGGTGCTTCCTTAAAGTACAACCAATTGCTTTAACATACGGCAGTTGATGGAAATGAAGTCGTAGACTTATCAAAGCTCTATGACGGGATAACTTTTTCATTTGCTACGAGAGGAAACCCAAATTACCATCTTGAGCTTGATTTTGTGCAACTTTCGAATTCTCCTACTAGTTCATTTCGACGAGGCTTTAGATTGATTTGTTGTTGCTCCGGTTATTGTCTTCTAAGATTGGATCAAATCTAACTCGGATTTTGGTAAAATACTTTGATTTCTTTGCCCTGGCAACAATTTCTTTAGATTGGTGGCTTTAGCAAGCAGCAAATTTATTAACAGCAACTGGCTACCAAGCAATTCAGGCAGAACGTTGAAAGCCTGAAACTCCGAAGCTAGTCTAGACAATCGTCCTGTGTTTAACGCCTCTGTCGCTATCTTACGAGTGTGCAGGAAGAAAATGCTTTAAACAAACAGTAATTTGTAAGTTTTCCAGCTGTGTCATACTATAGGGAAGCAGTTAAAGACCAGGAGCGATGCCAAAATAGTGCAACTGAGTAGATGATTGTGATAGCTATGCGTTTACCAGATTTTTAGGCGTTAAGACGCAATGAAATTAGGCTTGTCGCTGTATTATGTAAGGTACACGCAAAATTTTCTTATTTCCTGCAAGCTAATACAAGCGATAAGTTTTCTTTTGCGACTTTGCGGGTTACGCACGGAACCTAGTTTGGAAAACTATCTCTGACATTTGCGAAATGCTTAGTTTGACATGTTATTTCAGCACACGAAGAATCGTCGCCATTTGGATATAAGGCTTGGCTTATGCGATTAAGTCACCGAAGGCGATGTGAGATTTTAATTACTGTTGGACTCGTTCTGTGGTTAGCTTTTTTCATCGTTCTCGCTATTGTCATGAACGGTAAGTCGCCTGATTGCAAAATAGTCATTCGCTTTTAATTACAACTTTGCTGCACGACGGAAATTGTGGTCAAAGTGATAGTTTTGTTGTACATGCTTAAAGCCATGCAAGTAAATTTCGTTTCAAAACAGCTTCATTCAAGCACTTACGGCGGTTAAGCCACGTTTTTATGGCAAATGCACCATCTGTTATGTGATTTCATTGTCACCGTTGTTTTTTTTTAATCGACAAAAATCCTTTTAAGCAATTGGTTGAAATTGACAAGGTATTGACCGCCTTTGTGTTGGAAGTACGTCCGCTGCTAACGCCAGACCAACAGAGGGTCAAACTTAATATAAAAACTTTACCTCTGCCGTACTTTTTGTCTAGTTTCTTCACAAAGCACGCTGTAACGACAGCACTACGAGAAAGGGCGTTGAGTCATGTCCTACTTACGATAATTTCTTTTGTTTATATATTAGAGTAGCAAGCCCTTATTGCTGTTTTTTTCTGTCATTTTGCTATCAAAAATGCGTGAACCAGTTATGGAAATGGTATGTCATACAATAGCCTGGAATGAATAACGTCATCGTAAGCATTACGGTTGTCGTAAAGACGTAGAATACCTGGTGCATTAACCCGCTTTGGAGCTGCCAGTGCTGGCGGCACTATGTATATCTACCACAGGCACTGTAGCCAAACAAAGGAGGCTGCCTTGAAGCGTTCTTATCGAGGAGACAATGGCTCTGGACCAATTTAGCGCGACCTCGACCAGTCTATCCGCTAACAATCTGCAATTAGTATTAATAACTGGTCCAAAAATGCTCTACTGTTTTCACCTAGTCTAGTTTTAACCTCCAGTAAGTTTGCGGTGTAAACAGCGATAACCTCGCCGCTTCATGCTCGTGCCTTCGTTTCCCAGAACGAGTAAGGGCAAGCATAATTCTTTGAATTATTTTGTGATTGTGAGAAGAGCGTTTTAACACGTTAAGGTCTAGATAACGCGTACCGTTTTCGACAGGTCCGTCAGCCAAAAACGAAGACTCAAATGTCACCACTCATCATTCAGGGAATAGCAATTTATTACCGATTGCAAGTAATCAATCGATACCGATCAATACCACTTCATTGTCCGGTTCGAATAACTGGACATCTGCAGATATGCGATCGACTTCACTGCCAATTGTCACCATTTCAGCTAAAGGTGCAGCAAAAATGAAGAATTTGAGTGCAAAGACCTGGCACTAATTGAAGTGCAAGAGCTCTTTATGGAAGTAGAAAGTTCTGTTTTCAGATTATTTTGGATTCGCCAGCGAGCTTCCTGCTCGTTGCGCGAGATGCGATCATTAGGTGGATATATACCAACTAATTTAGTCCAACAGTGCACGATTGCTCATCCGCCCCTTTTATTTTAGACCAAAAGTTTCGAGATCTGCCTAAACCTATTCTAATTGATCAAAGGAAATCCTTGATATCTACTATAAACGCTCTGGCCACGACTTAAATTTAAAAGCCTTAGTGTTTGAAAGTAACAACTGATGTTTACAAACATGAAATTCTATTGCAGTTCTTTCTGCTACAAGCTTGAAAGACCACACTACGACATCATCAATACTTGAGAGCAAAGTCCTTACTGTTTCACAAACTTCAACTGCGCTGTCGTCAAGACCAACTTCAACACCCGTAGCCAAAACCCAAGTTGTAGACGAAAGCGCCATTGAAAAACTACCAACATCGCTACCTATTACGGAAACTCTAAAAGTTACAGAAAAAAAGAACATCGAAAAAATCGCGAGTTCATCAGCGCAGAGCCCATCAACGCCATCGGCATTAACATCCGTAAAAATTGTAAATTCCACAAAGTCCACATCAACTGCCCAGTTGGTCAAGTCGTCTGCGCAATCCATATTTTCTGCAACAGGTACGTACCATATAGGCTACTTGATACGTAGACCTTGCCTTTACCAGTAAAAGCAGGCATATCTCTTTGCAAATGCACAAAACGGTAAAGTAGCAATCCAAGGTGAGGATAATTTCGACACAATAACAAAAATATAGCTTACAATAATTTCAAAGCGATCAAGCGGAAACTGGCTTTCAATAATAAAGCAATGCTTTTACGGATGCTGTTAGTTTGATGAGGATCAGAGCTTCCTACTGAGCACAGGAGACCTGATCCTTATCAATCTTATGAACCATTTTGTTTTCCTGACAGCATGCTTTAAGTGTTTATGCAATCAAGTATTGCGAAAGCTTGTTATGGTCCATGATTTTGATTCTGACAAAGCCTCTTAAGTATTTGAATTAAGCTGTTGGTTAGAGGAACCAGACACGAGTCCGGCGGACAGGATTTTAGGTTCATAGGAAAAGTGCTCGATGTTTTGTGGCCAAGTTCATTCCACTATTTTGGTTCGGACCAGCCACGTTCGTCATCGGCGAGCATCATTGTTTACATGGTGACCCGAAATAAGTGATACCCACATAGCAGTGAATAAAATCTTTCATACTAATGTTGCCACTCTTATATTTCAGATTCAACTTAAGTAGAAGTTTAAAGTAAATTTTAACGGAAGAAGCTTATGAAAAATGCCTTGGACGACTGAGCAAAAGACATTTGGCATTGAGACTTACATTGAGGCAAAGTCTATAAAAACTGTGCAGGCAAAATTTTGTAGGCGATTTGATATCAACCATTTTCCAAACAAATCGATGATTTGCTGATGGGTTAGGAAGTTCAAGAGCAAGGGAACCGAGTAAAAAAAGTGAAAAGGTTACAGCTGAGCGGCACTTGAGTGCCAGGGTTCCGGGAAATGTTGATACTGTTCCTACCTCGGTCAGTTGTAGCCCCAGGGATTCTATCCGAAGACGCAGTCAGAAACGTGTGGTGGCTATCTTGAACATTTTTGAACAAGGGCAAACAGCAGAACTGTTGATGTTGTGAACTGAAACTTACAGAACTGATTTATTTTAGCCTAGAAAAATTTGAGTAGAAATTGGGCAACATCTATCAATCATTGTGGAAATTACGAGCACTTGTATGGGTATCGCTCATTTCAAATCACCCGGTAAAAGTTTTTCAGTATTCAAAGTTGCTGAACATGCACGTCGTTATTTCATCCATTTTATGACTTATAGCGGCAGACTGGCTGTTTAGTCTTTAAATATAACAGCAGTGTATTTGGACACGCCTAGCAATACCGGTAACTTCTATTTGTCTTGATTTTTAGATCATACCTCTGAACATATCAATCTGAAAAGTGTGGATAAACGACCAACCACAAAACCTACTAAAAACCAAGAGAATCTTAGCGAATTAATTAATGAGATTACAAAGATACCTACCGTAAACCAACTGATAAAAGGTAGGCTTGTTTGTAGGCATTGATGCGTTAAATGTAGAAGAAACTCCATTCACGGAATCTAGATTCTAGGACATGTTTCTAGAGAATTGTTGAATTTGGCAGCCACGCGTTGATATTCCTCTTTCGTTTCGCAATGCACCAGCGCAAGGTGGCTGTGTTGTGGCGCATCGATTTTCTAAGTGAAAAGTTCTACTCTAGAGGCTATGATTTAATTAAAAAGTCGATCGAGCTTAACTGCTTTTACGTTTACTTTTTACTGTCACTTCCTAAAACTAAATTTCGCAAAATCGGCTTTCTGTAAAACTACTGACCGTGTGCCCTTGAAGTTACTGGCAATACAGTGTTCAAGTTTATTCAAGCGTTCAATTTTGTGTCTGTGGTATTGAATTTTTTATTCAGACTAAAAGGAATAAATCGCATTGTTTTTGAGGGTGGTGTAAAGTTTTTAAGCTGTTTAAAGAAAAAATAAAGCTATTTCAAATGAAAACCGGTTATTTTGAAAGCTAAAATAAGCAACTCTTTTTAAGTCTAACGGCCTGCATTTATGGCCTTCAGAATTATAAATTCCTTGACGTCAAACAGCGTGGTCGCAAATCGTATGTGCTTAAGTAAACAAAACCTAGACGATGGATGCTGCGACTCGACGCTATGAATACACCGCAGACACCTTAAACTTATTCACCTCTAACGCTTTTGATCTGGTGTTCGTTGCGATCTAGCGTGGCTTGTTGTTAAACAATACAATCTTTCAATGCCCTTAATCGCAGCCTTAGTAAATACAGTAAAACCGAGAGCTTATTTGTAAAAAACCAATGCGTTAAAGAAGCGCAGGTACTTTTACTCTGAACTTTTCTCTTTGTTTTACTAAGGAAGACTACTGGCTACAATTTAAATTGCAGACAAGGACGCTCACGTGATGTTAAATTGTAAACACTCATGTTTTACTCGATCAACCTGGCGCATGTGTCTAAACAACATGACACAATATTCGAAATTGTATATATCGATTATTGAGAGTACAAACAGAAAAAATGAAGCTTAATGTGATTGCTAACTTATCAGACTCGAATGCTACCCAGACGTTTATTTGTTTACATTAGTTTGATTTGTCTTGTAAAAAACTAGCGTATGCAGTGCCACGTAATAGTTTGGATTAATATTGGCATACATATGTATATTTGATCTGTATCAACATATTCTGGTATAAATTGTGGTAATCAACAAACATTTGCTTTCAAATAACTGATATTTGGTACTCTGTTTCTCAGCCAATGAAAATGCCTAAGCTATTTTCTTGGTTGTTCAAATTTACCGGCACTTTTGGCGCGCTTCTTTTTCAGTTTCATGTGACCTTTGATGACGCATAAACCATTCTGTGCGTAGATTGGTCAGGCGACATCGAACGATTTTTAGGCCTGCTATTAAAGCGATTATTTTTCTTTTAATCTTAACATCCTTTCCCAAAGATGTTTATGTCGTGGTTCCTCATAAAATTTTTATCAGACGTCTGTAGTAACTTCTTTTCAATAATTGATTAGCCCACCGGCTCGCTACATTTGCGCGTTGAGGGGAATATAGTTTCGCTGTCCATACGATTTGCGGCAGGTATAAATTAAATAGAAAGTGTCGCATTTTTAATTCATTTTTCTGCATTTTGGCGTCATTAAGGAATAATTTAGCTTTTTGTATCGCTGTACCGTTTTGTTTGGTTTTATGTTGATAATAGTTTTATTTTCACATTAGGCAGTATTTGAAAGTTTGTTTTGCGAGCTAGGTTTTGGTGACGAATTCTGCATAGCCCACTTGAAATTTTCATTACGTAATGCCGTAATACTAAGGCCACGAGGACAAATAAGCGACTCGTGTTTCAATTCTTTGGTAGGGTGATTCAACAACTGTCTTTTGATCAATGACTATTATATCACGCTGCTATTCCAACAATGGTTACGTGACTTGAATTTTGATTCAGTAAAACTTCCAATTCTCCAGTTCTCGGTAAAAAAAAAAAGCATTCAGCCTTACAGTATCGTTAGGTGACCAACTTCAGATGGCCTTGTCAGTTACAATAGGGTATTGTCAACAACGTATGCTGTAAATCAGTGGTTCACAAACTTTTTTAGCTGGCTGTCCCATTTTTTTTAACTGATGGCGAACGCTCCATCAATTTTAAAAACTAGGAAAGTTAAAAAAAAAGTTGGCTTTGAAGTTTCAAATGCAGTTTCATGTAGGATGCCTCAACTAGGGCTTTGTTTTGTTATTCAAAATATTCTTTACAATCAATTCTATCTTTTTAAATTAACCTCATTGCGTTAAAACAAAGTTAGATCTTTCTTCGCATACTGTGGATGCTTTAAATGATGATGGCGCTTGGGTTACAGTGATCCCTCGCTATATCGCGCTTCACCTATCGCGGCTTCGCGGAATTTTTAACAGTGAATTCCTACCTTGTATTCATTGCTATATAAAAAACATTGTTTTACAACACCGTTCTTTAAACTATTATAGTTATTTGTAAGAAAACGTTAATATTTCTATTTCTTAAACACATTTTGGGTCTGAAAAGAGGTTTTGTTTTTTGTTTCATTCTGCAGTACAGTATTGCATTGTAAAATAACAGTAAAAAATAAAGCTGACTACTTCACGGATTTCACCTATCGCAGGTTATTTTTGGAACGTATCCCCCGCGATAAACGAGGGTTCACTGTACTGGGTTTCATTGCTTCCACGCTTAAAACAACATCACACAAAACACATCAAAGTTTAGTCGTGCTATACTAATTGGGGTAAACCTAACTAAAGATAATCTTTATAGTATATTTATTGCTCAGCTACCCTGTCGGTAGAGTAATTAAAAAATTTACGTGCATTACTAACCTGCTTTGAGAAGTGGGAGAAATGCATCACCGAAAATGTTTGACGGTTATTTTTTTGTAAAATGATTTATAGTGTACTGCCCGCAGCGAAACTAACATGGATAATTAAGAGTTACTTCTTTAATTATTGGTAAAAAACAAGATATTGAAAAGTTACTTGCCATTTTTATGTAAAATTGTAGAATTTTCGAATATTGATTTAGAATGTTGTACATGCATTTTTTTAGACAAAACGCCCAACTACCGGATAGGAGTTGCTCGAGCTGACATTACTGGTCCCGCTGCCGATGTTAATATGGTGAGTTAATGCTTCGTTGAGCATTTAATTACTCTAAAAGTGATTATAGTAACGTGACACGATTAGCGCATTAACGTTGGTATTCAAAAATATCTTTGGACCCCAATCTGTTTACAGAGTATACCCTGGGTGTCAAGCAATTCGTATTACTTTAAAGCAGAGATTTCTAATCGAGGATAGTTATTCTTTTAACTTTTGCAGTGTTTTTGTGTTGCACTGGTCCTGCAAAACGGCTTACCCAAGCCAATATCGTAACACCACGGTCCCTTAGCTTTAAGCAGAACAACGCCATGGTATGCTATAGCGTACGCTACAAGTAGTTACTGAATAAGCCTGTCTAGCAATATGCCAAGAAATAAAGAAATGATCACAGTCAATTCCTTCATATGCCACCGTATCAAGAGAATTAACTATTGAATCTACCTCTAAATCATGTAATTCTTATTTCAGCATTGTTGTTGACATGGCGAGAGTTATAAGATCTAGATATAGATTCAATTTGTACTTCTTTTGCTTATTTGAGCAGAGCAAAACGATGTAGTTGGACTGACAGGTAGATTGTCTTCGTTAATTGCAATTTCTTTCAATTTTATCACTGATTGAGATAAAAAAAATTATTTTAGATGGGTTATGCCAATCCAAGCCAAACTGCTGGTGGTGTGCATATTAGACAATATGCGCGGGCGTTTATTGTTAGTCGAGGCGACACGCGTGTAGTGTTTGTAAACATAGACGCATGTATGGGAAGCAAGCTGGTCAAACTGGAGGTGAGATTGTTGCTATTGATTCCGTGCTGTTAGATTGCGTCATTATGCCAGCACTAAACCAATAAAACGCACTAACTGTCAAAGCTGAAATTACAATGGTCCAAGGTTTCAAAGCTTCTGCATGATTGTGGGCCTTGGAATTTTACGTCAGTTTTTTTGGGCAGGTGAAATGCACCTTGTCGGCACTACGTTACGAGTTGTTCTAGGTTGCTGTAAAGGTTTTCCAGTTACCAAAGAATAGAAATATCAACTAACTGAAAATTAACTCTATACCGTCGAGGTTACTGGAATGTTGCCCACCAACTTTTTAAAGCTCCTCTTCAAAAAATATGCTTGATTCAAGCAATAGTAATTAATTTAGCTTATCAATCACCGATTTGACCATTTAACAGTCGTTACCGTAGAATTTGTATCAACTCAGGTGAAACTACTACACTAGTATGTATAGTCGCTTTGCGGTAAATGTTGCAAGGTCAGCGGAATGACTGTAGCAAGCAAGGTCGTTTGCAACTTATGACGTCATTTTCAACTAAAGATTACACACTTATTAATTATTTAGTTCACATCATCGGTTGCATTTTTTGACACACATTCTATTAAAGATTAATAGAATTGTCACTACAGAAGTTACGGCGACGTCTATGTTTAGAATCAGTAAAGAATATTTACCGCCGATATTTGGCAGGCTAATTCAAGAGTTTATTTAACTTCTGCGCTGCCTAATTTATTGAGTTTTCTATCCAAAAGTTTTGATTTCCAACCTCAGCTGGGATTCAACTACGTTACTCGTAGTTATTCATGTCAACAAAAAGCAGACGATCTATTTAGAAACTTTCGATTTTAACGCCAAGTTCAGGAAACATTCATTTAATTGCCTCGTTATCCAATTCATATACACAATGAATACAATATTGGTGACTGTACACATGCATATTACACATCCTTGCTCAATCCCAACTTTTACGGTACACGGTTTGATCTTTAACGCTTTGTATAGGCATATACAAATCAGAGCACCTAAACAGCGAGTTGATGACTAAAGCCATTTACCATTGATCCCAAACTTCTTTAAAACACTCTCCAACTTCTCTCCAACAATATTTTAGAATTTTTTATTCTAGCAAGTAACTGTCACTGTTAAAAAGTATCTTTGTATAGGGAGTCAAAAATTTAATTCGTTACTCTTGGTCGGACAAGAATAGAAAAAAAATTCTGCAAACGCTGAATATTCGAACGCTTGAAGAAGAAATCTAGTTTGAATTCTCAGTTTACAGCTGACAAAGCTTGCACCAGAGCTGCGCGGATGCTTAAGCATCTGTCAGCGTCTCGCCAAAATACCTGACTTCTCTAGCTGAGACTATATTCAAATATGAACTAACTAAAAGCGGAATGCCACTGAAGGTTTCACAGATTGCTAGGCATATTAGGAGCTCTTCACTAGGTTTAGTTTCACGCTTTTGGCAAAGGTTAGCTTAAACTATTCAAATTTAATCTCGTCTAATGATTTAAGTACTCCAGATTACAAAATATCTGAAAATAAGGGTAAATAATCCACGGAGTATTTTTCTTTTTAAAGCGTCAATTCATTCATTTCAGGTTCTCAAAGAGCTGCAAAAGCTTTATGGTAATCTATACCATGCTGGTAATCTCTGCATCAGTGGTACACATACCCACTCCGCTCCCGCTGGTGAGCTACATTGCATTATTGTCGATTTTTTTGAACAGTACAGAAGAAACGAATTGTTCTTATTTCAGTCGAAACAAATGTCAATCATAGTAGGTCTTGGCCAAAAGCAGATAACAATTTTGACAAAACTTTAACCGTTTGCGTGGTGTTCACTTGAAAATGCACTTAACACCATTTTCAATGCAGCATCGCAGTGCTAGTGGTGGAGATGTCTCCGCTAGTAACGTCAACATCAAAGCGGCTGTGATTACAAGTTGAGTAATATATAGAGTTTTTTAAAAAAAAAGCTCACGTAATTTGACATGTAAATATCACAGAAACTAGATAGTCATATCTAATGACACTAAAGAGGCTTAATGTTGACCAACATACGATTCATTTCTCTAAATTTGAATAAGTAATGCAAAGGTGCGTGATTTCCATTATAGAATTACATAAATTCCATTTTTGGCAAACCCGTTCGACCATCTCTTCCTCTGTTGCTGGTCGTCCAGATCCTTCTGCTCTGCACAGACAGCCTTCGTCTTCGAATTTCTTTTGGCAGGTGCAAATTTTCATTGCCCTTGGTAGTTTTTATAGAACTCTCTCACAAATGCGCGCTGCAAAGTTATGTTCGACAGTTTTCGAGCATTCTCGAACACGCAAAACGCTTTTTGTCTTCAAGTGAATGCCATTTAAACGCGCGGACTTAGACACTGTATGAATAATTCACCACTCGAAATATTCTACGCCTAAAAAGATAACATATCAAACATTACACACCAAATTTTGGCCTGTTTCTACGCATGCTGTGCCAATAAAAAGTCATTTAGATGGGAACTGACAAAGTAATTACAATGTCACCAAATTTTTTGAAACACCCTGTATATAGCCGTGTTGGTTCATCTGTGAGCAAAGGATAAGAAAATGGAACTAACTAAGAGATGTTTACTTGTGCAGGCTTCCTTCAAGACGTTTTATTCCAAATTACGTCCTTGGGATATGTTCCTGAGACACTCAAAGCTTTGGTGGAAGGCATTGTTGAGGTAATGTCATCTTAGATCACTGCAATTTTAAACTCGATACGCGTCATTAAGTGTGATTATATTATCCATAATTTTCGATTTCTTCAATGACTATTTTGTAAACATGTTTTCAGAGCATTCGGCTTGCGCACAATAAGATAGCGCCCGGCTTTATCTTCATGAACAAAGGAGAATTGCTGAATTCAAACATAAACCGCAGTCCGCTTGCTTATCTTAACAATCCAATTAATGAGAGAAACAGGTATACGTATGGCTTTTGATACCTACATGATTTCATTGATACGGAAGTCTCACTATTTGAAATTAGACTTCTTACACCTGTCGGCCAAGGTTTAAACTCCAAACCTTGTAATTTTGAGTCCAAATTGTCACCCGGTCTTTTCTTCACTGCATTCTCATTAACCCGATCAATCGTTGCATATTTCGCATCTTGCAATGCGTTTCTTTAGGACATGCCGGTTTCGAAGATAATGACGCTCCTTTTCCTTTGAACAAAAACAAAATCTAGAGCAAAACAGCCAGATCTCAAACCCAATTATGTAAGGATACGTTGGCCGAGTTAGGGAAAAGAGAGCAGGTCGTAAATAGGCTGGTAGCCCCACCGCCAGCATGCGAACTGCCATTGGTGGATGCCTAAAAGCTACTTTTTACGACGTTCTTTGTGAGCAACTTCATATATGTGCCTGGTTTTCAGCTTCAGTTACATATTTTGCATCTTGCGATGTAATTCCCAAGACAAACTAAGTCCATTCATGGATCGAATGGTAGTAAATATGGGGATTAATATCACAAGTTTTGCAAATACCTAATCGTTTTGAAAGGCTCTTGAATGATTTTATTTGAATTAGTGTTGCTGGCAGTTAATACTCGGTACTTCATATTTGGAGCACTCCGGTTTAAACTTTCGAAAACTTTTGACGGTTTAGTTACAACTTTATTCTTTCAGATATAAATACGATGTGGACAAAGATATGATCTTGCTCAAGTTCGTAGATGCCAAGGGAAAAGGTATATGCATCAAGCCAAGGCTTTTAATAGCTGAATCAGGGGTCGTAAGGGTATATCGCTTTTTGATCGGCTGGATACATTGCGGTGCCATTTAACATATAAAGTTTGCGATTGTTAAGGGAGCTACAGTCGAAATGTAGCGATAGAGTTGGCCTTTGAGGGATAAATTCGAGGAAAGAAGTCGCTTTGAACGCCCTGAGGTCTATGCTATAAAAGCAGTTTTTTTTTCTTTTATTTTTGTTTGCTAATTCAAAATTACTGGGTGCGTAAAAATCAATTTTGGCGTGGATGATCATCACCTCGGGGTGATTCTTATGAGTGGCCGACGACGTCATAATAACGTCACTTCTATATTAAAAGGCAAGTACTTGCTTTGTACGTATGTACGCTTTAACTCCTCCGAAACTATTGGACGTACAAACATGAAAGTCGGTACGATTGATCACCGCCCTGGGGTATAGAGTTTAATGACATCATCATGATGTCACCATCAAAAGTAACTTTTAAAAATCGCATTTTTGACATAGGAAAGCCATTTTGAGCTTAAATAAAAGCCAACATTCGACTTGCCAACTTAAAACAAATTTCATGTGTTTACGATCTGTGATGACGTCACATTTAACAGTTAATTATAAAAATGCTTTTCCTTTTTAAAAAAATACTGCACGTAGAAACGCGGTTGGCTTTTTTGGGAGTTTGTTTTATAATTTCACATGATTCCCAAAACAGAGTTTGTTTTATAATTTCAGGATTATTGGCCACGCAACAAGCGATTTTGTGTTTGATCGTCTTTTTAGCTAAACTCTTAAGAAACTACTAAACATACGAACATGAAACTCGGCATCATTTATCATCACGCCAAAGCAAGGTTCACTAGGAGGTTGGGAACGTCACGATGATATCACAATGCAAAATACATTTCTAGAAATTGCATTTTTTGACGGAGAAAAGCCATTTTTAGCCTAAATTAAAGCCAGCACTCGACTTTCCAACTTAGAATAAACTTCAAGTTTTTACGATCTATCGTGATGTCATAATTAACAAGCAATTGTAGACATGGTTTTCTCTAATTTCTTAAAAAATACTGACTGTGAAAGTGCGGTTAATGGCTTTTTTGGGAGATATCAGCAACATGATTCCCAAAACAAAGTATCTTAAGTTTTAGGAATATTGGCAACGCAGCAACAGGTTTTGCGTTTGACCGCTTTTTTAAGTTAAGTCTGCCAAAACTACTGGACATACTTGATATCATTTATCACCACGCTAAAACAAGGATCATAAGGAGGTTGGTGACGTCATGATGACATCACAAGTGAAGATAGATTTTGTAAAATTGCATATTCGATGGAGAAAAGCGATTTGAGGTTCAAACGCAAGCTAGCGCTCGACTTGCCGACTTCATCAAATTTTGTTTTTAGGAACTAAGATCACGCCGTAATCAAACATTGATTCTAAAATTTTGTTTTCTTTATTTTCTCAAGCAGTACAGACCGTAGATTCGCGGTTAAAAGCATTTGCGGAAAGCATTAACAAGATGTTGCGTCAAAATGTAATTCTCTCACATTTTATGCTGTATAAAGATGCGACTAGCGATTATTCATTTAACCCTTTAAGGATCATAAGATTCTAATTCATAAAATTTGAGACATCACAAGGCCTACCACTATATAGTGAGAACTACAGCAAGCAGCAAAACTATCCTTTGTCATTTTGATAGCAAACATAAATAGCAGAGCCCATTACTGATGTTTGTAATTAATTGGCTCTTTGTGCCGGTACGTAAGACTAATCATCACTTAAAAGTAGTTAGGTCGCCATTAGAAGCAAAGTTAAATGTAATGATATAGTTTTAAGAAAAATATCAAAATAATAGCATCAATTTGTGAAACTGGAATTAGAGGGAAAGTTTTTGCTTGAAAATAGCATAATAGGCGCCTAATAGAATAGGGTGTATGGCTTTGGGGAAAGTATGGCCTCTTTTCTCGCTATGGCAAAGTTTAAGCAACGGCACAGCCAAAGATCTTGATATCACAAATATAAATTCAAACAGGGTGTACCGATACATAAAATATCCCTACCACTAATAGGTCATTTTTAGTTGTCAAAACAACCAGCATTTGGGCATCGCCATCATTTTTCCATTGTGTTTTTGAAAAGTATGAACGATAGTTTGTGACATCATTTTCTGTTTGTGAGTATTTCCAGTCTTAATTAATAGACTAAGCTGATCGTCATTACCTGTACAGGAACTATGGCCTGTATTACCTAAAACTTTTTTTTGCTGCTCTCACAAATGTTTGTATGGTGAAGCCGGCGCAGCTGTTTTAACACGTTGACTTGTTTCAATTCGGAACATGTGATTGCAAGCCCTGCCGGGGTAAAATCGCAACATACTTTAGAGAAGCATTTTTCTGTTTTGATTGATAATAGCTTTATAGAGCTACCGGGATCAAAGCTAAATGCATTTTTTGGGAAAGGCAAGGTCCTTTTTAACTCCCCTGGGCGCGCCAAAACGGGGAAAACGAACGTACAACATGATGCGTAGGCATTAGGGACTTGAGAAAGTTTAAGGAACAATTAATAGAAATCAGCGTCACTGTTTGAAATCGCACCACATGGAAGACATTTTTTGCTTCTTAGCTTAAAGACATCTTAATATCAAAAATGTCTTTTCTACGTCCAAACTATGGGAAATTATAGGCCCCCTTGGGTTCGCGTAAGCAATGAACAGAGCACATAGACCTAAGGAGTAGCCAGGACCTTGAAATGAAAAGTTTGAGTACGAAAAGGAGCGCGCCAAGTCGTGAAAATCTTGTGTGCGGAAAAACATTGACTTTTTGTTACTGTTTACACAACTTCCCGTTAAGTCAAGCCGGCTTGGCCGGCTGTACCGATATTCTTAACCCCGACGTTTTTGATGGGGGGCCCTGCGGGCGACGCCGGCAGAGCCGGGTGGTGTTTTATAATCGTTTTACTCCTTTTGAAGTTTTATTTTCTCATTAAATGATGACTGCGGCTATAATCCATATCAAACTAGTAGTAAACATTGAATGGCTTGAATCAATTGTTAGACTTTTGCTTTTACAGTATGCAGAGGAAAGTAACCTTTCTAAACTACAACATAGCCATCGTAAGATCGGATCGCATTACCATTCGATCACTATTGTCATGACAACAGTTTTGTGTAATTGACGAGACACAAGCTCTAGGTAGCTTTATTTTTCGTCGACTTAGACAATACCGTCATTTTCAAAAGTATGGGACCGCTCAAAATCTAGCGGAGAAAGTATTATGAAATCTCTTTATTTCTGTGATTGTAGCGTTAGTAATACGTAGTTTTATGTTTTTATGGAATGTCAGCAATATTAACCTCAACAAAATACAAGGTTTTGTGAATGATTTATTCACTTTCATGCAGTATGAAATTACTGAACCAATTGGTTTCAGGCATTAGGAAATCTCTGTGTGTATCAAAAAGACTTGTAACAAAAGTTTATATTGATACCTAACTTTACGATATTGTTATCATTGCAGGCATCGGCTTGCTCAATTGGTTTGCGGTGCATTGTACGAGCATGAATTATACCAATACACTGATTAGCGGCGACAATAAAGGTACACAGTTGCTTCCTTTAACATGGTAGTGATTTATGTGGGTGTATATTGTTAAACCATTGTTATTGTACGTATTATGGTTGTTGCAATTACCGCCTTCTGGACCTTTTACATTGTAACAGAATTTCGTTTGTTAGGAAATGCGTTTATAACTTTTGGCCGCAGTTTAAGCTTTAATTACAAAGAACAACTTTTTGTTCAAACCTATTTCGAGGTTGCCAGCACTGTTATCGCAGTGCGTTTTTACACACAGGCACACCGTATGCCGATTATGTGGCGACAACCAGAAGTACTTGCTCTGACGTATTGGCCAAAGAGCGTGCCATTGTTCGGGGATGGCAAAAGAGATAAACATATGGCTCTGGCTGGAACTTGCGAAAACAATCTAGTGCATAGGGCAAGTGCTGAATGAAAATTTAAATTTATATAAGAAAATAAACAATCACTGGAAATGCGTTGTAGGTATAAAAATAGTGATAATGGCATTGCCAGAAAAGGAAATGCAGCAGAACAAAAACACTTTAATGCATGCGGAAAGTAGGTATTCATGAAATAAAGATTGCATATGATTGTGCGCAGTCTTGTCATCGGGTATTTTATCTAAAAGAAAAAGCAAAGCTTGTTGTTATTAGCCTACCCCCTTCTCGGAATTGGGGCTTGGCGCAAGACCATAGAGCTGCATGTGACTCCGTTAGAGTCGGTGACTGAAGACGAGAAGACGGCGGCAGCCGCTAAACTCTGTGCAAATTGTGGGAGAGCAGAACAAAAAATAAAGCAAGCTTTGTGCTGTCATTCGACAAGAAGACAGCGAAAAGAACAAGAGGTTATTGAAGTTCACTGCCACCTCATTCAGCGACGAAATGTACACATTTGGTAATAGCAAACAAGAATAAAGAAACAGTAAAAAAGTAACATATAAACGCAGCTATTGCATCATTAAACACAAAACGATCGTCTTCATTCCGTTATGTAAAGAATAGAAAACTTACACTTGCTTTTCTTCCACCAGCGTTGTAGCCAAGCAGGTGAAATGAGCGTAAAGTGCATGTCTCAATGCCTCAACAGCTTAGTGCTCGTGTGGGCCATGTTCTCCAGACCCGCTGATCACTAGACTAGTGATTTTAAATGTTTTCAAATCGTCATCCTGTCGCATTTTAGGCTATGCTGAACTCTTGTTCGAGCAAGCAATGGACAGTGAGGCGCTGGTTGGTCAAAGCTCGTTTGTGGCTGCGTTTGCTCAAAGCAATGAAGGGGATGTATCGCCGAACACGAAGGGACCTCACTGCATTGATACGGGTACTGTAAACTAAAATTTTTAAATTCTGTTCCTGAAGTGAGATGATAAGCGGGAATTTATCGCTGTTAAAGGCGCTAGTTTTGGCACAGTCGTATACTTGATATAACAAGGCGGGATCAATATATGCGATTAGCATGCGAACCCATGGCCTACAAAGCACAGTTGGAAAGGGCCGGGCTTTTCGGGTCGGGTTCGGGTTCGGGCTTAAGTTTTAAAAAATTTTCGGGTCCGTATGCAAAATTTTTTAATCTATACAGCCTACTCCGCAGTTTCATGCATTTTCAAGTCGTTCGGGAATTTAAATTTTGGACCCAGGTCGGGCTACAAAATAAATGTCGGGTTCGGGCTTGTATTTTCGGGTTTGGGCCTTACAATTGGGCCCGTTTTCAGCTCTGCTACAAAGGCTATTTAGTTTTGTTATAGCGGCACATACTATAGCCAGAGTTGGCACCTAATTCACTTTATTTTCTTAGTAAATGCATATTAGCCATTGAATTACTTTGATTGGACTTGTAAGTAAGCATGAAGCAGGGTACTTTAAGCCTAGTCATGAGATAGAATTTAGGGGTCACACTTACGTTGTGTAAGGATTCGATAATCCAACTTGTGTGAAGGGCAGCTGCAGCGTGAAGTTGATGAACATATTGCTACCCTCGAGTCACGGAAAAACTACTTCGATGTCGACTGAACATCTCAATGTTGAATCTCGGTTTCGAGTCGCAAATACCTGGCACACTGCATATATCTACCCCAAGCAGTGCAACTCAACCGAGGAAATTGCCATAAAATGTTTTTTCTGAGGAACGACAGCCATTGTAAGTTTTGAACTCGAGGCCTTGCTTTCATCGTCGCTCTATTGCGGCTCTCCAAAGCACTCGACTACGTTTCAATCAATGCTTGCGTTGGCCAGAGTGCGTTGAAGTGCATTCGCACTGACAATCAACTCCTTGCCTTTCAATTACAAATTTAAGAGTCTTTGCAAAGTTGATGTAATGTTATTGATGATTTGTACAGGACTACCTTGCGACAGTATTGAAAGTACGTGCAACGGAAAAGTGCAGAATTGCATTGCAAGCGGTCCGGGCAAGGATATGTTTGAAAGCACGGAAATCATTGCCAAAAATCAGTTCCGTAAAGCACTGGTGAGTAAGATGAGTGAATTTTCTTTATGAAAAGCAGCTCACAACGTTACGTAGCACGGAACATGGCTGAGCGGAAGTGGCATTTGCATTTCATTAAATTCGTGTTTTGCGTTTAAGCAGGCTTGTGCCATTGCAATGACAGCTATAAGTGACTGCTGATGCAAATACTGAAAGGCCGCTTTACTGTCTCTTAAACTCTCCGGTCTTCGGCGCTAGGTGCCTTCGGTAGTTCTTCACCAAAATACTAGATTTTCTCGCATTTACACGCGCTCTAACCACCATACAGGCGACAGAAAGAGCGAGGGCTTGTGCAAGATTCTCTGCTCTGAGACTAGGCGAAATGCACCTGAATTTTTAAAGCTTGCCGCTCAAAAGCTGATGTAAAATGTAAGTCTAGCTGTAGGCAACCGGCATACGTTTAGTCCTGTGCAATACGAGAAGTGACGTAAGTTGAATTACATAGCATTGCTTCTGGATTTGAATTGGTCCTTCGTTTAGGAACTGTACAATTCTGCTTCTGATCTGTTGACGGGTCCGGTTCAAGCTGTACAACAGTACGTGGACATGACCAATCAGAGTGTCCGCATCAACAAAACCTACACAGGACGCACGTGCCAACCGGCAATGGGGTTTAGTTTTGCTGCCGGGACTACGGACGGCCCGGGAGCATTTGACTTTAAACAAGGTACGATTTGTGAGCAGTTGCTCCATTGATCGGTCACTATCCCAACCAAAAAGCTTACGGTTGGATGAGTGAAAGCTTGAACTTTTGTGTATGACGTCACTGCAGTCGGCGATGACGTCAGAGCAGAAAAACAATTTTGGATTTACGAAGCAGCCTACTCTTCCAGTGTTGAGTTGGTAGCTTTAAGTTGATATTCTAAAATTCAATTTGAGTTAAGCGCGGCTAAAGAAAGGATCAGGCTTAACATTGCGGCTTATATGTTTGACAGTTGCTTGGCTTCCGGTTAGGTGTCGTTACTGTAGACCGAAAGTGAGCGTTATTGCTGCGTGTTGCTGCTGAGTAGTGAGTGACGGTCATCACGCGGATACGAGTTTTGCCATGTGTTGACTTTTGCGAAAGGCAATTAACGGCAAAATCTCCTGCTTGGTTGGAGTGCTTGCGCTGTTCCAGCAGCAATGGCAATTGCGAAACGGCTCTGATCACAAGTTGTTACATGTATAACAGAAAAAGTTTCTTGTAATTGAAATATCTATTACTGATTCGCAGGCGATAAAAGTGGAAACGCATTTTGGAAAGTCGTGCGTAATTTCCTCCACTCGCCTTCTAAAGAACAAGCGGCGTGCCATTATCCAAAACCGATCCTACTAGACACCGGTGAAGTAAGGATTATAAGATAACAGTAACAGTTGAATACGCGAGCATGTTATACTGTAGAACCAATCCACAGGAATAGAATTAGTCGTTTATTGGATGTAATTTACCTTGTAAGGGAGCGCTGCATCGCATGTTTCGTTGCAGCAATGGTAAGATCAAAAATAGGGTTAGAAAAATAGGCCAATTAAGCGCTAGACATCAAGCAAGCGCCCTTTTTGTCATTGTAATTGGCTGCATTATGGCAAGCCTCTTGCCATATTGAAGCTTTTTCTTGCCAATCACAACGAATGTTTTTTTAATGCAGATGGACATTCCTTATCTGTGGCAACCGAAAGTGGTAGATACTCAAATATTTCGCATCGGTCGCTTGATCATTTCAGCGGTGCCTGGTGAATTTACAACGATGTCTGGCCGTAGATTGAACGACGCTGTTGCTGAGGTTCATTGCTAATTTACTATGCTTGTACTGGTCATGAACTCGGCCAAATTACAGAAAGCGTTGCAATAGAGCACAACCTCTTCATAGCATTGGTGCTCTTTAGCGTTCAGACTCATGCTTAGGTTTTTGGAAGTGATTTAAGTGCTGTTGGGAGCGTTGATCATTCCCTCGATCCCATAATGGAAGCGGCAGAAATCTTAGCTCAGATTGCACAAACAGTTCTTTTGTTTGAAATTGTGTATTAAAGCGTGTGAGCTCATGCACTGTTTGCTGGTCTTCAATCAGACTAGGCCTTCGCCAGGGGTTGACGACTTCTTGCACGTGAAAATGAAGGAAGCCTGTTAGGTGCCATCCCAAGATCACAATCAGCAAGCTTGCCGCTTTTTTTCCACCGCATTCTTGTTGTGGGCGTCAATCGGGCAAGCTGCGGTTGCCGATTTAAGACGTCTTCACTATGGCACTGTAGAGGTTTAAACCGACAATCTACTGAACTTAAAATGAGCGTTTTAAACACCACACAGTCGAGGTTGCAAATTGTTGTTTGGTGAGATCACATACCTGAGCACTGTATGAGCAACTTTTGACTGCTTTGTCTTCTAAATTGCCCTGTCTGTCGTCTGGGATGCAAAAACTAATGCTAAAGTGCAATACGTGGTTTGATTTTTTGTGTGACTGCCTCTGAAAGCGCGAGGTAAACATGTGCTTCCAAAACGCCTGCCACCAGCTTGACTTGCGACTACATGCAGTCAACAGGATTTTATATTTTTGAGGCTTGCAAGCCTGTGAAAGAGACGCTAATATTGTGAAGACCTGCTGCGCTGCATCAAAGCTTCAATACTACGTATGCATAGCTTACGATGCATTTACTGCTTGTTGGCTTCGACTACGCAGAGAAAATCATCGCAGAGTGTTGTTTTGAAGGAAATGTCAACAAAACCATCGTTATATGATTTGATATTGCATCTATACCAGCTGAACTTATTGCCCACGTCCTGTTAAGGTCGCCCACTACGTCATGGTCATTATTACACGTTATTTCAGGTATTTGCAAAGAGCAATTCCACCGAAGAATTCGAGTGTGTAATTGCTGGTCTCTCAAACACCTACTCGGATTACATCACTACATACGAAGAATATCTCGTGAGTGTCACAGCACGTTAACGATACTTGAGTGATTTTAACAGTCAAAAATGTCACAGGTCTAACGCCACATCAATGTAAGCCTTTAACTGTAAAAAAATGGTCGTTTTACACTATTTTAAACGATGAGGTGAAAGGTTGGAAGTTCGCAATGTGATATAGCGTGGTGCATTTCACTGCATTGTGGTGGCTTAAACAGCAGAATTCCTGCAGAAAATAGATTAAACCTGGCGGAGCCAAAAGAAAAGACCAAAACAAACGCCGAAGATGTTCACCCTAATATTAAACTTCCATCACGGCCATTTTGGAATCAGCAAAAACTAAAGAATAGTGAAGCTGTTTACCCAGCATGTCGTAAGAGGCGACTATTGGGTACCTACCAATTGCAGTCTGACTGTTAATGGTAGGGTTGCCAGCTTAATTGCTTGGTTGGACCACTCATGTCAGAAAACTGAGGTTGGGGGTAAGCAAGGGCATGCTCCCAGTAGAAAAATTTTGCTCCAATAAATCCCCGTGCATGGGGTAAATCCGGCCATCTCTGCTGAAGGGACAACACTGGATGGAAACTGAATCACTACTACGCCACGTTAAAAAGTGAAGAAGAACTGTGCCATTTTGACAACTTGTAGTAACCAAATGGTCTTGGCAACAAATCTTTCCAGCAAAAGATCAATTGAACAAGACAGAAAAGTCTGATCTTTAACAGTGTTGCAATGCTAATAACAGCATTGTTTTGACTGTAGCTTGTTGTGTAGGTGCAAAGATATGAAGGCGCCTCCACCATATATGGACCCCACACCTTAAGTGCGTACATACAACAATATGAAAAGCTATCCCGAGCAATGCTGGATGTAAGTATTCGCTGTTTAGAATTTTGACGTAACTATAAAAATAACCAAGGTTATCACCTGTCTAGACTAAAATTAGTACGATGTAGAAAAATGCTTCTGTCTCAATTATAGATTTTTATCCCCGATTTAAGGTAAAGACCTTTTTCCGCAGATTCGCATTTTGACCTCTCTAGACGAAAATAATTTTGAAGACGAAATAAGCACCCAACTGAAAAATAAGCATGTTTCTTGGAAATAAACGCAAAATGGTAACCCTGTCTATAATCAAGCTGAAATTTGTGTTCAGAATTGATTGGTGTAAGGGTTGATCGGACTTAATTGTGTTAAAAAAATTCTATTCTCACACATTTAATCCTTTTTGCGTTTGCTCATCACACCTTTAAGTCTAAATCTGAAGCGAAGTTAAGCCGGATTTATTTTAAATCTTGTTTACCACACAAACTTTTTACTGTCCGGTGTTATTTAATGCAAAAGGTTACGTTCGGTTTCTTGAAACTGCAGCCTCAGGTCAAGGTCGAATTCCGGTCTGTCGTTCCGAAGTCTGGAACGATTTGCCACTACGTTACGGCGGCAAATATACGGATAGAGTGCTTCGAAGAATTTCATATGATTTGACATGTAAATGTCTCAGAAACTAGATAGTCATATGAAATGAAACTGAACAGGCTTAATGTTGAACTATATAAGATTTATTCCTTTAAATTTGAATAAGAAATGCAAAGGTACGTGAATTCCTTAAAGAATTAGCATAAGTTCCGTTTTTGGCAAACCCGCTCGACCATCTCTTCCTCTGTTGCTGGTCGTCGAGATTCTTCTGCTCTATACTGACAGCCTTCGTCTTTAAATTTTTTGTTTTTAAGATAACTCTCTCACAAATGCACACTGCACAGTTTTGTTCGACTGTTTTCAAGTATTCTCGAACACACAAAACGCTTTTTGTCTTCAAGTGAATGCTATTTAAACACAGCATGAGCAATTTATCACTCAAAAATTTTTACATTTGAAAAGATAAACATATCAAACATTAATCACAAAATTGTGGTCTGTTTCCACGCATGCTGTGCATATTAAAAGTCATTTAAACGATAGTTATTATTAGATTGCGAAATGATATCAAATTTTTTGAAACGCACTGTATATTCATTCTTTAAAAAAATATGTCATTTTAAAACTTGAAATCCCTGGAAGAAATTTGTTTTGCTTGATTCTAGTGGTGTCGCATTCACCACTAGCTGTGGTTAAAAGAAAGTTCGGACCACTACATCTACCGACAACAAGGTGGATTGGGAGGGAGTGCGTGCTGAAAGGTCACTTTTTACTTCTTGCCGGATGGGCAGCTTCGCTATTTTAACCTGGTGAAGCACGGAATGAAATCGCGATTGCTCTTGCTTTTATATGTCCCGATGCTTCCACACTGTGACGCCAAAACTATTTGGCAAGTGGGCTTTCAAAATAATTCCACACTCCCTTCTTCCACCAACAATGAATATATTTGTTTTATTACGGCAGAAACGAGTGCCAAGCGGTGGCAGCAACGTTAGTAGCTCTCTGTCGAAACTGATAAGTTTTGTTCCTGGCGTCATCCTGGATTCGACGCCGTTCGGCGGATACGATTTCGGAGATGCGCTAGTTGATGCAAAAGAAAGTTACAATAAGGTGGGTCGTGCGTGTTCAATGCTTTTTGAAGTGGTTGTTAGCAGAAGTGTAACGAATTCAGTAACTGAAGAACTTGAATCAGTCCAAGTGCTATTCGAGTCTGGTTCTTTTGGAACCGTGAGTCGAGTGTTGACTCCCTTTCTACGCTGGAGTGGAATCCAAGTCCATCACAGCTCAAGTTCTTTCGAATCCCAGCCCACGCAAGCTCGAACTTACAAGAAGTGCCTAAATCTACATCGTTTCTGCATTGCACATAGGCCTACGAAGTTATGACACGGAAAAACAGTCTATGATGGCAGTAATTGTAAATTGCTTTGCACATGGCGGCAAATAATAAGCATTTGTAAAATAATGATAAGCTGTTCAGAAAATATAATAAACGAATGTCTGAGTGTCCGGGGTAACTGAGACCCTCGGGAAGGCCAACAGCCATTTCGACCCAACCAAAACGGAGTCGGGCACCGCACCACCACGTTGAGGCGACTGTTGATGGGTGCAGTTTTTCTTCGGCCCCTTCTCACATATGCTTCACCTGAATGGTTTCCTTTCTTAAGCGTTACCAGTATCACCAAATTGGAACGCCTTCACCAAACGGCTAGTCGCGCCATCAAGGGCTGCCTCTCGTCCTCCCCTATCCCTCTGCTTCTCTCCGAGGCTTCTTTACCTTCCCTACGGGTCACCCTGACTCATTTTACTCTTTCATCTTATGAGTCGGTTCTTTGTCTCCCAGCCTCTTTTCCCATTTCAGGTTTGGCCAGACTTGGAGTGAAACCAAGACTCTGCAGATCGTCCTGGAGAGCTTTTGCGTCCACTCACCCGCTCACGCTTCCTTCTACTTCTCCTTGGGAGGCTCTACTTGCTTGCCCTCCCTTCCCTTCTTGGAGTCCCCTTCCTTGACCTTGGAGTCCACCCTCTCCTCTTCATGCTCTCGCTCCGATCTTCCTCTCCTCTCGCCAAGGTGCGGCTCTCGCTCACCTTGACTCACTCCTCGCTCACGATCTGGTGCTTTGGACTGACGGCTCTGTTCCTTTTTCTTTTGGCAAAAGCGGCTCTGGCGTACTTGCCTACTGCTCTCTCTGTGGCACCGAGGCCACTCTTTCCTTTTCAGCAGGCCCAGTATGCTCAAGTTTCTCTGCTGGGGCCTGCGCCATTCTGCACGCTCTTTGCTGGTCTCGGCAGCACCCACAAGTCTGCCACTTCTGTTCTTTTATTTGAGTCTCGTTTTGTCCTCACCACCCTGTCCTCTCCTCCATCTTTTCTTTTACCACAATCTCTGGCAGATCTGGCAGGAACTGTTTTCTCTCTCCTATTCTATCAGGCTACAATGGGTCCCCGGACACTCGTTTCTACCGGTGAATTATGCGGCTGATGAGCTGGCCAGACGGGGAGCGCTTTTTGTGCCCTCTGCAATCCCATGTAGTCTCTCTCCTCTTATCTCTCGTATCCACTCTTCTTTTTTCTCGGACTGGAGGCGTACTGTCTCTTTTATATTTTTCGACACACAGGCTCCCTCGATTTCCACCGAGGAACTTGTGCACCCCTCGTCACGCTCGCTGTGTTCTCTCTCGTCTACGCTGCGACGGACACAGCCTTCTGTTAAGCTCTTATCTCTCTTAGGATTGGCAGAATCTAGAATTCTTCCTGCACTGTCCAGCCAGGGACTTTTTGCACCGCTCGCTCTTTGGCGACTCTGTCTCTCTACGACTTCTGGTCCAGGCCTTGGAGAGTTGCCCGACTTCTGGGGCTCCAAGGCCTTCCACCATGCCCCCATCCCTCGGAAGGGGTTGGGTAACAACAACAACAACAATAGCGGAGTTTCAAATACCACAGATGCGTGTCTCATCAATATCCGTCGTCACAACAATTGCCATTATCGATTGAATTGTCAAACACAATTCAATGCAAAAAGATATGTGAGCAAAGTAGAAAGTGGTTATTTTAAATTTCAGTGACCTAAAACAAAATTTTGGCAATATGCTAGAGGTGTTTTTATTTCAGTTTGATGCGAGTTTGCTTGACATTTAAATCCAGTGTAACTCAAATTGGGCTATATCTTTTGGAGTGGAGTTCAGCAAAGAAAAAACTGCATATTGACTCTTATAATTTTTCAATATTGACTTGAGTCATTTTTTAACTAAAGTCGAATCGAGTCCGACCCACTAGTTGGTTCGAGGCCTCGATCCGAGTCAGGCTCCTTTGTAGTAAGAACTGGAGTCTACTCTTGCGAGTAGACTCGAGTCATTACAGCTTTGGTGGTTAGCGTCCTTGTATGCTCTTTTTTAATGTGATTGTTACGCTTCATGCTGTCCATATTACACCGATTTCCACGCTGTTTTTACTGTGCTTATTTAGCAAAATTCTGAGCCAGCAGCTGACTTGAATTTCATGCACGTTCAAGGTAGACATTTAGTAATCGAATCCAGCGCTTGTCAACCAGGTGTACAGTACTCCGATACCGTAAGAGGTATCAAAATGATTGGGTGAATAGGGGCGTACCAGTGGTTAAAGGAAGACCTTTTTGTTCGAAATTTATCTCTAAAAAACAGTTTTTCACATAAGACCTTTTGTTGGCAATAACTCTGAATAGTCGAAGTTTTTACAGCGAAGACCTTTGGATGTCAACTCGAAATCGACAGAGTTTTTAAACTGAAGACTTTTTTGGGAGATCAGTCTTGTAATGAGCAGCAGCCACCGGATGTAGAATACTGTTCACAGTTTGATTTTAGTGTTTATTTCACTTACATATGATTGAGGTGAAGGCTACAGATTTTTCAAAAAATGAAGCAAGGTGTACAGTAAGGTCTCCTCAAGGACAACAACGAGTGATAATCCATTTCTATTTTCAGGGTAACGTGGTCAGCGTCCAGTTCGTATCAGCGAACCCAAGAAACAGTCCGTCAGTAAGTTTATATGTTTTGATTTCGTGCTTACACTACAAATTTACGAATATTACGAATACTGAACTGAAAACACTGACTAAAGGATGCAGAATTTGAAACACATTGCAATGTTGCGTCAACACATGCCTGATGATGGACGGTTGACGTGCGCTAGATCGGTATCAAGCGAGACGGATCGGTTTTGCAAGTTCTACCCTTGATAAAGACGCCAGTCGTCTCTGCTGTTTTCTTTGTGCTGTTGTATTGCTTGTGATAGAAATTAATTGTTCTGATAAAACTGGTAACTTGGAAGCGAGTTAGCACACAATGATCTATGTAAACGCATCGTGTGGTCTGAGGTGCAGGTAACCAGCTATGTTAATATAATAACAACTTATTTTTTTGTGCTTACTAGATAAATATGACGTTTTTAACGATTGAAAAGAAAGTGAATAACACATGGAAAGTTATCAGAACTGATGCGGATTGGGACACGAAGTGAGTGAGAAAATAGAAAAAAATGTTAAATGGAAGGTTTCCTTGTTACACGCACCAACAGCGGTGGTAGTTAAAGAAGAGTTCTGCATCTATATCTTATCTGTGTTCATAAAAAACTTTAAAACTTGTGCTCAGATTTATTTCAGGCTTACAAAGTTTTGCTGGCGTAGCCCATTTCTAGCGCAAGCGAGAGAAAATAAAAAGAAAAAAGTGAGTTTCGCCAAGGCGCGGCAAAGACTCCGCAACTTCAGCTGCAGGACTGGCGTTGCCATTTCGCTTCTTTTGCATTACCCTGTCAAGTTTTGGAACTTGCCACTGTTGTTTCAGGTATATATGGGAGCGCTCGAGCACATTGGGAAGTGTCCGAGGTCTGAGCGAAGCAACAGTTAAATGGGATACCTCATCACTGGCATCTGGCGGTTACTATAAAATCAATCATTTCGGCCATTACAAGTCGTTTTGGTCCCGTCGTATTTACGCTTTTAAGGGAACGTCTAAAGTCTTTTTCGTTTCGGCCAATGACACACTTTCGTGAGTTTAAAGGCCGAGTGAAGAAATAGCCAAAAATAGCTGGTAAATTACTACTGTACTTTAGGTTTTTTTCGATTTTCAAGCTGCAAAAGCGTCTATATACTATGTAGTTTGCCGTAATCATATACTTAGGAACATATTGTAGTCAAAAAATTTTGCTTATATTTCCAGTATGAAAATTTGGCTGCTGACTTAGGAAATTTGTATTAGATGCCACCTGATGACAATTGTTGAGTGGGTGGCTATAACATCGCCTGACGTATTTTTTCTGCATTTATGATGTTGTATTTCGAGCTACTCTCTACATGCAAGTACAACGGATTTTATTTCGTTTATTTTTTCAAATGCTTTGAAAAACCTGCTGTGTTTAAATCTTGCATAACGCTTTCTGATGAGCGCGTTACAAAGAGCTCTTCACATTGCAGCATTTCTCAAGAAAAATTTAACTTCCTGCACTCTGATAAACTTTATTTTTGTTTCAAACAAGTGCTTTTTTGAACTAAATTTCTGTAACATGTTGGTATTTAGTCAAAATTTGTTACCGCTTTTGATATTGAGTAAGGGTAGGCTTCACTGTGCATTTCAAAAAAGCCTATCAGCTTTTAATTTTTCCATATATTTATCTAAAACTGATCTCCAAAACGACTGTATTTTTTATTTCTACTCATTTAGTTGTGCTTGTAGACAAATTTGCATTATAAAAAGTGTTACCACTGTGTTTTGCCATGTGTTGTTTTGTGTTACAAGTCCACACAGGTAATTTACTACCAGAGTACATGAAGTAAATTACTAGCTATATGTGAATACTTGTTTGTTATTGTTTTGAGTCTATCAGAAAAACGGCAAGAATCGTAGAATCTAGCTTCTGAACCAACTGGTATCACTAACAGGAAGTTATAGGAACTATAATAATTGCGTAGTGCATTCGTTGACTTCTCCCACGCAAACGTACCGCAGCTTTAAGCAAAGCGTTTGCTTCGCAATCAGTGGACCGTAGTCTCGATTCCCTTGTCAGCTCAGCTCATAGAGCGAGATATGAATTCAATTTTTTTAATCTGGTTTTGTCTCGGTTGACTAGGTCACTAGATTCATCTCTTGTTTCTCGAAAGTTCGTAAACAGTATTGCTCCACGCTACGTCGCTTGCACTTTTTTTTTAACATAATCTGTTCAATCTCTTTTTCCAACTGCCTTTTCCACGTTATCTTGGGTCTACGCCTTTTTTCAACCACTTCAATGAGTAATGTTCTCCCTTGTTTCACTATTCCTCCTCAAAAGATGTTCATAATATCGCAATTCATTTGTGAGGTTGGCTAGTCTGTCTATAAAATTTCTTCCAAGCCAAGCATATTTAAAAATTTTGGCGACTCCTTTTTTAAGTTAATTTAACGCCACACATTGCTGTCTCAGCTTGTCGCAATTCGCCATCTTGTCTTCCTCAGACATAACGTCTCACTTCCGCACAACAATGCCGACCTTACTCAGCACTGATAGATCCTTCAACCAAAGCTTTCTTCCATAAAGCAACTTCTTGCTTTCTCTAAATTATATCCATCCATTTCTTGTTCTGTCTGTTACGACAGCTCCACTTTCACCTCTGACATTTAACCTGTCCCTCAAGTAACAAAAACTCTTCATTAACTCCATCTGGTCATAAAACGGCAATTCTTCTGTTTCCACAAATCCATTTACTGCCACGGCACATCCTTCACAAAGAAAGCCTTTAGCCAGAGTTGATGACACTTTCATTTTTGCGCATCTACCATAAACCAATTTACCACACTTCGTGCACAGAACTAAATTTGTGATTACTCTTGTCACATTTAGTCCATCGATCGACTTAGCTCTATTTCTCCTTTTGAACCACTCACCATCACTTTGGTCTTCTAGAGGTTAATCTTCAGCCCATACTCTCAAACGCTTCTTACCGTTTCAAAAAACATTTACTCAAATTCTTCATGCTTTCACTCTTACACAACCAAGCCATCTGCGTACAAGATTGGATTCGTCAAGTCTTCTCTTGCATACTTAGTGATTTCATACCAGCTATTGCAAAAACTGGCGGCGACAACACAGATCCCTGGTGTACACCTACTTGCTCCAAGATTCTTCAGAAAACTATGATCTCACTCGAACTTTGCCCCTTGATAGAGTCTCATCACAGCTTTCGCAATTACATCTGGTAAATCTTTCTTTAACGCCTATTTCACAATCTTTCTTGGAACTCCGTCAAACACCCTCTCAATATCAACAGAGCACATGTGCAACTTTTTCTCCTTCGCTCTATAATGCTTTTGCTATTTCTCTTTTTCTCACGACACAAAATGCGTCTGTTGATTTTCTGCATGGCGTAAAATCAAATTGCATTGCAACAACATTCCCTAATTCTCGAACGATTTTTAGCACTCTCAGCGATTTTTATTGTATACCCTAAAGACATTTACTTCCCTGCATGCATTGCATTTTTTAGGCCAGCTTTTGTCTTGAACGTAGCACCAACACACTTATTTGCCATTCATCCAGTAATCCTTTTCCACCCAATACATGTTGGCAAAGTTTTATGATCACTCTTATCCCTACTTCTCCACTAGCAGATGTCATCTCTACAAGTACGTCTGAGGGCCTAACTGCCTTTCCTAATTTCATTGAACCGACTGCTATCACCATTCTTCCTAGATAACCTTTTGAACGGGTCCCTCCGCTACATTAGCTTCTGTCATCAAAGACTTAAAAACTTTTCATTTTTAAATAGCCTAAAAAGATTTAAAAAATGATTTTTACTGATCTGGTTGGTGCTCAGCAATAATTTTGAATCAGCAAAACTTATAAACGCCTTGCTTCTAAAAAAAATGTAGCAGACAAAAAGCTGGGTATATTTAAAAGTGCCAGCAGGCCGCTTTAAACGTTTTATTTACGTAGCAATTTATCTCATTTTATTACAATGAGCATGGCCACAAAAATATGATCTTTTTAACTGAACTGCGTCAACAAGCTTCCTTGAAGACATCTTTTTATCCGACTAAACTATGAAAAAGTACTGTACCATTCAAAAATGAATGCAACAGCGAACAAAAAATTTATTGAACCTGACCGACAAAGATTTGTTGACGATTAGGAATTGCATAGATCCAGAAACATGCCGATGGTGTTATGTTAACTTCTTAAGATATTGTGGTTCAAACGTTTTAGTTATTTGAGGAAAAGGTCGGGCAACTTTTTGCAGAAAATTTTGCAACGCTTATTAAATAGAGATACAATTATATTTATGTGATTAAAACCCGAACCCCATTATCACTACCAAGCATGCAACCAGGATCTTTGAGAAAGGGGCTAAGAATCTTTTTTTGCGCAAAGTTGTTCGATGCTTCCAAAAAAAAACTTTTGCCTTTTTTAAGGCAATAGGAAGGGGGCTTTAGCCTCCGGGGTTGCACTTGTGTTTGTTTCAGTTCCTCCAAGCGCTTTTGTAATCCTGCAACATGGAATTAAATCCAACTCGAGTCAAGAAGCACCTATGAAATAAAAAATCTGGTAGCGCGGCGGGAGGAATAAAAGTGAACTCGTACGACTTACCACAACGACAAGTACGGGTGGCTGCTGACTAGGAGGCCGAGACCGCTTCGCAGTTTCCAAAACTCTCCGTTCCTCTTGTGTTCGACGAGTGTAGAAAATCCTCCATCGTCCCAGAAAAATTCCGATATACCATTTCATATGCTATTTTAAAGCTACTGATTCAAGATTTTTTGCCAGTCGTCTGACTTTTTATTGGCCTGATATCAATGCAACTTTCCGGTTTCGCATCTGTCGTACATGTTGTAACGTGATAACGGCTCGTGCAGCCTTGTTTGTACGTATTAGAACAGCAACTAGAAAAATAATTGCTTTTTATCAAAAATCTAGACTTTCAACACAATTTTTTGGAGAAAACGGATTGAAAAACAATAACGATAAGGCCATGTCAAATCTAAATTTGTTACCACATTTATTCAGTGTATGAGATCGTGCTCTGGTTTAGGTTTTACCCGCCGCGACGAGTAGGCCACAGTCCGCTTTGCCGTTCCACCTGTCTACCCGAAAAGGCGAAAGAACCTGGTTGTGCCGTTTTCTAATTCCGCAAAAAACAAAGTTGCAGGCTTTTGAGAATTTGTTCTTTTTCAAAGTAGGATGCACCAACGCCAACTCGACTCTTAAAAATATTAAATTATAAGTTTGCGAACTGCATTAAGCAATAAATATGCCTTAGCCCCATGATACCGGAAACTTTTTGAACCAAAAGATAGTAAAAAAAAAAAAAATTTTTGCTGTGGAAACAACTGTAGCAGAAAGGTCCTGGTTAGTAGTTATAATAAAGCAGTACAACGTCGTATAAAAGGCCACATCAAATATTTTGATTTTTGAAAGAACAACGCTATAGAAGCTAAAGAGAGGAGTGACGTCATTAGAGTTCGTGCCTCAGAGGTTGACCTGAAAAGTGTCGTTTTGTATTTAAGAATAATAATTTCAGCAACGACCTGATATTTTTCAATTTGTGGGAGTTTGTATAAACGTCGGTGGTTGCGGACCATGCTTTAACGAGGCCATTCCGAGAAGAGTTGATCAAAGAAAGTTTTTCAAAAAAATATTTGAAAAAAAATTGATCAGAAGACAGAAAATTGCAATTTCTTTGTTTGTTTTTTGAGGGAGAGGGAAAACAGGAATCGGTGAACACCCCGTCTGTTTAAAACATAAGAAAGAGTCTTTTTTCAGCATTTCGTGGAGTTTAATTTATGAGTTTGAAACATTAGAAAATATTTGCTATTATGCTTGAAATATAAACAAATGCTGATTTCATTTAGTGTCCTCACATCAAATGCCGGTCAAAATAACAGTGTTTTAAAATAAAAAGCGAAGTCATCTGCAGGCTATTCTTATTTTGCCTCCAGTTAAAATTTCAAAGAGCGTAACGATTTCATTTCTTATTCATGAGAAAATATTTGTAAGTCTTGTGCTCATTTGTTAACAATGTTTTATTGCCGTAAGCCCAATTGACTCCACCGGTAGGTCACTGTTTATCACTACAATATTGACGATAATGAAATAAAAAAAACCTTTGCAGAGCTTACCATGGTAGGTTTTTTCCTTTTGGTAAGGCCTAAGCTATGTTGAATAGCACCTCGTTTCTACACAAATATGCGGTCCCAAAAGTTGTTTCAAGAGCCAACGTTGAAGAAACAGTTTTTCATCAATACGCTTTACAGAAATTGCCCTCAAGCAACAAGGAAGTGAGTCCTACGAAGTAACATCGCTGTACAGGGCGGTCAAAACCGCGTAAACTGTTTTTTGCTTTAACACACTAGCAGTCTCGTCCCTAAACTGTTTTAAGGGGTAACGCTCTGACAGACGAATCTGTTTTAATGTTACACTCTAGAACAGGGATTATTAAACTTTTTGGGACGTACCACTCTTGACAAGATTGTTAAAAACTCGCATCCCCCTTGATAAGTGACAAGCATTTATTTTTTGAAATGACGGCCAGATTTTTGGTCATTGCATATTTGCTCTCGAAGCCAACATGAAGACCTTTTTTTCTTGGAGATCGACTAGTTAGAGCACTTTTACTCAAAACTTTCTGCAATATTTTAAAGATGACTATGGAGTCGTGACCTCGCGTCCCCCGCAAACTCCAACGCCCCTCAGTTTAGAAACCTCTACTCTGAAAGATTCGTACCGAAACTATTTCAAGGGGTAATACTCTACCAGGCTTGTCTCTAAACAACATCATGGGTGCTAACAAAGGGTGCAATATTTTAGGTCAAACGCGGCGCTTTTTACAAATCCCCAAATTTTGCTATGGTAATGGTAACACGTGTCGGGTGTCGCGAACTTCAGTGACGCCATGGTCGCTGTGCCTCCAAAAATGATCGAGAGCCA
Source organism: Trididemnum clinides (assembly GCA_963675345.1). Classification (NCBI taxonomy): domain Eukaryota; kingdom Metazoa; phylum Chordata; class Ascidiacea; order Aplousobranchia; family Didemnidae; genus Trididemnum; species Trididemnum clinides. The sequence continues at coordinate 26,948,866 of OY776287.1, forward strand.
AAAATTAGGGTGAGAAAAAGCCTCTAATTCAGGGTTACACTTTTGAGAACAAGCGGGTTCTAGTTCTAATTCGGAAATCCAGATCCGGGTGGGTTCGAATCCCACCACCAAACTTGGTTGCGACGCTGCAAAAATTGTTGCGCTCAGCAGCAGCCTAACAAGAATTTGTGCCACAGAGAAGGCAGAGCATTTTGCTATACAAACAGTAGGCTAGTTTATTCATTCATTCATTTTACTTTTGCCCAAATCAGCATTAGCAGTAAATAAAAAATTTGATTACAGTACACAAAAAAAAGGAGACGTCGGCAAAACGATATACGTTGAATACAAGCACATTAAACGAATTTTGATTAAATTTGAAGATGCTGTTTCCAGTAGGTGGAAGTGGTGAATAAATGATTTCCCATGGTCTTTGCTTTTGTATTTTTATTCATCATAGCAACTTTTGAAAAGCTTTTCCAATTGTAATTAGGCTGCCGATGTCTTGTGAGAGCAATAGACTCCCCTACTGTATCAAACGCTCTACCAAATTGCAGTTGATCTTCAATTTTCTTCTGAAGCCAAACTATTAATTCTGTTAACGATTTTCAAGATTTTCATCTGTGATACACGAAGTCGCCGACTGAAGTGTAATGATTGCTTTTGGGATCTTTTGTAGAAAGCCCCGGCCACTAATGCAAAAATGTGAGATTTAAAAAAAAATACCCTCGCCACGTTTTAAGTACTGCAGGTTTTAGGACTAGGGTTAGGACAAATTAGCTGAAATCGCTGAATTTAATCAATGGATAAAAATTCTAACTGGATAAGAGCGGTGCTTTTTTTTTGGCGGGAGCTTTCTACAAAAGATCTCACTTTTGTAGCTTTCAAGCAAGAGTAAAATATCTGGATCACTAAGGATTTACATTGATCGCAATGCTCTTCTCACAAATTTTTTTGATCACTAGCCCGATTTATAAATCGAACAAAAAACATGTGTTACACAAACCAAACAAATCGGCTTGTGTAAAATACGTTTATATCCGATTTGTCACATAAATATGCAGAAAAAGCACATGTAACACGTTAAATCATTGCAAACCGCGCGCATGGGGAAAAAACTGTTACAAGATTTACACGTCATTGATCAAATAAGGGGACTCATGATTTCGTGGCCAGTGACGCGATTTCCTGCCAGACCATGAAAAGCCGAAAAAAGATCAAGTAAGGAGTTGCTTTGTTTTCGCACAATCAGCAGTTCTCATTCGGTCAATGCCAGGAATGGCATGTGATGTAATAATGCACTGTTTAAAGTGAGTGATTTTGTTCGTGGATTACTAGTACCGCCAACAACTAAGCCAGCAAGCAGAAAAAACGACTCAGAAAAACTTTATCTCCCACAATAAGGTCTTCGATCTTGTTTTGAGACAAAATGCCTTTAGCCCTCCATTCTCCACCCATACAAAAAAAAGTGTTACGCCTATAAAATAAGCCTATCTTGGGGGTTTATGTGAGGTCGATCCCGGGACGGCATAAAAGTTTTGGGAGTGTTGGCGAACCAATTCATTTCACCACGGGGCAAAGCAATGCCGTTTTTGTAGAGAATGCTGCTTGTTGCAAAATGCGATTCAACTACGCGGCGTTGCAGGTTTGCCTTTGTGCAAGCACTTCACTGTAAATTTCGCTGTCCGGCGAATTTATTTATGAAGCTAGGCGAATGTTGAACTTAGAAACCTGGAAACAGCTTTACATAATCAAAGTGGTAGAAGGCTAGTCAGCATCTGTCAGAGTTAAGGCTGGTTTCCATTAAGCGAAATTTGCAGGCGTAGCGTGAAAATTTTTTCTTTATTTAGTTTTATGCAGCCATTGAAGTTTTTGCCTACCGCTGTTGCTTTGACATAAAAGATAAACTCTTGTTTATCCTTAGAAATACCGTTGAAGATGGTGCTTTTGTTACTTTGAAAGTAATGTAAAAAAGAACGGTAGATGTATTTGGATGACTCGATCAACTCCGATATTTGGTTTAGGCCTTCTTCTAAGGTATTCGGCAATGGCATCAACGACCTGCATTTTTTTCTACATAGAACAGGCACTTTTCACACAGTCATCCAGCACCGCGTTCACAGGCAATCGTTTTAACCAAAAACCCGCAGCTAAGTAAACGCCAGATACAGGGGCATACGCGGAAAGTTGTCACGGGGACCGTTTTGGTTTCTCTCTTAAAAATGCTCATAGCACGATTACTCTCGTGCATCTAGAGGCAGGCTCCATCGGAAAAATTTTACAAAATTACACTGAAATATAAGCATTTTCTTGCTTTCTTCAACAAGTTTCTGGCAAATGATTTTTTCTTTTTCTATTACGTTAAAACATTGTATACCTACAAAATTTATGGGGAGTTGACTTTCACCTCCCTCCGTGCATACGCCACTGTCTAGATAACAAACAAATAGAAAACAGCTTGCTAAGTTTTTTCAATTATGTTGGGAAATTTAAGCCTAATGAAAACCAGCCAATAATGGCAGAACAAGCGCGATGTTGGCTGAACAGTAGTTTGTAAGTCTAAGGCAAAATGGTGTAAAAGCAACCAGTATATAAGATAATTTCAAATACCATTTGTACTATGATCAACTATTAAAATCAAATATCAATGCAGAGCCATAACCTTACATAACAAACCAAACAAAAAATTAACAGCAAAACATCAATTAAGTTTTGCAATAACATCGTAGTACGAATGTTTATTAAATTAAGCCTTGCCTAGGCCTAATGTTGTTAATCATTTATTCTTATCACCCTAAACAACTTCTGGCATTTAATTTATCATTTTCGTTGCTGGCTTTTGTCAAGTGTTCTAGTTACCACGTGGACGAAAGTAGTGTTTTTCAGCCCGGTCCACACCACAAATTCCGGTTCTTTCTGGACATGTGGATTGGCTATCTACTTTATCTGACTGATTTCGGCTTCCCGTGGTCGGGCGAAAAAACGCTTCACTGGCTAAGGCATCCAAGGTCGCGTTATTTGATCAATGACGGGTAAATCGAAAAGTCTCTGAATGACGGGTAAATCAGTGACTTACCGATTTATTTTGTAACACTTTTTTTAGTCCGATTTATAAATGGGAAACTTTCCATTTATAAATCCCCAAAAGATTATAAACGGAAACTTTTTATTTATAAATCCCACTAAAAACTCTGGTACTAAAATCGTTTTTCCACATGCGCGGTTTGGAAAAAAATGACATAACCAATAACATGTGTTGTAGCGCATATTTATGTGACAAATTGTGCCATAAGCACAAAAAACATACTCAATAAATCATTTTTTTTTCAAGAGGCGCCCAACAATAATTGTGGAATGATTGCTTAATCGTTTTGTTGGGGAGAATTTCAAAATTACTGTTGGGAAAGAATGGTTAAGCTTAATTTAGAAGTAGCTGTTAATTTCTATGGTCTTGGAGGAGTTTGTTTTATCCTTTTCCTTTTCGAAAATCAGCTATTGCAGTTTATAGTTTAGCGTATAAATACGCTCTTCTGCCAGTAAAGGGGGCAAGAAAATATTGAAAATTGAAGTCTAATACAAAACTTTTATTGATTCAAGATACATGTAACATAATCAATCTAAAGTAAGCGCAAAATTAAAAGTCTACCATTATGCGATATAACAAGGATTTCAATAAGGCAACCTCAAACTTTCGTAGCTAAATGCAGAACTTAATTATGCTAATCAGCACTTTGCTTAACAGAAGAAATGTATAAGAATGATTTCTTGGTGTGGAGCTATTTTTATAAACAACTTTTAGGACGTTGTCTTTACCTTCCGAGGCAATCTGGGTCAGTCAAGTCAGTTTTAAATTTTAAATTTACGGTAGCTTATTTTCAGGCTATTTTCATGAAAAATTGGTTGTGTGTGGGAGATTAAGATGGGAGACTGATAGCTATTTCTGAATAATCCCTCTCCCTATAAATTCTAAAAGCCTTTGTTTACAATAGCAACCTGCAACATAAAAAGCGTATCAAGTTTTCACTAACGACTAATCTATTACAATATGTGCATGTAACATAGCTCAAAAGATTTGCAAACGGTGTGGAAGAAAAATGACAATAAGATGCTATTTCTTCAAATAAGCGGATTTGAACTCCTCTAGCAACCTTGCTTTGAGCGACTCGTCACAGAAGGCGGATTGCAGAGCGTTTAGATTCTACAAGCATAAAAAGTTTTTCAACTCAAATCGGTAACCGTTTTTGTAATGCACAAACCAAACTCCATAGTTTTTTTTACACCAAGCACTAATAGTAGCCGTGCTTCACCGTGTCGCGATATTTACACTCCGTATGTGGTAAGAGGCGACCACTGGACACACACCAATGGCGGTTCACTGAAATAGTTGTGGGACTATCGGGCATTAATTGTTGCTTAACACTGGCTATACTTTTCCCCTAGCTTGATCAGCATATTTCAATCACTTTCTAAATCTGGAGTTTCACCCTTGAAAAATAGGCAGTTTATTAATTTTGCGGTGTGCAAATGGGACGCAAGACCATAGTCAAACACATTTGCATATAGCAAATCTTTCTTTTTGATAAGTTTTACAAGCAACCACGAAAAATTCTCCAACCACTTTCAAGTAACTTCCAAAAATTTTTAAAAAGGTCTCTCCAGTGTGCAACTTTTCTTTCCACCCACGGTTGCAAGAATGCTTAGATCCGCCTCATACAGTGCCTTTGCACCAAAAGCGGAGTGTAACTACCATCATGACTATCACATTAAAAGTAGTAATTTTTTTCTCAAATACGATACGTTACAAAAAAGCCCTGTACTTACTACTCAAACACATCTCACGAACTCACCTCCACCGCAGCTGTTTAACTTTGCTTACACTGCCATGAATAAATAATCTAGAGTACAACATGAGTTTAAATATTCCTTCGAGCTTCAAGCTTTGACCTTTCCTGCTACTTGCTATGCATGATCAGAACTATAGAGAGTCGCAAAAGAATACAAGTGGTTCCACAAGTGTCTTTCCGAAATTATACCCCTTTCCTTAACAAAGATTGCAAGCATCTGTAGCGACATTTTGTGGTTCCAGTCAATTATTAAAAATAATTAATTAAAATTTAATATAATATCGATATCATCCAAATGTTTAGTTTTTCTAAAAACAATGTATTTATTGTTTTTATCTCTCTTCGGTGATACTCTTCGTGGAATATGATGGAGGTCTTTTTGTAATAAAGTAACTGATGCTAAAATGTTGTGTCATATCCCTGTAGAGCTGTCAGGTGTGGGTTTTCTGACGGAAAAAGGAGAATTCACAGCGAGCACGAGCTCACAACGAGAGAACCTATTTTGAAACTCTACATTGGTGCCCTGAATGACTCGTTTTGGTGAACTCAAAGTCAGTAGCCTCCTCCAATTTTTTTCAAAAGAAGAAATCATATTATGCTGAACAATTTCTCTCCTCTGCGAACACGTTCTCTTGCTGTTTACAACAATTTATCTCGGATGACATCTGAGCAAAGTTCCTCATCCTCTTCAACACAATAAGATTCATCTCCTTTCAATGCGTCTGCAAGACAACCCAGTAATCCACCAAAATTGTGGAACAAACAGGTGCAGAATTATTTTATCTCACTAGACTCGTGGCTTGAACGTTTTAACATACACTCTGAACTCGATAAATTATACATTCTTATATCTGCTATGTCTGAAGATCAGCATTCAGCAGTGTCGATATGGCTCAGACATTGGTCATTGTGCCACTCGAGATAACCCGTATACAAACTTGTGAAAGCGTATTTTAGGAAACACTGATAAACTGTGCCCTTGGCAATGGGTCATAGATTTACAAAATGCGAACATTCTCCCAAATGAAAAACCTAGTGAATTTATGCGTCGCCTTTTGACATTAGCGAAACCCACTTATTTAAATGACCAAACTGCATAAGAAGTAATTATTGCTTGTTTTTACAGTAAATTGCCTCAAAATACTGTATCGATGTTGAACATGCTTGATTAAACTAATATAGAGGAAATAGCTCGTTTAGCTGACTGCGCTATCAATCACACTGAAAATGATTTAAAAACTGATAATACTAGTGAAAACAATTTCCAAATGCAAGCATTTTCACAATTACAGGAACTGTGTACTCAAGTCAGTAATTTAAAACTTCAAAACAAAAGTGTCTTGTCCAAGCCACACACAACAATCAATCACATGCTTACAGACAAGTTCACAACAAACACTCACCATATACTCAACATTCACATTTCAAACACAAAAACACTTCATTTCCAAACTCACAATCACAACCTTAAACAAACCACCTAATCCTGTTAATTTTAATCAACAAGGATGGTGCTGGTACTATGCCAACTATTTTGAAAATGCTCTTAAATGCATGCCTGGTTGTAAATTTAAACAACAAGCATCAACCTTCAATACTATTGGCTTAAATCATTCTTTTCCAGTGTCAGATCTTCCACAAGTACTTGATAAAATTTCAGGTCAACTAATTATTTTAGACTCTGGAGCTTGTCATAGTTTTTTGCCTGCTACTGCTGAAGATAAAAAAAATATTACAGTGCTTCTAGAGATCCAGTTAAGTATTATGGCACTGTCTGTAAAGAGGTTGATGTACGTTTTGGCCCTATGTCATGGACCTTTTGCTTGTGTGATGTACAACATGCTTATCTTGGCTGGGATTTTTTAGCACATTTTGATATAACTGTCAGACGAATTTCAAATCCAACAAGTTCTGACAGGAATTGTATTATCAAGCATTGGCCTCAAATTCTACTGTGGTTGCTTCAGATTTCACTCCTAACACATCAACTGATTTAGAAATACATAAATCAAATTACATGAAATTATTATCACAGTTCCCAAGCATTACAGAAGACATTGATTTTAATGTTGCACCTAAACACAATATTCAGCACACCATCATCACCACAGATCGCCCTGTTGTGACTAAAGCTCGGCGTTGGTCACCAGAAATGTCTCAAAAGATAAAAGAGGAAATTGAGCTTCAACTTAAAAAGGGGTTAATCGAACCTAGTGATAGTGAATGGGCAAACCCTCTACATGTTGTGCCTAAATCTGATGGCATAGTCAGATTAGTTGGTGATTATCGTCTTTTGAATAAACAAATCAAAGCTGATTGATAGAATTCACCACACATTCAAGATTTCACTAACAGAATACAACATTCCACAGTTTTCTCTACTGTTGACATGCGCTCTGCATTAAACGAAATACCAATGCATCCTGATCACAAACATAAAACAAGCGTGATCACACCTTGGGGTTTATTCGCTTTCAAAGCAATGACTCTTTGTTTAAAAACATCAGCTCAACAATGGCAGCACCTCATGGATGTAGCTCTTAGAGGGTTAAAAAACCATTTTTGTTATGTAGATGATATTATTGTCTTTTCAAAAAATGATGCTGACCACATGATTCACCTTGAACAGCTTTTCAGTCGCCAACATGAATTTGGGCCTAAAGTAAATCCAAAGAAATGACACTTTGGCAAATCAGAAGTCAAATTTTTAGTCTTTCTTGCTAATGAAAATGGTTGCTCACCTTTACCAGATCGAGTAGAAGCTATCCAAAAGCTACCCCTCCCAACAACAACTAAACAATTGTGCAGTTTTGTTGGCGTTTTGCAGTACTACCGTCGTGCAATTCCAAAAATAGCTGAGCTTTTGTCTCATTTACACAAGCTTTTACAAGGTAAAAAACGTATTCAGAGGTTAAATTTACAGAAGATACTAAAACAGCATTTGAAAGTGCAAAATTAGCTCTTGTTAACAGTGTTGTTATTGCTCATCCTCGTGTTAATGCCAAAACCACATTAGTAAGTGATGCTAGTGACACAGCCGTTGGTGCAGTTCTTCAGCAACTAATTGATGGCATTTGGCGCCCCTTAGGCTACTTTTCAAAAACTCTGTCACCTAACCAGCAGAAGTATGCCACATTTGACAGAGAACTTCTTATTTGGCATATTTGGCTGTTCAGCATTTTAGTTGGAGATTTCACTTTATATGTTGATCATTTACCTTTGGTGCGAGCCATGCAATCTGATACTCCTAGAAACAATGCCAGACAAGCTAGACACCTTTCATTCATTTCTGAATACACCACAGACATGCAGCATATACATGGAACAGAAAACATTGTAGCTGACACACTCTCACGCGTGTAAGTAAATGCTGTTTTCCACCATGCACAACACATAAATTGGGCACAATTTGCTGAGGCTCAAAAACATGATGCATCAATTCAAGAATTGACTAAAAGTGACACTTCTCTAAAAATCACACGTAAACATCATAATGGTCACGATATTAGGTGTGATGACTCAAAACCAAATGTAACTCCAATTTGTCCTGCTGGTTTTAAGAAAATTGCCTTTGATCTTGTTCATAATTTAAGTCACCCAGGTGGTAAAATTACTCAACAACTGCTGAGTGAACGTTTTGTGTGGAAAGGCATGCAAAAAGATTGCACACTTTGGACTAAAAGTTACCTTGCCTGTCAACACAGCAAAACCACACGTTACAATAAAACTCCAATTCAGCCTTTTCCACCTTCTAGCACAAAATTTGCTAATGTTCATATTGATATTACTGGGCCTTTGGTGGCATCTAGAGGCTATAAGTACTTGTTAGTTGCTATTGATCGTTTTTCTCGTTGGTTTATGGCAGCCCCTTTGACTGATACTAAGACTTCTACAATCATTGACTGCTTCATGTTTCATTGGATTGCAAATTATGGGGCTCCAGCAACTGTTTTGAGTGATCGAGGCACTTGCTTTACTTCAAAAGAATGGTCTGAATTTGTGCAGTATTTGGGTTGCATACATAAGACTACTACTGCTTATCACCCGTCCTCCAACGGTGCAATTGAACGTGTGAATAGAACTTTAAAAACAGCTTTAAAAGCTTAGCTTGCTGGAGAAAATCAGATGGATGTATTACCCACTGTTTTGCTAGGCTTGCGTTCTGTGATTCGTGAAGATTTGGGTTCTACTGCTTGTGAAATGGTGTATGGCGTAAACTTACACTTACCAAGTCAATTCTTTGATTTTCAATCTATGCCTTCCTTAGATTTTGCTATGTATCGTGAACAGCAAAAAGCATATTTACACAATTTCAACTACACTTTATCACGCATACCCACATCACGTTCAACATACATTGATAAAAAAACTTGACACATGCTCGCACGTTTTTATAAAAAATGATGCACGCAATGGGCCTTTAGATCAACCTTGAACAGGACCTTACGCTGTTTTAGAACGTGGTAAAAAAACGTTTGTTGTATGCGCAATGATCGTCATCATACTGTGTCTGTTGATAGGATAAAAGCTGCATTTTTGCTTGAAGATTACCAAACTTCTCGAGTTAACTTAAAATTGTTTGCCAATTACCAGTGCTTCGCTTGATTTACACAGGTTAGGTAAAAGAAATGTTTACCGACCTGCTTACTTGAATGATTACTATTGCTGAGAAGTTAAACTGTGTAATGTTGTGTCTACTTTTTGAACTTGTTTCTTATTTTTGTACTGTATATAATGTAATTAAAGTGTACTGTACGTAGTATTGTAGTTTTAAAACCTTTCTCAACTGTATTATTACCACGTCATAATTGCGGTGACTGATTTCAACTTTATCTAAACTTGTCTGTAGTTTAAGTCTGCCTGTAAATCACGATTCTTTACTACAAAAAAAAATAAAATAAGCATTTTGCGCAACTGATACAATTGTTGCCTTGATTGTAGCGACGCATTTTCACATTTTGTTACCTAATCCGCGACTTCATCGTGGTCAATCATTTTTGTGTGTGTGTACTATTTCAACATCTGCTTTGTGAGACCTTGTTATTACTTTTTCCGCGTCTCTATCGTGGTCAATCATCCTCGTGTTTGCGCTATTGCAATTTTTTGCTTTGCAAAACTTGTTACTTATCCGCGGCTTCATCGTGGTCATTCATCAATATCTCATTTGTGATGTTACAACTTCTACTTTTTCAAACACAAACAAACTTCTTATCATATCCATGAATTAATTGCGGTCCAGCTAAGTCAATCAATTGTATCACTGCAATTAGGTAACCTTTTAACTCATTGCGTCTTCATTGCGGTTATGCCTAACTTGTACAGTAACATTTGTATATCTACAATTTACTTAAACTTTTATAGAAGTCATTTTTAGTGTATTTGAATCGTTCGGCTCTTCATTGTTAACCTCTCTCATATTTTTTCAAAGGGGGCAGGTGAATTTATGTAGCGACATTTTGTGTCCCCAGTCAATTATTAAAAATAATTAAAATTTAATATAATATCGATATCATCCTAATGTTTAGTTTTTCTAAAAACAATGTATTTATTGTTTTTATCTCCCTTCGGTAATACTCTTCGTGGAATATGGTGGTGGTCTTTTTATAATAAAGTAATTAATGTTAAAATGTTGTGTCCCTGTAGAGCTGTCAGGTGTGGGCTTTCTGACGGAAAAAGAATTCACAGCGAGCACGAGCTCACAACGAGAGAACCTATTTTGAAACTCTACACATCGGTATCACAATGTCTTATTTCTTGTCTACACCTCCAAAACACCTTTTTGCTCCTTTGACATCCTTTTTTGAATATAACATACTGAATACCCCAATTAAATTCCAGCAAAACTGAAAATTATGCATAATTAGTATATAAACTCATACCAATTGCTTGAGTTGATCAATGGTGAATTTGAAATGATCAACAGCAACTTGATAGTCATCTAGTAAATCAGTTTGTTGTATTCCGGGGTCATCTGAATTTAGTGAAAAGTTAACTTTTTCCTCCATAAACCTGTGGAAGAAGTTACAAATTTAACGCATGTCTAGCAAGCAATCAAGTAACCTAATTGACAAGGAGCCAACAAACAATCATATGGTGAGCTGGTCAGTGGTCAGTTGTCTTCTAATGTTGAATTCACGCGTAAAACGATTCTACAGGAACCTGTTAAAACCAGGTCATCTTGCAGTCTTCTATTCCGTCCAAAGGTCATGCGGCCAATTAATTGAATCAGCTTATATTTGCGTGCTTGGTGGTAAATTAACTTTTAACGGCCGCTCAGTGACGTGACAAGGGGAAGGTACACCACAGGTGACAGTTTCAAAACAAACCAAAATTGGGAAAAAATGGTGGTTGAAAACATTTTTCTACCTATCTGTGAATTTCCGTGCAAGACCTTACGAGCATCACGACCTCTGCACTTAGCGAGAGCTCACCACTTTGCAGGCACAAATGCTTTGAAAGACCAGCAGCGTAAGACGAAATTTGCGCTATCTGTCCTAGATTCAAAACAAACAATAAGCATTTGAATGCAACAGTTTGGATTACCTAATTGCAGGATGTTTACTTAAGTCTGTAGGGACAGATGCCGATCTGAAGCTTGAAATTGGACAGACTTCAAAATGAATATTTCTTCGTTTCGACTCAGCGTACACGTTTTCATCGTCTACAGTGTGATAGCCATGACCTATACGTTCGGCAAATAGTAAATTCATGGCCTGTGAAAAAGATACGAGTAAAACAGCAGATACAAGAGTCTATTAGAAGTCATACTTCTGGAAGCAATGTACGAGCATTGGCAGATAAGGTCATTGTTTTTCAGTCGTGGGTTTAGAGTTCCTAAGCTATGCGTTATGTTGTTGGGGTTGTAAAAAACATCGTCCTCAGAACGGCAAGTTGCACAGTTTTGTTGCATCGCTGGGGGAAGATACGCAATATGCCGCGTGTTGGCAATGTGCCTCTGTTTTCCTATGACTGGAAAATAAGATTCATAAACCTATTACTTTTAAATGCTTACACACACAGCTTTGATCTTACTTTTGATACTTCTTCTGCATCTCCGTTTTCCCCGGCATGAGCTGTAATGTGAATTCCATTTGCTTTGCAAAACTGCACGAAAGAGATATTACTTTATATTTACATTAAACACCATCCAGTCCAGACCCCGAGTATGATTAGGTGATTGAAAGACATTCAACATTTTCAGGAAGAGAAACACGAGTAGACCAATCAGAAGTAATTTTGGTTTTGCGAGCTTTGCAAAAAACGTTCAATGTTTCATCAAAGTGACGTGGAATTGGGTGCGGCGGTAAAAAAAAAGAGCAACTGTTTGAAATAGACTTTGTGAAAGTATGGTCAATAGTAAATTAACTTAAAATGGTCAAAAATATCTTAATTTTCAAATGGTGGCAACCATTCCTTCAGCTGTTGATAGAGGTACGATGTAAAGCGGAAGACTTGTTTCACCGACTCAACCAAGCAAGTAGGAAGCTGATGAAGTTAAAAGCGGTTGTCAAATCGAACCAGTCAAGAACGCCAACCAAGCCTGGTCTACGCTGAGACCAACTGCGGCTTAAAGGCTGGTTTCAGTTAGGCGTAGACTGCACGCGTAGCGCGAAAAATTCTTTGTTTCTCGCGCTCCGCACTTAAAACTAAATAGAGAAATAAAAAATGCTTCACGCTACTCCTGCAAGCTATGCCTAATGGAAACCAGCCTTAATTCGTTTGTTCTACTTCGGCTCAATTGCAAGTGGCGCACGGCTTGTGACTGAGCCAAGGAACCTTCTCTATCTTAACACATCAAAGCTCGGGCGATCTTAATTTTTTCGCTGATTTAATTTGCAGCGTAACTAGCGGGGTAAAGCGTCGGAGTGGAATCGTTACTCGACAGATTTCTTTAACATTCGCATAGTTCACGCTGTTGCGCACTTGATAAGTGTCCTTTACGGTTGCTTTCTCAGCTGGTTGTAAAGTGTAAAGCAAAATTGCTCTGCGCCAACTATAAGCTACCGACAACTTCGAATATGGTTCGAGCACAAATCGTTCCAAGCCTAACCAACAAGTTTCTATTCAACTTGTTAAATGCAATGAAATTCGGTATCGATTACGCAACGATGCGTTTTCATTGCGTTTAGCAAGTTGAACAGAAACTTGTTGGTTGGGCTTGGAACGACTTGCGCTCAAACCAAATTCAAACCTCTGCATGCTATTCTACAGCACTGCTTATTGTCACTCACAGTACTGCAAAAATATATGAAAAACCGCAGCGAAAACATATTAACGTAAAATTATAATTACACAAAATAATATTATATGAACCATCACTTGAAGGAAAAAATAAAGAATAGTAATCGAAAGGTAAAGAACTTACATATCCTAACACTAACTGATCTACATGACATACAAATGGCAAAATTTATGTATAGATTGGTGAATAATTAACTTCCCATCACCTTTCAATCCAAATTCCCTAAAATTTTTGTTGTACAACACCAGACAATTAAATATTCCTTTTTATTTTCGGCTCAGAGTTTCCAAAACAATTTCTAAAAATCAATTATACCGAATGTCCTTAAAGTCTCAGTACCACTACAAGTATTTATCGCACAGAAACCACGTAACATGGAATAATGCGATTTCTTGCAGAATTTTTAAACTTATCGTAAAATTATTTTTATTTACGTTGGATTGAATTGAAAGACAATGACGACACCAAAAGAGAAGCCCACACGTGAGTGGTGGTATGCTGAAAATAAATCCCCCATTACTGGTCAGGGACAGTGCCGAAAGCAATGTGAAAAAGACCCTCCTTTCAAATCCTGCAAAAAGAGATGGGTCAAAAACTTTCAGGAGACCGATAGTGTCATCGACTTGCGTCGTAGTGGACGACCAAGTGCGAGTGGAGAAACTGTCAACCACGTGCAAGTCGCATTCAACGTAGTTCTCAAAAGTCTATCGGTTGTGCAACACGAAAATTGCAGGTAGTCAGGCACCCAAATTAACCGTTCACCAGGTCCACCAAAATCCTATTCATGAACTCGCCAGACTTCGTATACGCATTATTGAAGCTGTCCAACAGTTGACATTGATATACTGCAGGCCGTATAAAGGGAGACAGAACATTGTGAGGGCAACTAGAGGTGCACATATAGAATGTATGCCATCAAATACTCTGAATGAATATAAACTTGAAGTAGAGAATTCTGCAAAAAACCGCATTGCTCTGTGTTACATGGTTTCTGAGCAATAAATACTTGCAGTGGTAATGGGACTTTATGGACACCCTGTAACATTCGTGGCAGGAATTTTATGAAGCCTATAAGCATGCATTGGATTTCTTTCAAACAGAATGTTAAAAAAATGCGGATACTTAAATATTAACACTAACAAGTGATTTTGCATCTTGAAAATTAGACTTGCTTTTTTTCTTTTGGGCCTTAAATCCATTATTTTGATTTTCAGTCTCTAGATTGCTTAATTACACTGCTCTTCTGCACCGAATCACTGCTAACTTATCATCGGGAAACAACTTGACAAAAAAACTTTCGGATTCTTTGTGGCTTCCTGGCTTATGCACAGCTTCATTTGCAGCTTTACTTGATGTTGTGTTAATAATATATCCTAACGCGGTTCATGTGTACTTGGAAATAAAAATCAATCTACCTACCTATCTATCTAATCGTAAAAGTTTTCTCGTACAGATACTACTATAACTGTTTGAAGAATTACCTCAAAAGCTTTTAAATGACTTTCTATTGACTGGTGATCGATTGGTCCGGCCACATCAATGGCTACCACGCCTCTATCTGCGTATTCTAAGCAGAACTTGGCGACATCCATTGACCAATCTGCGTGAAAAACACATTTTATAATAGGAATAGCATCCAAAATATTAACAATGCTCTTTCCTAAGACAGCTGTATATCAAGCGCATAAACAGGATTTTGTAAAGAAAAATCGGCGGGAGCAAGGGCTTACCCAGAAGCATAATGATATCACACTATCGAGATTTTGAGATATATTTTGTTGAGTGTCTGATGAAAGGTCTTTACTCAATTTTTGAGGCAGAGTCGCAATTAAGTTGCTGGCTCCACATAATATGGCTTTTATGGGAAGGTTCCCTTTCTAGTCCCCCATGATTGCACCCTTTCCACAGCTTCCACAGTTCCACAGCTTCTACTCGTATCGGGTGAATGTTTTCAAGGCGTTTTCTGTTTTTGTTTGGGGAAAAATGTGTGGCGGCTAGTATGCCTTTTCTCCTTTAACTCAGTAATGCTCAAAGTGCGGCCGGGGACCGCACAAGACTTTGTGGTCCTCGACTAGCCCCGATTTTGAAGTTGATGCTACGCGAATAAATTCCACAAAGTTTAATTTCATGTTTTGGGATAAAAAGTGGTTTGTGTGATACGTCAAGGCTTTATATTAATGAATTGTGAGTCATACCATTTGTGAACAATCAAGACTTTAAATACTCCTGTTTTGCCTCGATACTTTTTTTTCATAATTACTGATCTGTAGATTTAACTCGTTGATCGAAATTGCAGTAAATTTAAAGTGAAACTGAAGTGCAACCCTTGTCTAGTTGCAAGGTACAATATAAAATCTAAAAAAATGATAACGAAACT
Source organism: Trididemnum clinides (assembly GCA_963675345.1). Classification (NCBI taxonomy): domain Eukaryota; kingdom Metazoa; phylum Chordata; class Ascidiacea; order Aplousobranchia; family Didemnidae; genus Trididemnum; species Trididemnum clinides. The sequence continues at coordinate 26,964,308 of OY776287.1, forward strand.
GATTTCAGCTATTGCATGACTTGGATGTATTTGCTTGGGAATTCTGATAAAACTCGCTAACGACGGTAGCAACGGTAAACAAATAGTGTAAACGAATCAGAGCAGGTTAAAGATCACGCTCAACGATAAATCACAATAAAGGCAATAAGCTGGCTAATACGTTACCAATTTAAAAAAGCAAAAATCTGCCGTTAATTGTTGTCGTTTAGTAACCACATTCTACATTACGGCTTTTTTCAGTTTAAGCAAAGTCAAATTTAGCCTTAAAAATAGGCTTGGTGTGGGCGCAAGTTCGAAAAAATAATGGTAAAAAAATATACTCTAAAAATATTTTATACATGTTTTGTAGAGAGTTTGACCACATGCCACCCCATATCAATACATTAAACTACAAGCACGTCAAAAAGTTGCCACTTCTAATTTTCAACGCTCTGGATACGGTGGGCTGCTGTGTGTAGCAAAAGATACAGTGCAATTGTTCGATAGCTCACCTGGAAAATCTAAAATACAACACAATATAATGCGAACTGTGATGTTAAAATCTTTTTGAGCTTTGTCGGTTGCATCCAGCACACAATCTATTACCATACGCGGTGTCACGTCGCCCCTTCAAACAATTATGGTTAAATATAAATAACCCTTTTCGAAAAGAAACTCTTGGGCATATAGGCCTATCAATGACAGCCTTGTTGGTGGCGAAGCTATCAGTCTTCATCTATGACTGGTTAAAATGGACTGTTGCTTTCCCCAATCCAACCTGTACGTTTCTACTTGCTTGATTGGTTTGCGGTGAGTGGTCTGATGTTCCCTTTTACACTGCTCCTCCATTTCAATTAAAGAAGACGTATGCGTCACCACAGAATGCGCCACCTGTTACTTCAGGCTGCAGCTTTTTGTATGGCGCAGCATGAGAGTCGAAAACATATTTTCTCAAGCATGCCATTTGCAATGGCGTAGCCGGTCAAAAAAGTTTGCAGGGAAAAGAGACAAATTGTATGTGTGATTGACCCAATTGGTTTGGCAAATGTTTCAAGACATTAAATGTAAAACGACAAATTAAACTTGCCCTTCTTTGCGGACTGATAACTGAAACAACATTTGTTTTCTATTTACTATAGACGGCTAAGCAGGGTGAGTCATATTTCTGTTTTAATACTTAACCTAGCCATGAAAGCAGAGCAAATTTTCGTTTGCTCCTAATGCAACCAGCGATGAATACATGAAATCGTATCATGTATTCATCGCTGGTTGCATTAGGAGCAAACAAAAAGTTGCTCTGCTTTCATGGCTAGGTTATGTATTAAAACAGAAATATGACTCACCCTGCTTAGCCGTCTATAGTAAATAGAAAACAAAAGGGGAGTTGCCCGGCTTCTGGGGCTCCATGGTCTTCTGCCATGCCCCCATCCCTCGGAAGGAGTCGGGTAAACAACAACAACATGAATACACGAAGAATTGGGAAACGTTTTCTTCGTGCGACTTTGCAAGGAATTACAAGCTACATAAGCCGACGTATGCATAGTGTTCCACCAACAAGTTAGCATCAGTGCGATGCGGTGCTTGTGACATGTATGTTCTGAAAAGACTTCATTGGTCGAAGCAAGCGGTCAGCATTTGCCAATAGTATAAAAGCTACATACACAAACAGCTTCAGCCGCATATGATATGAAATTCAATAAGTCTATGCTGAAAGTTTACTTTTGTTCCGCGAAAACTATTGGTTCAACTTCACAGTTGGCCAACAAATGCGGAGCGAAGCGGAGTTCTAAATAACGGACTCCAATACGAAATTTGTCCTCGATTGCTTCATAAGTTACTCGAGAAATAGCGTCAATGGAACCCCTAAAAAAATGAGAATAAACTTGTAAGTAAAAGTGCAATCCAAATGAAGAAGACAAGCTTAACTACTTTCTACTATACCGCGCATTGGAAAAATCTTAGAGACATAATTTGTACATTTTTGGGTTAGGTAATTGTTATTTTTGCAGTTGCACGCCAAACAACTCTCGCTGAGATTCCTTGCTGAGTTACCAGCAGTGCTGGCAGAGCACATTTTCGCAGCGAGCAATGCATCAAGCAGAGGACATTGCATTAAAGTATTCACTCTCTGCATCAGTGAACACACTGATGCAGAGAGTGAATTTCTCGCTCGTGACTAAAACGTTTATAGGGCCAAACAAGAACAAACCGATGACTTATTCAGAATGAGTGCATAACATTGATATCTCTAAAAGGGAGTAAAAAAAATGAAAACGACAAAACATACAACTGTTTATTAACGAATTCGCTTATCGAAAGAATTCAAAATTTTAGCAGTCAAGCATCATCTGTTGGTTTAATTACCAAAGTTTATATGAAAACTGTTTGGACCACTTACGCAAACGCCGGACACGCAACTTTGAAGCCCTCCAAAAATTCTGTGAGGTTCTTTTTGCGGTCTAAGGCACAAGCTTTGGGAGCGAGAGTCGCCGGATCGCAGGAAGGAAGCGACACACCTCTTTTTCTGTGGGAAAAGAAAACATTTCATTTAGGGATGTGCTTCTGCGGAGTTGCAACTTTATAACATGCACAAAAACTACACAATTTTATAGAATCCTCAGCTATAGATATTAGAATCTTTTTGGAAAGAATTTCTAAATAGCGTTTCTAAATAAGTTTTCAAACTGGTTTTCATTTCAAAATGCTTACTTGGATTTAACATTCAGGAAGGCAGAAGTTTCAAACTTTCTTTACCAATACGCGTAAAGACAATATTCATCATTAATAATTTTGCTATTTTTAGGCTTTTGATCACCTCTTTGATAAACCTTATTCATTTTTATAAGGGGTATGCCCTATTCTATTTTTTAACCCCCTTTTTTAGCCTTACATCAGCAAGTCTTGAAGTGGCGTCACTTGAAGGCGGGCCATCCTTGACGACGCTACTTTAAAGGATGAATGCTCGTCACCAAAAAGTTTTTCAGGTTTACCACGCGGTTGCTTTAAATTCTGTTCAAAACGTGTAAGATGACACTAACTAGCACAAAGAAATTTTTTATATAAAAGGGGGGGGGGGGGCAAAAACTGCTAATTCACAATCAATAAGAACGTTTTTTAACGCTCACTAAGAATTCATCAAAACATGGAGGTTTAGGGAGAAATTTTGGTAAAGTCCATTATTCTCTTTTTAACACTAGTCACCAACCTTTTCGCATCGGAGAGCTACTTCAAGGGCTCCGAGTCGTGCAAAGACTACCAGTTTGGAGACAAGCTATTGAAGTACCTACCAAAGTTGCTCGGTTTGCCTTTTAGCTTGTAATATTGTTATCGTGTGCTCGTTGGTGAAGAATTTTTAAAACTGCCTGCGGGCAACTGATGTGACATCTGTAGGCAACTACATCTTTAAAGATCATTCACTACGTGAGTTACCGTAAGATGATTTTTTTGCTTTGTCATCAAGGCCAAAGCATGGAGGCATAGCACAGTGCCCCCTAAATATGCTAGTGTTGACTGTTGACGCTCTTTTAAAGGGGGACACTCTAGCATACCTTGTGTCACAAAAAGTTCATTTTTGTTTGATCACTGAATGCTGGTTAATTTGGCCTCGCCGTGTAGGTGACATCTTGTGAATAACACTTTTCGTTTCGACTCTGAGCGTCATGAACTCCGATGACTACTCAGCGTATGTAGCATAAATGTGTATTCAAAAGCAGGCTGTTCGTCACCACCAGTATTCCTTTCGTGGTGATTAAATGCAAGAGAATTATTGAAAATTTTGTGCTTACTTAGCCAGATCAATTATTGTTGACAGACGAAAACAACCATCCAAATGACAATGGAGTTCTGCCTACATAAAGTAACAAACAGATTAGGAATAGTTTACTTTGCAATAACAAAAGCAACCTTCACCCTTCATAAAATGTAGTCACGTGGCAATACATTTTAACACACATTTACTCTAGTATTTGGCCTAATTGGAATATGCTAGATTGCTTTTTTTTCCCTCATAAATAACCCTATCCCACCCAACCAATTTTGAATTTTTATTCTCTTGTAATTGAAAAGCCATTACAGTGATTCAAACAAAAAAACATAGCCAGCTCCCACTTCATGAGCATGTACCAAACAGCAATTTTGGAGAACAAATTGTTACATTTTTGATAATAACCTTTTTAGGGCTTCCACAAGACTTAGGGAGTAATTATCAAGGGTGTTAACAAAAATGTGTAGGCAAATCTAAAGTGATTAACTTTTAAGGAGATTGCTTAGCAATTCAATCAAAGTTGATGAGATAACCTATTATAAAGCCTTTACTATTTCAGGAGGTACTGACCCTGGTTACACTTATGTTGGGGTTCTTTCTACTGGAATACAATTTGATGAGGCTTCCAAACAACACTTGCTAGTAGAATCTATGTAGAAAACGAAACATAAAATTTGGATGGTGGAGGCATTTCATGCTGTGAGCCTGCTGGAGGTAATGGGGAAAAAGGTTCCCATGCAAGTGATTGAAACCCTTTCCAAATTATTAGTCGACTAATACCACCATTCTACCACAAACTCTACAATTATGCCATGCAACTGTCTTCTTATGAAAGGATCAATGATTCAGACCCAAGCTGGGCTCTTACTGGCAACTTTGCGACTAAGAGCAAGTGCTGCATTGGACTGAATGATGTAATGGGCACACTGGGCGGTTCACTGTTGCAGCAGTAGCTATAGACCTTTTTCAAAGTCACTCAGCAACTTTGTTACAAAAGCATCATTTAGTCCTTTATTTTTGGGTACCTTTTGACAAAAATCAATGGAGCAAGCATGCACACAATGCATTCTACCACATTTTCCTCAATAAATGCAAGAAATAAAAAATTTTTGGCCCAATCTTAGAAAGACTTACAACACTCACCATCCTAAATAAACTTTTTTCAATTTATTGTAATAGTAGAAGAGACATAAGCTTGTGGCAGTACAGGAAAGACTAAATAACTTGACTGTTCAAATAGGAGAGAATAAAATAAACAAGTTGTGTAGCCAAAGAAGCTCTTTAAAGCTTTGCTTAATCCACACTAAAGCTATTAAATCATATTGCAGATACTAATGACTTTGGTTGCAATATGGTTATACACTACACTGAGCCATCTACTGACAAGCAAGGGCAAAAAAATTTGAGGCAAGACAAACTGTAACTGAAGAGGTACCAAAATTTTGATTGCTGCAATGATCAGCAGTTTGTAGCTGACAGTTTAAGTTCATTTATTGGCCTAAGCACATACCTTAGGAAACTCAAATGCATTCTTTCCGTTTGCCTGCTGGCTCATTCTTGAAAGTCAGTGTTTCAAACAGTCAAATATAAAAAAATATCTAACTTCAAAAACATATATGGTAATTACCAACTAACAAGGTGACAACATTCAAAAATTTGGGATCATTGACCAACCCTGAGACAGAGTATGTCTGAGTGATTTCTATATGTAAGTTGCTTTTAACCTTTCTATGTGCGTGTACATTGCAGGCCTAGGCTATCCCTTTAGCTCTCATAAGGTATTTACAACTCCAGTCTAAAATACTTCACAAAAGAAAACTATACCAAATGGTATGCATTAAAATGTGATCATTAGACAGCATGGAAGAATCTTCATACCCTCATGTTGTCTAATCATAGGAGTGTAAAGAGGGTCGAGATATGTGCACATCTTGACACTCTTCATACTCCTATGATTAGACAGCATGCTCAATATCCCAGGTTAAAAGCCATTGCTTTACCTCTTAACCACAGAGAGCATTATAGCCAATTAAAATTTTGATTTTGGTTTCATGTTTAAAGTTTGGCAGTGGCTATTTCGCAGTCGACGGCAATTTGCCCTTGGAATCTATTTTGCCATAGTCATTCACATGTGTTTATATAGCCTTATTTGCTGTAATCACACCAGTGACACTGTGGTGTAGTGGATAGTGCGCTGGTCTTGAGATACCATGGTTGCAGGTTCGAATCTCAGCTGGTAGGGCATTAAAAGAAAGGCAGTGTACACCAAAGGGGCAGGCCCGGTATGTAAATGTACAGGGCAGTGTAGACTGGAAGGGAGTGTACAGGGTGGGAGATAGAGACCTGGGGGTGCAAAATTTTTTTAATTGGTTTTTAAAATTGACCAATCAGAAACGACCAAAAGTCACATGTTTAGTACATCATTAGGATTGACCAATTACAAATAACTCACAGCAAAATAGTCTCTGAGGGAAATTGTCGTCGACAGCAAAAGAGCCACTGCCTTAAGGTTATTAAAAGTGAATTTTTGTAAAATAAATCTGATAAATTATTGTATTGGTGAACTGGAGTGAATAGTTTAAAAAGAGCAAAATGGATACAAAATTAATCTCATAAGATGATTCAAGCCTAGAAAGTGATGTAACCAAGTCAAGGGAAAAGCATGAGACAGTGTTCCACCAATTTTAGATTTGCCTGACTCAACCCAAATCCCACCACATGCAGACCAGCACTCTATCTTTACAGGTTTAGCTAAAGTAGTTCTGTAATATAAAAGCCCATCAACTGCAATTGAAATCCATACCGTGTTAATATTCACTTGGTATATATACCTTACTTTATTATATGAAACAACTTTGGGTACTTGTGGGTTATCTGTCACCACTTTTTTTCACCAGGTATTAAATTACTATTATTTAACTGTATATATAATGTTTAAGCCTAAAATGAGTTTGGAAGGCAGTGTACACTGAAGGGGCAGGCCCGGTATGTAAATGTATGGGGCAGTGTACACTGGAAGGGAGTGTACAGGGTTAGGTTTATTAAATTAAAAAAAAGTGGTGACAGATAACCCATAAGTACCCAACTTTGTTTCAGTTTTGAGCTATAGAAGCAGGTGATTTTGTTTTACGGTTCTTGCTGCAGTTATGAGCATTTGCTTTTAAATATTGTGAAATATTTGTTTCAGCAGTCGTCATTACCTAACAATGCTACATGAGGCTTTAAGTTTTGGCAGTGGCTATTTTGCGCTCAACAACACTTTACCCTTGGAGGTTATTTTGCATTCAGACATTTGTGATGGATCAAATTTAATAATGCATTGAACTTAAGACCTTTGGCTATTTCTGATTGGTCAATTTCAATAACAAAATAAAAAAAGTTTGTACCCAGTGTACACTTTCCCATATATTCACATAACCATCTCATTTTAGGGCAGCAGCACTACCCACTATATTACAGCATAACTGCCAGAATTTTAGCAAATATGCTTATTTAAGCACACATAAATGGTGACAGCAAAATAGTCTCCAAGGGTAAAATGCTAATGATGGCAAAATAGCTACTTGCTTAAGTTGACTATCATACAAAATGTTGAGCATGACTGCACTTCAGAACAATGGTTTTCAAACTTTTCAAACTGGTAGACCCTTTTTTCTAGTTTAAAACAATGGAGGTTTCACCATCAGCTTGTCTCCTATATTTGAAATTTATTTTGTAGTGAGAATCCTTCAAGACAGTTTACAACCGAAAGTCTAAAGATTGTTGGGAACTTAGTTTTGAAAATTGCTTTGTGGTTGAGAATCCTTCAAGCTAACCTATAACCCAAAGTCTAAACGTTGTTGGGAACTCCTTGAAAGTTCCTCTAGGTTAGCAAACTCCAGTTTGAGAGCCAGTGCCTTATGATTGGCCTCTCTTCCTCAGCACTGTGACAAACTTTTTCCCCCAATTTCACTTTTTTGGTTTGAGCTGTAACCAGATGGCAAAGCCTCTTTTGAAAAAGATCGAGTTTTTCTGGAGAAAGGAGAGTCTATCTTAGCTATTTTTTGTCATACAGTTTTGTTCGCAGGTCGCAAAAAACTTTTCATTAAATATGCCACCACACTATAACTAAGCCTCATTGATACTAACTCACCCAGAGACAAACCCAGGAGGAATAATTTCTCAAAGCTTATGTTTAAGCCTACTAGTAAACTAAATTGTGTTGTTAGCACTTAAAGCAGTAAATGCAAACTAAACAATCGAGCAAAAATGTCAGATCTGCCGTGCCAGCTCTAAGCCAACTTAAAGAACTTTTAGCTTGAAACCATTTCCTTTTCTACCAAGCAAGGCTTTACATGCATTACATTACTGCTCCTATTTTTAGATGTGCTTGGTGGAAGGGCAGCACTGTAGTTACAGCAAGCCACAGGATATAGCAACGTTTATTTTCAATACTTTTTGAAGCGCAAAAATTCGGGCTTATAAGCTCACTCAAACACAATATTTTTTCTTCTCAAATCTCCTTTAACAATTCACACTAAGCTGAAAAGATTTGTTGCTTTTACGTAATTTAAATGCATTGTTCAATGACGTCCAACTCGCTTGGTATTGCAATATTTCCGTGTTTTAAGTTTAACTATGCAGTATGCACACATTACATCATCGCACGTACAGCGACATAAATTTGCAAAAAACATTTAGTACTGCCAAATATCGAAACTTACCGCCTGGTTTGGCCAGACTGTAACAGCTTGTACCATTCTTGTGCTGATGCTTGCTCAAGCATAACGAACACTCCATAGCGTCATGATAGCCAGGAAGTCGAACCGGAGTTTCATAAACCAGTTTTATGTTATTTTTGGCGAACCTTAACCGAACTCGAACCGAATTGGTAAAAATCGCAAAGAGCGAACCGGAAATGAACCGAATTGAGTAATTTGAGTGATCACTAGGGCCATTTTTTTTGACCTAAAAAAATATATTTTTCACTTTATTTTAGCAAAATTTTGACTTTATTTTGACCTAATCGCTTTGGCCTATTATTTATGTCTTGTTGCACTTTTTTGATTAAAAATGTTTTATAATCTGCAATTTACACAAGTTTTTAAAGAAGAACGTAGCCTACTTTAAACATTTTTTCAATCACTCAGTCTTGAAGCTAATGCAACAAAGCGACGCATGACGCCAAAACCTAGGATAACCACCCATTGTGTGTACCGGTATTAATTAGTGTGTGATACAAAAAATGCGTTGTTATCGCAACTGTACTGTACATTAACAGTCTGTCTATGATATTTTTAACGAAAGCCACACAGTACAATTACCAGGACTTTTTATTGTAATACAGCATCATATATTTATTTACCTTCTTAGCATCAAAATTTCTGTCTTTTCTCAGTAATTTACTGAGCATGGAAAACGACCTCTCAACAGCAGCAGAGGTTGGCTGGGCCTTTTGCAATAGTGCGTAGCTTGTTGGGTCAATTGTCAAGTTAGTACAGTTTATTACTGTTTCTAAATCAGAGTTGGATAGTCATTTTTTAATGTAAGTTTTAATTGCGCAAGGATCATCATCGAATTGCATATTCTTCAGCAGTTCGTATGCTTCGGTTATCGTGCAGGCACTTCCTTCTAAGAACTCTACGTTGGCTGCTAGAGTCCAGTATTGACTTATTTTAACCAAATCCAGCACCAAATCTTCCACATTGATAGCGTCTTTTGGTCTGCTGACTAAGAGGCCTGCACTTGTCCAATTGTTGACAATGGCACGAACAGCTGGAAGGTTCTCACTGTAATATAAGGCAGCTCTAAGCCAATGTTACGGATATACATCTCCGATTTAATGTTTATTTGTGATTTGCAACACTATTTGCTTGGCTTTGTGTTGTTGTTAATTGACTGGTTTCCTTTTTAAGCTTGGTTCCTGGCTAGTCGAGCCACTAAGTATTTTGGTATCTTGGATAAGTCGAATTTGGTTGTTTTAAGGTGAGCGATGCTTATATTTGTCTAATGTTTATGTTTCACGTTGAGTTTATCATTTGTGTTAAGTTTTGGTTGGTTGGCAAGTAGCCTGACATTCTGTATCAGTATTGAAGAAAACCGGTAGCTGTAGTGAGCCTTTAGTTATCGCTTGGTTTGGTTATTGCTAGATGTTAGCAGTGTATTTATTGCCTCTGAACTTGTTGCCAATCTTTGCCTACTTTATGATATCTTTGCCAGTAATATTCCCGTTATTATGTTTTCGATTAGCCTATTCCTGGTCTTTACCTTAATAAGTCCCATTTAGTGTTAGTTGACATAAGCTGTGTTTTATTAATTCCATTTTGTATTCAGCTTTGAAACTTTGGAGTTTGGAATTTAATTATTTGACTCGCCACATCGTCAGGTTGGTTATTTTGACCAGTCGCTTGCTTACTGCTTCGCCGCTAGTGTTAATTTGTGTTCGTTTATTTTTGTGTTTTAGTTACCGCAACGCAACGCTACGATACGTTCTCTTGCTTAACATCAATACATCATTTTCTTCAAACGTTGCGCGTTCCTAATGAGCTGACGTAGGCAGTTTAATGATTTAGGGATCCAACAACAGCGAAAGAATTGTAAACATGATCACAGTGAGGGGCTTGGTGGTAGTACAGTAGATTCCGCTTAATTGGGCCGCCGGTTGATTGGGTCAGCCGTTTAATTGGGTCAAATTGTTAAGAACAAAATCCAATCAAAGATAATGCACTACGTTAAATCCGCATAATCGGGCCACTATTCCGCTTAATCGGGCCATAACTGTAGTCAGACATACACTGGTTTAATTGCAAAACCGCCTTTGTAATGTAATAGAACTCAATATCACAAAGCTAACTATATTATGTAACAATTGAAAAATACAGGCGCAAATTATTTTGTCATTTCATGCCCTCGAACATGGTAATTGTTGTGTTTTGTTGCAAATTTTGTGAAGTCCCAAGCAGAGATGCCACAAAAAGAATTAACAATTGCTGAAAGGGTTGTTGTTCTAAGAAAAATTAGAGAGTAACCTCCAAACATTAGTCATCGCCAGCTAGCTGAGATAACTGGTGTACCAAGGACAACACTGGCACAGATACTGCAAGACTTCGGATAATCGGGTCAGCCGCTTAATCGGGCCAAATGGTGCTTATACCGATGTGACCCGATTAAGCGAAATCTACTGTAAATACTATCTTTACCAAACGCATGTCAAAAAGATAATCTAATCGAATGACGTGAACAACAGCCAGCTGGACTACATCCTATGTCGTCGACATATGTTAAAAACAAGTTGTGGACTGCAAAGTGATTCCTGGAGAGGTTGAAGCAAAGCAACACAAATCTGTTGTGTGCAAATTCCGCACTAAAAACGTTATTGAGCCCAAAAAAAAACACAAAGAAGACAAGATAGTGGATGCTAAGAAATGAGGCTCGACCAGAGGAACTCAAGCAAACAATCGCAAAGGCCCTCCACAACGAAGAGGCAAGTTGGTAAAGAACAACGGAAGTAGTGAAAGAAAGTGCAAACAAAATTTTGGGAGTAACATCTGGAGGAAAAAAGATCATCAAAGAGACGTGGTGTAGAACGAGGAAATACAGGATGCTATCCACAGAAAGAAAAAAAGGAAAAGCAAGAGAAATAAACAAACCGTTGCTGAGTACAAGGAGGAAAGCAAGTTCACCAAACAAACAGTAGCTAAACTCAAAAGAACTACCTACAAGGAGCTATACCAGTGTTTCTTAACCTTTTTTGACGGCGACCCAATATCCAATCCAGATCGATCATGGCGACCCAAACTTTTATTGTTACCAGTATATCACAGTAGTAAATTATATTCAAATGGAATCGCGAAAGAAAACATTTTATATTAGCAAGAGTTACCCTTAGTTAACACAAACATGTTGCAGAAATGCTCATTTCTAGTTTTTAAAAGTTATCAATTTGGAAGAATAAACAACGTTTCATCAAAGCAATGCGACACTAATTACTACTATAACAGCTACAAGTTAATATTGATTACTTTTCAACAAAGTCATTAAAATTAATTTGTAACAGAAAGCAACAGCAATCGATATTCAACGCTTATAACATTTTGTGTCTGAAACAAAAATTAACCCTCTGAATGGCAATTACGGCAAAAGTCATGATGAACCCCCCTTTGTCGCGCGGTGGCAATCACGACATTTTACGTGATGGTTTTTGAAGCATTTTTACTTAACTTAAAATCGGTGTTTGCTTCATTTTTCCTTTTTCATATATTATTATGACATTCCAGAGTGTTCGTTTATCACAAATAAATCATATTTAAACTTTTCACTGCACTTTTTAGCTTTCATTAGAAATATATACAGAAAAAAATTTGTTGGTTTATAAATTAAATAACTTTCCATTTTCATAATAAAATTTTGTACAAAACTTAATAAAATAAGGAGAATCTTTTATTGTAAACAAAAAGTACACTTTCCACAAAAGTACACTTTTATAGAAAACTAAGACTTCATCGTAAACTTAAAAAATTTTAATATTCGACCAAACTAGTAGTCCAAAAGTGCAGTTGAAATCTGTCTATTTTTTAGAGATTAAGAACCTTTCCATGACTGTTTCCATAGATTATTAGAGCCATAAAAAGGGTCAAATGCGAGATACTGATTACTGTTAGGTTAAGACGCATATCGGTGTAATGATCCACGACAAATAAAATAGTTTACTGGACACGCAACACAATTCAATACAATACGTATTCAATGACAGCCTTGGCACTGGATTGTTTTGATCAGCTCCTCAAATCTGGTTGACTTTGATGATAGACTGCATCTTAGGTCATCTTCTGGTTTTAAACGGTTTCTGTACTTTGTCTTCGTGACTGCGAGGGCTGAAAAGCCTGCTTCCCACAGGTAAGTTGTAGCAAAGGGCAGGAGTGCTTTCAGGGCTTCTCCTCCGAGAATGGGTTTTCCTTGATAAACTTTAATCCAAAAAGAGCTCAATGATTCTTTTTTTTGTTGAAAGTCGTAACGAAGTAATTGGTCATTCTGGATGTCAATAAGCTACTCCTGAAGTTTACAATTTCATCAGGTAGGTCTTCCACTTTAGTGTTGAAAGGGTTTCTTATCCAACTGTATTTCAGCGCATTTTCTGGAATGTAACGATCAAACTCTGTAATTAGCTTGGATATATGTTCCTCGATAATGTCTTTGACTTCGATGAGCAAAAAAGTTTCATTCTCCAGAAGTACACTCAGAGATGGAAATGATGCAGTCTTTCCGTCTTTAATTTTGTTCATCCACAACTTCAGTTTTCCTTTGAACGCTGAGAGTTTTTCGGCAAGTCCAACTAATGTCTGATCACAACCTTGCATTAAAATGTTCAAGGAATTAATCTCAGCAAATACATCTGCAAGATAGGCTACTTGCATCAACCACTTTGAGTCCGAGAATTTGTAGGCCAATGGATGACTCTTTTCAGTCAAAAATATCTCATTCTCAGTCCGCAACTCCAGCAATCGTTGAAGAACCTTTCCTCGTGACAACCACCTAACCTCTGAGTAGTACAGCAGATTTATATGATCACAACCAAAATCAGAGCACATCTGAGCACATAACCGTGAGTTGAGAGCCCTAGATTTAATGAAATTAACAACTTGAATTACTTCCTGCATCATCTTCTGAAACTCATGTGACAACTTTTTAGAAGCAAGATTTTCACGGTGGAGTAAACAGTGAACAATCACCACATTCGGATTCTCTTGCTTAACTCGCGCAGTAAAGCCTTGGCATGCTCCTAATATTGCTGGTGCACCATCACAACAAACACTGTAGAACTGCTTCCAGAGAAGTCCTTCTTGCTTGAAGAATAAATCAACCATCACAAAAATATCTTTTCCAGTTGTTGTGGTTTGCAATGGCTTGCAAAACAAAAACTCTTCTTCCATTTCTGCTAGACCTTGATACCGTACATAAGTCAAAAGTTGGGCGTCATCACTAATATCAGTTGACTCGTCCAGCTGGAGACTGAACTGCCCACTCCTTTTATGGCTTCGATAACCTGGTTTTTTATGTCACATGACGTGCTCTGAATTCACTTTTTAACTGTGTCGTTTGACAGAGGAACACCTTCAATTTTCTTTGCAAATTCATGTCCATAAACTGTGCGCACCATATCGAGAGCTGCAGGCTTAACAATTCTTCTCCAATGTTATGTGGCTTCTTAGCTCTTACAATTCTCCAGGCTAGGAGGTACGAAGCAAGTGTTGCTTGTTGCAGGCGCATAACCACTGTGTTGGTAGGAACATCCAGTCTCTGCCTTTTCAGTTTCTGCACTTCTTTTTCAAAAAAACTTCGCTGTTTGTTGACTAGTCGGCTATGCTTTGCTTCTAAGTGTCGTTTTAGTTTGTTGTGCTTGAAAGATTCGTTGCTCAAAACTTCCGCACAAATAACACACTGTGGCTTAATTATGCCATGTTGAGATATGTATGTGAAACCTAGATTAAGGTATTCATCCTTGTACAGTCTCTTAGTAATAATTACTTAATACCAAAAAGCAACCTAATTGAAAAATAAGGCAATGGGAAGTAGAAAAAAAATCGACAGTGAGGAAGAACGACCGATACAACTACCGCTTCAAGAAAATTTGAGTTGACAGAAAAATAACAAAAAATCTTTTTTTTTCTCAACAAATCCTTGGCGACCTATTCCAATGGCTTCGCGACCCCAATTTGGGTCGCGACTCATAGGTTAAGAACCACTGAGCTATACAAAGATTTGGAGGGAACGGATGGGACCGTAAGGCTATCCGAATGGCAAGACAACGGGACAAGAACAGCTCGGATAACTGCCAGGTTAAACGCATCAAAGATGGAAATGGGAAGATTTTAACAAAAAGCGTCGATATCCTCAAGCGGTGGAAGATAGACTTTAAAAAACTCGCGAATAAGGAAAACACAAAAATCGTGAGAATGATATTAATCGGTAAAATCGAGGGGCTAGGACAGGTGGCGGACAAAGAGGTAGCAAACGCATTGAGAAAAATGAGGCGAGGAAAAGCAGTCGGGGAAAGGAGGGTGATTTGATACGGGAGGTGATTTGATACAGCGCCCCTACGGAATTCCATAAAATAAATTTTAGTTAATTAACGCTACCACGTGAAAGAAAGTGTCGAAAAACTTCATCCAGTTTATAGGAAAAGCTGGTTTAAATGAATTTGAAAGAAATGAAGAAGAGAAGTTATTTTTGTAAAGTTTTTGTAAAATTTCGTTTCCAAACTTCAGCTTGACTGCAGAATTAAAGAAAGGGTTAATAAAGCTGCCAATATGGTGGAGTAATTGTTGCTAGATTAGGTTGTTATCTAGTGCAGTTGTTTTTTCCAATTACTTTTCCTAGGATGTTAGTTGTCGAATTTCTATCCGAAGTGCTGGAAAGGAGATTTGATACAGTGCATTGAAGGTGATTTGATACGGTGTATCAAATCATCTTCCATATTATAACAACATGGTATGATCATTTGATGAAACTTTTTGGTGTCTTGGAGCATGGAAGACAATTAAAAAAGCACAGAGCACCTAATCAGTAGTTAGGTTGCCTACAAAAAGATTTATCAACCGGTTTCATATTCTGATATAACTGCACAGTAATTATTGTAGGCTATGGTGCTGGTAGCACCTACAAGCTAGCAATTACTCTTATTTCAGATATTTTGTATTTGAATAGAACTTTTATTCTATTTAAACTTGCTTTACAGTAATTGCACGACTAAACAGTATGCCGTTTAAATATGAAAGAAAAACTAATCGATGTTTTCGATCACCGCCGGATGTGCTGAAAAGAGCAGCTAGATGTGTCACCGAAGAAGGTATGTCTTATCGAAAGGCTGCTGCTAATTTTAATGTCGACAAAATGACTCTAATGCGATATATGAAAAAGAAGGAGGCAAATCCCACTTGTACTACTGGTTATCAAGCTACCATTCTAAACAATCGAATTTTTTCGCCGGAGATGGAACAACAGTTATCGTCTCACATTGTTCTCTTGGCTGATATGTTTTTTGGACTGTCAGTTGAAAAATGCAAAGAACTTGCATTTCAATTTGCTGCTGCAAACAAATTATCTATTCCACATTCTTGGGAAGTAAATAAGAAACCTGGAAAAGAGTGGTGGAAAGAGTTCAAAGAGAGGCACCAACTTTCAATAAGGACTCCTGAAGCCACATCAATTGGCCGCGCATCAGCTTTCAATCATCACAATGTAAAAGAATATTTTGACAATCTTGGCATTGTGTTAGATAAGCATCAGCTTACTCCGGATCGAATTTTTAATTTAGATGAAACTGGTGTAACTACCGTTCAAAATCCAAAAAAGGTTGTAGCTGCGACTGGAACAAAAAGTGTGGGTTCTATAACATCTGGAGAAAGAGGCGAGCTTGTCACTGTTCTTTATGCAGTGTGTGCTGCAGGGCATGCTTTGGCTCCTATGCTGATCTTCCCACGAGTGCGATACAGGGAACACTTTATTCGTGGCGGTCCACCTGGATGTATTGGAAGAGCAACCAGATCTGGTTGGATCAATGCAGATCTTTTTGTTGATTTTTTGATGCACATTAGTGAGCTTACTGGCTGATCACCAGATCGCAAGATTTTAGTGCTCATGGACAATCATGAATCACATCTGTCTATTGCTGCAATTGACAAGGCAAAAGATTTAGGTATTGTTCTTTTAACAATACCTCCAAAAACATCCCATAAATTACAGCCTTTGGATGTATCTGTTTATGGGCCATTTAAAACTGGATACAACATAGCAATGGACAATTGGATGAGGACTAACCCAGGAAAGAATGTGACAATTTATGAGGTTTCGTCGTTAGTTAAGGAAGCCCAAATGGTTGCAATGACTCCACGAAATATAATGTCAGGATTTTGTTCGACAGGTAACTGGCCATATAACCCTCAAATTTTTGACGAAACTGATTTTGCCCCTGCTTTTGTTACTGATCGTGAAATTATTCAAGATTCTGGGAGAAGTTCTGCAGATCCTCAAGCTTTTCAAAGTAAATTGGTCAATGAACAAGCCTGCAATTCTTCTTTGGATAGGCCTACTAGTCACCGCGACAATGCTTCAGGTGATGTTGATCAGTTAGCTAATTTTCTCGAAAAAGCAACTCCAACTTCATCAAGTCTTGACACGGCTTCTAATTTCGTATCTCCTGAAGATGTTTTACCTCTTCCCAAAGCGGCATCAAAACAAAATTCTATTAGAAGAAGAGGTAAAACAAGAATATATACCGACACTCCTGTTCGTGATGAAGTAGAAAAAAGGCAAACACAGAAACTATCTAAAAAGTCAGCTGATCGTGGAAAAAGTACTAAAAGAAAATTGTTTTCAAAAAAAAAAGCACCATTAGTGATCAGGTCATCTTTTACTGATGAGGAAGGCATGGAACTTATATACAATGATGATAGTGACTGCGAGTTGGAGGAGAAAATTAAAGTTAAGTTGGGTGATTATGCAATTGTATTGGTGGCTGGAATATCAAGGTCATTAAAATTTGTAGCTCGGATCGACAAGTATGATAGGGATGATTGTGAATATGAAGGAGTGTTTCTCCAAAAAGTCCAATAAGAAAATTGACTCTGGGATGGGAGATAAAGGACAAACTTTTATTGTAAATGAAAAAGATGCTGCTTCATTTGCCCCTGATGACATTGTGCTTATACTTCCTGCTCCAGTTGCTGTTGGTGGGTCAGAAAGAAGAAGTAATCAATTGCGGTTTAATTTTGACTTCAGCAAATTAGACCTAGCTTGAAGTTTCACAAGCCTGTGCTAGTAATTTCAATTATGAGCAGAATCTATTTGTAAATACTAGAAGAGCAAACATTTTCCTAATACCACACAAAATTGCTATTATGCTAATTCTTTGAAATTTGTTTGGATTTTTCAACTTAGTCGCTTGTACTTGTTTATTTTTTTGACATGTTTCAGTTTTAGTGTACATGTTAGAATCAAAATACAATATGATTCGACTTTCACATGCATTAGTGTTGATGCTTTTAGTTTAGCATACAATTCTTGTAGTAAAAACTTGACTAACTAAGGTTAGAATTGAGCCACTATTTGATGATTCACTCAAAATAATAATTAATACAATATTGAAAAATTATTCAACTATAGCTTATTGAAGTGTAAAAGCACATTGAAGCAGTGAAACCTCAAAAAAATAAGCTTTCTCAAGCATACCGTATCAACTCACCTTCCCCTGTATCAAATCACATTTTTGGCGTATCAACTCACCCTCCCAGGAAGGAGAGTTGATACATTTGGGTACCACTTTTTAACTACTAGTTGAGTAAAAAGTACTCAGTTTAAAACATCGTAGTTTTTCCCGAAAAGTGAGCGAAGAAGCCTAGTTTTATTTGTGCCATCAACCAAATATCTATCACAAGCCGTTTGGAATTGAAAGACAAAAATGTAAAAAGTGTCTCAAATCACCTTCCCTTCCCCTAGGTCCTGATAACAACCCAGCTGAAATGTAAATGTGCTTGGGTAAGTTTGGTGAAAAGCTCCTCAGAAACTGATTCAACTTTATTATTGCTGGAGGAAAAATACCGGACGAGTGGTGAGATAGTGCGTTGACCCCAATCTACAGTACAAGAATAAAGGAGATATCCAGGACTGCGGAAGCTACAGAGGCATAAAGCTTATGTCCCACACTATGAAAATTTGAGAAAGGATAATAGAAGGACGATTTAGAGATATGGTCTACTTCGGGGAAGAGCAGTTTATTGACGGGGCGAAGGCGTATGATTTGGTTCCAAGGGAGGAGTTGTGGCACTGTTTTAGACTTAAATCTGCACCGGGAACGTACATTTAACTAATACAGGACATCTGCGAAGGCAGCACAACACAAGAGAGATGTATGAATGGTTGCAGTGAGCCCTCTGCTGTCAAAGTAGAGGTACACCAAGGAATGACCTTGAGCCCATTTCCATTTGCAATGCTTATGGACTGTTGAACGGAAAACATCAGAAGAAAGGCACTTTGGGAAATGGTGTTTGCGGATGACGCGCTTCTTTGCTCCAGCACAAGAAAGAAACTACAAAAAATAGATTAGAGATATGGAGAAAGGCATTGGAAGAAAGAGGAACAAAGATTAGTCGGAAGAAGACCGAGTACCTATGCGATGGGGGAAGAAAAATACAAGAGGGTAATATCAGACTGCAGGATATCGATGTGCTAAGGGTGAAAGCATTTAAGTGTTTGGGCTCTACCGTGCAAGATGATGGCGGCGAGGTTGCAGAGGTTTGAAGAAAAATAAGCGCAGCATGGCGTGGGTGAATGCAAATCACAGGTGTATGCTGCTATGCGACAGAAGGGTCCCAAATTGGGTAAAAGGAAAACTCCATACAACAATGGTGCGATTGGGGATGCTCTACGAAACAAAAACGGCTCTACTCACAAAGAGACAAGAATGGAAAATGAAAGGAAAGAAAATAAGGATGCTGTGATTTGCCCAGGGAGCAACACAAAAGGATAAAATCAAAAATAAAGTGGTAAGAAAGAGAGTAAAGGTTGAAAGTTTGCTGGACAAGTTGAGAGGATGATGCCTGAGATGGAAAGACTGCATCTCGAGAAAAGAGAATACTTATGTTAGTAAAGTAGTCCAACAAGTTAAGGCCGGAAAACGGAAAAGAGGTAGACTGAAAAAAAGATGGAGAGATTGCATAAAGGACAATATGGAGGTCATGGGCCTGACGGAAGAAGACGCGCAAGATCGATATGAAAAGCTAAAATCCATAAAGGCAACTTCGTATAACTGGGAATAAGTCCAGAAAGGAGAAGAAGAAATATCAACTTTTATTAGCCTAGACGAGGTATCGCAGTTTTCGCCTAAGCAAATATTTATTTACTGACTTAATATTCTCATTGTTTCAACTCACTAAAATTTTGTAGGCC
This sequence comes from Trididemnum clinides, assembly GCA_963675345.1. NCBI lineage: Eukaryota > Metazoa > Chordata > Ascidiacea > Aplousobranchia > Didemnidae > Trididemnum > Trididemnum clinides. The sequence continues at coordinate 26,983,971 of OY776287.1, forward strand.
AACGAAACTTTTGAAATTTTATTGCACTTTGTAATCTTTATATAATATGTACAAATTTGTGCATACACCAACGAAAAGAGTGCAGTTTTCCCCAATTCAGTATGTCACTAAAATACAGGTACTACATGCTAACCGTTTCACTTATTTACCAATGCATGAACATTACCAAAAAAATTTTTCAAAAATTTGAAAAAAATTAAAAAAAGTACCGAAAGTTTTACTGAGTACCAATACTATGAATACTTTTTTTAAAAAGGAACGGATATGGTACCGTTATTATCTTTTTACAAAATTATCGGTACGGATATCGACGATATTTTTGGAGCATGCTATACTCATCTCTGCCTACTAGTCGCTTAATGTTAATAGAAGTGCCGTCAATTTTTTTTATCATCTTAGAGCAAAAAAGTTGTTAAAAGTACAAAACTTTTGGTCTTAACAAAGAAGGTTAAATTGAGCTGTCAGTCCCCTACTCATCTACTAAAAGTATAACCAAGTCAGAAAAGTGTTTTAGTGCACACTGTTAGTTTTTAAGTCAAATATGGTGATTATTGTTTCCTGCTTTTCTTTCATTTGCAAATAGTTTTGGTTTTTGTAGCTGCTTTTTAGCCGGAGCTTTTGCATTGATAATGTTGTTGTTGTTGCAGTGACTATACCTACTGCTTGCAAAGTTGTTCAATTATCTTTATACAACATCAAGCATGTTATAACGTATATTCGTTTTGCTGCCTGCATACCTCTTTTTGTTTATTGTAGTGCTTGATCTCGTTGATGCTACCCTGTATAATTTGAACAAAAATAAAATTGTCTGCCTGCCTGCCAAAAAAAATTTTTTTTAATTTTCTTTTTTAAATGTTTTTTTATTTCCATAACTTGCCGGTATAGATCAGAGTTAAATGAAATCAAAGGCAGGGAATAAAACCTATCTTAGACACATCAACCTCCATAAATGTTTTTTACTTCAAAAATACATCCAGTAGTTTATTGTTATTCTCTTTTTTGCAAACATTTAGTGTTGAAAAAACATATTTAGATTGTTGTGAGTTCGTTATTGCTATTGGGTAATTTCTTCAATTGTCCTGAGTTCGTTAGTTTACTATACAGTATTATTCCTCGATAATTTCCTCACTCGGTATGACAGTTAATAAAATATATTAACGGAATGTGAACCATGAGGGCAAAGCAAGTAAAGCAGCAGTAACTTGATTCAAAGCATGAGCAAAGCGGATGATTGACCAGCAATAATAATCATAAGCAATGCGAACATATATAAATGCGAACACGAATCACGTGACACGATAAAGCAATGGAGTTTTGATAAGGTTGATGTGAAAGCAATGCAATTTCCTATACCAAATGTCAACATTGATATCTGACACCCATTATAGGAAATACTGATAGTGATATTAAAAATGAAGCCAAATACAATCAAATTAAAATCAAATATACACGCAATCACCACAAGTTATACCTCGGATAGTATTTACAGTATGTAGTTGGATATACTGTACGGTATTTAAAATATTACTTCTGTAATCATTATATTTAAAATCCAGTTTTTCCAAAATGTCCGTAAAAATATTTTTTTCAACTACTGTTATTCTGCCAGAAAAAAGATTCGCTTTTACTCTTAGGCAAATTTGCGATAGAAATTGAGCAACAACAACCAAACAAGCGCTTCTTTCTTTGCACACATCTAACCTATTACTGAGGCTTTGCGAAAGTAGTTTGTGGAACACCACAAGTGAAAAATTGCAAGCGTAATGCAAAGTTTCATGGTGGGACCACCATAAACCGTTCATCAGAATAACTACAAACTCGTGTAATAATGAATAACCATGCGAGTTGATGTAGTTATTCTAATGACCAGTTTATGGCAGTCCCACGATTAAATTTTGCAGTACGTAAGCAAATTTATATTGTTGTCGAATGTCAAAATTATATTGAAATCCCTTGATGAGAAAGATGTTTAATTTGGCTTAGACTGATGACAAATTCTTGATGGTTAGTCGCCATTCTGTTTTGCAAGCAATAATTCCCGACCATTATTATGCGAGTATGTAGTTATTCTGATGAGCGGTTCATGGCAGTCCCACCATGAAACTTTGCAATACGTTAGCAGTTTTCACTTGCGGTGTTCCAAAAACTACTTTTGCAAAGCCTCAGTAATAGGTTGGATGCGTTCAAAGAAAGGACCCCTTCTCTTCCGTTTGTTGTCGCTCAATTTTTATCTTTTTTTCTGGCAGAATGTCAGTGGTTATTTTTCACTGAAAATTTATAGCTGTTCTTATTTGTTTATTGCTTCTAGCAAAACATAGATTACGACAGGTAAGAGTAAGTTTGGAGGTAAAAAAGGTAAGAGTAAGTTTGGAGGTAAAAAAAATTGAATTGACTTTGTAGCTTAATCACTTTTTGTCAAGTGAGATGTGACGTTGTTTGAGTGGTGTCAGTAATTTCGGGGTTGAAAACAAAATTTTAGTTCAGGTATAGCCCTGTAGAGCTGTAGGCTAGTGTAAAAAGTTTTACTATTATTTTTCACCAATGTAGGGCAATAAGTACCAGTAGTATTGCTAGTAATAAACATTCTACTTGAATAACATAAGGAAGTGACTATTTTTCCCTTGGAGTCGGGATTTTTGATCATCAATAGGGAGTGGAGAATCCCTATGAGTTTTTTTCAAAAATTGTAGGAAAATGTAGGGATTTTATTAGTTTTGCCAATTTATGCTTGAAAACACACAGAGTTTCCTAAGGTAAACTCTGAAATAGTTGTAAATTTGTTAGGAAGTGGCTATTTTGCCATCAATGGCATTTTACTCTTGGAAACTGTTTTGATGTAATCATTTGCATGTGTTTGTATTGCCATAATTGTTTGGCAGTGGCTATTTTGCTGTTGACGGCAATTTGCCCTTGGAATCTATTTTGCCGTAATCATTCACGTGTGTTTATATAGTCATATTTGCTACAATTACACCAGTGACACTGTGGTGTAGTGGATAGTGCGCTGGGGTAATCCTGTACTTTTAGCGCGGTAAATTATTTAAGCTGAAAGGGCAGTGTACACTGTAGGGCCAGGCCCGGTATGTAAATGTACGGGGCAGTGTACACTGGAACCCACCCTGTACACTCCCTTCCAGTGTACACTGCCCTGTACATTTACCTACTGGGCCTGGCCCTACAATGTACACTGCCCTTTCAGCTTAAATAATTTACTGCGCTAAAGTATTGGATTACCTGCGCTGGTCTTAAGATACCAAGGTTGTGGGTTGGATTCTCAGCTGGCAGGGTATTAAAAGAAAGGCAGTGTACACCAAAGGGGCAGGTCCGGTATGTAAATGTACGGGGCAGTGTACACTGAAAGGAAGTGTACAGGGTGGGGGATAGAGACCTGGGGGTGCAAAATTTTTTAAATTGGTTTTTAAAATTTAGCATATAAGAAACTACCGTAATTGATAAAAATTAGGCAGTGGCTATTTTGTCGTCAATGGCAATTTGCCCTTGGAATCTATTTTGCCATAATCATTCACGTGTGTTTATATAGCCTTATTTGCCACAATCATACCAGTGACACTGTGGTGTAGTGGATAGTGCGCTGGTCTTGAGATACCATGGTTGCAGGTTCGATTCTCAGCTGGCAGGGCATTAAAAGAAAGGCAATGTACACTGAAGGGGCAGGCCCAGTATGTAAATGTACGTGGCAATGTACACTGGAAGGAAGTGTACAGGGTGGGGGATAGAGACCTGGGGGTGCAAAATTTTTTAAATTGGTTTTTAAAATTGACCAATCAGAAACGACCAAAAGTCACATGTTTAGTACGTCATTAGGATTAACCAATCACAAATAACTCACGGCAAAATAGTCTCTGAGGGTAAATTGCTGTCGACAGCAAAATAGCCACTGCCTAAAAATTACTTTCAGCCTTTGACAGGCTATCTTATTTGCAATACACAAAAATAAGTAAAGTGTTTCAGAGAATTAGTGAGAACTGAAATATGGAAATTTTATGGAATTGCAGATCAGTTTTAGGACTGATGATCATTCTTCATGTGGAGGTTAGAGTTCAGATTAATAGTAAGTGCAGGATTTGTGATATTCCTCCCATTTATATGACCATGCATGAAATGCCCTGTTGGGATCACTGGATACGATGCTTTAATTTGTTGTAAAAAGTGAAGATTAAAACTAAAAGAGTTCTATTTATTATAAAACTGCAAGCACTAACTAACTTAATGAAATATGAAAATTTATGGAAGTGAATGCCTAATGGTTAGACGACTAATGGTTAATAACTAAATTATTACAGTTATTACTTATTGAGATGTATAATCTAACTCAATTGAATTACCTAAAGTTATCCAACATGGCAGTGTTCCCTCTAAGATTGTATTCAATGTGTAACTGATGAAGCATGTGTGAATTGCTAGCAAAAGCATGAAAACCTTTGGACAAAATTTTGCTGAATTAAGAGTTACCCCATCTTGAGTAATTTATTTTGAATTATTAAAGATTTGGGTACTTTATTTTGAGATGGTTGATAGCCAACTGCTGTTCAACAAATGTAGAAGAATTCAGTGTCATTTCTCCCAATTCAGATCTCCACACTATCCAAAATTTTAACAGGACTGCTAAACGTCTCACATAAGCATGATGACAAGGGCGACAAAACAGTGATTCACAGCTAAGCATGGTTCATTTTAACCCTTGAATGTTAGAATTTTTTTCCTGTAAAGAAGAAAGGTTTTACTCATTTAAATGAGACTGTAATCACACTATAAAGTGCAAATTGTAAAAAAAATTGACTGTAAATGTTTATGACAAATTTTGGGTTGGTTAACTCATGGCAACATCTGTCACACAAAACAATTTTTTGTGTACATACTCATGACTACCAAATGAAAAACTGGATAAAACGTGATCAAAAGCTAAAAATTACCAAAACTCTTCCAAGAAAGTTAAAGCAGGAATGTTGCTTTGGATTGACTCCAGTCTTTCACACGTGCTTACAAGAAAATGTAAAAAACAAGCTTGAAAATGAGTTTACTGCTTTAAGTTAACATTTAATGGTAAAGGGTTAATGCTTTTTCATAGAATAGAATTGGTCAAATGACTTCATTTATGACACCAGTAACTTATAATTTCCTTCAGACCCTGCAGAATTTTAATTTTAAAATTTATCTGCAACGTTGGTTCATGCTCAGCAGCAATCTTTCATTCTCCCTCAAACTTATTTTGCTAGTTTAATATGGCACTCTTTGTCTAGTTCACGGTTTCTTGGTCATTTTTACCATGTGCTCTATTTTCAAACTGTGCAGAAGTATCAGGCTATCTATTTTTCTTGATTTCTGGTCTAGGCTGTCATCTCTGTTGCAAATAATCAACATTTTATTTTGTAAACCAATTAAGATGCCTACTTATTAGTTTCGTATTGTTTATGTAGCTATGGTTTTTGCAAGGCAGTGGCAATGTTGGTGTCAATGGCATTTTACTCCTAGAGGCTATTTCGCTGTGAGTTATTTGTGATTGGTCAATCTTTATGACGTATTATACAGGTGATTTTTGGTCGTTTTCAATTGGTCAATGTTAATAACTAATTAAGAAAGTTTTGCACCCCCAGTGCTCACTACCTTGCAGTGTACACTACCCTGTACATATACATACTGGGCCTGCCCCTTCAGTGTACACGGTCTTTCTTTAAGTGCCTGCCAGCTGAGATTCGAACCTTCAAACAAAGCATTTCAAAACCAGTGCACTTTCCACTACACCACAGCATCACTGGCATAATTGTAACAATTATAGCAATATAAACTCATGTGAACAATTACGGCAAAATAATTTTCAAGGGTAAAATGCTGTTGATGGCAAAACAGCCACTCCTTTTTGCAAGAGGGACTTGAGCTATCTGTATATCAAAGACCTACAAAGATGACCAAGTAAACAAGTCCAAACAATTGCATGGCTCTAGGAGCTAAGTTTTAAAAGTTTTAAGGATGTGGAAGCAATACTGACATTTGCTTTGATGATGTAATAATTTTGCCATGTCTAAAAAGTTCACCAACAAGTATCCTACTGGTTACTAAATGGTGTTGGCAAAAGATCTGGCCATTTCTGTTTCATAAGTTAAAAGTTATCACTCAAAATCTTTGTAGCAGCAATTCATAGGTGTTTCAGAGTATCAGATAAACCATGCATGTAAGTAAGATTAATCTTAAGCTGACGCCTCAAATGAGCATGAGTATATGTGCTGATCAACATTTGCAATTGCAAAGCTTTATTGTTTGTTTCAGAGATAATCTGTATTACAAAAAAAGCATGCCAACAGCAAGTGCAGTATTTAAGTCATTATCACTCGTTGTTGCATTATGGCCGTGTAATATTTATGTGGGACGTCGAAACAAACACATTAAGCAGTTGCCTGACATTTTTGAATTTTAACTGCAAATCTGCCAGACATATTTTGCAATTTAAAATTATTTTGCATTTGAAGGGAACATTGCAATAGGGTGGTTATATTTTTGATTTTTTATCTTGACTTTGATAGTTCTGTTCTTTAATTAATAGTTTTCTGTATTTGCATAATTTGGTAATTTCATATTTTTTGCAAATTTTCGTGATTCTTTTACTCTGTATTTTGCTATATATTTGCATTTCCGTATTTTAGTGTAGCCCCATGTGACCTAACTTTTACTTTCATTGCTTATCATACTCTAAAAAGAATATGTCAAATTCTAGAATACCAGGAACTATCAATGGTGTATATGCAACTAGACTGGGGCTGTATCATAGTTGCTCAAGGTTGCTGAGTGAGAGTTTACTTGCAGTAAAGTCATGATGGTTGAAGCTAATCTCATTATCTGCAATTCTGAGGATACTATTAAAACGCATAAATTCCACTAACTAACCCTTATGCTAATCTTTAAAACCATCAAATTAACATTAAATCAAATCAGTAGGCAGTTTCTCCCCAATATTTTCAGCAATATTACTCGTTTTAGTTTCCTCATTTTGATCCACTCAGCTGAGCCACAAACAGTGACCATTTTACCAGTCAGCAAAATAGTCTTTAGCATGTAGAAGTAAAATGGCTACTTCTATAATAAACATTTACTTTAACTGGTGCGATGGCATAGTGATTAGAGTGTCCACTACACAGTTAGTAGACCTGGGGTTCATTTCCCAAGACAAGTCATACCAAAAGATTTTAAAAAATGGTATTTATACCTTCCCTGCTTGGAGCTCAGCAAAATAGGGATAGTTTGGAGAACAAACCGGCAAGCTTGCTAGTTGTGTCCTTGGACAAGACACTTAATGTGATGCCTCCATCTTTATGTGGCAGACAGGTGGTGGGACCAAGCAGTCTACCCATCGTGGTGGCCCATTCTAACTGAAGACTTGCAAACCGAGCTTGAGTGCTAATGCAGTGTACATACATCTTCCTGCATAATGCTCACAAGTAGCTCAAACAACGTAGAAGAAGAGCACTTACTTTGACCCATGTGCAGGTGTATTGCAAGTGCTTTTGATTGCTAATTGCAAATTAAATTATTTTTTAACAAAATGGGAACTCCCAACCTTTGACGAACCCAAACAGTAATAATAATAACTGCTTAATCTACACTAAAAAGCCTACTATGCTTTTAAAGAAGCCCACAATACTGTTCAAAAATGAGTTAGACCCGTTAAGAAAAGGTCTAGTATATGTCTGAATTGAAAAAGTTCATGTAAAACTTTAAGCTGTTATACTGTTTAGAAGGAGTTGTTTAGGAATGTTGCTACGTCAATTTAATGTAGAAATTTGCCATTAATTATGCCCATTGAAAAATTACCCAATTGTGATGTTCAAAAAGTGTTAAAAGACTTGGAAAAGCTACCAAAAGGTATTGCTTATGGCAAAGATTCAGATGTGCCTAAAAAAGATCTAAAAAACCAATTTCTTTTTCTTGCAACTCTGCATGATGCTTTAAAAAACTCCTCTGCTACTGTTGTTAGTAATAATGCCATTGAAATTATTGCTCAAGTGGTGCATGATCTGGAAGCAGTAAATAATGACAAAGCAGTGCATCTTTGTGTACTATTAAAGTCACCTCATTTGAAATCTTTGGTTGCAGTTCATGATAATATAGCCAAACAGTGTACTTTGGCCAAACAGTACAATAATTACGAAAAGACAGAAGAATTAGATGAACTTCAAGAGTGGGAGGTGCCAGTGCGAATGATTGGCCTTACAAAGAGAGAGGGTGACTCACTGGGCTTAACAGTGGCAGTAGAAAACAATGAAGTTGTTGTGAGTAGAATTTTACATGGTGGTTTAATTCATAAGCAAGGTCTGATGCATGTGGGAGATGTCATCAGAGAAGTGAATGGAAAAAGTGTTCAAGGAGATCCTGCCTTGCTTAAGGCATGTCTTGCTGAAGCAAATGGGTCTCTTACAATCAAGATTATTCCTAGCTACCAAGTAACTCCATCCCCCAACGCTAGTTTTATGAAATGTAATTTTGATTACTGTCCTGACATGGATCCATACATTCCTTCCAAAGAAGCGGGATTGAGTTTCAAGCAAAATGATGTCATTAAAATCGTAGATCGCAGAGATCTGAAATGGTGGCAAGCTCAGCTTATGAATGACAAAGGTGAAGCGATGGGTAGAGCTGGTCTTGTTCCCAGTCTAGAGCTTCAAGAGCGGCGCCAATTCTTTGCTAAGCGTTCTGGGCCAAGCCATAGAAAAGTAATATGCAAAATGTACAAGTTGTCAGATTATTATCAGCAGTATGTGGACGATTTCTTTATGTATGAAGAAGTGGCTCTGTTGCCACCATTCACAAGGAAATGCGTTTTTCTTGTGTCCCATGACAGCAGCATTGCACATGAGGTAAGGGAACAGCTTGTGAAAATATTTCCTTCATTTTACAAAGCTCCCGTCATACACACGTCATCCAGTTTAGACAGTAGCAATTATGACGTTTGCAGTAAAGAAGCTATGCTTAAAGAGATAAAAAATAACAGGTTTTTTGAGTTCACTGAAATTAAAGGAGAGATATTTGGAACCAAATACGAGTCAATAAGGAATGTGATAAAATCTGGAAAAACTTGTGTTAAAGATATTTTGCCAAAAAACTTGAAATTTGTGATGACTTCCGAATTCATGCCTTATGTCATCTTTCTGAAACCAGAGAGTGATATTGCTGAAAGCTTTTTACATTGCATCAACTTAACTTTGCCTTTTTATGATGTCTATGATGCTTGTAATGTTATTCATAAAAACTTAATAGAACTAGCCAAGCAGCAACAATGGGTTCCAATAAGCTGGTTGTTTTAAATAAATGACAAAGATAGTTCATGTACTTTATTGCAAACAAAACAGCTAAACATGTTGTAACATTTATTTAAACATTTCAGTTGTTAACTAATGTCATTTTTCTATTTTTTGCTCAATTTTACATTCTTTTTCTTGCTGACTTGGACGTGCTGGTTCAGTGTATGTCTACTATTACAGACTCACTTTCAAACCAGGCTTCATTGGAGCCACGCAGCACTTCAAATTCTGGATTTTCTTCCTGACAAATACCAGTGGTACTTTTGTGGAGTTTTGAATTCCTGACCTTTTTTTGTGAGGTCAGGAGCAATTATCTCTACACCATGGTGGCTGCTTCAATGTTAAATCAAAAGATTTGCTGGTATGGTCATGAAACTTATGTTGGTAGTCTGGAAAGTAAGCGAGAAAATCGAGCAAGGTTGTGTCGTGTTGATGCTCTCTAGCATTGCAAATGCATATGTACTACTTTGGACCAAGTGCACTGCAAGTTAGCCAGTGCTTGTGATACTTGACTAATTAAGAGTAATAAGAATGATTTTTGGATTAATGTTTAAGATTATTAAATACCTTTAATTTCTGTCTCTTGTGTAGATTATTTTCAGTGCAAGTTACTAGTGATGCAGCTTTTCTTTTTGGTGAAAGTTTAGTCTTGCCTAGTTTGCTTATGTTCCCAGATACTTTTTGATCTTTGTCTTTTGTAGTAATGAAAACTTGCCTTCTATTAAACAAATTGAGTTATTTTAGGTTGCAGTATAATTCATGTTTTTGGTTTAAACCATAATCATCTGATAAATCATCATCATTTAATAAAAGAATAAGCTAGTATAATTGGGTTGCAGTGTCCAGTCATTTCGGAACTTTCTTTAAATCAAAAAAATGTGCCAATACTGGATCAAACTTTCACTTTCCAATTAATGTGGAAATTATGGACTTGTCTCAATATAGGCCTGCCTTTCAACTTGAATTATTTTTCCTCTTCACAAGAATCTTTAAAAGTACAACAGTCCCAGTCTTTTACATTATCCAAATGGTCACAACCTTCACAATTTCTAAAATTTAATGTGTATGCAAAAAGAGATTTTAAAGTAAGCATATTTAAGTTCAATTTTTGAGATAACTGTAAGAAAGAGCATGGCTACTTATATCTTCAACAATAGGTTAGCTTAATTGTGCCACAACATGTGGTGGATCATCAAGAACATCAGCACAGCATTATCTGTTCGATACAAATCGTTCATACGGTTTACACTTTGAAACGCGGATATATTTTCAAAGACATTCGAACACGAATATGAATTCTCTTCATAGCTAGGCAAAATAGTATCATTTGTAATGTCAGATGAATGGAATGATTGCAAATAGCATTATAATTCATATTTTACAATTTTACAACGTTTGACTGGTGATAATTTGGTAATTGATGTGATAGGCATATTCAACGTAGGCAGCATCCTAAATTAATCCAACCTCTATTAGAATTTCGCTGTATATCTTCTGGTTTGAAATAATTTTCACAAATACATGCTTTTCCTTGTTTTCTTAAAATCAGAATTATAACGATATTGAAATATCGAAAAAAATTTTATATAAAATCTGCACATTTCAAGTTTAATACCAAAGTATTACACCACAAAGTAAACCAAGATTCATGATTAAAAAACTGCCAAGGCATAATATGATCAGTAGGTCTCCACATTAATCATGATAAGTCTATAGTATGCTTTAAATGTACCATATCAAAAATCATAAGGTTACAGAGGACAATATAAAAAAAGAATAGTAAAAATTTGTATATCGCCATTTCAAGTGACTTCATATCAGTCATCGTAAAACACTGCCACCACCAGTGAGTGCACTTACTGTCATGGCTGTTGTTGTTCTAGTGCCAACAGTGGCTACGGGCTTGTAACTACCTCGCCATCAACATCCAGGCTTCATTTTAGCAATCACTCCTGAAGAGAGCTAGACGAAAAGGTTAGAGTTTTCACTTGTTCTTTTTTAAACGAGTACAATGAAATGGTCGCTGACAAAAGCTTTATTGTCATAGCTTTGTACATGCTGTGGTAGAAGAGCTAACAAATTAAGAAGTTTTTGCTTTCTTGTTTCTGTATCTGAGCTTGTACAAAGATCAATTTATATGCTGCCACAGTTGTATAGATTCCCATTTGACTAGAGCCATATGCCATGACAGTGCTTTCTACGATGATTGTAGTTAATGTTTCAATCAATGTTTCGATTACACTGCTGTGCTTTTTCCTTACTTTAAAAAGGAATTTTTTTGGTGTTTGTAAACTGCTGCTTTAACCCTTTGAGGGATAATGTAACACATATGTTACATGATTGTTAATTGTTCTATCATTATGACGTAACAATCATTTTTCTAAAATTCTTTGTGATTTTGTTGTTTTCAAACAACGAAGGAATTGTCTCAAATTTCATGAATTAGAATCTTATGATCCTCCAAGGGTTAAAGACCAATTTTGATGACGAAGAAGCTGTGGTATTGTTTAAACGCAGCATACTCTGCAGTTCTAATGTGAATGGCGCCGGTTACTGGCGTCTTTGTTAAGCGCTTGACTATGCATGCGGGTTTTGCAATAAGTTTATGGCCTGTTCAGTTGGCTTTTGCTGTTATAATTTGTGGTAAATTGTGCGTTCTTTTTCATTGTGAGTTTTTTTTATATCATTGCTGCTTTGAATACAGGAGAGTTTGATGATCATGTTTATAGTTTTAAGCTGTAATGCCTTGCTTTAGTTTTAGAGATTTGTGAAGTATACGTGCATTGTACGTTTGTAAAATCGCATTTTTTTGTACATAAAACAGTCTTACGATCTGATTGTCAAGTCCTGCCTGCTGCATATTTCACACCTTACCATTTGTACCTTTGCAAATTGCACAAAAACTGTTCGCTTAATTGCTAATGCTATTCGATTGTATGTGTAGAATGGGATGCTGTTTATGATTTTGTGTATGTGTAGAATGGGACGCATCCTTATGATTGCAGATGCAACTCAATTTACTTTTCTCTTCTGACTGAAACATATCTGAAATAGATATCAAGGTCTATACCGTTATCAAGATTAGGCTAGGGTACAATGGCAGTCCATTTCATATCATTTATGATTATGATTTGCTGAATAATAGGCTAACCAGCAACTGACTACCTTGGGTAGGTGGCCAAACAAGACACTTGCAGCACGCTGTGCGAGCGGCTGCGCTAAACCCTGTAAATATTAGTTGTGCTCGTATTTAAAGTTATTTCGGTACCGGTACATATGCTAATTCGATTAGCTGTAACTAGTTACCTTTGTCAGTACATGAAATGCTGATATTTTTGTGCTTCCATCTGTTGGTGCTTTCTATACATTGCCAGTGGTGAATACTAAATTTGCATTTGATAAAAAGAAGCCGAGCTATAATTATCGTGCATTGCAAGACGCCTTGTTGCAAAAGCGATTTTCTCCTATTTTAGATTAAAAGTAAATGATGAATAGCACATCGAAATTACGAAAATGAATATTGTGTTTGAAGGAGCTGGTTCACTTTTGAATTGAATTAAACTTTTCGTTAATTATAAAGCACCATAGGAATATTGCCATATCGTACCGCTTTATATTACTGAACGTAATTCCAGGCTATTTTTGACAATTTTCCTGGGGCATTTTACGATGAATTAAGAGGATTAGGTTTTCTCATATTTGTGTGGACTACGGTGACATTTTTGATTTCTCACGAGATCTTATAAAACGGTATCTGAAGTTACCAACGTGTTTGTCGTTGTTGCGTGTGTTCGTTAAGCTTACTCACAAATGATAACGCTTGCTTGAATGGTCTTGTTTTATCTTTAGTGTCATCCGCGCGCAAAAAAAGTTGTGATAGGCATGTGAAGGGAGAAGCACATTTTTTTTTTTAAAGACTTCTATCTGGAGATGGTCGTCTTTGTAGAACAGGGGTTCTCAACCGGGGGTAAATTTGACCTGCCTTAGGGGTAAATTTTGTTAGCAAAAAATTCGCACTTTTACGTATTACAATAAGCATTTGTAGAAGTGAAAATATAAAAAAAAATTTGGGGGGTAAATTTTGCTGAGTGGTAAATGAGAGACTAAAGGTTGAGAACCCCTGTTGTAGAAGATTTCCCCGGATAATTCTTTTGCACTTTCCCAACTATAACATTGTCCTTAGGGTCACTCTAGAATATTCGTGGAAGATGTATTCGGCTAAGTCGCGGTTTGGCCTGTTATATTAAAACAGGGCAAGCTTTGCATTTTCTGGTACAAATTTCAATACGACCGATAAACCTCGCTGCGCTTTTCCCCATCAGCGCTTTATCGGTTTGCCTAAATTATTGGAAGTTCTTCTTGGTTGCTACTGTATGTGGCTAATGGCAATAGGTGCCAATACTTTGAGCGAGAATCTTTTTTAGTATCTCTGTCCTTCAACGGTTAAGATAATGCTTGTTTTATTTACCTCCACTCTTCCTTAAGAATGGAGGCACGGAATAAAACGGCAATAGAAATTTACACCGCAAACATCGTAGAGATCAGAATAGGGGAAAGCGCCAATCCAAGTTGAATTAATCATGAAAGCAAATTCCTTGGAGGGTGACCCCACCACCAAATAACCGTTGCAAGTCTGGTGAAGGTGATGTTGACAAACCCCTTTTTAAATTCTGTAGAGACAAGAAATTCAACAACAATACGCAATTCCGGACAGATAAGAATTTAGAAGAAAATTTATTAACGCAGGCCTGCTTTTGTTTAGCCTACCCACATGATTTTGTAAAACTTGCGTGATGTGTAAGCCTACCAAAAACAAAAACGAGCACCGATTTCTTTTGCACCAACCACAGACGGTTTTGCGAAATAGGCACAAGTCAAAACTTTCCCTGGTAAGCTCTAAAAACAAAGGTCCTTCCTCATTTCTCAGATTTTGTATCCATGTACTTTAGTTGATCTACTTGGTTTTTTCACGAATTTGGGTAACACTGGTTCTTTTGCTCCCTCTGCTTAGGGCTTTTATAGCAAAAGCCATCGAAGCAAAATTCTTTGGCCCGCGAATCAACCTATATGGCCAGCCGCTTGGTTTTTTGTAGATCTGACATTGAATTTTGCATAACTTAAATAATGTGCTTATTTGTAATAGACGCACACGTATTTAGAAGTGATGCCTTCACGTATTTAAGATCAAAAAAGATACTCTTTATTGGCTGCACTATGACTACACTTCGAAAAGTAAGATCTCCCAAAAAAAGTTCATCACCTTACATAGTTGCAAATATTATCACCTTTGATATACTGCAAAAAGATAATGCGTGAGTCGATCAGCAAATTACGATTGCAATCCAACTCATTGAGATCTTGCATGTGAATTTTGGCCTGCGGCTGCTAAAAACTGCCGACCCCTGGTTTATAACCGATGTTAGACATTCGGCCTATGCGCTTTAATAGTGATTTCAGAGAACCAATAAAATGGAAAATTGTCAGTATTGAGCTCGAGAAGTCGAGGAACTAGTTCATTACTTGCTTGACTTCTGGCGCTATTGTTTCTTTGACAAAGCTACTTACAGGCTGTTTCCACAGTTCCGTTGCTGTGCTTGTGGTGGATATCAGCTCTGTGCGGTTACAAGCCTGGTATGGCAGGTTCAGATTAATTCTAAACGCAATTTTTTATTACGGGTTAACTATCCTGTTTTTCCCTCGACGAAAGCAAAAAATTAAACTTCAGGAGTTGCATTTTTGTGGTGTTTTCTTGTCGCTACACTTAGTTGTACGATATCTGTCTTTTTCCTCAATTGACTGTCACACGTTTTGGCAGAAATAAACACATAAAGCTTCTGTACACTTTTATTTTAAGTACTGCAGAGAAAAAGAAGTCAAAAAGCGCGCGAAAATACAGTTGCAGAGTTATACGTCACCAAAGAGTTGCCACAGCATCATCATTATATGGGAAGTTTCACTTCTTGTCTCTCACAAAAAATTCTTAAAGCCAACTTAAACAGAATTCAGCTGTTGAGGCATTTGGAAATACTTTTTACCAATACTGAAGAATCTTTTAAAAAGAGGCAGGGCATTTTTGCTCGAAAAATTTTGCATCTGCCAAAACCTAAATTTTTTATCTCATGAAAACTCTAGAAACCAATTTGACTCTTCAGAGATTAAGAATCGTGTGCTAGACCAGTGTTGCCAAATTAAGGTGGAAGTCACAATTTAGGCAAAATTTTACAAGCTTAATTTTTATTGTACTAGCAATGCATTCTGAAAGGAGAGCAATTGCGCTTTGCCCTTCAAATAATGTCATCTCATAAAAAAGAAATGAATGGTTTCTACCAGAAGTTGACCTCCAAAAAAGGTAACGTACCATCTACAAGTTGTGATGATTTTTTTGAGAGCCACGTTCGGGGTACTGTACTTTTTGTGGCAATTTCCTACCTTTTATTTCGTCTCTGACTTTTCAAAAATTTTTATCAACTCTGTAAGCTACTACACACTGCATTGAAAAACATAATATTTTATTTATCAATGACTACGCTGCCATCACTGGTTGATCTATACGCTAAATATTTGACGAGGGTAGATCAAAAAAAAGTTTTTTCACTCAATTTTCAGCGTCGCTCTGAAAAAAGATCTTTCAGCAAAAAGTGTTTCTTGATTAACTCTCCCCACATTTGATGAAAACAATTATAGGCTATGCCCCACTGTCCGCGAAATACGTGGGAAACCTGTTTTTTGTTTTTAAAACATTACCCATGGAAAGTTTCAATGAAACTTCACTCAGCACTTTGCCACAATTGCATGTTTTTGAGGAGTAAATAAGGTAAAAATTGTTTAGAAGTCATCCAAAATTAAGCTCGTTCTAACAAAGTTTCGCTGTACCTCACAAGTGGAGCCCTCTCCTTCCGTTAAGAACGATTGCGCTGTACAACTAGCCAAACGTATTTAAAAGGAGAATGGTAAAAAAAACAAAAAGTTAGTGTAATTTGTGCTTACTCATTCAAATCAGAACAATTGCCTCCCAGTTTTTTCAAGCTTTTCGGTACACTAGTGAACTAGCCCAACGATCAAATCCAAAAGTTTACCTGTAGTAGTGAGGGGGGTGCAGCCGCAAGTCTTTGAATCTGCCAACGTACAATAGTGGAGACTAGAATATATCGAGTGTGCAGAAAAAAGTGATAACCCTGCGTAATCAAGAATAACTCAAAATTTAAGCTTTGCATGCAAATTGAATTTGGTATATGCCATGAGTAGCTAGTTTTGGTCAAGTGGTGAAATTTTCAGCCAAAAATATGCATAAACACAGGAATGATGAGGAAATACGGAATTCAGGTCAAAATATGCAATGTCAGACATTGACTTAAAATTTTCTTAACGCGGCTTTAATCAAGAACGTGGTCAATATGGCCACTATCCTCGGAATCAACCAATCGAAGTCTCTTTTTCCAGGAAGATATAGTCTTACAAATTTCAGCAACTGATATTGCATCCCGCTTTTCTTGTATCATGTCTTTCAGTAGCTGTTCTGTGAACTTTTCCTACCTCCCGACATAAACTTTTTCAGTTTAGCTGCGATATCGACGCGAGACTTCGTAGCGCACTCGGTTCACGTGCTAGTGATCGTGGGTTCGACGCTCGGCTAGTTGACGAATTTCTTTTTTGAGTTGCAATCGAACTTTCAGCGACCATATGAGGTTGGAAAGAGTGACGAAATTCCAAATCTAAGCGGTCCTCTATAAAAATAACGTCTGGTATTGCATATTTTGACCTGAGTTCCGTATTTCCTCATCATTCCACTGCTTACGTATACTTTTGACCGAAAATTTTACCGCTTGACCAAAACTAACTGCTCATATCATGTACCAAATTCAATTTGTATGCAAAGCTTAAATTTTGAGTTATTCCTTGATTAGAAAAATATACTAGGGTGAGCATTTTTTTCTGCTCACCCTAGTATATTTTGCCGCTTATGTTCAATTTAGAAAAAGAAACAAGTCTACTTACAATCACAAAACGTTTTTATGGCGGAAACCCGTGAGGCTTTCGCGACTGGTTATTACGAATTTTTAACACGTTTGTGTACATCGGAGCAATGTCTTAAAAGTGCTATTTTTCTCGTGTTGAGACAAGCCAATCTTAATAGATTGAAGCTGCAGTAACCGATTAGTTGCGAAGTACAGGAAACGATTCCTCTCAGTTCTACGAGTGCTTGCTATAGTCGCTAGCGTGCTTTATCGTTGGCTTTGACATCAGTAGCATTGTTTGTCTTAGCCACATAAATTGTCACTGCATGTTTCGTTGAATATGGGCTGAGCAAGACAAGAAACTGCGTAAATCAGGAGCAGAGTTTAAAAAAGAAAACGAAGGTACCAGTGTTTTGATGTGTAGGGCAGTCAACAAACGATTAAGCAGAGTCTTCGACTAATTTTCTAAGTGCAGAATGTTCCACTATTTGATAAGATTTCAAAATTTATGCAAAAAAAAAACTACGTTACATTAAATCAAAGGTCAAAGCATTTTGAACAGAAAAGATTTGTGCTTTTGAAATACTCGGTAATGTATCAACAGGAACATATTCTATGCAAACTTTCTGTAATTCACGTTTTCAATATGCGCTCCATTCCTATTTTTCCCATATTGAGAGATTTTTTGGGCCTGAGGTAAACAGAGGTGCGGATTCTATCCATGTTTGCCGATTTCACAGTGTTGATGAACCAACTTGCTCTTTTCTGCAGTCAAGAATTGCGTCTTTAACCCAGCATTTTTTCAAAGTGTACCAGATCAAATTTTTATTTGGTGCTTTATCAGAGCGCTCTTGAAATTCTGAAGCAAAACGTCGGCCAGCAGTTTTGCAGCGTATCGATAACGGTTTAGAATAAGAGTGATAAATCTACGGCAAGGCAACTGCTAAAACATCAAATAACAAAATGGTTTTTTAATATTATCTGAAATAGAAAAAAACAATGGCGTTAGATCAAAGATTTTAGAGATTTTTTAAAATTTCGAAGAAATGTTGAATACTTCCTTCCATCACGTTTGCTGAACCTCATCAAATACCTCTAAAATTCAATTGATACCCCTAATTCTTGGCAAAATTGTATAGCCGTGGAGTTCCTAAAAAAAGGCCATCATCAAAAACAATCCATCATAAAAAAATTAGCTGGAAACCACAGTAGAAAAATGGGGCCTAAGCGTTGATCTATCATTTGATTTATTCTAATGGTCTCATGACAGCTTTTAATGGAAAAACAAATGATCAGAAATGCAAAGGCTGGTTTCCTTTAGGCGTAGATTAGAGGCGTGGCGCGAAAAATTTTTTGGTTCTCTATTTAGTTTTATGAGCGGAGTGCGCTCGCTCCACCTGCAATCTACGCCTAATGGAAACCAACCTCAATACCGCGAATTTAAAGAAACAAATATTGGTCTACTTACAAAAGAGGAGGAGTCAAGGAGCCAAACATGATTTATTAGAGGGTTAAGGTTTAACTGCATGTAAATGAAATTGCAGATAGTCATCCTGCACTTATTGAAAGAAGCGGATAACAGTTACGGGCTATTTGTCAGCGAAATTGACTTAAACAATTAGCTTAATTTACTTTAACAGTCTTAAATTAAGAAGGTTAGGTTTACCGGATCCAAAACTGATAATGAAAAGTGCAGTTAACTTGTGTTGAAAGAGCTTTTAGACTTTAATGTCGCAAGAAGATTCTTGCGGTAAGGTTCTATTTCGGAGAACAGTTCACGGCACTGTGAAAACATTCCACAAGGGCGTAAGGACCTGGCAAATTAGGAAAACAGCGTCACACCTGCAAGACCTCCATTGATGAAGAGTTTTTTTACAGAAAAGCTTTTCTATCCAAAGCATCAATCAAAGCGCTTTTCGATTAGGACCTGGGGTATAAATCGATGAAGAGTATTAGGGGGATTAATGCTAGAGGCCAATACACTATTTAAGAACCTCATTTCCTAAAAAAAGATCTTTACCTTTGAAACAGCAAAACGTTTCTCCATCGCAAGTTCATCTTCAAAAAATGATAAAAGGTTGTCATTGTGAAAAACTCTTCTTTGCAGATCAATCTTCAGAAATAATCCTCGGAGCTCTCAAAATTATTGGCGAGATAATCCCTCTGAAAAACTATTGGTTTAACACAACCCTGCTGAGGAGAAGGAATCTGTCATGTGAAAAAGCTATCCGAATTGCAACAGCTTTTTGTTACTGATTTTACGTTTCTTGGATGACGCCGGCTTAGGAGGTTGAACCGTTAGTCTTCACTGCGAGTCTCTGACGCAATCACAGATGCATTTGAAAACAATTTTTTTTGGGGGAAGGCAGAACCTTAAGAAAGCTCAACGATATTATCAAGAGATAAAATAAGTGAGCACAGTTTTACTTTTTAAGGGGAAGGGGGAGGGATAAGCATGTTGCCGATTTTAGTGTCCAAAATAATACGAAGACCTTTTTTGAGCAATCAGTTTTTTGAAAGCGTGAGTTTTGCCCATATCGGTCTCTAAAACAACATGAAGACTTCTTTGACCATTTTTTCGGAGATCAACTCTTTCGAACCACAAGTTTTTTGTTCAAAAATTTTTACTTTTATTGTTTCTGCTTTTTTTCGTATTATTTTATGGGGTCATTGCCCTTAATTTTTGTAAATATGCCAGTGTATACACCAAATACATTACTGAGGGATCCCTGCGGGCAACGCGGCAAGTCCTGTACAAACCAAATCACATCTTTTAAATTTTTATATAAAATTGGCAACCGTACAACCAAAGCAGCAGTTGCGGTATCTACGAAAGCACCAGAAAAGTTTCAGAAAAGCCATGAGTATGAAAATGTCGAATTTGTTAGCAACACATCGAGCACTTTGCTGCCCACTGTCCACACTCACAGCTACAAAGCCTTCCACGGTTTCATTAATGTGATGGATGGTTGCTGGCGACGTCAGTTGCTTAACTCTATTCTTATTTAGTTACTAGCTTCGCTCGACTGTGATGATTGGCGGCAATCATGCGAGTATAACGGATGTCTGTTTGCTGAGCAACTGATCGCCATCAAGCGTTTTGATAGATCGCGTTTACGTTGAAACATCGTTCAAAATTCTTTCGCGCCGCTCAGTTATTCTGTTCGCTTCGCTCAGCTATAATAACTTGTTTTCAGTCGGATGATGTTCGAGCGCAATGAAAACATACGTTGTTTGTTGGGCGCCGTTTAGAACAATTACTTTTGTCCGAATGTTGTTTGGTCATTTATTGTAATTCACTCAGCAAAATATTTCGGAAATTTCTAATGCACATGTCGGAAATTTCCAATACATATTTTGGACAACAAATAGTTGCAAAATCTATCGGAAATTTTTGATATACATGTCGGAAATTTCCGATTTATATATCAGCAAAACACAATTGCAAAAAATATCGAAAATTTCTGACATATTTATCGGAAATTTAACAAAAAACAGCTGTAAAATGTATCGAAAGTTTTCTACATATATATATATATATATATATATATATACGCAGTCGGTCGATTTGGCAGTAGAGAGCTCAATGATAGAATCAGAGCAATAAAATAATATCTACAACAACATCATCTACCTGCCAGTCGTAGTTAGCAGCGCTTGAGTAAGGCAGATCTGTAGAGCTTACCTTCCCTGGAGTTTTGAGCCTTCTATATAACTTAATTTTAATTTCTATTTATTTATTAATTTTGAATTTCATCTTATGCCAGTGTTGTGTTTTAGAACTATCTTCTGACGAGCCGCCTCAGGCGAAACAGACTGTTGAGGTGTTTTTAACTAGAATAAACTTCATTATGTATATACAAATATCGGACAAAATTCACCTTAAATAAGACAAAAACAGCTGCAAAATATATCGGAAATTTCTGATATACATCACATGAGCTATATTGAAAATCTATAAGTGTTTTCAGGTGATTTTGTAACCTTGGCGCAATTTTGAAATCATTTTAAATTGGAAGAGAGATTTTGTGAGTTTTTTGTGGGTTCAATTTGTGGCGTTTCCTCAAAAGCCTGCTGTGGTTTGGCGGTTTTGTATTTGGTTCGCAATGTAATTGCTTGTTTTGATTCACGGTCACTCCATGTTTGTCAGGTTTTCTATGGTATTGTCACGTTGCGCCTTATTTATCAAAATTAGTGCCTGCATAGCTGAAGTTTCAAGTATCTTCTCGTTCTTTACTTGTTGCACTGAAATTACTTCTAGATTTCCGATATAGCTCATATGATGTATATCAGAAGTTACTGATATATTTTGCAACTACTTTTTGTCTTATGTAAGGTGGTTTTTGTCCGATATATTTGCATCAAAAATTTCCGACATATTTTTTCGCTGTTTTTTGTCATGTTTAAGGTAGGATTTATCCGATATATATGTACTGAATCTCGGCACGGCTGCCGTTTCTGTCTTTGTGGCGTTTTTAGGGGAGCACAGAGCATTCTGCTTTGTACTATCAACCAGCAGGTTAATACCCACTAGAAAAACCGTTTCGTTTGTGGTACGTAACGATTTCTCCACATCGCATCGCAGAGTGCTCAAACTGCACAAGCAGTGAGCTACGCTTAATATATATATGCATAGGAAACTTTCGATATACAGGGTGCGGCATAAGTAACGCCCATATTAATTTTATATCTCATAATGCATATTTTTTTATTGTTTTGTTTAGTTAATTTGCTAAACCTTTATTTTTTCAGACATTTTATGCAACCATGAGATTAACAAAGAAACAGAGAGTAAAAACAATTCAATTGTACTATCAAAACGATAAGAATGGTGCTTGGTTTCATTTGTATTGAACATTATTAAACCGAATAAACATTATATTAATTTTATATTAATCTATTAATCTGTGGTAATGCATTCATGTTCGAAAAAATAAAGAATAATCAAAAAGGCTTTAATTTTGTTCCACTTAAAGAAAGGGCGTAACTGATGCAGCACTCTGTATATATCAGAAATTTCCGATATATTTTGCAACTGTTTTTCGTGCGATATATATATATAAAATGAAATTTATTCCAGTTATAAACACCTCAACAGTCTGTTTCGCCTAAGGCGGCTCGTCAGCAGGTATTTCTTATTCAAATAGTTGATTCTATTTTAATAAGAACTACCTCCTGACGTGCCGCCTTAGGCGAAACAGACTGTTGAGGTGTTTTTAACTGGAATAAAGTTCATTTTATTTTATTGCTCTGATTCTATCATTGAGCTCTCTACTGCCAAATCGACCGACTACGTATATATATATATATATATCGTAAATTACCGACATGTATATCAGAAGTTTGCAATATATTTTGAAGCTGATTTTATTGACTGGTTTGTGATGAAAACGCAGAAAAAACACTCGCGCAATGTAAGTAATTTTTTTCCAAATGACGCTCCATACTTGTAACGAAACGTGCACGTACAAGCACTGAACGCTTGTTTAGTAAACAAACATTACTTCTGATTACGCTCAAGTGGCCACTAGCGTATATGCAAAACGTGCGAATCTTTGCATAAAGCTTTAATTAGAGCTGTCGCTGCTGATTTACATTTGAAAGTATAAACTTGTGCATGTATTTTTTTTGTTTCGCCCACCACATCACCAAACAAAAAACAATTAAATATGCACCACTAGCCGCCGAAAAAACGAGGCGACAACAAAAGGATACTCGTCAAGCCATATATATGTGTTGAAAGGAAAAAAAATGTTCTCAGTAGCATGAACACAGCAGCTCAATAGCATGGCCATCGCACATACGCAAACATTTGCTGGTAATAAGAATTTGAAGATTCATTGTTCAATTCTTTTCGTCATCTTAATTTAAGAAAAGGCCACTTGGTGACTCAAAAACTTGCGACTTAGTTTAGTCTTGATCAGGCTTGGAATCGACCAGTTGAGTTAACGGATGTAACTGGAGATTGCGAGGTTTAAAGATAGCACGTAAGGCTACGACCCGCCACTCGCCTAAGAGGAAAAGCGGAATAAAAAAATGGATGTATGCATTGGCGGCTCGTCTACATATGTTTCAGAGCCCCAACGTTTGATAATTCGTATTGTATTCAACAATGCTGTAAAATTTTTGTTTCCGGCAAATCATTTCAAATGCTATTTGGCCTTGAAAAAACTGGACTTCACCATTTTGCTAGATTGTGTCTATGATTGCTTAAGATACTGTGCATTTTTAAGTTTTGCTGCTGCGATATCCAAAATTGTCTTTTGCCACCTATTTGTCACTTTTATGTCGAAAATTTGACTGCGAATTTGTCCTGCGTTATGAAAATAATTTAACGTTCTTTCAGAAAAAAACGTCGTATTAGTAACTGAATATTTCGATTTAAGATATGTAGTCAAGCGTTTCGAAATAGTCTAGCGTATCTAAGTTGTTTACTCTTCCAGCAGTTGAACAAAGTGTGGTTTGAGCAAAATAGTAAAACCGCAAATTTTGAGTAGTTGAGATGAATGTAACGTGCCCAAGTGGGTTTGATCACAGATCGTGGCGACGGTGATCGTGAGCTTGATCCTCTGGAAACGTTTTTTACAATTTCCTCTGCGTACTGGCAGGTTTGTGGTAGAAATGCACTGTGCCAGCAGAGCAGATAATTCCGAAGCGGGTCTAAACTCAAAATGTTCAATGCATAACCGCAGGTTTTCCGTGACCAGACGATAAAAATAAACACGGAAACAAATGCGTTCTGATTTTCTGCGTAGTATGAAACAGATTTAACATACAAAGTAAAGTTGATAATTGGGGTTACTTGTCATAAAACAGTACTAAAGGCTGATCATAAATATGTAAGAAAGTTCCATGTTGTAACTCAGATACAAAAAGCAAAGCTCTTTTAGTTCTTGCATTTTCTTTTTGTTACCCCTGCCCTAATATGGCATTCTGAAACCGTTATCCAATGTTTAAATGATTTGTTTACTTTATGTGGCTTACCCAGTTGTGTTCACTCTGACAATGCACGCAATTTCGTGTAATGAGAGATAAAGGCTGCTTCACGAGACGAGGCATTGCTACTAGTCATTGTTCTACCTACCATCCCTCGGAAATTTTTCAAGTGGAGAGATACAATGGAGTAATCTGGCGCTCCGTACGTTTGGCACTCAAATTCAATATCTGCCAATTGAACGTTGCGAGTCTGCATTAACCAAATGCCTTACACTCGCTTTGGTTTTTGTTATGTACTGCAACCAATGCCACACCTCACGAATTATCTTTCAATTTTTATGGAAAATCTGTTTGCCTGAAGCACTAGGATCCTATCATTGTCATTTCTGCTACAGTTGCGTTTCGCATCAGCTCATTGTTGAGCTCCGTTTACGGCGATAATCAACAACTTGAATTCTTTGTTCGTTTTATTGTGCTTTCATCGTCACGATTCGTCAAATCCACTTTTGCTCGCTCACGTTTGATGCTACATCAAATAACCATTAAACTTTTTTTGATACTTACAAGCAGTAATCACGCACGCAACGGCGCGTTTAAATTTGTAAGCGCATTTGCAAGTGAGCTTGACGAATCGTAATCAAGAAAAGATCATAATAAAATGAGCAAAGATTTTGATGTGTTAATTATCACTTTAAACGAAGCTTCATTAGATTTTGTTAGCCATACTAGCGCTTCAGTTTAATTTAGTTAATATGTTCTTATTTCTATATGTCCCATCTAATTTGTTATTTGATATCATGCGTTTTAGTTGGTTAAAGCCGAATTAATGTGGCTCTTGTAATATAATTTAATATAGGCGTTGAAGTTTCTATCTTCAATATCGAAGTTGAGATAGCTAGAACGCAACATGACATGTCGAGTTTTGTGGTCGGTAGATGGCCGCAAACGTGTAATTTCGTGAAGATTTTGATTTCCAAAAAAAATGGATATCAACTTGCTTTTGGACGAAAAACGTGCTGTCCAAACTTACATTTACCTGCGTAGCGGCTCTTTTAATGAAGGTCTCCATCGTTTTTGGCTCTTTTACACAGCACGTTTGGCCACCCCTTCAATGAAGGGATTGGTATGAGGAGAGCAGGACTTCTGCTTATGCCCTCCAAATATTTTTGAATGTGCTGAAAAACTACCAACTTTAGCTTTTTCCTCGCAACTGTTCCTCGAGTGAAGCTGGTAAAACCGATATTTTCAACCCCGACGTCACTGACGGGTATCTTGCTGGCGACGCCGGTTAGTAGCCTATGGACATAAATTTTTATGCAAGCACGAAAGGTTTTGTAGCTGCAACGTTTCAGCATCAGCACCTGAATAACTGCAAATCCTGAGTAGCATAGCCTCAAAAATATTGGTTATGTGTTTCGTCAGGTGTAGATACAGAAGCGTGGCAGTTTACTTGAAAAATTAAGATGTTTGTAATGGTTTATATTTGTGCCCAAACATTACGTATTACACAGTCGGCGAAGTACCGATTATATGGCCAAAACCTGCACTAAAACATTTGTTACTTACTGCAATTGTTAACTAATAAAGCACTTTATGACGTCACGACAGTTTGATTAATACAAAAAAGGCATTATAATGCACATTAGCAAATGTGCTTTGTAGAGCAATATAGTAATAACTAAAATAGCAATATCATATCTACAAATTACCTGAAATCTTGATACAATAGAAGAATACAGATCAAAAGATTTACATTGAGTGGCCTATTTATTACTTCAAGCTATTCACTTGCATTTAACAAAAATTGTATTGGCCCGTGTTAGCTGAACGAATTTTGGTATAGAAACGCTGAAACGTTTTTGTTTAATAATTTTTAGAAGTGGGATCAACGGCGCCCTCAAATCGTGTTACATAATTAGTGAGAATCTTCATTGAGGCAAGGTTATGATCAGGGGCCAGATCTAGATGAATGTCTGTCCATTATCCTAAATGATCTATACGTGTGATAGCGAAGACCGTGTTCCCTTGCTATAGCTTGGTAATTTCAATGTTTAATTCTATTGTTGGTATTGTTTTGCAGAACAAATTTTTAGGGAGGCCCAGTTGCTTCCTCCGAAAAGTACTGTTTTTAATGGATATAACAACAAACTGTAATGGAGTTAGAATTGCTATGGTTGATAGGGGTTAACTTTTGTCTTTCAAATGCTTCTCTTAATTTGCCACTTAAACATCTATCAATCTATTACAACCAACAAGCAGTCAATCAAAGCTTAGTAAATGTAAGTAACAGTTTGTTGTTAATGAAATACTGCGACCACTTACTCGCTTAGTGATAGGCACCCTCCAAATAAACTACCGTTAACTCAATCTGTTAGTTCATGGCGATAGAGTTTGCTATGTAAAACTGAATGCTTATTTGATGCCAAACCTTCTCGATCAAAGGAAAGGATAAGCAGCCGCCTATGCGAGATAAGCTTAAAAGGC
The DNA here is from genome assembly GCA_963675345.1 of Trididemnum clinides. Lineage (NCBI taxonomy): Eukaryota > Metazoa > Chordata > Ascidiacea > Aplousobranchia > Didemnidae > Trididemnum > Trididemnum clinides. The sequence continues at coordinate 27,010,657 of OY776287.1, forward strand.
TAGGTTTCGGTGACAGTAATATTGAGCCATTCTGTAATGCTGGTAATAGTGGCTTCTTGCTGACAGGATTGACCGCCATTGGTTGCTTCTCAAAGTGGCTTTTTAAGTCATGCTAGATGACCTGTTCACCGTAAAAAGCTGCTTGATTCGCCCGGGAAGTTAATGATAAATTGCCCCATTATTTTTCAGCTTCGCTGACTGAAGCGAATATTCACAAGCAATTGCGGGAAAATGCTTTTGCTTGAACGCAACCAGTAGTCATATTTTCTAATTTTTTTCAGAAACGAAGTTTACCGAAATGTTATGGATTTGAGGCTGAATGCAGCGACTTTGAAAAATATGAACCCACTTTCCCTCACTCGTGCTCAGGGAGAGAATTATCTCAATTTTGGACACAGGTGAGCACTGCTTGCTGAGCGACACTTAATTACCGGTATATTTTGGTCTCGTAACTGGACCTCAAAGTTCGCTGGTCATATGTAAAAGTTTTTTTGTATGAGAGAGTATGGTAAATCCAATCAGTATAAAGCCTAAAATAAGATAACCTAGTCATGTGTCCGAGAGCCAAAGTCGTATTTAGGAAGGGGCAGGAGCAGTGGTGGATCCAGAAACTTCGTGTGGTGGGAATGAATTCTTTTCCATAAGGTAATAAAGTGCTATCAAATTTGCTATTGCGCCGTTTGTGAGTAGATTTAAGTCTCGCTATGTTGCTTTGGGGTCATCTTGTAATTAGGTCAATTTTTTGGCGAACATCAAAGAATTGCATCTTTTCTTTACGCCACGATATACTAGTGCTTTTGCTAAAACTGCCCAAGACAAAGTACAATGGTTCCACAGTTGTTCTACTCCTGCTTGTGCGTAATTTCAAAAATCTAACGACAGTTAGCTTTTATAAGTTTTAAAATATGTGGCCCTGGGGTAAAAAAAACTATTTTTTGGGCCTACGCTTACGTTTTGAAGTAAAACTTGCATCGATTCACATTATTTCATCCCTCCCAAGCAAAAATTGTGGTGCGCGCCTAAACTGATCAAACAGCTTTTATTTTAGTGATTATTCTGCTTTGTTGTGCTTTGATATTGTTCTAAGTCGAGCGAAATCAAACCCTACAGAATTAACCTACGTCTCTCTTAACGTGCTATATATGGATTTAGAGCCACATACTGTATTAGTATCGATTCAAAATTCGAAGAAATTTATTATTACTTGCAGTAGCAAAGTCAAGATGTTGCTGGAGGGCCAAGCGTATTGTCAGCAATGCTGCAGAGGGGACTGAGCATAGGATCAGAGTGGAGGAGGGCTGAGTCTAATAACGTCAAAATTTGACTTGTTCTGCCACCCATTTCCTTTTATAACCATGACTTTTTTGGGGTTGGTAAATGCACACCAACTTGCAGGATGATAGAAGCGAATTGAGAGGAAAACGTTACGATCTGTTTAGGGACAGGAGGAGGAGGTGCATAGAAACACGTGAACTCTATAATTTCCAAAGCAATTAAATTACTAAAAGCATATTACTTATTCCAATGGCTGATTATCTGGATTGGAAAATACTTGCACATCAGAATATTTTAACCTAAGAAACTAAAAAACAGGAATATGTATATTTCAATTGCTGGTTTGGGGACCGCACTTTCCATTAGCGCTAGATCCGTTCTGGATTGATGTTAGCAGTAAGATCTACCTTGTAAACCACTACGAAATTATAAACATTGATATTTTAAGCATGTATCTTGGAAAGGTTGGTGCGGAGATACCTCATCCACCACCTCCTTCATCTGCCGCTGGCGGGGGCTGAATCTCCCCCAGAAATGTGTAAAAACATTAGATTTACCTTTCGAAAGATTTTATCCTTTGTTAGAATCCTTTACCTCCTTTTGCAAAAAAATTTTCTTATCCTCTGCTTTTAGCCCTCTTTTTCCTATTTGCTGTAACCGTAGTAGCATCAGTTGTCGTGTGTTAACCTTTTCTGTTTGTTTTCTTTCAGGGAGATTTTGGTTACGTATCAGCAAACATAAACAACCGGTTTCCAATATGCGAGGGAGGCTCGTCTGCTATTTATTGTACTCGGTAAGAATGATTCACAATGTAAGCACACATAGCCGTAATAGACCTTTTTGCACTTTCACCGAAAGTAAGACAAAAATTAAGTTGGCAACTTGCCATCGTTAGATTGGGAAAGACATTAAAAAATGTGCAAAAGCTGTTGGCAAAGCTACGTTTTAATGGCCTTTTTTCTGGAGTTTTGTAAGGCTTACTGCTGGTCCAGTGTGCGTCTGCCGCCATCAACCGGTTGCATATATAAGTGGGAGCGGAGATAATGGGTGATGCTACCTCAAACGATGAGGCGGAAGAAAAAATGCCATGTAACAGTGCCGTGGTAGCTCAAAATGAGCCCACCCCCCAGACGAGGCTCTCTCCAAATTGTCCTTGTCAAGAAATTCAGTTCAAAAACTGTAAATTGGTCGAAAGCTTTTTTGTCAAAACAACTTTTGTGCTTTTGTTTGTTCAGAAGGAAAACTACCGTACATAACTTGTGCTGCGTTTAAAACTTACTACATGTTAGTCATGGCAGGCTGTCGTGGGCGGAAGTGCGGGATGCTTTTGCGATGCTGAATCACGTTATTATTAAACGAGAATTTGATAACAAATTGCCGCCGCCTTTTTAGAATCAGCACACCCTTGCCTGTATGATAATGAAATTGAAATAAACATGAAAGCAACAGAAAAAGCCATAGATTGTCATTGACAAATCTAGAGAAAAACCTGTGCAAGGCAAGCGTTAAATCAGGCTGATATGAAGCTATGTGGTAGCAAGGAAATTGCACTCACAAAAGAATAACTAGAACCTCGCGTACGACCTTGTAAAATGAATGTTTGCAAGCTTTCTCGTTTTAAACTTTTTAATTATTCTGCTATTATCTAAACTCCACCAACATAAACTTGCAATTGACATCACCGACAAAGGGACCAAACGCGCCCATTGCAACGAATACTTCTGTTTCGAACATTGGGGCTAATTAAAAAAATTCTAAGTGGAAACATAAATGTAGATCTTGTGGTAATTTAGCATACCTCGATGTTTTATGCGTATAGTTGTATTTTGCAGCCTAAAAAGTGCGTAGCTTAGTTGAGGCAGGGCCCCAAAAAATGTCTGGGCTTCTCGGCTGGAAGGTACGCGGGTCTGTTTCCCATTACCATGTTTTCATGTTTGTTTGGAGATTAAAAAGAGCAAAACGCTCATTTTCAAAAAGTTGATCTTCACAAAATGGTCTTGAAATTTACAACAGGCAAAACATCGGTTTCAACTCAAGTTTCATCGATCAATTTTGCGAGCGTTGGTCACAAATTTTTTCTGATGCCAAACTCTTGATTATCAGATGGAGCTTATTTCATGAGTGACTCCCTCTAAGTTTGTTTCTAAATACGCCAGCGCTATCCGCTACTTCTCGAGCTAGACAGTCGCCCGAGCAACACAGCTCTCTAAATTACGAATACCCTTCCCGGTCAAAAACTTTGTGTTGTGCGCCAGTGATTAAACGATATTTGAAGCCGATCTGCTGCTGACGTCGGCAGTCGTGGTCTTCCAAATCTCTTTTGTCATTGGACGAGTTGGTGGAAACGAAGAGTTTATGGAAAGTGCTTGAAATTTGTGATTTAAGCTTTATTATGAGGAGAGCTGCGAACTCGATAAATATTTATTTGAGTTCGAGTTCACAAAAATTTTGCAAGTCATATTTTGAGTTTTTTGTCTTCAAGTTTTCGAGTTCAAACTCGAGTTGGAGTTCGGGAAAAAGGCAGAGTTTAAAGAATTCGAGTTTGCTGCCCTTTTTAAGATCAAAACCAAGACCATCAAACCCAAGGCCAAGGCTTCGAAGAAACAGCTTTAAGACCAGTTTCAAGACCAAGGCCGGTCTTAAGACCTACGTCACTGCAAAATATTATTTACTATTCTTCTTTCAAATTTACTCAGTTAGTGAACTTGAACTCGATCTATGTTTAAGTTCGAGTTCAGGAATTTTTACTTTTCGAGTTTAAGTTCGGCAAAAAAGACTAAGTTCTTCAAGTTCGAGTCCGTAGACTACCGACAATAGCAGCCAACTAACGACAATAAGTCATTGGCGTCTTCTCAAATTTTCGTGGGAAAACTGCAGCGACTACGGTGCACGAACGAAGCGAGAATTTTTGAAAGAGGGTGGGGGCATAAAGGCAAATCAAGGTGTTTTGGTTTGTTATTTAGCCCAAAAGGGGAAGCATGGCATATTGTCTCCGCTAAACGCAGTGTTGGTAGCTAGCATGCACAGACGTTTAAATTATTATCTTGAATCGTATCCTATAGTTGTCGAAAAACTCATTTTATGAAATAAATTAACTTTACGGGCTGGGTAAGACAATTTAATTTGCTACCCTAATGCAATTTGTATTTATTACCAGGTGGCTCCAGTTTTGCCAAGCGAAATATTTGTTTTTAAATTTGACCAATATGCAACCTAGACGTGGCCCCAGACACGTTAGCGATGTCTTCAACGATGGTGAGATTGGTGGAGAATGCCACGTAAACAACAACGTCATCAAACGAGAGAGTTTAGAAAAACTGAACGGAAAAATGTGGTCCTGGTAACGAACTTTTATTTTTGTTTGAATTTGTACTTGGCCGGTTTTTGATTGATATTTGATTGACGTAAATCAAGTTGACGGAGCTCTAGGTGGCGATTTTTAAGTTGTGAGTGCAGCGCGCGCTTGGTTTCTGCACGACTTTTTCACTGGGAAAAACGCCGTAAAGATATTTCCACTGGGTGTAATAGATAGGCTTTGTGCCAGCAGCAAGTTGTCCTATTTGTTCCTTGGTTCGCAGCTCTCCGTTTGCGCATTGAATCAGAATCCGATGTATTGAGAGTGCACTTGATAAAAGTGTGTTAGAAATTTTCTGATGATCGTCGAAGTTGAGATTTTTTAATAAGTTTTCTACTGCTCCTCGTCAATCATTGCGAATGACGTCATTTGCAATAACGTGATAACTGAGAATATTTGCTTCCTAGATATCAAAGTTGCAACAAGCTTGCTAACAAATTCAAAATAAGTTTAAGTGCAAGTTGTTTAAGCGTAAAGCTTTTGATTTAACGTGAGAACCAAACTAAAATCAAAATTAAATACCATTAAACATTAGTATTATTTGTTGACTTTGCTAACTGATTGATAAGCTACCGTTACATTTACATATAGCCTACTTCAGCTTTTTTTCAATCTGTGTTCCGCGGACTTCTTCAAAGTGTTCCGCCGAACAATAAACATGACGTGCGTCATAATGAGTGTGATTTCCACTGTTGGTTTCTCAGGATTTTACAACTATTGACTGAGCTGTATCAAGAAATTTTTTGACTTAGTCTTCCGTGAGATAAAGTAATAAGACTTGGAGTTTGGTAACCAAAAAAGTGTGAGAAACCCTGGTCTACTTGGTCCGGTAAAGCCGCGCTCATAGCAAAGGACGTTAGAAGATTTAAACGTAATAATGAGTTGCTTTTGCCCACGATAATTTTGTTTCCAGATTTATTTCTTTTGAAAATCGGACACTGTTTTTAAAGAGATTGTTTCCAATGATGTTGCCAGATCGCACGTAAACTTTTTGCCATGATGTTTTAACTGTTTGCTTGCTTCGACGTTTATGGGGAAAGTGCTTATTTAGCTCCTTGGTGGTGAAGCTTTTGTTTTTGTCCGTCAAGTCGATATCGACTCCTGGTGACTTTATGAACTATGTTCATGAATCTTATGCTCATGAAGTTTTCTTGGCAAGACACCGTAGTGGTTTGCCATTGCCTTCTGCGGGCCATTTGAGGCGTCTGGGCCACCTGTCTTCCACATAAAGGCGGGGGCGTCCCGTTAAGTGCCTTGCCCAAGAACACAACAAGCGAACTTGCCGGCTTGTTCTCCACAACCCCCTCTACATGCCGAGCGCCAAGCAGGGAAGCTGTGGATACCATTTTTTAAAGTCTTTTGGTATGACTCGACAAGGGGGGAATGAGCCCCAGGTGTACGGACTGCGAAGCAGACGCTCTAACCACTACATCATCGCGTTGGTTTGTTCGATTTTGTGCTTTCGACGTTAGCAGAGACGCAATCGGAGTGGTGGTGTTTCAACGGCGGCCAACGGATCAAGTCTGCGACCTACCACTTGCTTTATGCCTCCGTCGCGGCTTCACGATCTCATGCATTGGACTAGAGTCAAATTCAACGGGGTCTTCTTTCCCCGCCGATTGGGTCAAGCCCGTTGCCTTGGCTGTGATTTCGTTAGACAGCAGTCAGGAACAGTAAGAATCTCGTTCATCCATTCATGCGCGTCACTAATCAGGTGACGAAGCATTTGGATACTTTAAGAGAGTCAGTCTTTATAATGTAAAAACGTAAGGGGTGAGATGGGGCTACCAGTCTTTATAATGTATTCATGACCGGCGCAAAATGAACTGCCACGTTTTCCTAGCTTAGTCTTGACAAGGCTTACACTGTGTACATGCATTGCCGTTTATGCCACGTTTTCATGTCAAGGAAGAGCAGGGTTAGACGCAGCAACAAAAAAAATTCTACACAATGGTTTCGTGCTTGGTACATTTTCGGGCAATTGTCATCTGCTGGACGTCATTGCTGTTCTCCTGCCAGTTTGTAACAAAAGCATAAATAAACGTTTCGTTCTTTTTGCTGACAGGTTCTCTGAGTTGAAGGTGTTAACGAGAATGGAAAATCAGTCGAAATTATGCGACCTTGTTATCGACAAGCCACTGGTGTTTATGAAATGGGATGAGGGAGACAACATGTATCATCGCATCAATGATTTTCTTAACCTCTATATCTCATTGCTTGTAAATAGATCAATTAAATTCGACGATGACATTTATATTGTCAGTTGGAACTGGGTAAGAATCTTTCAAGATTAACATGACTTAGTGATACAAAAGCCCGGAGAAAGAAATTAATTAGGAAGGATAAATTTAATTTTTTGTTGTCAGAATGACATCACCAATATTTGCAGAAGAGATCGCTCTTTGCTTCTCCTTTTTTTGGCCACGTCATTGCCAGCACAGTATTTATAATTGTAAACTCTAAAACCTTTATTTTATTTAAAGGCTGTGAAATAGAGTCTTAAACAAGGCTGCTTGCGTCGACGTTGTCCTTGTATCGCTGGAGAACAATTGTAGTGGCAAGTTTTGTTGCAGTAAAGAAACTTCAAAGTCTTTTGACAAAAATTATTACTTGAACGATAAAATTGTAATTTCAAGTTTTCAATTATTTTTTGCAACTAATATCTATGACTGATTTGGCTACGCATTTTTTCCATGCTAGCATATTCCTTTCTGCAATTATTATTAGAAAAAACTGATGAAAGTATTTTAGCGTTATAATTTAAAAATTTTTGAAATCGAAATGAATATCTTTAAAATCTATTTTTAGACAACCAGGCCTTACAAAGATTATTTTTCCGAGTCTTTGAGTGTGTTCACAAAGCATCCGATAATTGATCTCAAGTCATGGTTTAAGAAAAAGATTTGCATCCGGTCCGCCTTATTTTCTTTCCTACCAAGAATGGTATTAGGATTGTATTACAACACTCCTCTGGTAATCCATTTTTGTTTTTACAACTCATACAGACTGTTTTTGTTTTATATATATCCTGAGACATGCGTGCAATCAGGGGTTTCGTAAGAAGGAGGGAGGGGGAAATGGAGAGGTGAACCAAAACAATAGATGCATTTGTTGCTGGTAGTGGGTGCCTCTGAAAAAGTTTTTCAACCTCTTTGGTGAGGAAAAGGATATGGCTAATGATGGTCGTTTCTCTGACTGAAGATCACAAAATGTATAATTACGTGATTGGGTCTCTCTTTTTGCGACCCTTCCAAGAGAAACTAAAGCGAGATTAGAAGAGTTTCGTTTGCCGGCTAAATCGCTGCACGTTGTCATAAACGCATGGCCAGTTTTTTCTTGCGGGTAAACCTCAGAATCCTAGATTTTTTGCTAAACATAGCTGGTAAAGAGTGCAGTTACTTCTGCACATCATTGAGATAAAAAAAATGGACACTAATTTAGATTCACACCAGAAGAAGACTAAATTAAGGGAAAGCGGCAAGCCATTTTGAAGCAGTCATGAAAAGCATGTGCAAACTAATATTCCTACCACCAACAAAGTGGACTGCCATTGGCATAATTCATAAGAAGATATCGCCAATTTCCTTTATAAATACGCTCCCGCACTAAGGGTTACCAATCCACAGACTTAGAGTCCATATAGCAGCTCAAAGAGTGGTTTCAAAAATTAAGGTCAAGGTGTTACGTCAGCCAAACAGAAAAACTCTCGGCTTTATATTACCTAAGCGGAAGTTGCCACTTAGCGTTTAAGCCGTAAGTATATTTAATCTGCTTTTGAGTTGAATGGTTGTTTACACCAAGTCTCTGTCTCGTGGAACGGACAAATAAACCACTGCAATATTGACTTATGGCTGCTACATAGCAAAATGTTGTTTTTAGGGAAATGATTGCTGGGGATCAGGGTTGGTGAAATCATTTTCAGATTTCTATCTTCACCGAATGAAAATTGACCAGGTGAGAGCACTTGAAAAAGACAAAAAAATTAAAGACGAAAACCGAAACAGTTTATCGAATACTTGCGTTGTGTAACAGACCAGCAATGTCTTTACATGAAGCCATCGCTTCAACCAACCTCAAAAATTGCCGCGAATCGCTCCCTGTTTTTTCAGTGGTTAGAAAACTCACTCATTAGATATTTTTGGTTTTGACATTTAATGGCCTGGTATGGTTAGGCGCGTAGCCTGAAATAAATTCAGAAGAGGTGGGAGCGATATGCGACTCACATTGGTCATGGCCATCAAAATTTAGCGCATTTAAAGGCCCCAAATTTGAGATGGTGGCGGCGCTTTTTGACTTCTCTATCTTGATGTGCCGCTAATTGCAACCTGTCTTGACACATTGCTTCAACCCGATCCCCTAATATTGGAATCATCATCACAGCTACGAAAAGTATACAAGGCGTGGTTTAAAGAAGAAGGATAAGCAGTTAAGCGCTTCACAAAGCGAGACCGAATCTGGTTAGCGAAATAGTTTATTTTCTCGGAGGGAAGTGCGACCAATGTTTTTGAACTTGATTTATTTAGGTGTTGAAGCAGCTTGTTCAGAGCCAAAGTTAATAATTCATTTTATAGAAAACAAGAGACGAGAATTTCTGAGAAATATTCTTATTTTTGGAGTTTAAAAAAAGAAAATTCATCTGCTATGAAATTTTTCCAGGTTTTAATGTATAGTCTCAAAACATTTACAGTAAACTGTTTTTCGCGACTATTGAAAAGTTATTAAACTTTTTTTGATTTATATTGTTTGGTGTTATGTAACGGTTTGGTAATGGACGAATTTATTTGAAACCGATAAATAAGCTACCGACAAGCTATTTGATAATACAATTAACGGTTGCCTTTTTTCCAGGATAGACGGCCAAACAACATCACGAGAGTGACGTTCCTGAGCCGCAAACAGTATCACGACAACGAAAAAGCTATGTACAGACAGATATTAAATCAAGACGAACTTATCCAAACGTTATCAAATATAGCTGATATCAAACTAAAGGTAGGCTACTGGTACCGTTTTATTCTTCTGGAATCCATTTTGACTGATTGCATTATTTTAATGCGATATGCCTACTTTTTAAATAACCCATCGGCATTTAACAGGGATAGTTTAAGTATGGAGCATTTTCCTCCTCAGAAAGACCGTTAAGCTCTCTCCCTCCAGGAAGTATTAGCAACGTACCGTACTAAATCTTTGGATTTTAAGGCAGCTTACCCTGACATTAATTTACCTCGGTGTCATCACTTGCAATCGGCTTGTTTACCTCCGTCCAGCCACGTATGCGACCATGGTTTTTGTGTGTGAGAGCTAGCCCACAAACTTTTTTGGTTGTTTCGAAAGTTTTTTCTCCATTTTGAAAGAAAAACTGGTAAGTGCCTCTTTGCGGTACTTTTAAACATTTTTATCTGGCCACGAGAAAATCTTCTGTAGGCTATAGGCCAACACAGAACGTCATCGTGGTTAAACCCGCTTAAAAGTTGCCAATGCTGCTAGCGCAGTGTATTTCTGCCACAGTTGCACAAACACGCAGAATAATAGACGTAAAGTGTTTTTCCAGGCAGCGTAGCTCAGTGCGATAAAGCGCCAGTTCGTAAGCGAGTTTAATACTCACATGAGTTTTATTGTGCGCATGGAAAAGGTAAATTTGCTTTTGCTTGTAGTTGAAACGCTCTGTGCCAGCAATGTTGGCAACACTAAAGTGGATCTGAACATAATAAAGCTCTAGGCATAACTGCAAAGGTTGTTGGGCGATCGAAGAACAAAATTATACTAAAATAAATAATTCCCTTAAAAGCCACAACGTAGCAATTGCATTTAAACGCACAATCATTACTGCCTTGCTGCGCTCCATTCTCTTCGAACACGTTGCCGACGAATGGCCATCACCTGTGCTTCACCGGGCAAGAATAGTGAAGCTGCTCGTCCAGCAGATTGTGAGAATTGACTTTAGGCGCCCTCCAAAGGAAGTCTGTCATGCTGGTGGTGAGACTTCCAATCTGGATTTTGAATTAGAAATGGACTGCCTCTTTCCCCAAATCTAATCTTCTTTAGGTCTGCAGTGTGAACGTCGAAAACGATTTTGTACTGTTTCGTGTTTCAATCCCAAGAAAGGAGTAAACAATGGCAAACGCCATGGATATGGGCACTTCTGTTGGCGCTCTCAAAGTTTTCCCGTAAAAAATTAAACCCGATTTAGAATGCTTGGGTTAAACCAAGGCCATCTAGAGTAAGACCTTGCTTAAACATGGCAAAAAACTGTCATAGACTTTTTTTAGTGCCAGAGTCGGCAACCTTTTCTTAGTCGCGGGCCAGATATAGATATTTTAGGGTCTCGGCGGGATGAATAAATTTTGTCTCATCAAATTTGTTTCTTTCACTGTTTTTTATTGTGCTACACACGGCGGATTCAGGATATTTTTATAACTTGTGATTTGAAAGTCAGGAATTTACTTTTTTATTTCTTTCACTGCAACGTAGGTTAAAGTGTTGATCTCTTACTGCAACGTAGGCTAAATTACTTCCTACTGCAACGTAGGCGAAGTTGCATTGGACTGCTTACCACAAACCTGAAAACTTTTCTACACAGTAATTGTGTTAACTCTAAATCACATTTCAAAACTGCAGGCTAGAGTTGTTCATGAAATGTAGACAAATAAAGCATATACCATTTAGATTTAGCAAGAAAACAATTAAGCTTACCGAGATGAATGGATAAGTCCGTAAAATAAATGATTAGGCTTAGAAACAATTTACACGCGGGCAACGTGAATATTGCCATCAAATGAAAAGCCGCGAGCATGAAGGATGCTCTCACGACCACCTTTGCGCTATTTTTAGATTGTGAACCACTGATGCAAAGTTTCATTTTGCACTTCAGGTTGTCGATTTTCGTCCTGATGAAATATCGTTCCGTGAGCAGTTGAGGATCATTCGCAACACGGATATTTTCATTTCTATTCATGGTGCCGGGTTAACGCATCTGCTATTTCTGCCGGATTGGGCGGTTTTGTTTGAAATGTAAGTGGTAGATAGACGGCAGCTTGCCCAACTTTACAAGAAACGAACGTATTTTGAGAGACAGCGATGTGAACGAACGATTTTCTGAGCCAGCAGCCATTGCAACAAAGCTTTTGCGTACGACTCCAACGCACCAGTTTGAAACCCAATGAGAATACTGGGTGACCATGCTGTAGGACAGGGGTGGGCAAAGTGCGGCCTCCGAGAGCATTTTGTGCGGCCCGCGAACACGTTTTGAAACTTGCATATGTACGAGTTAAGATAACAAGGGGAGGAACACTTGCCGTATTACAGAGCCAAAGACTTTAGAAGCTAACATTAGAAAAGCAACCGTTGGTTTGCACTGACGCATTTTCCGTCAAATCCAGGGGTAATGACCTTTTTTTTCTTTTAGAGACACCATCATTTTCACTAGTCGAAATGAGACATTGTTAGGTGATCACGCAAAATTTCAAGTGAACGCAAGCTTTTGCTTTGCAAGATTTTTAGCACTGACCCTCGGCCACTTATGAATGCAGTCCTCGACCACTTCTTGAATCTTCAATGCGATCGTTAAACAGTGCGGCCCTTAGCTAGCATTCGTGACCGCGATGCGGCCCGCAAGCCAAAACAATTGCCCACCCCTGCTGTAGGATATGCAATGCTTGAAGCCAGGGGCTCTTTAAAACTTTTGAAGACGCGCCCCCTTAATATGTGACCTTTTATGGTTTAGTGACCAGATTTCTAGCCCCTGTTGCATATTTGCTCTTGAAACCAACACGAAAGCCCGTTTTTCAAGAATGACATTGGAGACGTGCCCTTGCCCTACCTCCATTTTAAAAAATCCTGCTCTAAGCGTTTCCTACAGGTAGCTTAGTCTATCACCAACATGATCGGATGGGTTGGATTGCCTCTGTGGTGACAATAATCACGTGTTCGATCGTTAAGGTAGCTACACTGATAATCGTTAGCGAAAGAGCACATTATGGCAATTTCCCGTGCTTGTCATAGAAACACACTTTGCCAGCAGTACCGGCAACAGCGAAGCGGACGTGAACACCGCGGTGTTCCTGTATTAACGACAAAATGTTTTCCCGCGATACTCGGAAAACTCCTTGCACGCAAAAAAGGATTGGTAAACCCCTTAAGATTACCTGTTTGAAAAATGTTCCTAAATTTAGCCAGTCCTTGCTTGAAAAATCTGACAGCTGGCGAACGCGAACGTATTAAGAGTTTAGAAAACCAGCTATTAGAGCTGATAATGCCGGTAGAGCAGATTAGCACTCCATCTATTACGCATTACAAGTAGTATGCGCACCGTACACAAATCTTTTCTTTTTAGATTTGATTGCGAGGCAAACTGCTACCGCGACCTTGCTCGACTGCGAGGCATACAGCACGTGACCTGGGAGGACCAATCAAAGCTGAAAAAACACGTCGATGCGCCTGTTCAGTTTCACGAGACAAATTTGCGATATAACAACTATTTTTTTGACCGTGATGAGTTTCGACGGCTCTTCATCAAAGCAAAAAATCTTTTGAAAAGGCACGACAAAACCACACACACCGAATTGTAAACGTTTGTTGAAACAAAAACACTGGCTACTAGATGCTATAAACGAGATTCAAATGAAAGAAGGATGAGTATTAAGAAACAGCCGCCAAGACGCAATTCTGCCTGCTATAGAACCACAGCAGCAGCAGCAGCAGCAGCATGACATACCAGATGGAGGCAAGATACAACTATATAGTGCAAGAAGGTCAAAAAAACGAACAAAACGAGCCATCGTTTGGCGATATTTTTTCTCAGACACAGTTTATGTTCCAGGCGAGAAAAGAAACACTGCTGGGATTTTTCTGGGTGGAAATAAATTACGTGGCACGTTATAAGACAATGCTGTGTAACAGTTGGGATGGTGACGGTGCCAGGTTCGGCGCCCGACTACGTCCCTTTCTCACTCTTGCACCTTGTTGAAACATACCACAACGAAATGAGCTAGAAAGTTCTTTTTGGTCGACGAGAGCGCGCTTTGCTTCAACCAGCGATTGCTGATCGCTGTCTTCGGCTTGATCGTCCGTTGATGATGTCATCTTCTTGTCTAAAATCGCGATGTCAGAGCTCATTTTCCCGAACCACAGCACTGAAAAGTTGCCAGTTATACATCTGTGTCCAGATGTCGTTTCTTTACGGTTACACATAGAATATGTGGTCAGATCAGACTTTGAATTGCCAGTGCTGCAGTATTCCTGGCTCTGCAATCAGGCATTGGAAATCGCCGTAAGATGTCAGCAAAAGAGCTTAAAACCTGCGTATTGCAGACCAGACCTAACGTGAAACCTATGGAGGAGATTGAAGTCGCAACCTGTCGATTGTCATTGCGAGTGGTCACCGAATGACTGTTAAGATGACCTTTTGAAATGAGCAAAAACCATTGTTGCGGGCTTCAAAGCGAAAGGTATGGAGTTCAAAACTCTAGAGAAACACCACTGGTATTCGTCAGAAAGGGCATCCGGAATTTAAAGTGCTACGTTGCTCCAGTACAAAATCTGGTTCGAAAGCGAGTGTGCAGTGGTAGACATACATTGAATCAGCACATCTGAGCCTGCGAAACGTAGAAAAAAATGATGTAAAACTTCATTATATAGCTAAGTATCAGAAAAGTTGATCTCCCAAATTTTGTCCCTAGTTCTTGGCCGAAATCCCAATCGACGTCAATCTTTTTGAAACCGGTAGCAGCACCACCATGGCGGACTGCCATTAGCGTATGCTTGCTACCCACTCTTTAAAGTGCGACGAATCTCTTTTTTACTAAAAGGTAATAAATTATAAGCATTTTGAAAAATTTGGCTCTTCGTGCTAGTTTTGAAAGCATTTGCTCTCACAAAAATTAGTAAATGCAATATTACGAGGGAAATTTAGTATTTCAACCTAGTATTAAAAGCATTTGTCTGTACAAAATTTCCAAATACACTACTAAATGAAAGATGACACTTTCTGCAGCATTTTCATTGCAATCTTTACCCAACCGCTTTTGCACAGCACAACTAAGATATCAAAAAACACGTACATCATAGCACTGTTTTAAAGTAAAAGTGACATCATTAAGTTGGCAAAGTGATACAAGCAGCGTGAGATTAGAATTTTGTTATTAGCGCGAAATGCTATTGTACTGCGCCATATTGTCCGTCAAAATTCCTATCTTTTGGTACCATATGGTTAAAAATCAAACGCAAAACTTATTAATAATTCAGATCAACAACGCAATTGGTAGAGTCATTCGCAGAGTCTTTTCTTAAAAACAAAAATTCGCATTAAAATCCCGAGGCAGCCAGCGATTTGACATTTTTGAACTTCAATAAATTGTTCCCAGGCAGAATTAAGTACGTTTTTGAAAATGGTAAAGCCAAACCATTTCAATTTGTGGTTGACTCCTTTTATAATTTTAATTCGCCCTGCATCTCGCTAGTTTTCCAATGAGCATAAAGAACACAAGCACTAAACTACAAAGCTAAAGTGACCTCTGGCTTTGAACACGTTCCTATGGCTAGTCCCCTGCTATCACCATTCTATCCCTGGCTAGTCCCCTGCTATCACCATTCTATCCCTGGCTAGTCCCCTGCTATCACCATTCTATCCCTGGCTAGTCCCCTGCTATCACCATTCTATCCCTTCCAAACCCGCTTTTACTCTAGGAGAGTTGCGGAAGCGGCAGGCAGAAGTTTTCGATAAAAACCCAGCGTCTCCGGCTGCAACTGATTGCTCAAAAGGTTTGCTGTTAATTCAGGTTTAGACAGGATTTCAGCGACCTATAAGCGAAAGGCGATGCAATATTAAGAGCAAATTACCACAACGTGACAATGAGAGATCCTGTGATTGAAAAGCGATGTAAAATGGTCAGGCTAAGCCAACGAAGTAAATGAATGAAATGACTGCATTAATATATTGTCCATAGTTTTGAATAATTGACTCACATAAATTTGGTGTGACCCAGCTTTTTCTCATAGGTCGTGCTTTGCGTGGCCAACGTTTTGCTCAAAAGCAAGATAGACTCAGTAACAGGTCATGTAGGTTACGGTTAAAAACGACCAAGAGATAATTGCACAGTAGAACTTGATGTAGAAAAAAGCAATCAACAATAAAGCGACTTTCAGTCGAGCTGGGAGATGTAACTTGATGAGCAGTTGCAACGAGGCCCTCCAATCAAATTAGCATGACTTAGATCACGCACAACGACTGTTTATCAATATGACCGATTAACTCGTTTCTTTTTGCTTCACGAAGCGCTAGTTGCTTGTTAACTGCATTTTTGATAGCGGACGCGTTTTCATGTCGGTGTTAAGGTTATCAAAAACCCACCGTTTTTACGTGTGAGAAGTTCATGACGTTATTCGACTGCGATAATGTCGTCATGCGACATTATTTAAATATTCGAAATGTGACACATGGAGCCATACAATGGACGTAGAATAAAACCGAGAAATAAAACTGTGTTGAATAATATTTTATTGACGTCAAAGGCTTCTAGAATTATCTCGAAACTCGAACAGGTAAAGACTGATAAAGATTGTAGGTGAAGATCACAACGTTTTTTTACATCAAGCAGATAGCTTGGGCTACGAAATGACAAATCAACAGATTTGCATTGTGAAATATCACATCAGATGCATTTGTGTCTCATTACAATCATTATTGTCACCCTAATAATAGCAGGGAATAACATGCAAAAGACCACCCGGATGTCATTATTTTTTGTAACAGCAAAGCCCATCTAACCTACGGACATTTTATATACTCCTTATACTTCTTTCTCAACTAGGGTGCAGAGCCCCGTATAGAGTAAAACCAGGATAAGTCAACTATCTAGTGGAACACAGCCTTTCAATAGAAACGACTTTCAATAAAATAGAAACATTCACTCGTTTTTGAAGCGCACTAGTTCGGTTTCAAAACCTACCAATACTTTTTAAGTCATATATTTTTATCCTACGGTCACCGGAAAACAATTTGTCGCTTTGAACATCGTTGCATTCAGATCCACTTAGGATATACCACAAGTGCTGGCACAAGCAACGCAACCGAGCGATCGAAATTGCTGTAAAGTGCTTTTCTGAGGGCAAATCAAAGTAGCCATGGATAGTTTCGAACGCACGATTGCTGTCACAATAAACAGGCCTCCGACCCACTAGACCACGCTGTTGACCACAGGGAAAGTGTCGCATGTTAACAAGCTCGCACGATTCAAATTGATGCAAAAGTAAGCGGCTTTGCGCCAGAGGTAGAAATACACTGCCTCAGCAACGTTGATAGACGCACGCAGCCCCAGGAAAAACGTGAACGATCTTTGAGTTGTTTCGTTACTTTTACGACTGCTTGTCCATTCCTGAACAGCGATGTAATGTTTTTCGAAATAAAAACGTGATTGGTTTTAAAGTCATCTTACGTTTTAGCATTTTATTAGAACGAAAGCCAATAGAGTGAAGTTAATTGCGCGAAACGCAGACACATTATTTTGAAAAAAGTCGTGCCAAGATGACGTCACAGTGATCAAATCATGACCTACCAGATGGTTTTAGCGCGTTCACCACAAGAGTTTACACTTAAAACAAACAAAAAATAACCTAAAAAAAATTTTTTTTTGAAAACGCTAAAATTTCTTTCG
Organism: Trididemnum clinides; assembly: GCA_963675345.1. Classification (NCBI taxonomy): domain Eukaryota; kingdom Metazoa; phylum Chordata; class Ascidiacea; order Aplousobranchia; family Didemnidae; genus Trididemnum; species Trididemnum clinides. The sequence continues at coordinate 27,027,937 of OY776287.1, forward strand.
TCACTGAAAATGCTGCGACATGTTTCACTCGAACTTACTTTGCCGATATAAAGGGTTTTTTCACAAAATACCAACAAAAACAATATATTCAAAATTGAAGCCGGCTTTTCATGCGTACTTCGCCAGCAGAGTCAGCGTATTTTCCACTCAGCACAGCTGAGCGAGCTCTTAACGGATATACTGTACCAACAAAATTCTCCGACAAGCGATACCAGAGTAGTGCGCAATCGGCTATTACATTACCTGTCCTCCGCAAAGACGACTAAAAAATCCTTTCTTGCTGGTGTTTTGAATTTCATTTAGAGGTAATAGATCCGGGCTAGGCCCGCCATTCGGTCCCCATACGTTGAGATCCTTGTAAACGGACATTTCGACCATCTGAAGGACAAAAGAGAGTAAATAACTAGTCTAAAAACCAAGCTGTGCGGCAATGCTGACACTAAAATTCACGATCAATATCTCGTAAAACGTTTTTATCACTGTTTCCCCTCAATTCTACGAGTCCGCTTGAAACATCTTCAACCAAGCTTTACCCCCAATCTATCGAAAATGTTTTTTTTATAAAATTAAAAAGGTATTCTCAAAGAAGCGTCACTTCCGTAAGGTTTTCTCGAAGAAGTGTCACTGCCGTAGGTAGTTTCCCTTGGTGTGGTCCGCCAGTCCCTCCCACCCAAAGGAACGTCGTTGCGCTGAAATAATTTCTAGAAGTAAAGCTCAAGTTTAAAACTAAGCTTTGCTTCTCTGTCAAGTGAGACTTTTAACATTTAAGGACTTAATTAAGTCAAGTTCTGGCCAATCGCTCTTAAAACAATTTGTTCATGCCAGCTACAACATAATCGTGAAGCCACAATTACCTCTTGTTGCCATGGTATTGACACAGAGCCAGTGGCAAATTGGGAATAAAATTTTTCGTCAGTTGAATCCAGAGTGACGCCTTTAACTGTTGAAAATTGCTCTATATCTAAGACGTCTTTGGCATAAACAGCATGCGGCTGAAAGAAGACAGGTGTTAAACCACGGCAACTAAAAAACCAGCTTGATCGGTCGCTGGTCCAGCTATCGCGAGCTCCATTCTATCAGTCGCACACGTAATGCCACTTTCCTGCTTCTGATGCAAAAGCACCGGGTCGACAATACTAGGAACTTTGAAGCAAGGTCTGAGAACTTATCCAACCCAACGAACGCAATACTAGCGCAGAGTACGGGAGATTGCAAGGTGACCTTACGGTTTTCGAGGCATTTGTCACTTGGATGTTGCGGTGAAGCACACCATAGTTCGAAGTTGAAATGTAAGCTTGAAAGCAAACGCCGGTTGTATTCGGCCATGCCGCATGCAACGCGACGCTCTGAGCGCTCAACCCGCAGCCTTTCGATCACAAGTTTGAAACTCAGTCCCCGGTGCCTCGTTGGCGACCAAGAGTCGGAATCTATTACAGGGTTAGTCCACACCAAATTAACTAACACTTGCATTGCGTTGTCGGTATTGATTTCATGTTTTTGGGCGCCCACCGTCACTTTTTCCGGTTTTTAATTAGCAATGCTATAGCGTTGTTGACTACACCCATTAAGCTTGCAACGAAACACAGGCAGCACAAAAGACAGTATGAAAGGTACAAACGTGATTAAGTTTCATAATGAGCATACGAGGAAATGATGTCACTATGATAGCATTGTAGAGCTAAGCGCTGTCAAGAAAGACAGTTAGTACACGCAACAAGTGGTGTTTGGTTTTCAACCAATCGAAACCAATAGCCTGCACAACTCCATTCACAGATTACTGTTGTACCAAGAACAATATCAGGTCAAACTAGCTTTGGTATTTTCCAGTTTGTTGAAAGAGTGTTTTTGCCACAAGCACGGCAACCAAGCAGGGAATGACTGCAGATTGAGCTGAACAACTCTTTCGAGTGTCGAACGCGATAAAATTGATCGCCACACACCAACACTTATCGCACGGATAGATTACTGCATTAGTAAAACGTTATCAGTACCAACGATTTAACGCCAACAGACAATAAGCTAATAACTAACGATTTAAAACTGTATAATTATGCGTTCACACCGTACGTAAGTTGTTACATAATTTTGAAAACAAAAGAGAGCACTATACAATTACAGATCATTAAGTAACTGTACCCAAACTAAAACATAATAAATTGTGTTAGTTAAGAAACTACCGAATTATGTCTTTATTTCGAGTTATTAAGCTTCACCAGGCTCATTGTAAGCTTCCAAAAATATATCATCTGCACGACATGCTCAGTCTATTTTAGGACCGAGTTTTCAAGAAAACTATTCAATGTGAAATGGGCAAAGTTGACAGCCATGTAATGTCAAGTAACTAAGCGAAAGCCTTAAAAATAATAAGCCTATTAATCGTTAACTGATAAGCAAACACGGATTCTTCATATGACGATACACACTAGTAATGCACAATGCATCGCGGGTAGTTTAGTCTGCAACCTATATCACGAGATAACTGTTTTTTTTGAACTGAAAAATAAGCACCTCGAAAAATTGATGTTACTATTTATCACCACTATGCCAAACAATACTCGACATCACTGGAAACATTCGATTCAGCAGTCGGTAGAGTAAATCTATTTTCAAAACGTATCAGCAAACCGCGTTAAACTTCTTGCTAACGTAACATGCGAAGTGCTGATACTTTTTCAATGCGACTGAGCAGCACTTCCGATTATTTTTGAGATTTTTGCGATTGTTGCTCGCTTTGTAGGGACTCGGCTACTGTCACAAATTAAGATTACCAAGATACGAACTGCGTTACATTAACAAGATACAAACAGCGTTTTATTTCTGTTGGTTAATCTAGTTTTGGGGATGGAAATTAAAACTAAATACTAAACAAATAAGCACTTTCCTTCGAAGTAAGCACAATAATATTTTCTAAGACAAGGTTCGTCAAAATATGCAGGATTCACCAACCACTTTGCACCAGGTAGCTAGTCTTAACCGTACGGTCAAGATTGAAAATCATATCCAACACATTATGATTGGGTCGTTATTTGGCTTTGATAAGCGATAAAGCGTCGTTACAACTACAAAAAAGTTTACGCGCAAAAAAAAAGCATCCACACTTACGTCCAACTCGAAAGGAACTTTGTCAAACGGTGGATTTCCGAATGGAGGATTACCAGTCTCAAGTCGCCGAAAATTAATGCTCTTGAAAAAGGGATGATCTTTGACATCACTCGCACAAGTACCGTTCCTACATCCTAATCTTTCTGCAGGGTCTTTTTTCAGTAACTGCAAATGCAAAGTTACAAGTGAGACACCTCGTTTATGAAGATTTTTAATTCGCTTTATTCGTAGTCAAGCATAGTGTCGCTTATACTTGCAATGGAGGGTCACAAAAACCTAAAAAGACTCCGATGGAACTCAACACAAAAGCTAATGATTAACTATTGTCAATTGTTGGGTTTAAATCCCATTGTGACCACTTCAACCTTTCGCGTAAGTCCATAGTTAGCATAAGCAACCCCTGTATTTCTCCCAAAAATTAATCCAAGTCGGGGATTCGAACGCAACAAGAGAGAGGGGTTGCTGGATTAGGGCGATGTACGCTTTGGTGTCAGTACAATGGAGGCACCACTCTAGGCGTAAAAGCCGCTTTCGATGAAGCTGCGACTGACCTGACAAGCCGGCAGTGGATCAGCAATCGCTAACGTATATCCACGTTTGTGAAAACAAAGTTTGTCGCAGCTGTTTCGGCAACGGTGGTTAGCGCATAAACAATGGAGAGCCAACCAGCAATCTCGTTTGAGTCGAAAGTGTCAATCTTTCGATCAGTGGAATACCGTCTGTCGGTTCTACTAGAATATCTTTGGGTTCGAACCAGCTTTGGGGATTCCTGTACTGCTGACAAAGCGAATTTCTAACATAAGCAAGGGTATTTGCCGCGAAGTGCAGGTACCAGCGATACAACAACGCAGCCATGGCGAGATTTGAGCGTGTGGCCATTGAATCAACGTCGCTGTAGAAAGGCACTCCGGCCTACTCGACCAAAATTCCCGGCAGGTAAGTCTTGCACTACGTTGATGCAGGTCAGGGGTGCGCAAACTGCGGCCGCGACGTGAAATTTTGTGGCCCGCGGAAAGGATTGCAAATGTGGTGGTGAAGACCCATTTCTCTTTGGAGATCAGTACTTTCAAAGCAACATTTATACCAAATTTTTTATCTGTGTAGACCGATTTTGTTATGAAATCGGTTTGAAAGTATTGCTACGGTTGCTTTGCAAGTGTTGATCTCCTCCAACCAAAAAGTCATCACTACCATTCTGGATGAACACAAATTTTCACAGGCCGGCTAAACATTCAAGAAGCCACAAACTGGCCCACCTGCACTGGCCGCACCTGTTTCGGCTCCTAGGCCAAAATAAGGCCAGCGGCGTAAAGTTTTGTGGTCAGCAGAAGGTTCTGGTATCTCACAGTTAATGTCAAAAAATTGATCTCGACAACAGAAAAATCTTCTTGATGGATTTGGATGCAAAATGAGTAAATTGACCAGTAAAAAAATTAACCTCCAGAAAACAAAGCCTTTATCCTCTTTCTGGATGAAAAAAGCGACCATCCACTGAGCTTCAGAGCGTAACTTTGCGAACAAAATGTTTGGTTTGCAAACTCTGACTGGCCAGCGCAATTTTCAAGCAGTTTGATATTGGCCAGCCAGCAAAATATTTAGTACACACCTGAAGTAGGTGACCAACTGAAAAAAACTGAAGAAAACAAAATGGCAAAAAGTTTAAGGCTTTCATTGATGATATGAGCGCGAAGTCGCTGGTAATTTCTTTTTTAGTACAGCATAGGCCACAACGTTAAAGCGAATACTTACCATCGAGCATATTGATTCGGCTTCCTCTGTGAATTTTTCATTGTAAACTTCCTTGTCCTCTTTCACCCTTCGATCGACCTCTTCTCGTTTGACCTTTTCTTTTCGCTTGCGGAACGGAGCTTGTCCGGCAACCATTTCAAAGATTATGCATCCTAATCCCCACCAATCCGGGCCAAACTCGTATTTTTCGTGTTTAACAACTTCTGGAGCTAAAAAAAGATTGACTGATTCATGAATTTTGCATCAAATTGCATTAAATCCTTCGCAAAGCTGATAAATAACAACTCTCATTTACCCATATATCCGACTGTCCCAACGCGACCTTTAATCTTTTCACCTGAAGGTATTTTCACAGCAAGACCAAGGTCTGATATTCTTATATGACCTGTGCAAAAAGACACGCATTAGCAACAGCCGACACCATTCGAACATTCTCAGACATACCATGGTCGTCCAGCAGGATGTTCTCTGGTTTCATATCTCTACAATGAAAATGAAAACTGAATCAGTCAAACTACTTTTGATGCGAAATTAAAGCAATGCTCCGGCGAGTCAACTTATCATTTCGTATACGCACGCACAGTCATGACCAGTCGGCCAGAAATCACAAATTTTTTACCGTTTACCTCTTTCTTACATTTAACACTTTTCAGCCCAACTCATTTCTGTAGCAAAAGCTGCTAGATTAATTGCGCCCGATTGACAGACTTCTATTCTATCCACAATTCTTTTCCAGCTGTGCACAGGGTAGTCGCAGGAGACTTTCGGGCAAAGTGATTTAGAGTTGGCAGGCTTACCTGTATACGATTCGAAGTTTGTGCAAATCATGAAGACCGCACGTAATCTCGGCCGCGTAAAAGATCGCCCGCTCCATACTGAAGCCAGGTTTTCCCATGTTGTGGATATGGAACTTTAAATCGCCACCATTCATGATAGTTAGAACAAGGTTAAGAGCATCTTTGGTCTCGAACGCGTAGCCAAGACTGACCTGAGAAAACAGACGAGTCAATATACCGTACGAACGGCGTCAGTTCGTATCTCTCCAAACCATAGGCCTCATTCTATGGCAAGTACCACATGACCAGCATTACATTCAAGAATTGCTAAATACTGCCGTTCATGACGCAGATTGTACCACCGTTTCGCCCTTATTTGGGCTCGACAGTGACGCACATATGCCACCGTCCGGACCGAAGCTTGAACTCAATCGACTTCCCAGGTGTATACCGTTGTTACGGTGATGTACCGCTAGAAAGTGGCCGGACGGTGATATTGGCGCGAATCAGCGTACAAGAATTATAGTTCTTCACGGCGTTTCTACCACTGCTGCTGCGTTACAAGCCACATTTGAATCATTTGAAACAGCGCTCGATTACCTAGTACTAGCATACGGTACAGTCAAAACGTCATGCATATGTTTTGAAAAAAGTTTTAGGTGGATTTGAGAGTAAAATTCTAGTTTCACACAGCGTTAAAAATGCGTTTTATGTCAGACAAAATGCTCACCACAAATCGGCTGTTAACCGATTCAAGAATTTGCTTCTCGTTTAGAGCCATGTTTTCGCCTTTACGCTTCTTTACTCGTTTCTTTTCCAATCTTTTACAAGCGTACATCTTGCCGCTGCAACGCGATTGGCAAGCACAAACTTCGCCGAAACCTCCTTTTCCTAACACTCTATATTGCCTAAAGGTGTTCTTTGTGATCGGCTGCCTGCAAATAGTGTTTACATGTTTTTAGTACAAAGCTTACGATCTCGCTTGCGATAAGCAAAGTCAAGCTGGAAATTTTTCAGTGGCCAGTTTTTAGCCTGCATTTTTCTCCGCCAAGCACTGAACAATGGGACTTTTGACCACGCCAGAAAAAGCAGCTCGACAAAAACTTGGCCAGGAATGCAGTTCTGCTCGTCTGTTTCGGCTTGCAAAGCGTTCATAGGATTTGTTTTTATCACAGTTGTGACACTGGCCCTTTGACGTCATAGGCAAGCGCAATCAGAATTAGACGTCACAGTGAATTATGACTCATATGTAAGAACTAAAGCTCATTTCTGTTGAGCGTCTATGCTACGCCCGTACATTTGAAACCAAATCCTGGCAATGGAATACGGAAACAAAAGGGTTGGAAAAGGTGAAAAGTTTAATTTTTGCGACACGGACAGAAACATCTCACGAAATAATAACGTGTTTGAACTTACCGTTCCAGCCATTTCCATTGTAAAAAGCGCGAAAAGTACATGCTTGCCAGAAATTCTTTAAATGGATCGCCGCTCAGATGTGTGGTAATGGCCCTGTAAAACATTTCAAAGCATCTGTAAAACATTTCAAAGCATTTTAAAACACGGAAGTGACTAAATGCGGAACTTGGAGGCTAAATAATGAACACAAACATTGTATTTAGCAAAGAAAGTCAACATCAATGCCCAGTAACGCTGAGCCGTGCATGTTCGTTCCATGTACGGCATCGTTGTGGTGTTGAAAAACAGACGGCGATGCCATAATGCGACGAAAGGGCAAAGTCTGGATTTGAGTCGTGCCATAGATTGACAGAGGTAGGAGGCCCAACCCCCAGAGTACTGCCCTTTTAGCACACCTAAAAGCAAGCACTCCCTAAACATCGCCATGGCTAGATGGCCAAAACAAACGTAAGAGTCAAATGCCGACTTCGTATCCCGTTGTTCTGCTTTGAAAGCGCTCCTCAAACGAGCTTGCTGTATAGACGTTTATAGACCAGAAAAGCCACCACAAGTCAAGACTGACAACCTGGTGAAGCGGGTTAGTAGGTTATCAGCCAAGTAGCTGGATGCTGCGGCAGGTCTATAACTACTGGAGATCACCAAGCACAACCAGCCTCCAACTACGGATAGGCTCCCATCACTCTGGCAGTCGTGCTCATGCACTACGGTGGAGGAGATCGTTGTTTGGCCCTGAGACAAGCTTTTGGCCACAGCAAAGCGCCAGCTCTTTTTGTTCTTAGTTCGGCGTCTCTCGACCCAAGATGATCAACCAGAATCTACTTACGACGAAATATTGGAAAATAAATCCTGTTCCAATCCGGTGTCGTGATCGGAAGCAGGTAGCGTGTTTAAACGTTCTTCAACGGCAGCTATCATTGACTGGGTAACTGTCGAAGGCAAGCTTTCAGTCTGCAATGCAAAATGCGCGTTGCTAACGTTTCGTTTTTTTCCAACGCAAATGACGTCTTTGTTATTTATACGTTTCTATCGTCTGATGACAGGAAAACCTTTAGTTATGCAAAGAGGAACTGCTGTCAAGAGTTCAGTGCCAGTTTGTAGACTGAAAACTACAGTCAAACTGCACAATTAAGGCTTTTTAATTATGTCCTTGCAGTAGCTGTAAACTGTGCTTAGCTGACTTTCGAGCTTGAAAATCTGCTGACACAACAGTTAATACACAAAATCAACACAAGTCCAATCACAGCGAACAGTACGTAGCTTCAGTTTGGATAAAGCAAACAGTAGTGCAAAATTGGAGCCCCTTGTGTTGTAACAATCAAAATTAATGGTATTTGGCGATGAGCTAAACATGCATGCAGTGGAAAAAAGTACAAGTCCTCTAAACAAATCGCAACGGACGTTGCTCATTGATTTTGGCCAATAGCCACTGTCCCAGAGATATAAATGTGCAAAACGTCATTCAACGGAAACGTGTTATGGACGGTTTTTTCTCCGGAATTCATGCGTGCAAAAACCGCGGCTGATGTTTTTAGCTGACTAACTGTATTAATAATGCTCCGTGCCAGCAGCAAAAATGCTTAATTAGCCGAATATAAAACGACGTTCGCCAGCTTCTCCATTCCTTACGCCTTGCAAAGAACTGAACCGCAACTAGAATTACCAGTGCTTCGCCGGGCTAGAACAGTTAAGGCTGGTTTCCATTGGGCATAGATAGCAGGCGTAGCGCGAAAAATTCTTTGTTTCTCTATTTAGTTTTATGCGTGGAGCGAGCGAGTTCCACGCATAAAACTAAATAGAGAAACAAAGAACTTTTCGCGCTACGCCTGCTATCTATGCCCAATGGAAACCAGCCCTCAAGCTGTTTAACCAGAAGTGCGCAAAAAGCGACTTCTGGGTACGGACTAAGGACGGTGACCCCAATTTGTACCGGCGCGGTAGTGTAGCGCTTAGAGGGGGATCAGGGTTTAATTCCATACGTCTAGTCATATCAAAGACTTCAAAATGGTATTCACAGACCTCTTGGTTAACGTTTAACATTAGAAGTAATATGGAGGATGAAAATTGAAACAAAAATTACTCAGTCATAACTGAAAAAAGTGCAATAGATCACTATAGCCGAAACGCGCCACTGTTGGCGCCGCAACAACATTAACAAAAAAGAACTCCTTAATAGTAGGGCTACCGTTCCGCAATCGTATTTATGACAGTTTCTGAATGGACTAATTTGATTTAAAATTATCTTTAAAATGCTCCTTTTTTAGGTAATTAATTGGCTTGTCATTATTCCGTTTCATATCGGTGGAAAACCGTACAAGATCACGATCACATATCAGAAAAAATTAAGGACATCACGAAAGTTTCTTGATTTTTTATTTTCTTTTAGGTTTAAGTGTCGTTTGGCGAAACGTGAAGAACATTAGCATTCGACAGCTGGTTTTGAAAGCATATCATTCTCTGGCTCATCATTCACCAATTGACATTAAAGTTGCCGTTCGGCTGAACTTTTTTCAGTCCAAACTTGCGCCAGCTGCAGTGGGGAATGGAAAACTTGTTGTCAGAGAGGTTTCCAGGCGATAAACCATTGGCCAAGGGATGATGGGCCAACAAAAGCAGCAATATCTGAGTTGTCAAATGCTCGACGGTTTCGCGTCTCTTTAAACGATATCGGAAAATAGAAAAATACACTGTATAGTGACTTTTACATCTCTTTGTAATTGCTTGACATTGAAACCAATCTATGAATTAAAATAATATAAAAATCGATCTAAGTGACAATTGTCAACAAATCTGTCAAACCAAATGGCGACTGAAGGTCAATAAAAGATTTTCTACCTTTTCAAGATCACAAGAGATTGAAGAGCCAGCCACATTAAAAGCTTGTTACTACTAGTACACGCTCTAAAAACGTAAGCGTTACTTTTCATCTAGCCACACAACTGGAGTTGTAGTGCGCGTGAGACTGCAGAATGCGCTCGCAGAGCGTAAAAGCGAAAAATTGGCCCTCGCTTTACGCAGGTTGACCTTATGCTTTATGTCAAAGGTTTACAATCTTTCTGTCTGGGAAACACCTAAGAGTGTTTTTCTGTGGTTGCCTATTACCAAAGGAGCAACCAGGAGCGGCTAAAACCCCTTTTCCACCTTCTTGAGCCATGTTCTCATAGCTGTCCACCCAACAACTATGCTTCAAAAATCGAGTCAATTACAAATTTACGAGTTTCTCGGCTAGCCCATCTTCCCTCACACAAAACTTTGTGTCACGTGCCTATGTAGCACTTGACGATTTTTAGTTCAAAATAACAGCTGTTCAGCTTTAAGCGACAGTCACAACAATAGACGCATTGAATCGATTCGACACTAAATTTCGCATGCGGCTAGGAGTGCCCCTCGAAAGAAGGTAGCGCAGTACTGATGATAAGCAGTCAACAGTTTGGAAACCACTGCTTCATACTATCAGTAGATTTGAAGTACTGTATTTAAGAATACTTTTTTAGAAATATAGAGTATTCGGAAACGTGAACAAATGGGCAAAAGTACAACATACTAAGGCAAATGGTTAAGCGTTCACACATTACAATACTTCGAAAAAGGGAAAGGAAAATGGTTAAGCGTTCAAACATTAAAATACTTCGAAAAAGGGAAAGGAATTTTGTGTTGATTTCCTTTTCTTGGCGGGTTCTCACACAAGCAGAAATTCAATGCGAAGCATTGCAAGCCGAGTGTTAGAACTCGGGATCTCTAAAACAGGCCTGGACAAAAGCCGTATGCAAAGCGCAACAACGATACTGCTGAGTCTGGAGGATAAAATATAATGAAGGAAACTGCATTTACTGACCTCACTTTTTAAAAACCTATCGTAGATCGTTTGAGCCACTTGCTTTCTGTCCTCAGACATAGTTTCTTCATACTCTTTCTGTGAAATAAGATCACATCAATATTGTTAATGATTTCAAATTCAGATGTTCGTCTGCAAATCGGTGTCATTTTAGTCTCAAAAAACGCAAGGGACCATAACAGTTCGATTTACCGACAGTCTGTTATTGTTAAATAGCACAGTTATCACAGTATTGCAGCTAATGGCATTAACGCACAGAGGCACCACAGGCCGATTTTAAAAATGCGGCAACTATTACTAGCCATAAGGGCGAAACAAATGTTCAAAACAGGCATAATATGCACGTGCTACAAAATCGTCATACCTTGATAATAACAAAAAAAAAAACTACGTGTCTGTATTGTAACGCATTTAAGCATGTCTGCTGTTAACAGGTCAGATTAAAGAAAACACTAACACTAAAAAGTTGCTGTCTGATGAGGTTTTATGATTCAACTGCCTCGGTGGCGTAGGGGTTACAGCGTTCGCCTCAAATGTTTTAGGCTACTGGCTCAAACCCAGGCCAGATCACAACAAGATTCCTAAAAATGGCATTTACAGCTTCCCTGCTCGGCGCTCAACACGAACGGGATGGTGTAGGGAAAAAGCAGCAAGATTTCTTGTAGTGCTACTGGTAGAGGCGCTCAACAAGATTCCTGCACTTCTACGCGGCAGGCAGAAGCAGTCTACCCGTCAATGTGGTTCGTTGAACTACAAAACAAACAAGCAGACCATATGCTGATCTGCATCATTCGGTCCACAAGGAAATCGTTTTATTCAAAGCAACCGTGTTTAAATTCGCTTCTGAGTTGACAGTACTGGTAACAGAAAGCACCTATTCAACGTGCCATGAGGGAAAAACTGCTGCAAAGTTTCTTTTCAAGAGCACGGCGCAGCAACCGTACAGGTACTGAACCCATAACCTCACGATTACTAGCCAATGCGCGCTAAAACTGAATAGACTTATGCATATACTTCAGACGACATGCAATGAGCAGGCAGTAGTTACAGAAGAAATACATTTTAAGCATTCCAATTTATTTATAAAGCGAAACTATTGGTGTTTGCAGAGCTACTTAAAAATTCAACGTTAAATGATTCGATATTTGATTGGTCACTTTTCGAGCGATAAAACGGAGTGAAAACAGATTTGAAATTGGAAATTCAATTCTGAAAATAAACAACGTAGCGGCTATTTTGCACTTACCATCTCTTGCAAGCACTGCCTACAATGAAAAAGTTTTGGTTTCGTCCTGCAGAAGTCGGCAAACAGCAGCTGCCCGATTGGTTGTTCTTCGCAGATGGAAGTGTAGCTTTTCTCTAAACAAAACACAATCGCCTTTGCATTGTCATAAACAATGGCATTTGGAACAACTTGACAAACAACCATTGTGACAGGGATAGACAATTTATCAGCCCAATCTTATATGCAGATGAAAATGCAGAGCAGTTCGTTTAAACGCAGAGTTCTGAGATTCGGTATGATGCAACCGAGCTACACAGTAATCCATGCACGCCTCACATTTAACAGCACGATTTAATGCTGTTACTGATTTTGTATAGCATTGCATAAATTGTAAAATAAACCTTTCTGGCATTCAGCTAACTGGAACAGTGAAAATGCCGATTTTTACTTTAGGAGCTATTCACAAATTATATGGCACTTTTGTCGTTCGACTTTTAATCCCCTCTATCCTACAAGACGCTTTATGACGTTTTTGTAAATCACCTACCCTGATGTGACGCATCACATAAAAAAGTACTTAAGCAAACCTGAATCATTAAGATTGGCTACAAAAACCTGTGTAATTAAACGATTGAAAATTAATTCTTTTACATATTATAGCAAATTTGTTATTCAACAGGGATTGCGAACCTTTCTCATTGAGTGGTTGACACATAAGATTCTAATTTGGAAAAAAGAAGTGGATCATACCTGTAACGGTAGATCATAAATGGGTCATACATTCAACAATTTTGTGGCCGATTCTCTACAAAAAAAACGTCTTCACTTTCATCTACGCCCAATTTTCCGCAGTACTGCGGCCGAATCTTCTCTAAAAACAGGTCTTCACTTCCATCTCAGCCCAATTTTGCGGCTTAATCTCAAAAAAGTATTTACCGTGAAAATTTCAAGAGACTAGTAACGTGATAACGAATGTACAAGTGGCACTTAAATATCAGTGGGGGGTCACAACGGTTCGCCATCCCTGTCATATAACAATACCATTTTCTCCCCTCCCCCTTATAAGACCAATATGACGGTTTTGCTTCCCCCTCCCCCTCGCTGGAGGCGTCTCATGATATTTGAACGGTCCCTTGGTATAAAGAAACTCTCTTATAAAAGGAAACTTAATGTCGCTATGGGTTACGCATGCCAACTAGACTATTATACCAGTACCGTACCCTTAACATACAAAGCAGTTAGATACCTATTGCTCTACGCAACTCATCGGTTTCACTAATGTGAGGAAATTTCAGCATTTCTTTCCACTTTTTGCTCTTTCCTTTTCTTTTTCCGCCTCCACCTACAGAAAACACGATCGGTTGAGAAAGAATATTTCACACCTAGCCTACAATCGATTGAAGAGTTTTTACAGAACAGCGCGAAAGACCCATGCAACAATGTTGAATTGAAATACGTCATGACAATGCAGGCAACACCAACATAAAGCAAACAATGCACATGATTAAAACATTAATGGAATACACATGCACACTTCAGAATTAGTAATAATAAATAGGCGTTCATACAAATTTAGAAAAAAAATCAAATACTGCAAATTCTAGGCAATAACAAGGTGTGAGAGGCCTAAAAAAACCTAAACTTGTAGCCAACGTTACATTTGCTAACCTTCCTTTACAACCAATTGTTTAGCATTTCACAAACAGCATAATGTGTAGATAACAAGAACTCTCAAAGTCTTATCATAGGCTACAAAACCATGGCACACAACATGCTGTGGCTGGCCTAGACGTGATCACTATATAATATTAATATAAGGTTTTAGAATAGATCAAAAGGGCTAAGTTACTCTATTACCAATAATCAATGGCGTATCTATTAACCATACTGCTAGACTACAAAATTAACATGCTGTCAAACGTAACTGACTGGCGATTGGTTATAAGAAACGAGCTTACGTAATAGCAAAAAGCATTATCATGCTGAAACAATAAACTTAGTTATTTGGCGCATTTCGAACTAATAAAGCATGGCAGTCATATAAATTAGCCTACGCTCAATATTGGTTCGTGCTTTTCGGAAAAAGGTTACAATCCCGACTACTTTTCGTAAACTCTTCTAGCTGCAGACATTTTTACCTCAGTGCAATTTAACTGCTTATTTATAAAATGGTAATATATGCAAAAAAATAACTACAGCATTTATTCATAATACGTCATTGAAGATGGCTCAAGTCTAAGAGCTAAAAAATAAGTCGAAACTTCAGTAAAATTACTGCTACCACCAAGATAACCACAGTTGAGAACGCGCGATGCGATTTTTTGTACATTTCAACAAATTACGAAAGACAAGCATGAGAAAAACAAGATGACAAATCAAAAACAAACAGCTTATTGACGGCTCCGAAAATGCTGCCAACACACGTCAAGGCTAAAATCAAAAATTAAAAATGATCACTGGAAAACGGAGTGCTTTGGATTATTGACGGCTCCAAAAATGCTGCCAACACACGCAAAGGCTAAAACCAAAAATTAAAAATGATCACTGGGAAACGGAATCATTTGGATTAGAACAATTAGAGAAACATACAACACCTTTACCCTCGCAAGCAATCAGAACCCCAACCCAATGCATTCCGTTATCCATTTTCCTTTTCACAGCAGAGCGACAGTAGAACTACACCAACTGGTCTAAATCACATATTCATTTTTCGCCCGATTATAATCTACTATTCGATAATCAAATGATATGTATGCTGTGATATTGGTAGATCACCAAAATATTATAATCAAAAGAATTTACAAACTAACATAAACATGGAACTCAGCTTGGCCAATATTCACGGCCATTTTCAGAAATGCAATGGGTCTGCCCGATTACTAATTGAACTAAAATATTGAATTGAAACTCTTGATAAAATTAAGTTACAAAGCACATGCAGTTTACCTGAGGACACTTTCCATTTTCAACGTTAAAATAAAAAAAAGTTGATGATTAGTTGACCATAAGTTATACCTAGCTAATCATTGCTCGCAGACATTATCCATAAATCACATAGAAGTTATTTTACCTTATTATAGAGCAGCGTACTTAAATAGTAACATTAATTTATAGTTGACATTTACAAATATGACACAAACACAATTAAGATGTATCACCGAGCAATTTGATAAGTTAATTAAACTAGCAACATGTACATTGTACAAATGTACAATCAGGTGTGGTCATGTAGGAAATAATAAGAGTTGAGCAAGGTCTTCTTAAAAGTTTATATATTTATGTCATAAAAAGCTATTCTAGTCCTTTAGAGCCAACAACAAATTGGTAGTGAGCAGTAATCTTTTCGAGAATGTCTAGACTTGATCACAAAAACCTGTGGGCTACAAGAAACAAGTTTAGCATAATCATCAAGTGCGATTTATAATATGCCGCTTAAGGTAAAGACTCTTGAGATTTGAGAAAATAAACTCATTACACACATACACAGAACTGATTCATCAAATATTTAAATGACAGCATTTTGTTTGTGATCAAAACTACAAAAACACTTTTTTTTACAATACACGCTGCATATGCTTAACTGTGGACTTATTTCTGTTTAATGTAAAATACCAGCACTGGTATAATTCATGATTACTGTTATTACCATCATAACCACTATCCAACGGATAGGGTTACAAATAACAAGTAAATTTGTGCTTATGTCTGAAAGTGAAATAAAATTACCACCAGCCTCTCTGAAGTTTTATATTAATTAAAAAGGCATAACAACTAAACTTTACGTCAAAGCAATAAATTTAGTAATAAATAATATATTTTTATAACAAAAACACATATTCTTTTTCAATTAATGTGCAGTCTATTAGAACATGAACCGAATTTACTCAAATGCCAAACAAATATAATTGTTTGGTTGACAAACAATTAAACAGGATTCATAAAGTGTGACTACACAACAAAATAGCGAGCAAAATTTCCGTTTTGACACCATACATTGAAACATACATGCCTCTCACCAACAGTCAATATCTTTAAATTTTGCAAAATCTCAAAAAAGAAAACTGATGCAAAGGCGTGGTAAACTAGGCCATGCCTTTGCTTCCTAACCACAAAACCCACAAAGATTGCCAATATTTTATTAAGGCCACGCCAATTTTCCTATATTATCATTTGCAACTATCGTTTCAATTTCGGTAAACTTCTTGACGATAGACATAGATAGGTATATTACACTGAGGTTGTCACTAGCACATTTTCGAAGTGTTTACAGATTGTGAAATAATTTGCTTTAAATTTAAAATTTGGGCATTTTTATTTTCTGAGCCAATCAAAGGGTGAACACGCATCTTCTAAAATCTGTAGCCAAGTTATAAACTAAAATAATATCAAATTTTTTTCTGAAATATCAAATTACCACTCTTCAGATGATATTAATTTTATGCAAAATGTCATTGATTCCGTTCAATTGGTGCAATCATTGGGTAGTATAATTTAATAAAAACTGGTGACACTTTTGCTATATAAATCTCTATATCAATACAAAAGTAAGGGCACCTGTCTTCTAGCGCATCCTCAACGAAAAAGATCTGGGAGTTAACATATCAACTAATTTAAAGCCTATCTTGATGTGGCCTATATAGTTAAAAAAGCAGAACATCGTCTAGCAGTTTTGAAACGAACTAGCAAACAGTGAAAATTTTTTTATAACTAGATAACCAATTGGTCACTTTGTTATTGCAATAAACTAATGTAGCTGGAATCTCACATGTAAGAGAAATATAGAACTGATTGCACGTGTTCGGCATGGGATTTGAATGCATGGTAAAAGTTATGCTAAGCATGTAAATGGAATTTTTAAAAATTTTACTTCTTTGTCTTTCATTTAGTTTTAATGTATAAAATTGCACCTAGCTTTTTTCCTCAATTTTTCAGAATTTTTTGGTGGAACAACACAAGATATACAAAACTGTGTTAAACGTTTTGTGCAATGAACTACCGTAAATCACGGCCTATAAGTCGACCCAGTTTTTCAAAGATAAAAACTCATGATTTAAGCCTATACTTATGATTTAAAACTAGACCTGGCGTACAAGCCGACAAGTGATTTTCTAAACAATTTATTAGGGTTGAAACGTCGACTTAAAGGCCAGGATTTACGGCAATTTAAGTGGTAAATTTTTTTTTCAAACAGAGTAGTTATAAAATAAATGTTGAAAGAAAGGGTGGTTGAAATAAAAACTGGCCTCTTTACTATCATCAGTGTCATGAGCTAAAACAACGGGAGCTTAAATCTGCCCATTCCCAAAGCTCCAATTGAGCATGGGATTACCTTTAACTTTTTATAGACACTGCTGCCACGTTTAACTGTGAGTAGCAAGCCTTGACAATTTCAGTCTTAGGTTGGATGCTTGTAATTACGCGGGCAAACTTTTTATCCTCAACGTATATTGCAGTGGCTAGTTGTAAACTTAAATTGGCATTATACTAAATTTCACCAAACAGCTGTACTGTAACTGCTTAATACTCATAGCTGATGTATTTAATGCTATTTTTTGTTTTTGTTCATTTTACCCATGATACAACATACTAATTGATGATTAACCAATCCATTATTGTTTTCATTAAACATTGTTTAATGTGACTAAGTACTTTTCAAAACTTTTTATCAAAAGAAATTAGGAAATAAACACCAAAACAGTAAAACACTAATCTCCAATCAACAAGATATCAGCTTATGGCAGTTTAGCCATGTTAAACTATTACCCTTTAATACAATGTTTCATTCAAGATTTTGTTAGTGTTCAAAGAAAAGTTAGATCTTTGCCAAAGGGCTTAATCTGCATATTTAAGCTTTAGTTTTAACTTAATCAGAAAGCTTTATATGAGCAATTGCATTTTAAAAGTGACTGGTGGTTTTTGCTGTCCACGTTTTTTCTTTTACTGCTTGGTGAATAAATATCACTTGAGTTGTTAAGAAATCATGACCTTGACATTAAAAAGTTGAGATGTACCTAAAAACTAGGCTACTATTTGGCAAAAAATAAAAAACAATTTAAAAGACACTAAGTTATATTGTACCATACCGCAAATCCTTTGGTTATTTTCCTATGCTGAAACTTTGAATTTTGATATCAGTATTTGGCAAAGTTTTCAGAAATAGCTTTAATTTTTGTATACTGATAGTGAGTTACAATAGTCAATATACGTTCAAGTCTTAAGTCTGTTTAAGCTTTCACAAGGCCTTCAGTTTTTATTTCATAAACTGATAAATTTAGTTTTAATGCTATGAATGCAGACCTATCACAAATTTTTAGAAAAATACTTCAGTGAATGAATTAACATAATAGGTATCTGCAAGCACCTTTCTCTTAGAAGAAGGGCTGTGTAAATTGTGCCCAGCACACTAAAATTTTGGGGCCTACAGAATGACATGGTTTTTATATAGGCCTGAAAAGAGGTGACAGCCATGGTTTTGGTCATTAAATACTAATAAGCAATGAAAACTCATTCTTCTAATCAAACAGAAAACAAACACAGAATTTAAAAAATTGTGAAGTGATCCTACAGCCTTCAAATTTACAGTCACACACATGTTGCTGAAATCGACTTCAGCTGTAATTTGAATGCAAAACTTAAGCTTCAATGCAAATGCCAATTCCATTCAAACAGTTTTATGTCAGCCAAAGGATAGTTTTCCATCAAACACAATTCACCCTTAGAATTTGTTTCACTGTTGTACATTCATAATTCGCTAATTTCTATGACAAATTAAACACGTGACTTGATAAAAATGTTGCCCTAGTGTACACTCCCCTCATGTTTACATACCTAGCCCCCATGTACACTGCCTCTGCAAAAGAATCCAACACATAAAACATTGTATTTAAAGCCAGCAGCACTATTCACTATGCCACAGCATCACTCCGTACATTACAGCAAATGTGCTTATTTAAAGACACACTAATCACATACAGCAAGATAGATTCTAAGGTTAAAAAGCTGTTAATGGCAAAGTAACCATTACCTTTGTCAGGCCAACTTCAAATTTTATCATAACTACTTTAAAAACTTTGTTGTTAATTTCTTGTATTTGCAATAAAACCGGTTTGTTAATATATGTGTCTAGCATTTAGGCATAGAATGGTGACAAAATAAATTATGTTCTTCAACCAAAGCATTGTGCTTAGCTATTTTGCCATCAATGGCATTTTAACTCTGGAGGCTATTTTGCTGTCAGACATTTGTGATTGGTAAATTTTAATGATGTGTTAAACATGTGACTTTTGGTCATTTCTGATTGGTCACTTTTAATGAAAAATTAAAAAAAAATTGTACTCATGCTACACTCCCCCACTCTGTATGCCCCCTCCCAGCATACACTATTCCATAAATTCTCATACCAGGCTCCACTTCAGTGGACACTGCCTTTCTCTAAGTGCCCTGCCAGCCAAGATTCCAATCTGTAACCATTGCATTACATGACATTGCAGCATCACTGCCAGAAATATAGCAATCAAGGCTATATAAACGCACATGATTGGTGACGGCAAAATAGCCTCCAAGAGTAAAATGGTGTTGATGGCAAAACAGCCAATTCCATTTGGAAATGGTCAATCTGCTGCAATTGCATACACTGACCATAGGGGTCTAATGTTTTCTTGTGATTTCATTACTAACAAAGATTTCACTAATTTTTCCTTAAGTTGCATAATCCATTTGCATAAAACAAATTGCAAGTTGCAGTAAAAGCCGCTTCATGCAACTTAAAATAAAAAAAATTATGGCTACCTAAAATAACAAAAAATGCAGATTAAATTTTAATCAGAAATTATTAAAGCATTTTAAGTTTGTTTTTATAAATTTTACTTATCTTACAAATTGCTACCTTAACTCCTTTGCATGGTGGCCTATGGTCAAATTTCACATTTATTTGGCCCAGCTGCAGCAAACGTGTACATCTATGAATTTGACCAATTTTTCCAAAAATATGCTAAAGTTACACTTACACATCACACTACTTAAGCTTCCAATCAAACAATGAACACAAATATACAAGGTGTGCTATAAGTTGCGCACCAAAGTATTCAAAACAATTCTGACAATAATAAACATCATTAAAACCAAGTTTAACTAATAAACTGAGAAACACGTTGTACGTGCTGGTACAATCAAAAATGCTCAAAATGCTCGCCATTTGTGTTGATGCACAATTCCAGTTGATATTCAAAATTTCCATAAACTTTACCAAGTCACTGTTTTCATCTATGTGATTGCACCCACGAATTATCTGTTGGCAAAGGTGGTTGACATCTGCGATTCTTGTAGAGTAGACTAGTTGTTAGTGGGTGGCCCCCAAAATAAAAATCCATGGGGATCAAGTCGGGGGACCTTGGTGCCCATTCTAAGGTGCCTAGATTTTCTAAGACATTTTATCCCACTGATTTTACATTGTTTCATATCACACTTCACATAATTCTTTGGTGCGCAACTTATGGCCCACTCTGTATAAAAAATATAGGCTTTTTCTGACAACGACAAATTGACTTTGCAGATCAACTGCAAGCAATCTGAATCTATCCAAATATCCTAAGTTAAGATACTTACCTTCACGTGCTTTTAGATAAACAGTATTGGCCACAATATTCTCTAATTCCATATCCATTTTTCCGATAAAATGTGCTAGGCTATTGAAAGCCCGACAACACTCCAAAAAGAAATGCACCTACGCCAACTCTACTCTTTCACTAACCCAACACAGCTAGGCTAACTAAATATCTACTTTGAAACTCTGAACTGCCTCGGGTGTGGTGCGCGTCATAAACTAGTTCTTCAACTGCACAATCGATATTAAATCATAAAGTAAGCAGCTAAAATGCAAAAATTCTAATTTACTTTGTGAAAAACTGGAGTTAAAAGAAAAAGGGAAAATAAATAAATAAAGACAATATGATACAAGAAACTCAAAACCAATTAAGTGAACGTAAGAAACTCCGTTGCAGCCATCACCTAAGTCGAAGTGTCATTGTTCGAACTCAGGATTTCCTAAGGTATTGTAGTCAGTAACGAAGTACTGGTAGCGTATTTTGAGTCGATAGAGCGCTGACCCCTCAAACGGTATGACAATAGCACTAATTTTGAAAAGAAAAGGTATAGGTGTTTATGTTAGATTGAGACCAAAATAGGTTTCCATAAATTGATCTCCAAAAAAATGTTTTTCAATTTTACAAATTGCTCTGCATCCCAAATTTTTTCCACCCGGTTCTTACGTAAGCAGTATCACTCTTCTACTTTTACTTGAGTAAACTAAGTAGAAAGTAACGCTATTTGAGTAATTAAACTTTTACTTCAGTGGGGATTCATTCCCCTTGTCGAGTCATACCAAAAGACTTTAAAAAAATGGTATCCGCAGCTTCCCTGCTTGGCGCTCGGCATTTGGGAGAGGTTGTGGAAAACAAGCCGGCAAGTTCGCTTGTTGTGTTCTTGGGCAAGGCACTTAACGGGATGCCCCACCGTTATGTGGAAGACAGGTGGCCCATAAACCTCGAAAAAGGCAACTCCCAAGCGAGTGCGGACTTCCCGTCCAAAGTATAGCGATACAATTCGCTTTCTCGTGAATGGAGGATAAATGTGGCAAATAAAACAAAAACAAAAACGTAATTTTATGAAAGAATTGGAAAGCAGTAGGTTAGGCAAAAAATATTTTTAAATTTAGTTTATTGTTTTCTCCAAATCTTTTTTTTTGTAGTAAGCAAAGCTGGTTCTGATTTTCAAAGGTGACCTTAGATAGAAGACGCCCTCGTTCAAAAGCCCACAAAATCATTAGAAATAAAAACGGTAGCCGCGCCTTTATTTAAAAAAAATACGGCGTTTTTTGAAGGTACATGTATTCTCAAAATAGTGTTACCCTCTAAGTATACTTCAAACTGGACCGTCCTTTTGGTGATGCTACTGACTGCACCATGCACTTAAACCTAAAACGTGGTTGGTAACGTCAACAATACTACGAATTGCGGAAAAGTTTGCCCTTCCTTTTCGAGAATCATTCGTCTAGATGAATACAGGTCAAGACTGTTAAAAAAAGATGAAACTATTTTTGCTACCAAAGAATAATAACTTTAGACCGCGTTTTTACTTTTACTCGAGTGATATTTATCCTTACTTCCTACTTTTACCTGAGCATTTTTTGAATGCAAGTAATAATACTTTTCCTTAAGTAAACTTTTAATTTACTTAAACCTTTTCTGAGCTCTTAACTTTTTCACGAAGTGCTAGTATAGTCAAATTTATGTGATTTTTTTGTGAAAATTTGGTTGTCATTCTTTTGCACTTTCTGCAGTCATTGTTTTGGTAACCTTTTTATTATTCTAGTTTTCTTGTTACTGGAAAAAATATTGTTGTATCACGTCACAGGTAACAGATTTCAACTAACTTGGAAGTCTCTGATCTCACAATTGAAGTAGGCCAAAACTATGCATACCAAAATGTAGGCCTATTGGCCTACGGCTTTACTGAAATATTTACCATTGAGTTATTTCACATAACCTTCGGGGTTACCGTAAGAAACCGAATATAGGAGATTCGCCGCTGACCGTAAGGCAAGAAACTAACCCTATCTTCGATGTACAGTGTGGAACGATTTCTATAATTAATTAACATAATTAACGATTTGCAACAATTAAATAAAAAGCACACGTACCGACTGTTTCAGCAGAATCAGCTTTGAATGGCGGAAGCTTTGGCTTTCTCAAAGAGTCGACATAAACAGTGACAATTTAACAGTTTGTGACGTGGTCTTCCCCTTCTAACAATCTAGATTTACAGGGTGTTTCAAATGTCACACATGGATTATATTTTTTCTTTTCTTTGCAGGTTTAAGACGTAGGGTGTAAATCTTGAACTGCTGCCTTTTTCAGTGACTGAGAATCTTTTTAAGAAAAAATTAGAAGGTTTCCGTTGTTTTCCTGAAGTGCCATGCTTACTTTCGAATAGAGGTGCACAATGGATGAATGGAGGAGCTTCAATCTGTGACTGCAGTGCTGCGACAATTTCGGGCAATCTACGGACCTCATTATGTATTAAGCTGAAACACTACCCTCAACGCTCACTGGAAGTTGATGAAGACTGAAGCCTACATGGATAGACCCTGTCCAGGAAGACCCCAAAGTGGGAAGAGTAAGGAGAATATTGCAGCTGTAAGAAAAATCCATTTGGAGAGCATCTTCAGAATTGAATATGAGTGCTACTTTTATCCAGAATAGCGTGAGCGTGAGCTCAGGCTCTTTCCCTACAAGATCCAAATTGTTCGGGTGGAAATGTGGGAAACTCTGTTAGATCAATTCCAGAAAGAGGCTTTTCATCCTGAAGCAGATGTGATTCAAAGACGACGCTCTTCTTTACCTTTCTGGTTATGCAATCTGCATAAACCCATATATGGGACATGCCAATCCCGCGCAAATTCACGTGCACGAACGAGATACGCCTAAGTCAATCGTCTGGTGTGCTATCTCCTCAGCTGGCTTAATTGACATATTCTTCTTCCGTCATCGAAAAGGACTTTCTGTGCATGTCAACGGTGACAATAATCTTCGTATGCTTCAGGGATTCTGTGTTCTCGAACTGTCAGCTGTAGTTATCACGCACCAAGTCATTTTCCATCAGGATGGTGCATCAACGCATTATTCGCGTGAGGTTCCTGCGTTCATGCAGGAGCAGTTCCCGGATCGGTAGATTTGTCATCGTGTTCCAATTGAATGGGATCCACGTTCACCTGATTTCACACTATTAGATTTTTTCTTGTGGAGTTACATCAAGTCAAAAGTCTATAGAACAAGGCCTCGGTATCTCCCAACGTTCAAAGTACGCATTAGAAAAGCATGTGCATCAGTGACTGCCGAAATGTTGTCAGATGCTGGTCATGCATGCATGAAACGGTAGCTTGATTGCTTCAAAAAAGGTGGTGCACCCGTCGCGGTGTACCACTGACTTATGGATGAACATTCCAAACCAAAAATGGTATCACAAATATTCAGAGGTAGGCAGTACCGAGTACAATTGTACCGCGGTACTTTTTGAGAACCGGTACCGGCACTGCGGTACTTTTTATTGCATTCTACCCGGTACTTTGATCGCTACTTTTGTTAGCAATTTGATCTCTCTACTCTGCATCTGCTCAAAGTTAAATCCGTTTTGTATTGCCTTGAATGGTTGATGCATGATTTCTTTTTGTCATTTTTACAGCGCTCAACGTCACTCACTAAATGCGAGTGACGTCATAGCGCGCCAATTTGGGAAAAAATGGAAACATTGCTTATCATCAGATATCGATGAAGGTTCACTTGAAAGAAAAAAAGAGCATGTTGAGTTGCAAACGTTTTAATAAGGAACACATACCGGTACTTATAAAGTGTTGGCCAAAGAGCTTTACACTGTACATTGAGTTTTTGGATTTGAAAACAAAATTGTAAAACAACTAATGATAATGGCTCCAACTTATTAAAGGCATTTAGATTTTTTCGAGAGACGGCTGAAATTGTTGAAGAAGAAAGCTCTGATAAAGAGAGATCAAGTCGTTCCGGCAGTAATGTTGATAAAGACGTGATAAAATCAGTACAACTGCTACCCATTCTTGAAGTAGATAATGATGAGGAAGGTGTTGGAGTATTCTTGTGAAAACATATACGTTGTGCATCACACGCTCTTAATCTTGTGGCGACTACTGATGCTGGCAAGACTTTGATCAAATGCCCTATTTACAAAAAGTATTATCGTTTGGCGTTAGCAGATGATCAAGAGATATGGAATAAACAGTCCAGGAGCAGCATAGCGTCGGATGTAATAAAGGATAACATTAGTTTTTTGCTTAAAGTTTTAACTGTATCCCAATGGAATTCTGTATATGAGGCAGTTGGACGATTGAACGCTATTTTTGACATATTTAAAATAATTTAAATCAATCGAAATAATTCAAAAGCTTTTAACCGACCTTGTACTATTTTGACTTTGCCGCTCTTCATTAACCATGATATTGCATTTCTCAAAGATTATCACCGGGTATTACGCCCTATCAGCACAGCTTTCGATAAGATATAAAGTGAAGAACATGCATACACAGGAATTCTTTGGCTCACATTCTTAATTACTGTAAAAAAAATTGCGTGAACTTCAAACGAACCATAGTAACGGTTTTGATTGAATCTGTGCCGGAACGATTTGATAAGGTAATGAGTAATACTAAATATCAAGTGGCCATGGCATTGCATCCGCATTTTCAATGCTCTTTAATGTCAAATGCAGATAACCAATTTTATCAATTTACTTCTGAATCAACTCCCGAAAAAACAAAGACCAAGATGATCGGCTGGCTTGATTTTTTGTTACAAGGAAGAAGATCTACGTGCTACCAGCAGCAGCCACAAAACAGAAGAGGCCGCAAAGCAAGATGATTTTTTTGTCTAAACAATCAAAAGACGGAAAACGGAGCGCAGCTAAATTCATGAAAGGATTTCTTCACGCTAGTCCTCAGATAAAGCTTTGAAACGAGTTTTTGTAAAAATGAACTCTGCCGTACCCTCAAGTGCTGCAGGTGAAAGAGTGTTTTCGATTGGAAAAGACATTCTAAAGCCCAAAAGATTGAGGGTAAGTGATGTCCATGTTGAAATGCTCTAGTTTTTAAAAACAAACAGGTAGAATCACGTCGGTTGTGTTAATAGTTCTTTTTTTGTAACCACCGCAATGGCGTAGTGGTCAGAGCGTCCGCTTTGCAGTCGGTAGACCTGGGGTTTAATTCCCTTGTCGAGTTATACCAAAAGACTTTAAAAATGGTATCTATAGCTTTCCTGCTTGGCGCCTGGCATTTAGGGAAGGTTGTGGAAAACAATCCGGCAAGTTCGCTTGTTGTGTCTTTGGGCAAGGTACTTAACGGGACGCCCCATCTTTATGTGGAAGACAGGTGGCCCACACATCTCGAAAATGGCAGCTCCCAAGCTCCCGTCCAAAATAGAGCGATACAATTTGCTTTCTCGTGAATGGAGAATAAATATGGCAAAAAATAGTATGTAAACAAAAACTACAAAATTTTCTAACTTTTTATGGTGTGATTAAAAAACAATTGAAATTATGCGAGTGTAGTGTATTAATTCTACGACTTCTTAAAAAGTACCGTGTCGAGTACCGCAGCGGTACCGCGGTACTTTTATTTCGTACCGTGCCCATCACTGCAAATATTCTCAGTTAATGTAGATTTTATCCTGTGAATTGCATCCACTTTATGTTTCAATTAAACTTTCAATTGCAAAACAAAACCATTTGTGACTTTTGAAATACCATGTATAATGACTCAAGTTAGACAAAATACTACAGTTACAAGATTGCGCTTGCACAATTGCGAGATCGTTTGAAGCAAGCCGACTTACTGAAATACGATAAACAATAAAAAGTAAAGACATACGGCGTATTTAAAGGTTGGAAGCGCACAACAGATGCAATTCATGCCGTAACATAGCCCCACCCAATGCGCTATTTAAGCGCATTTCAACCAATAAACATAAATGGCATTATTCTACGGTATATAGTACAGCACAAAAATGATCAAAATAAACCTTAATTTTAAAGCAGGAGCGATAAACACAAACTAACCGGCGCGATGGCGTAGTGGTTAGAGCGTCCGCTTCGCACTCGGTAGACCTGGGGTTCATTTCCCAAGTTGAGTCATACCAAAAGGCTTTAATAAATGATATTTACAACTTTCCTGCTTGACCCTCAGCAAAATAGGGATAGTGCGGAGAACAAGCCAAGGTGCTTGCTTGTTGTGTCCTTGGGCAAGACACTTAACGGAATGCCTCCGTCTTTATGTGGCAGACAGATGGTGGGGCCAAGCAGTCTACCGTCGTAGTGGCCCCAGTCTAACTGAATTGAGCGTGAGCGCTAACGCAGTGTGGTCTATATATACATCTTCCTGCATAAAGCTCACAACAAAAAAGCTCAAACGACGAAGAAGAAGATAAACACAAACTAAGCTTATGTTTGTACACTATTAACACAATTAATATATTGCATAAATTATTTCATTTTAACATATCTAGAAACTACACTACGCACTCACACAAGTAGGCCTTATATAAAACGCAAAATCACAAATTGTCGCATAAAGTTATTATTCCAATCCATCCCGGAAGGTTGTAAGATCAGGTACAATTTAGAAATCGGTCGTCTCAGTTCAGAAGTTGCCGTTTTTATAAGGGCTTGCCGGACGTCGTTATTTTTATCCGGAACTTGTCTACCACTCTTTCCATGGACCACTGGCTGCGATGCAAATCGTTTTCACGGCCAATCACTATGTCGCCGATCTATGAATTACCGCATTTCTTTTTCTTCTTTCGGCTTTTTCCCGATTAGGGGTCGCCACAGCAGACAATCTGCATTTTTATAACATGAAATTTTTGTTTTCAAGGTCGGATGCCCTTCCTGCAACCAACTCTCTTTTCGAAGGGAAAACTGGGCCACCTGTCCCCCACATAAAGGTGGGGGCTTCCCGTTAAGTGCCTTGCCCAAAGACACAACAGCGAACTTGACGGCTTGTTTTCCACAACCTCCCATAAATGCCAAGCGCCAAGCAGGGAAGCTGTGAAAAACATTTTTTAAAGTCTTTTGGTATAACTCGACAAGGGGATTAAACCCCAGGTCTACCGATTGCGAAGCGGACGCTCTAACCACTACATCATCGCGCCGGTACCTCTGAATTACAGCATTTGTGCCATCATTTCTGTCAAGTTTGCAAAGTTTGTAAGTATTTTTGTGACCATGTGTTCCAAAACTGGTTGATCAAGTATTGGACTTGTCGCCAACGTTTTCTGAGTAATTATCCGAAATGGAAAACACTGCAGGACACAGATTGAGTGTGCCCCGAACCATCGGTAAATGATTAGAAGTAAGGGGCTCGTGAGTATCTGGATCAAACACAACAGGTGTCAATGGTCGTGAGCTCAAAATTGGTTAGACCTCTGCAAATATAGTGACAAGTATTTTATCAGCCACAGATTGTTAACGTAATGACGCACAATTAGTTTCTCCGCAGAACGAATGAAACGTTCCCAAGCTCCTTCTAAAGGGCTTGCAGCTGGAGGGCTAAACAGCCACTTCACGTTTCTTTGCCGCAACTCCTC
Organism: Trididemnum clinides; assembly: GCA_963675345.1. Lineage (NCBI taxonomy): Eukaryota > Metazoa > Chordata > Ascidiacea > Aplousobranchia > Didemnidae > Trididemnum > Trididemnum clinides. The sequence continues at coordinate 27,056,197 of OY776287.1, forward strand.
TTCGATATGCTTATGGCTGAAGTTCGTAACAGTGTTGCAGAGCTCCTTTTCTGCACTAACTAAATTTGTTCAATTGTCGCTACAAACAGTGTGCAGCATTTCTCGTCTACCTACAAATCATCGAAACACATTAATGAAGGAGTCGGATGTCATGGTATGAGCAGCTTCCAAATGAATCGCCCTCGTGGTCGAACATGTAAAAATGCGCACGTATTTCTTGATCAGATTCCTACCCTGTTTAACGGAAAAAGGTCCAAAGTATTCTGTGTCAGCACAATAAAACGGGGGCTGGTTTATTGCCAACTTTTCTTTGGGTAAATTTGACATAACTTGCTATTCAAGCTTTGCATTATGTTTTTTGCATTGAATGCACTTTTCTGTTATTTCTCGCACTGTTGATGATCCACGCAAAATCCAGAAGTGTTGTCGAATAGAAGTCCAGGTGAAACTCTTACCTGCATGACCGATGAGGCGATGATGATCCTCAACTATTAGTTTAGTAATATGATGGAAACTCGGCAAAATAATGGGATGCTTGACGTCGAACGATTGAAGCGAATCTTGCAACCGCCACCAGCTCGTAGTACACCCACAAAGAAAAGGAGGTAATTGACATTAAAAATTACCCACTTTGAGTCTTTTATTGATGGTTGCATTGCGCAGTTCGTCTCTGAAGGCTTCACTTTGTGCACACTTGATGATTTCAGCTTCTGCTTGTCCCAGTTCAATCACTGCGATAGAATCAATGATTGCTTTTTGTAGCGGGTTTTTTTAAGCGTAAGATCAAAGCGACAGATTTTATACGTCTGTATCACGATGAAAAACAAACAAATCGAGTTTCCAATATATCATCTCGTTCTGGTTGTCCAGACAAAGGCACAGGCCTGCTTCAGAAGTGAAAACTCGACCGGTATCTTGGATGAAGGACATGGAGCAGTCGGCCGAAAATTCTTTGACTTGGACAAAAATTCTGGTCCGAGAAACCATTTCAAATAGTTGAGAAGTTGTTCTGGGTCGATCCTTTTAGTGGCCACATTAGCAGCTTTTTCATTGGAATGGGCATACCGCCATTGCTCATATGTTGACTACTTTTCAGTAAATGAAAGCATGTGAGAAACAAAAACCAGGAAAGCGTTTATTGGTCTGATGGATAACACTGAACAACAAAAAAAAATTTATCGCATGTATCTGAGGGTTTTTCAACTGTTTTTGGCTAATTTGGGGGCGCTGATTTCGAATCTGAAGCCGGATTTTTTCTATCACGTCTAGTTTCTGAGATACTGAAAACTGTCATTTTGTGTATTTTCGTTTGAATTTACGTAATGGTATCACTGCGATAACCTTTATATACCAAAAATGGCATACAATTAATCTAAGTGATCAATGATAATACTTAGCAGTCACAAGAACAAAGTCAGTTAGCACAAACTCAAAATTTAATGAACAACTGACCTCAGTCATACTTACAAATAACGCTACTTGAGTATCTATAACAATTTAGGGCGTTTAGCACTGCGAATATAAGATGAATCATTTTCTCTCTGCAGAAACCAGCAATAGTCACCCATCATGCTAGCGTTAGACTTTCCTTTATAGCGGCTTTCAATCACAGCAATGTCTTGATGGAACCGTTCTCCATGCTCATCACTCACTGCCCCCAAGTTCGGTGGAAAAAAGTCAAGATGAGCATGGAGGAAATGCAGCTTTAATGACATTCGGCAACCCAATCGTTGGTAGGCTTGCAACAGGTTTTCAACAATTTCTACAAAATTTTCAGCTTTATATTTGCCCAAAAAATTGTCGACAACCTGTTTAAATGATTTCCAAGCATCCAATTCTGTAGAATTAAGTTTTTCTGTAAACTGGTCATCCAGCAGTAGTTTTCGAATTTCCGGCCCAATAAACACTCCTTCTTTCAGTTTGGCTTCGCTTTTGAAAAGTCCAAATTTCTCTTTTAAATACATAAATGCAGCGCCGTCATGATTCATTGCTTTGACAAAGGTTTTCATCAGCCCCAGTTTAATGTGTAGTGGAGGTAGAAGGACATTTTCGGGATTTACCAGAGGTGTGTGTTTTACGTTAAACCTTCCAACTGTCGGATTTTCACGTGGTTCCCAAGCTTTTTTTCTGAAGTGGTTAGTGTCATCTCGGCTATCCCACAGACACAAGAAACACATGTATTTAGTGTAACCTAACTGCAACCCAACAAGTAGTGATATAACTTTTAGATCTGCGCAAATCTTCCAGCTATGTTTAGAGTAATTGATAGCCTCCAAGCAAGTTTTCATGGCTTCATATGTCTCTTTCATGTTTACAGCGTGAGCTACAGGTATAGATGGTTTAACGTTCCCGTTATGTAGCAAAACTGCTTTTAAACTAGTTTTGCTAGAGTCGATGAATAGTCTCCATTCATCACTGTCATGTTCGTAACCTAATTCGATCATCAAGCCAGAAACATCTTTGCAATAGCACAAGTTGTCTTTAACATCGAAGAAGGATGATAACTTTTCATGACGAAGTCGAAACTTGGAAATTTTAGTGTCTTTTTCAAGCAAGTTCCACTGCTTTAAACGTGAACCTAGTATCTCAGCTTTGTCTTTAGTTAATGTCAAATCTCGCACCAGATCATTTAACATGCTTTGATTAATCAAAGTCGGTTTTTTAGTGATGCATCCTTCCGTGTCCTCTTCACTCTCACATGCTTCACTGCCTGTCGTTTCATGCTCAGTTGAGGATTCTTCTGATTCTTGTTTTTCAAGTGAAGGGGGTGAAGGAACAGGCAGATCATTTCCGTGAGGAACTGGTTTAAGGGCAGAGTTACAATTTGGATATACAATTTTTGATTTGTTTTTCCGGGAAAATCCTTTGATGTTGGTTAAGCAAAAATAGCAGTCAGTTGCATGGTCTGTCTGCTCACGCCAAATCATTGGTACAGCGAAAGGCATTTTCATTTGCTTCTTATTTATCCACCGAAGCAACTGAGTTTTGCATGCATTGCAGCAAATATGAGGAGCCCACAACTTGTTTTGATCACCAACTGCACAGCCGAAATAACACTTGTAAGCTATCTTCACTTTCGAAGAAATATTTCGACGATGTGTAGATGGAGTGTACTTCCCGCAAATATAGCAAAAACTGTTGGGATTATTCTTACACTTTCTTCTATTGTTTGACATTATCAATGGACACAAGATTCTACACTATAATATAGATGTAACACAAATGGTAAAAAAGCTAATCATATATTTATATTTGATAAAAAAAAAGTTTAAGCCAGTCCTCTTACTCCTCTCCAGCTATATCACGAATTCAGTTGTTTTACATTATTAAATGTTTTCAATCAATAAATTCAATAAAACACTTATTCTCAAACTTTCCTTCATTTTCACACATCTGAACAATATAACCTTATTACTCATACAAGTTTGAAGGCAGTGATATCAATAGCAATGAGTAAAGCTTGCTAGCGTACAGTGATTCAATCGGTGTTGATAGGTGTGGAATGCGTTATAAGACTCCCTTACCGCATAAATTTGATATAGGCTAAGTTCAGATATTAACTCCCATGCTTCTACCCTTCAGTTGGTTTTACAGCAATATCAGCTTAAGACCAGCTGTATCATCACTTTCATATACATTGCTTTGATAGAGTTCAATAAATATTGTTATTTGTAGTAGCAGCTATTGTTCACACTTTTAGGGATGGTGTAACAACATGTTGAACACAGTAATAAGAATGCATTGAGTCAGATTTCATCATATATTCAATATCTCAGAAACTAGACGTGATAGAAAAAATCTGATTGCAGATTTGGATTCAGCGCCCGAAAGTTACCCTAACACGCTCTTCAGGTTATCAGATACAAAATTTTTGTTGGACAGTGTAATTTGTAAAATCGCTGTTGAGTCAGTTCACTAGACAGCGTTTCAATTCGGCAATTCAAGTTCCTGTTTTAACATAAATTGATCTTTACAGCTAGTACAGATGCCATCAATTCTAGGCGTGGGATTGGCTCTGTCTTTAAGGGGCTACTCGCGTTTTACCAATAAAAAGCTGCAATAAATGTTATCAGATTTGTCTTCAACACGTATATAGAACACAATGGCAAAAGCAGTAGATGGAGCATTGGCAAAGTGATTCACAGATAGTGACTTAATCGACACTTTATCGCAGTTTGCAAAGAGATAGTACGGTATGTTTTAATTATCAAGTGCGTTTAATCCTTGCAGCCAGCAAAGCCATTGTTTAGTATCACTAGTGGGAAGGGGCTTGTCCCGATCTAGTTTTGACCTGATAAGGTTCTGCCAGAAAAGTTTAGCCTTTATGATCACGGGTGCTACAAAGCTCAAGGGGTCAAACAATGAGCTTACTATTTACAACACACCCGCCAAGTCAATGGCTTTTCTTCGGTTTTGTTTCAAGTTTAAAGTGATTAGTTGTGAAGTCCCACTAAAGCCCCAACACAAGGAAATAAACAAACAAAATGCAGATGAAGATCTTTTTCCGACAGGGATTCCATGCAGAACTTTCTTGCTGCTGTTTGCCCTCTTACTCAAGTCAAATCCCTAAACTTTGCGCTGCAGTCAAACGCAACTCTGACCTTTCCTGGTTTCTTTGGATTCTGGACTCCTTGATGCAATAGATATCATTTTAATTCTGAGGGTTTTGTTAATTTTTTGATTATTCGCGTAATTTATATCCAGATAATCGCTTATGACATCAATATACTTCTGAGAAAAATCAGGGTCTCTTCTCAGTTTTCCTATCACAGACAACAGTCTCGATTCTGCTACAACGTGATTGCTTTTCCATAAAGGAGCTTCTGATCTCCAAGGCAATGCTACTTGATAATGGCCATTAATGACATGCTTGCTGCAATTCACTTTCTCAAATGCAAAACGATTTTCTAAAGACTTTCGATTTGCAGTTCAAGATTCAAGTCTCTTTGCTTAATGAAATTGACTTGACACGATTCTCACCTCAAGGCATGTCGTACAGCACCAACTACTGCCCAACCAAGTAAAGTTCTCGCTGCATTTGGTCGTCCTTTTCGCACTACGACGTTCTTCTAACGTCCAAAACAACTCTGGGTTGTCGGAACTTAAGATCGAATTTAACTTGATCGGTAGTTCTTTTACTAAAAAACATCTTTTAACTCTATCTATAGGTCATTGTTTAAGTTATTTATTACCACAATCAAACTTGTTTTGCACCCATCATGATTTCCCGTGATTTTGTTCACAGTTGTCAATGCAATATATTTTCACCACTGATTCCCAAACAATCTAGTAGGTTTTGATCACAGAGTGTGGTAGTAGAATCCTGGTCCAGGAAAGCGTAGCTAAGCACTTCCTGTCTCCCATTACGTACTTTTACAGGCACAACGTTGAAAATTGTACGATCGTTATCAGTTTTAGCAATATTAACAGTCCGTGTAACTTGTCGATAGTTTGATTCAGTCGGTGATGGGACAGAAGGTTCGCTGTGCAATGATTCGTGGTGTTTACGTTTTCACCCCTCCCGGGTGCCTGCACAATTTTTTCTGCAACAGTAGGCAATGTGACCGCCTTTTAAACGGGTCATCGCATAAGCGATTTTTCCGAATAAGAGCGATGAGATCAGGAACGTTTTGCTTCGACAAACTTCTTGCTATCCTCATTTTTATGAGTTTCTTTACATAGCACACAGCTAAGCTCTCTGCGTTTAGATTTAGAGAATGTTTTAGTTGGCCTCACGATGGCCGCGTAGGCATAAAGACTCATTCCGCTTTTCTTAGTTCGTTGATTAATGACAGTTTCATATGTCGAACTAGCTATTTCAGATTCAGTCTTGACGAAATCAACGAGACCATCAAATTTTGGATTTTCGCCTAGTTTTTCGATCTCTGAGGCCTTTCTTAACTAGCGACTTTGTAGAGAAAATGGAAATTGTTTAATAATGGAGGCAATTGTATTAGTGTTGTTCAAATTGCCCTGACTATTCAGTTGCTTGACTATTTAAAGATCAATGTAACACATATGTTACATTGTTGTTCATTGTTGCGTCATTATGACGTAACAGCCTTTCCTGAAATCTATTATAATCCTGTTGTTACCAAACAATTACGAAATTGTTCCAAATGTTCTGAATTAGAATCTTATGATCCTTACAAGGTTAAGGGTCACAGAGCACTCTTCCAAAAATTGCGCCAAATTATTTAAACTTTTGGAATCACCAGTTTCAAGGGGAGGACCGTAAGCAATTTGGTCACAACAAGAGTGTACGATCACATTGGGTCTTCCATAATTATCTTGCAATAATTTAAGTGCTCGCAAGTAGCCATCTCTGGGTTCAAGTAGCAAACAGAACTCAATCAATTGTTTTATTTCTCTTTCGCAATGTTGAATCAAGTCAAGCAATTTTCTCCTAAAGCTTAAATTGATGTCATCGAGGGTTACCTAAAAAATGAGGATAAACTTTGTGGATTTACGGAGGCCACCCCTAAATTTTATTATCCCAAAATGGAGTCTATACCTCTCTTATCGCAGCAATGAGGCAACTGCCTTTAAATTATTATCCAGTGCCCGATGTTCAAAATATTGGTCAGGTACACAAAAGGATAGTGGTTGCCGTGTGTGAGTGTTAGGTTCCCTGTCGACATTACTTTCAACACGCCGTGGATCAGAAAACGGACATAAAAATTCCTTTCTAGTGCAACCCGGCAGGGGTTGCGCCTTGTTGCGGTCGCAAATACTAGTTAACTAGCAGCATTGAAATTACTCGTGCACTCGTTCAGTCTGCGGAGATGCACGTAATAGGATCGTGGGTATTGTAAACTAAAGGTTTACTCATAGGTGGCATTACAGTGATCCCTCGCTATATCGCGCTTCAACTATCGCGGCTTCGCTGGTTCGCGGAATTTTTTACAGTGCTTTTTTTACAGTGAATCCTGATTGGCTCAGGGGCTTTACTGTTGTCTAGAAGTGAAAAAAGTTGAAAAAAGTGAAAAAAGTTGATATATACGTTAATATTTCTATTTCTTAAACACATTTTGGGCCTGAAATGAGGTTTTGTTTTTTGTTTCATTCTGCAGTACAGTATTGCATCGTAAAATAACAGTAAAAAATAAAGCTGACTACTTCGCGGATTTCACCTATCGCGGGTTATTTTTGGAACGTATCCCCCGCGATAAACGAGGGTTCACTGTATACTAGATTTTTCGGCATTAGCTTCGTTTTAGAAATAGCTTGCGGATAATTCAGTAACGTTACCAGTAGGCAGAAAGCGAGTTTGATTAAACGATTGTTCATTGAAGATAGTGGTGGCAACGGTATTACTTGCCTTTCAACACTAGAGTCGGGTTCAATGTAGCCACGACGTTCAATCTCTCCTTCCAATACTTGGCGCTTTAAAGAGGCTTCGTTTAGTGCGTGCGTAAGCCTTGACAATTCAAGTTTGCGTTTAAAGTCGGCTTCTTGACGTGCTAAGTTTTGTTCTTCTTCTGAGTTGTTTTTTGTTTTATTTGTTTTATTTGCCATATTTATCCTCCATTCACGAGAAAGCGAATTGTATCGCTATATTTTGGACGGGAAGTCTGCACTCGCTTGGGAGTTGCCTTTTTCGAGGTTTATGGGCCACCTGTCTTCCACATAAAGGTGGGGCATCCCGTTAAGTGCCTTCCCCAAGGAAACAACAAGCGAACTTGCCGGCTTGTTTTCCACAACCTCCCATAAATGCCGAGCGCCAAGCAGGGAAGCTGCGGATACCATTTTTTAAAAGTCTTTTGGTATGACTCGACAAGGGGAATGAACTCCAGGTCTACCGACTGCGAAGCGGACGCTCTAACCACTACGCCATCGCGTTGGAAAGCCTCAAACGTGCTACGTGTTTTTTATCCATCGCTAACGCAACTTTGCTGCTCGACGAGGAGCAGCACGAGATTTTGGAACTTTTATTTTTGCTCCTAAGCGTGCAAGTTGACAACGTCCTTGATATTTGTTCATTTACAGAGATTACTAAATTTGAGCGATTCAGTTACAACCGCCTCAAAATTTTTTCTTTTTGAAAGTTGATCTTTAATAAATGCATCAATTACATTTTTTAGAGAAAGTTAGACAGTTTGGGGCAAATATATTTTCACCTTTTCCAGCTTTGTCAAAAGAGAAGACATATTTTTTGAAAAAGAAAGCACTTTACTATTTTCAGCTTTTGAGTTCATTAACGGGGTAGCATTATTGTAACAATCACCCAGTTTTGCTGCGAGACAATCAAGTTGTTCTTTCTTCTTTCTCACGTCCATTTCAACAAATGAATTAAATGCTACCTTTTGGTGTCTTCTTACCAATCGTACAAGAAATCGAAAACTTTATGTTACGGTAAGAAACCGAATATAGTAGATTCGCAGCTGAACGTATGGCAAGAAACTAACTCTAACTTCAATGTAGAGTGTGGAGCAATTTTCTGTAATTAATTAACATAATTAACGATTTGCAGCAAAGAAATAACAAGCACACGTATCGCCTGTTTCAGCAGAATCAGCTTTGATTACGGAAGCTTTGGCTTTCCCAAACAGTCGCCATAAACCGTAACAATTTAACAGTTTGTAACGTAGTCTTCACCTTCCAACAGGCTAGGTGTATAATGACTCAAATTTCACAAAATATTCCAGTTGCAAGATTGCGCTTACATAATTGCGAAATCGTTTGAAGCAAACCGACTTACTGTAGTGCGATTAACAATAAAAAGTAAAGACATACGGCGAATTTAAAGGTTGTGAGTTCACGTCTCAAGCGCACAACAAATATAACTTTATGCCGTAACATAGTCCCACCCTATAATTCTTAACCTCTATTTTTCTTGTTTTCTTTACAAACCACATACCCTACGTTGTCTATCCTTTCCTACCTCTGCATAAAAACGATAATGATAAACAATCAAATTTTATTAAAAATCAACAATTTTTCCACAAAATTTTTTCTTAACATTAGTGAAAACCCTGAGGCTCATAGCAATTAACCAAAAAAATTCTAAGATAAAAGTGAGTCAGTTTTGTTTTAGACTCTTTACTCGCACAAAAGTGGGAAACAAGGGCGTCGGCAGGAACTTTTTTTAGGAGCATAACAATATAGGCTGTTGTAATTTGCTTTGCGTTTTATTAAGTTACTTTCCAGTTAAGGACGTTTAATACTGGCTATTTATTAACTTCAGGGGGAGAGTACTGCCCCTCTGCAATGCCCTCCGTGGGAGTTGTTCTTTCCTTGGACAAAACGTTGATAATGGCACCAAAGCGCGCTCAACTTAAATAACTAGTTGAAAGTGTTTAAAGTGTTTTTTTCGGCCACCACATACGAGGTGCATTCAATAAGTTTCCAGACTTTTTTTGTACAGGCATTTATAATTGCCGTAAACTCGAGATATTTCAGTATGTTGTTACTATACTCCTTATGAGATGATTGACCAATTTTTTCTTGTTTAGGTGCAAATTTATAGCTACAGTAGGAATTAGAGTACGCCTTACTCAATCCTGATTGTCACCGCTGGTGAATTTCAAAAATGCAATCTGGACGTGAGGACACATTAGAAAAACGATATGCGATCAAGTTCTGTTTTAAACTTGGAAAAACTGCCACGGAAACGTATGGTATGCTTCAGACTGCTTATGGACCATCTTGCTTGAATCGATCATCAGTTTTTCAGTGGCACAAGAGATTCAAGGAAGGCAGGGAGTCCGTGAGGGATGATGAGAGATGTGGGAGGAGTAGGGAAGTCAGAACATGATCCCTTTTTTTGACAGCATGGGCATAATCTACATTCACTGGGTTCCCATTGGAATCACAGTCAACAAGGAGTACTATATTGAAGTTTTAAGGAAGTTCAGGAAGAGATTCCGTTGAAAGAGGCCAGAACTCTTCGAATCAGGTCAGTGGCATTTCCATCAGGACAATGCCCCAGTCCACAACTCCATCCTCGTCACAGACTATTTGACCCAGATGGGCATCAAGACGGTTACCCATCCTCCCTACAGCCCGGACCTTGCTCCCTGCGACTTTTGGCTATTCCCAAAGCTCAAGGAAAACCTCAGAGGCAATCGTTATTCCACAATTGAGGACATGAAAGAGGCTGTGACGAGGGTTCTAAACACGCTCACACAAGAAGACTTCCAGGGGGATTTCCAGAAGTTGTTGGAACGGTACAACAAGTGCATTGATGTTGGAGGAGAATACTTTGAAGGGGACTAGAGTTTTTGTGTGTACCGTTAATAAAAGTGTCCATACCAAAAAAGTCTGGAAACTTATTGAATGCACCTCGTAGCTAATTAGGCATACCCTGCACTTGCTTAGAGATTTAAAGACATCAACTGGAAAATTTATGGATGCGTAACTGACTTCGTGCAGTTATCATTTTGTAAGTCTAAAACCTTTCCATAATTCACATTTTCATTATAGAAATGAGCCTTGCACTCATTAAATTCCTCTTAATGTGTTATTAAAAAGTCACAGGGCTTTTCGGCAAAAAAGCATTGAAATTTTGATTTTTTGTAAACTACTGATTTTGTATTGATTGTAAGACCTCAAGAATGTTGAGACAACTGGCATTGGTTGAAGTGCTGTAGTGTAGATATCCTTGTTATCCAGCCTATTTGCGGTTTCTAGTTAGATATGATTCGTGTCTACACAATATTTACAGTAAGGTTGAGAGGGTGTCCAAGAGTCAAAAGGTATCTACCGACCTTGGCCCGAGATTAATTTATGAGGTGAGGTATCAATTTTGGAGCTTAAATTTATTAACCTCCTATGTTTTTACTGTTGCGTCTTCCTTTTTTCCTCTTTTCCAAAAAAGGATACAAAGTTTGCTTTCAAAAAATTGATTTCTAAAAATAAAAGAGTCTTCGGATTTTTAACTTGCAAAAAGACTCTAAAATCAAAACTCTAAAATCACTTTTTAGAAGTTGATCAGCAAAAAACGTCAACTCGAAAAAAAGAAGATAAAGCTTTTTTGAAATAGTCTTCAACTTTAAAAAGGAAACAAACAGCTCCCTCACAATAAAATTCATCTTCTTACGCCGCTGGTTTTGACCACCAAAACTTTGATAGCAGACTTGGTTCAGAATAAATTTTTAAAAATCAGCATGTCTTCACATTCTTTCTTCAGGACAAGCTGTGGTACCTACCGCGCATCTGATTCAGCTTGCCATGGTATTGCATTTTTTTCGTGAGTCTAGGCTTAAAATGAGGCTAGCTATAGTGTGTCGCTCGGTTGTTTGTATGAGTGTATATTCCTCATTATATTTGGTGTCAAAGACTGTGAGCTTCAACTTTTCAGCTGTAGTCCTAGAAGTGAGCAGGTTTACTTTGGACGTCGAGTTATCTCTGCAAGTTTTTGCTTGGTGAAATTACAAAAGTTGGCACTGGTCTTGCGATATTTGGTCTGCATTACGTACAGTGTTGGTTGCGTAGGCCATCTACAAGAAAATTCGCTCTTTTAGCAAACGTCGTTTGAAGATTTCCACCGCACTTCTTTGTTTCAGCGCAGACTTACCGGTTTAAATCCTTTTTTTGACAATGCAATGGCAAGTACGAAAATTAAAATGACTGTACTGTTGGTGCACTGCACGTTAAAATATTTTTGTGGCACCCCTATGTCGTGCGACTGAACATTTTTAACCCCTAAGACATGGTAATCACATGTAGCAATGTGGAACAAAATGTCGAATATTAATGTAAAATCTTAACGGATTAAAAAAAAATTATCTTCTTGCTTAGCACAAAAGCTGGTCAGTGAGTTATCCACTTTAGCCATAATCCAACCTATGGCCACAACTGAACTGTAGATGCTGGATTCTGCACTCCGAGTCATTTCGCCCTTCTCTGGCTCGCTGCATTTATACAGGGAGATTGTTACAATACATAGATGCAGCCAGAGGCTTTAAGTTTTACAAGTAGGTTTACAACTATATAAAAGTCGTAAATAGTAGGCCAACTACTTCATAGCTTAATTCCTGTAAATACATCAATCACTTGAGCCTCCTTCTACGACTTCGAATTTATGACCCAATGCACTTACTCAAATGAGTGCACAAAAGTGTGTCAAATCATTTGTTGTTTGTAAGTAAACACAATCTTAATTGATTAGTGGGAACGATGGTATTACGAGGACATCTTATTGAAACCAAAGTTTGAGGGAAGTCAATCCAACTAAAATGGATCTGTTCGTCAACATCGCTCTTCCCTATGGAGGAAAATTTTTACTTGAAAAAGATTTACTCCACCATTACATCATCTGGGTGATCGGATGCAAGAGGTATATCACTAACGAATCCAGATACTTTTAGTGGGGAAATAAGAAGTCTCAATTGAGGCATTTGCATGGAAGACGAAGACCTTCTAATACAAAATTAAGACTAAGAATGGTTAGTGGAAGGGATGGATTCCCACACCCCCTTGGATCCACCATTGAGGTACACTCCCCTTTACTCAATGCAAGGACCAAGAAACGTAAGGGCAACCCAGAAGCTTGCTGTCACAAAAATCATTACGAAAAGGGTTGCACCAAGTAGTGAAGTAAGAGTGCTACCAAATTATTAATTTCTGTATTGTAATCGAAAAACAAAAAAATATTGCAGCGCCCACCCCCAAGTTTTACTTTGTGTCCCTATACTATATATGAAATAATTTTTTAAAAATTTGCTTTTCCTTATAGAGGAAAACGGTTGTTTTCTCGAACAAAAGCTACTGTCGCGTTCCAATAGAATTTTCGTTCTGTCTCAATCTTAATTTACTTCTTGAAATTGAGGCGACGTTTAGTATCGCTCGAATAATTGAGTCTGGCTGCAACTTAATAGCTTGGAAAAGATTGGCTTCCACTAAGATACTTTAACCCACGCACTTCTCGATCAAGAATAGAACAAATATATTCACAAACCACTTTTTTAACTTCGAATTTTTTCGCTTGCCAAAAACACAGAACTAAAGCACTTCAATAAATAAATATCAGAGACTAACTAAAACTAAAACCACCAAAAGAATCGCTTGATTCCTGTCACAACAATTATCACACAACAACGCCTTTTACAACACTCTAATCTCTACAGTCTGCTCTGATCTACTACTCAATGAATGAAAAATCTCGTCGCCATATATACACACACACTACTGGAAAATAATCTAGAAATTGCTAGAACATCACGTGACACACGAAAAACACCGTTAATAAATTACGTAATCGGTAATAATAAAAAGAAAAATCTTCGAGAAGAAACAAGAATCACTAGAATACCCTGGAAAGTCACGTCGACAACCATTGTGACGTCAGAAAGGCGTGTGAGTTACAAATCTATTTATAAACCCGAAAGAAAAGACGCCTTTTTTTCGAAAACAGTTTTGCAAGTTAGAGCTACAAACAATTCAGATTTACAAGTAAATAATCACGGTAAAACAAACAGATTACAACTCTGTACATATGTAAAACTATTCTTTAACGCAAATTTACTTATTCGTGACAGCTACCACTCAACTTTTTAAGTTTCAAAAATTTTACTCGTTACGATGTGAGATGAGGTCACAATCAATGCTTGATTGCAGTACTTTGTTCTCTTATTTTCTCAAAATGTAGTGACTATAGAAATGCTATTGAAAGCTTTTTCAGGAGAAATTGACAATGTGCTTTTGATGAAACAAATTCTTCAATGATTTAAGCTGAATTAGTTGCTCAACAAAAATTTGAAAAAGCGCCCTAACCAATGGTAATTTTGCTCTCAAAAGCGCCAAATCATCACCTAACTAGCCCAAAAATGCACCCAAAAATAAATATTAGATTATAGAAAGTAAGGTGCTTTTTTTACCTAACTGATTTAGAACTTACAAAAACGAGACAAAACTAAAATATGGAAATTTTCGGAATTATGGAATTAAAGAAATGTGGAAAAAACACGAATTAAATCATGGAAATAGCAGGTACAGGGAAACGCTTAGTTGGACTCAACTCTATCGTCTTATTCTACCCAATTGAGTAATTATACATTTAGTTTTATCGAGTTCCGTAAATTTCCGTATTTCTGTGATTTCCATACTTCTTTAGTGAATAGTTTTTATGTTCTTCCTAAGCCTGTAATTCTATTTTTAGAATAAACTTTCGTGTTTCCGTAATTTCATGTTGAATAAAAATTGTCGTATTTCGTTGATTTAATAATTTCACAATCCAATATAAATTTCCGAATTTTTGTAAATCTGGGTTTCCGTAATTAGGGTGGTCCCGAATAAGAAATGATGAATGCAAACAAATTATTGATAGTTTTGCCACAAAATTACTGAACAACTACATCGAATCAGCGATATCTGAAAAGTAATGGCAGAATAATACGAATCACTGGGAATTATCGGTTGAGACCAGGCGCAGAGCGATAGCTCTTCTTATCCTCCTCCTCCTCCTCTTCGGCAAAAATTGTCACCAGGGAACAGAAAGCAATGTCTGCACCTTACAAATGTTTTGAATCCGATCCTCAAATTAAGATATTTTGGGGGTAAAGATCTTCATACTGAACTGTTGCCGTGCTGAGGTAAGAAAGCAAGAATGATTTTTGATAATTTCTGGTTTTGAAAACTTTGGATGCTGTTGACTTCGCTAGGATATATGTAACCAATGGATCAATTGGCATAAAATTGCAGTCAAAGGCATTTCATTCAACTCAAAAAGGATAAATTTTATTTGAAAACTATACAAACTTATAGTATCTTAAATATCGGTAACGCTTTTTTGACCAAAGTTACTCACTTTGAGTATTAGGATTCCTTCCCACAATATTTTTGTAACCAGAAGATTTTTCCCTCGCAACACCACCGATTGAGGCCAAGAATTTCATAAGCTTGTGTTCTTGCAAATTAAGCCACCAAAATTTTTCATCAAACATTTTTCAACGTTTCCAATGCCATTTTCCATTATTCTATATTTTACTTTTCCCACTCACTCAGAAATCGGGTTAAAATATCAAGATAAAGCGTAAGATATAGGATTCTAGACGGATGATATACTATTTATCGATATCTTTTCTGGACACTGCTGAAGCCAGGGAGCATCTTGACTAGACAATTGAATTGTGAAGTCAAGACAATTAAATGTGCTTCCTGGACTTTGCTGATGTCAAAGATTAGTATATTTGTTTGCTTTTGCAGTGTAATATACAAATGTTAAAAACGCAAAATAGCATGAGTTTTTTCTCACTAAAGTTGCCGCTTTTATCTCAAAAAATGCAAATCATTACCAAATGCCACTCTTCTGGTACTCTGATACTGAGAAAAACTAATGTGACCTCATAAAAATGTCATTATGTTACCAGTAAATTGTTCTAAAACGTTTTGCCGGTCAAAATTTTTCTTTTTTAGCAGAGGTTCCCGACAAGAGGTACTCATACCCCTTGAGAGTACGGAGTACGAGCAGCAACGGCCCGTACAGAAAAGATGCGAACTGCTGCAACCCCCAAGTCATGAGAAAGGAAGGAGATAATAGTAAA
This sequence comes from Trididemnum clinides, assembly GCA_963675345.1. NCBI lineage: Eukaryota > Metazoa > Chordata > Ascidiacea > Aplousobranchia > Didemnidae > Trididemnum > Trididemnum clinides. The sequence continues at coordinate 27,071,682 of OY776287.1, forward strand.
ACAACAAATAGTTATTTTCAGCAATCACTAAATTCCTACTATAGCACCAAGCTAAAAATCAAGTATGCCTACTAAATCTTCAACTGCAAAGAAAAGAAAGTGGAGTGATGAATTCATAAATTTGGGTTTACTGTTATAAAGGGAAGTGAAGGAGATGAAACACCGCAATGCATTCTATGCAATGTGATTTTTTGCTATGCAAACATAAAGCCTTCAAGACTTAACCTCCTCAGGGCCGAATTTTCTGGGGCGATTTTTAGGTGCTTGTGTTAGCATTAAATACGTGCTAGTTCTTTCTAGAAACCATAACAAACAATACATTTTCTGAAAGCATATTTAATTCTCTTCACTTTGCAACTAACAGTTCACGCACAAGATCACGTGACCTTGTTACGTCATCAAAATGAGGTCATAAGAAGAGTCAAAATTTCGTTGTAGGGTATTCCCCACTCTATAAACTTGTTATTTGGTGCCGCATTAAAAAAATTCCTGTAGGGATTTCTGGGTATGCTGCGTTGTTATTGAACTCAAGTTCTTGGTCACTAGACATCTTTTTGCTTTTTTCTCTTAAAAAACTTTCTTGAGAGTGTGCGTCTTTCTGCAAATTCCCTCCCTTTCCGACGACAATTCGACTAAACTCGGACAGTTCGCCGGCTTCCGGCGCGCCCGGAATTTCTAAATTCCAGACAAAAAGAAAAACGCTACATTCCCGCAGAAATAAGCCAGATATGGGGCAGCCGCCAACTAAGTTCCAGATGCACCTGATATCGTGCATCGGCCCCGAGGAAGTTAAAAAGCACTTAAATCACAAACATGGCGGAGCCAAAGCTGGCCAAGGTTCTGAATCACTAAAAATTAAACGAGCTCGTTGCGATTGTATGGAAACTCTTTAAGAGTGGGGATTTGTACCTGCAGAAAAGCCGCTTCTACTTGCCTCCTACAAAGTAGCGTACGAAATTGCTTGATAAAAAAGCCACGCTCATGTGCTGAACGTCTTATATAACCTCATGCCCTTGAAATGGCTAGCATCGAGTTAGGAAAAGATGCAAAGCGAAAGTTGCAGGCAGTTCCTCTTTTTGATAATACAATATCAAGAAGAATTTGCGACATAAGCTATGATGTTCTAAATCAGTTTATTACAGATACAAAAAACAGCCAACAAAAATCTCATTGCAATTGGATGAAACCGCTGATATTTCCACTTGCTGTCAGCTCTTAACAATGGTTGGATATCCAAAGGATAAAACCATCAAGGAAGAATTTCTATTTTGTAAGTCGCTTCAAACAACAGCAACCGCGAGAGATGTATTTAATTCGGTGAAAGAATTTTTCAAGGATCATAACATAGATTTAAGTTTAATTGGTTCTATTTGTACAGATGGCGCTCCCGCTATGTTGGGAAATTGTTCGGGTTTTGCAGCTCTTTTGAAAAAAGAAGTACCAACACTGAAGGTTGCACACTGCATGATTTACTGGCAGGTTCTCGCCTCAAAAAGTATGCAGGAAAGTATGAAAGATGTTTTTCTTAAAATGGTTAATTTCATTTGGAAGCATGATACAAACCACAAAATTTTCCAATCATTCTGTGACAAAATTGGCGATGAACATTACATCTTGCTGTACCGCAATGGAATGCGGTGGCTTTCTCGAGGCCGAGTAATGACACGCTTCTTCAAATTTCGAGAAACAATCAAGTTGTTTTTGCAGTACCGAAACTCTGATTTGGTGGCCTCACTTGAAAGCAATGAATTTATTCAACGTTAGGCTTATATCGCCGATGCTATGTATCACCTAAATGAACTGAACTTGTCACTTCGAAAACAATAAATGAACGTGATTACAGCTTTTGAAAAACTTAAAGCTTTCAAACTAAAATTATCCCTGTGGTCTAGCCGAATTGCAAAATGTAACCTTGCTAATTTGCCTTCTCTTGACAGAATTGCGAATAATAAACAATTATTCGCGTGATATTGTTGATCATTTAACGATGCTGGCTAATCCTTTGATGGATACTTTTCATCTGGTGAATTAAATGCAGCTCAGCAATGGATCATAAATCCATTTCTATTCGATTTGACAACAATGTCTGATATTGATAATTTGAAGGAAGGCCTCGTTGAAATGAAAAGTTGCCAAAGATTCCAACTGCTCTTTGAAAAATCAAAGTTAGACGATTTTTGTTGTATTGTAACGGAAGCTTTACCAAACCTAGCTAAGGAAGCCATCAGAATGTCATTTCTTTTTACAACAATTTATTTTTGTGAAACAGGGTTTTCGGCAATGACATATATGAAAAATAAGCACAGGAATCGTCCGCAATCAGAAGATGACTTATGGGCTACTTTGAGCAAAATTGAACCATCCTTTAAAAGATTAGTGATGATGAAGCAACAACAAAAGTCTCTCAGATCTGCGTAAAAAAACTGACAATGAATTTTATTTTAAAAAATAAAATTTGAACTGTGCTACTACTTTAACGCGTATTTTGTAAAAAATCTAAACATAACCGAGGGTAGTAAATCGAAAAAAAAGATTAATTCATTTTAAATATTACAGGAGTATAAGAAAAACCCAAATCAAAAAAGAGAGTACGGACAGCAAAAAAGGTTGGGAACCCCTGTTTTATAGCCAGCTGTTAAAAAAAAGTGCCTGGCCAAACCAATGCGTAACTGCATTCACAAATTTTCTATTTGTTTTATTCCAAAGTAATTTTTTAAATAAATAGAAACCGAAACAACTATTGAACTTGGATGGAATCTGAGCCTGGAGCATCATTGGATTTTAGAAGGAAATCCAGTTTTTAACAAAAAATATAAAAACTGCAGTCGCTATATTCACCAAGCTAATAAAATGTAGCTCTATTGAGCGCATATTTAATTTTCCACGCTCAACGCAAAACTTCAGCACAAACACTTGCAAAAAGTATATCAATCTGGCAACCCCGATTGACGATGCAACAAGAAATTCTTTTCTAAAGTATTCTCTTTTCTCTCTTCTTGAACACTTCTAAACAGCTTTATGATGTCACAATGCTGTCTGGCGCCATCATCGCCAGTGTTGCCGATTCTGCGGTTTTCTCGCGGAAATGGGCTAGTTTTGATGAGAGGTTGCAGGAAAAATTTAACAGTCGCGGGTTGCGGTTTTTTGAGCTATTTTTTGCCATTCCGTTTCGCTATTTTGGGCTAGTTTTTGAAATAACAACGAGTGTAAAAGTTCAAGGCAACTGTTTGTGATATGGAAGTTGTCACCGTCGCCGGCATATTTTCGTAAGAAAAACAGCTCGAAAATAGGCTCAACTGGCACTACATTGCATTATTTTCCAAAAACTTGGATGATTTGACACCGCCTGGTAAGTGATGACCTTTTTTTTTGGAGATCATCGTTTCGCCGAAGGAAAAATTGCAAAAACAATCACGGCAGCAGCAGCGTAGACCTGTTCTTTTGGAAATTATGCTGAATCACAGGCTGGCTTGTCTATGGCCATCGATAGGAGACCAAATGCTGTGCTGATGCCAGGCATGGACTGTTCTCCCAACGGCCCTCTATGGACTAACTTTGCAAATTTTGCAAATTTTTGGCCATTTTTTAACAGACAAGCGTTGGACTATTTTGGGCTAGTTTTTAGGTACCATTTGGGCCGGAAACTTGAAGAAAATCTGGCAACACTGATGATTGCAAAAATAGCAACAACTGCGCTTAAACGTGGTTATTCACCGTCATTTCAAAAGCAAGCAATTGCTATGCTACATGTTAAAGAAAAATGATACTTTACAGTATCATCGTAACCAGTGGTCCGGAAAACTTGTGCTCTAGTATTAGTAAGGCAGTCGCAAGTTAGTTAGAATACGTTTGTTCAGTCGTGTCGCTAGCTTGACTAATCTTAGACTTTGAGACATATTTATCAAGTATAGAAAAGTTGAACAAAGTGGCAATTTTTCTTCTAAAATCTTGCAGTAATCACAAAAATTATTCCAGTTTTTTGTACAAAACATGGTCCGAGTGTTATGTTCTTAAATCATATTTTAATCTCTTGCAAAAAATTAACTGCAAGTGCTTCACTTTGGGCTAGTTTGCACTTTCCCTAGCTGCGCTTATGTCAGAGCCAAGCAACATATGCCCATCCAGAAGATTTAGGTCATGCAAATAGACATGCTCTAACGAAAAAGTCGTAAGTGGTGGCCCTGTATTTAGTAGCTTATTCCTGAAAATACATAGGCCTATCAATCACTTTTGCGCCCTTCCACAACTTTAAATTTCTGTTTCCAATCACGATGACGACAACGCCTTTGTGTCGTCGGGAAAATCACTTTACGGTAACATCCATGGTGCGGTTGCAGACTTGTGGTAGAAATATTCTGGCAGCACTGATGTAAGTATAAAGACGTTTTATGTATTACTGCAAAGTTGTTCGAATGACAGTAGCACAAAATACAAGGTGCGGCAGAAGTAACGCCCTTTTTGTGATTTGAGTTTTCTACTTTCTGCTTGATTTCTTCTTTATTTTAAAAATACACTTTTTTGTATCTGAGTTTTCTAATTATTAATTGTTTCTTTTTTTATTTTAGAAATTGTTTATTTATTAACAGGTAATTTCATGATTCTAGGACAAATACCCCCGGACAAATACCCACCGGACAAATACCCACCGGACATATACCCACCGGACAATTACCCCCCTTGCAAAATACCCCCTGGACATATACCCACCACAAGATAAAATGTGAGGAAAAACCCTAACCCTAACCCTAACCCTAACCCTAACCCTAACCCTGACCCTAACCCTAACCCTAACCCTAACCCTAACCCTAACCCTAACCCTAACCTTAACCCTAACCCTAACCCTAATCCTAACCCTAATCCTAACCCTAACCCTAACCCTAACCCTAACCTTAACCTTAACCCTAACCCTTACCCTAACCCTAACCCTAACCCTTAAACAAAACAAAAAAAACTGGTGGGTATATGTCCAGGGGGTATTTTGCAAGGGGGGTAATTGTCCGGTGGGTATTTGTCCGGGGGTATATGTCCGGTGGGTATTTGTCCGGTGGGTATTTGTCCTGATACCAATTTCATACTTAATAAATACAAAAATGTCGCTACTTTTACCGCATTCTGTTAAACTTAAAACCTCTGGCTGGGTACCGGCATAAAACTCGGTATTTCCTAAGTCTTTGCTACACGTTTTAAAAATGTCTTTGCATATACGAGTACTCAGGCGTGCCACATGGCTGTATTACCGAGGAATTTTGAAGAGAATTCATCTGCAGATCAGTTATTATAATTTTCCTAGTTGCCATTTTCTTATTAAAAAACCTGATTTAAACTAATATGTTAGTGCTGTGATTTTTCAAGTTGCTTTAAAAGACTCATATTGGTAATAAATTTTAATATTCAAATTTTCTGTCAAAATGTTAATGAAAAATGCAATTTCTAAAATAAAAAAGAAACAATTTATAGTTAGAAAATTGATATACAAAAAAGGCGTATTTCTAAAATATAGAAGAAATCAAGCAGAAACTAGAAAACTCAAATAACAAAAAGGGCGTTACTTCTGCTGCTCCATGTATTTGACAAAATGACAACATAATTCTTTATCCAGAACAGGCAATGGGAAAATCCTATTTTGTTTGTTCCGTTTTGCTCTGCTTTTTGGTGCAAACTGGTGGCGGCAATTAACGCCATAGTTATCTAGTATAAACTGAGCTTAAACAAATTTAGAAGTATAGAGCAAACGTGTGAACGGTATCAGTTGATAGTAATGCTCACACTTTAATTAAACAAAACGATTTCGATATTTAGTATGATCAGTGTTCTGCAAAGCAATTGCAATAGTCATTAAGTTCTTGGTGAAACTAAACGAACACGTTTTCAAATGTGACTAGGCGATCACTCAGAACGAACTAACTGCAACATAGACGTTTCGCAAATTAAAAGCTGATACCTACCCTAAAACTAACACAAAACAGTGGAAACTGGTACTAGAAAAGTATAATGTCCAAACTGGAGCTGCTAAGAACTTTCTAGGACCAGTTTTCTCTGTTATGCATTAGTTTTTGTGTAGTTTATGTACCAGTACTAACTCTTAAGTGTTTAAGTTGGCAGAATGTTTTCATTGCAGTTAGGATTGTGAGCCTGTTAGTTTAAATTTCAGGTAAGTACAGTAGCTGATGATTGTTGCAGTTGCTTTACAGTAACGTGATACCGGTAATACTGAAGTTATAGCATAATAGATTTGTTTGAATAAAGTAGAGCATTATTATTAGGCAGTAGCTATTTTGCCGTCGACGGCAATTTGCTCTTGGAATCTATTTTGCCGTGATCATTCACGTGTGTTTATATAGCCAAATTTGCTACAATCGCACTAGTGACTCTGTGGTGTAGTGGATAGAGCGCTGGTCTTGAGATACCATGGTATCGGGTTTGAATCTCAGCTGGCCAGGGCTTTAAAAGAAAGGCAGTGTACACTGAAGGGGCAGGCCCAGTATGTAAATGTACGGGGCAGTGTACACTGCAAGGGAGTGTACAGGGTGGGGGATAGAGACCTGGGGGTGCAAAATTTTTTATATTGATTTTTAAAATTGACCAATCAGAGACGACCAAAACTCACATGTTTAGTACGTCATTAAGATTAACCAATCACAAACAACTCACGGCAAAATAGTCTCTGAGGGTAAATTGCCGTCGACGGCAAAATAGCCACTGCCTTATTATTAACTGATTTGATCTACATCTTTGTTCTGTAAAGTTTTTAGTTTGTTAGTATATATGGCAGAAACGTTGTTTGTTTTCACTTGTGTGAACATTCTTCTGAAATCATTGTGGTTATCCTAATAAACTAAGTTGTAGGTTTTAACTAAGTGCATGGATTTGCCACTTTAGAACTAGACAGTTAATTGACTTGAACAAAAATCAAGGAACCTAATGGTAAAAAGAACTCATTTCACAGTTGTGTTGGAAGTGCTGTAGGCTTGACTTGGTTGTTGAAATCTAATTTGTGGACAGTTATCATTTTCAAAACTTTCTAGATTGCAGACATACTGAATACTGGTACTATTTTGGTTGATTGTAAAAAACAAGAAAGTGGCTTTAAAAATGAGTGATAAAACAATAAACTTGGTTCATTCACCTGCTGTAAGGAAGCAGCCTAAAGCAACGTCCATTCAAACACAACGAATCTTGCGATGTAAGTGATTTGCTTGACTTACTGGCAATTAGAATTGCACAGATTGCTTATCATAATAATTTTGTAGACCTGGTTTGTATATACCATCAGCAGTGGTAAAAAGTGTGATATTTAGACATATGATGTGTTTTTACTTAAGGCAACACTAAAATACTGAAACGTTGATTTACAGAAATACCACAAGCATTTAGTGCATTATCCTTTTACAAAAATCAACTGACTAGCTTAATCTTTAGACCAACCTTGTTATAATGTACTAAGATTGTGCAAGTTTATCCAATTGGGTGGTTATGTTTTAGGGAATGCTGGGGTAATTTGGAACAAATTACTACTTTTCAACTTTTATCTAACCACTTTTTTGAACCTTTTCAAATTGGCAGGGACTATTTTGCCATCAACAACATTTTAGCCTTGGAAGCTATTTTGCTGTAAGACATTTGTGATTGGTCAAGTTTAAGGATGTATTAAACATGTGGTTTTTGGTTGTTTCTGATTGGTCAATTTCAATGACCAACTAAAAAAAATAGTACCCCCAGTGTACACTCCCCCATACATTTACATTCTGGGCCTTCTCCAGCATACACAGCATTTGTATAAATATCCTACCAGCAAAGAGTCAAACCTACAATCATCACATTTGGAGGCAACTGCACTAAACACTGCACCTCAGCATCACTGCCACAATTGTAGGAAATATGGCTTTTTAAACATACATGGCTGGTAACAGCAAAATAGCCTCCATGGGTAAAATGCCATTGGCAGCAAAAATAGCCACTTTTTATTTACAAAATAGCCATATTATTCATAAAAATAGTAATATTTATTTACCACATGGCCATACTGTATGTTTCAGTCATTTTTGGATCTGGAACTATGGATTCTTAAATTTAGCAGATCTGCTGTCACATTCACATTATCCATGAATGGGGTAGTATTTGAACAAGGTTAAAAAACTTGAAAATTTTGAGGGTAATTGAGGAAATTGTTGTGATAGTTGCAGACACTGGTTTGATAACATTGTTGCTTGATTGGCAAAATACTTCAAACTGAATCCCAAGTGGAATCTATAGCCTGATTTACAGCCACTTTTATTGGTTGCATTTCACTTGCGGTGAAAGCAGCATGTTATTACATTGCCTCGATATTAGCCAAGCATAGCTGCATTAGTGGTCAAGCAAAACTAGCAAAGTTGGAGTTGCAAAAAATTGTTCAAAATTATACAAGGTGGAAGTTAACGTGTTTATTCAAATTATGTAAAACATGGCTCAAGTTATATTAACTTTCCATGAATTACTCTGCTATTCCCTAGTGTTTTATTGACTTGTGTACGTTTCTGAATTTTATCATTTCTATACTTTAGTGGGTAGTTTTTCCATATTTTAGCATGAATTTTCATGATTTAGTAATTTGTATTCATCTAGTATGAATTTATGTGATTTGTTAATTTCATGTTTCAATATAAATTTCTGTAAATCTGTGTCCCTGGGTTTTAGTGTTACCTTTTTCGTGTAAGTGAAGCTTATTGCTTGCTTTACATTTGATTGCTGATATATTTAGATACATGCTAACTTTATGTCAAGGTACTTGTTTTCAAAACAAAAACAGATGCACTTTTAAAACAGTATTGTTTTCTCTTGTACCTATGCATTAGGCACTAAATTTTTCACAGCAGCAAAATGTGTGTTTTTCATAATGAATTGACTATATATAAAAGTTGGGTGTACTTAACCTTCAGCTCATAGTTAAGACATGCCTAATTATTAAAAACTTTATCGGAACACTGCTGAGCTTATTTTGTTTCTTTATTGGTCAAGCGTAAGGTCCCAAAAACGACATGGATCCTCTTTCATTGGTTAGTCCAACTTTGCCGTATACTGATGCCAAGAAGCATAGACTTTTACCAATACTGATTTACTAAGACTAAATCCAAAGTTAGACTTGCGATTGTTTTGCTTAAAAAGCTGTTTTTTATTAAAAGCAAAATTTTTCTTGGTTTTTTAGCAGAGCAACTCTAAAATTAAAACTGAAACTAAAAGCAGAAGAGCAGAGTTACAAAAATACAGAAACTCATATTTAAACATGAAATTGCTAAATCATTACATAAAATTTGGAAATTGTTACTAAACTGTAGAATCATGGAAATTCCAAAATGAAACATAAAATTATGAAAATACAATAATTTATGGAAGTTGATAAGAAAACTAATTTTGTAATTTATTGATTTCATGTTTTGGGGTGTATTTCTGTGAATTTAGTAATTTTATATTTTAAAATGACTTTTCATGTTTTCGTGATTCAGTAATTTCATATTTCAGTATAGATTTCTTCAGTTTTGTAGATTTGAATTTTCGTAGTTTAGAGTTGCTCTTAAAGCATACATGATAAATTGTTTGTTGTTGTTTTTGATTGCTAATTCGCTTCTGGTGAAAACTCAAATTTGCCAATATCTATGCCAATGTCTACGTTGCAGAAACAAGAGAATTATTTTTCTTGTCTTTTTAGGCAAAAATTCCTCCATTAAGGCAGGTTTGTTTGCAATTCACCTAATGCCATCAGTATATGTGGTGTTGGCTTCATCAAACTGCTCCAGGTTACTTGTAGGGTTTCCATAGTGTTTTACTGTTGGGTATGTAGGAATTTTGTTTCGATAAAGAAAAATGGTTTTCTTGCTTTCTGTACAATTGTTGACTAGTTGACATGCTTTAGCACTTACCTACTGATGTATATTACTTTTATTTATTGTTTTATTTGTAGCCATGAAATTGCTTAAAGAAGCATCTATTCCAGTCACCAATACTTCGTTGCATTCATTTAGTTTTAATACAGGTAAGACGAGGTTAAATGAACACAAATTAAAAAAGAGGTACCATACCAGCATTTTTAACTTTGGGTTAATTTACCTTGCTTTATCGTACTAATGCATTGTCTTACTCTTCTTTATGCTGGAAAAGAAGTGCTGTAATGATAAACCAAGATAAATTAAATTAACTAAGTGGCAAAAAATAGAAAAAGGTAGAGAAACGCAGCTTTAGAGTCTTCACAATAACACTTGCGAATTGAGCCTCTAAAGCTGCCATGTCCAACCGCTTTGACTTTCAGGGCCACAGATAAAGTCTAGCATATATTCAAGGGCCGCAGGTTGTCTAAGGACGAAATGGGTTACGATCGTGCGTTATCTCAACTAGTAAAACTTGCTTTGGACATGTCTTATAAACTTCTTCTCTTGAATCGTTTGTTTAATGTTGAAATACACAAAAACACAAAAATTGTTTATTTTGAAGATTTCTCAGTGTGACGTTTGCTTTTAAATATCAGAGCTAAGTTTGTTAATGTCGACTGGCAAGTTGGTAACTGCGCATCGTAATTCATTCATCATGTTAGTATCCCTCAGTCTATTTCGGCTTTTCGACTTTACAATTTTCAATCTAGAGAAAAATGATTCGCATGCATCCGTTGTGCCCATTGCCGCCGCAATTCGCAATGCCAGTCGTTTTAGATTCGGAAATTCACTTTCCGGAACATGGTCTCTATAAAACTGCAGTTTATCCGTAGTATAAAATAGCGATTTTCGTTCTGTATTGACTTGAAGATCAATCAACACTAGTTGCAAATACTCAGGTGCGTTTTCGGGCACAAAATCAAAAGGACAAGCAAATATACGAAATGGCTTTTCATATTTTTTCAGATATTCAAACCTTTCGCTAAATGCTCGCAATAATTTTTCAGTTTCAGCGGAGTATTTTGTAACATCTTTATCTTCGCAATTAAAGGTGTTCAGAAATGGGAAATGATATGCATTTTTTGACGCAAGCTCTCTTTCATACAACTTTAATTTGGTAATGAATGCTTGTACATCTTCATAGCAATCTGTAATTAGTTTGTCCTTTCCTTGAAGCTTTTTATTAAGCTCGTTTAACTTCGTTGTTATGTCGACCAAAAAGCACAAATCCAGGAGCTATTTCCCATCTTCTAGTTGCGGCACAGGACTACCGTTTTCAGTCATAAAGTTTCCGACTTCTTTTTTCAAATTCCAAAATCTTTCTAAACACCTTCCCCTACTTTACCAAGAAACCTTTGCATAATATAATAAATCACCATATTCGGATTCCAATTCTATCAAATATTGCTGGAACTGGCGGTGCTTCAGAGCGTTATGTTTTATCACATCAACAGTTGTCACAACAACCTTCATTACGTGGGACATATCAAGCACTTGAGCGCAAAGGTTTTCTAAATGCAGGAAACAATGGCAAATAAACATTTCATCTGTTGCACTTGAACCTTCCTTCAAACTGTCGATGTGTGACAGAATCAAAGCAACAGTTCCTGCATTTCTTACCACCATCAAAGGGGCGCCATCAGTTGCAATGCCAATAAGATTTTTCAAATCAAGTCCGTGATCTTCAGCTCATCTCACAACGGCATCCTTTACGTTACTGCCAGTAGTTCTTTCTTTCAGACCAATAACATCCAAAAAATCTTCATTTACCTTCATTTCATCATTTACTCCTCTGACAAAGATCGAGAGCTGTGATGTATCCAAAATATCTGTCGTCTCATCAAACGCCAATGTAAAATAGGTGAATGAGTTTGATGCAATTTTGAGGGTATTGGAAATTTAATTGGATATGAGATTAATTCTTCCGGTTACAGTTTGACGGAAAAGACTTATCTTTCGAAAATCTTTTACTTTAGTTGGAGCAAGTTCTTCTACAGCAGCCAGCAGGCAATCTTTTACAAATTCACCATCCGAAAATGGCTTCAGTTTTTCGCTATAATTTGGGATATTCGCAGACTTGCATTTACTATTGCCTTATCTTCAGAAGCTGCTTTTTGAAAGACATTTTGCTGGGCTCGTAGATTTGATTTAAGCAACTGCAGCTTGGTGTTCCGAGCGGAATCATTAAGTTTAGCAATCACATCATGCTTTTGCTCATGATGTCTTTTCAAATTGTACAACTTAAGCGTGTTAAATGATTGACGACATATCAAACGCACAGCTTGGTCTTTCACCTGATTAAAAAAAATACAATTTTTCCCATTCAACTTGAAACGTACAATTTTCATCTTCAATTTTCCTTTTTCTTTGTGAAGCCATAAGCAGGTTAACTTACTTTTCTTGCTAATAATTAATGTATATACTGGTAGCTTCTAACCAACTTACGTAACACTGCATCTGGCGATGCGAAAACTTGAACTAACACAAGTTTTATCCATTCTACATTACAGCTTACGATTACGTAACAAAAAATTGATGGCGTAACAATAAATATCTAAATTACAAATGAAGCGAAACAACACATATTTCGTCAAAAACTTGAAATAACGTAGATTCGCATAGCCATAATGAATCACGGCTGTAACAAGTAATAAAATGAAATACGCTATAGTACGGTTGTTCGGTTACACACGATCACTAAAGATTACAAGTAGTTTAGCATAATTAAACGGTCTCAACTGGGCCGTACAGAAACCTTAAAGGGGCCGCGGGTTAGCCACCGCGGCTCTAAAGTGACAAAGTAGATTGAACTATCAGAAACACGAGTGGATAATCCATGGTATAAAAAATTTCTGTGCTGTATTTAATTTTGTGTTTTTTGCTTTTTTCGCCTGAGTAACAATGCACACTTCGTTAAGAAATTGAATGCCAAAAGTCGAAAATTGTGAATCTAATAATGGAACTTTAATTGAAAATAAACAGTCTTACAAAAGAATTATGGAGTAGTAAACCTAATAAGACTTGTAAAAATGATTAACTTTATTTGTATCTGTCTCGGCAGGATAGTTTACTTCAACTCCTTTCTATTATAGATATAACCCCCAAACTTGCCATATAGCTTTAGAACTTCTCTCACTTTTGGCCTTTGAAACCAGTTTGTTGGTAAACACATTGCATGCATCTATAATTTGTTGTAAACGCATGAAGGTGATATTGGGCTACATCATGCCTGTACAATCTTGCAGTTGTTACTCCCAGAAGATCTGCAAAAGATGGTGATGAAACACTGAGTGAACCTTCTTTTATAGTCGACAATAAAACAACGGTGAGTTCACATTTCCAATCTTTTATCATTTGATAGAAAATGTTTCTCTTTATCATAAGTGTTTTATCTGTATCAGCCAGCACAAAAACGTTGCAACAGTTCGTCATGAAGCATCGTCAAACCTGCATTGCAATCGCCAGAACTGCTAGCCAATACATTTACGCTACATCTACAGTATACTAGAAAGTGCAATTTTGTGTGTCTGGTCTGTTTTTACTCCTCTGAAACTGCTAGAAGTACAAGCATCAAACTTGGCACGATTGATTACCACCCGTGGTGAGTGTCTTAAGGGGGGTTTGTGACATCATCATGACGTCCTAATCAAAAATTTTTTTTTAATTTGTATTACTTGACAGAGAACAACCGTTTTGCTTAAACGAAAACCAGCTTCCGACTTACCATATTACAAAAACTTTCATTTGTTTGGAGTCTAAAATGACGTCGCAATCAACGATTCATTGCACAATCTGTTTTTTGTTCTTTTTCAAAAATTACTGATCGTAGAAACGCGATTAAACGCTCTTTCAGGAAATATTAATAAGGTGCTTTTGATGAAAACAACTTTACAGCAATTAAAGCCTATTTAACTATGCTACGAGCAATTCTTTATTTAAACACTGTAAGCCCTTTAAGCATTTTTCTTCTGTTTCGCTTGCATGCTTAAAACTGGGTGGTTATGAATAGGCACAGTACCAGCATAGTAGGCATAGTACAGGCATAGTACGGATGTAGTAGGCATAGTACAGGCATAGTAGGCATAGCACAGACATAGTAGGCATAGTACAGACATAGTAGGCATAGTACAGGCATAGTAAGCATAGTACAAACATAGTAGGTATGGTACAGACATAGTAGGCATAGTACAGGCGTAAGTAGGCATAGTACTGGTACAAAGATAGTATGGGAGATGTGTGACCGAAAACCAGTCACACTAATATAAAGAAGCCTTACCTCTTTTCTTTCAAAAAAAAAGTTAATTTTTTGAGTTTAGATTTAAGCATTGAGTGGGTGCAATGAGATTTCACATTACAAGCTCTTGTTATCATCACTATGCCTGTAATATGTCTGTACTCTTGTAGCAACGTCTAGTTTGGGTAACTATCAATTGCTAACTTATAAAACTATAAATCTTCGCACCCGCTTCTAGCTGACCAAAATCAAGCAAACAAAATGGATCCAATTTTATTAATTAACTGAGAAAAACAGAAACAAGTAAACCGAATTCTTGACTGACTTTAATATGAATTGAATTGACAAACTGAACTGCATTGCATTTTCACAATCACTTAAAAACAAAGTCAAATGATTTTAAAACAATTCCAAGACATGCTTAAAGCAAAACTAGAAACTTAAAATGTGCCCTAATTAACTAAACTGCGCAAACAAAGAAATCAACCAAAAGCGCTGAAAAGATAAGGTGATACAAGACAACTTAAATCCAAAACACTTATTAACGTAAAAGCCGGGTTCGAAACCGCTACACTCTGCCTTTACGATGCCTATTTATAATTACCGCTTGAAACTTGTTCTATGATGTCATGGTGTGTCTCGTTCGATTAACACCAATCTTTCGCTACCGCAGATCATAATATGAAGATGTTTTCAAAAATTGCACGCTGTTTGCAAAATCGGTTTACTCAAAAACTGATTTGTGACCGCATTTCTCAATTGATTTTCAAACTTTTTTCAACAAATTAAAAGTTATTTCAAGGCGATTCAGGTAGTGTATAATATGTACATTAAAAATTAGTTTTTGTACTGAAAAAACTGAACTTTATGACCTGTGGTGTAACTTTCTACCCTCTCAAAAAGTGATAAGCTGTCTAAAAACAGGTGACTTAAATACAAAAACGTTATAATAAAGTACTAGCAATTACTGTTCTTTGAAAGCTTAGGATATTTGCTTTTCAGCAATATGTGACTCCAATTACTTAAGGCTAAGGATTAGTTTATAATGGCTGATCAACAATTGGTTGCCATGCATGATATTTCATTTTTAGTTAAACAATTATCCTGCTTGGCCTAACAAACCTGCAATTGTTAGACAAAGTTAGTTCTTTGGTACATTTTGACTACTTTTCCTCACAAGCATGGTTCTTTTGCATCTGTCTATGTTTTCAAAAACATTCATTAAAAACTGAAGTCTCTAAATTGTAACCGGTAGACTACGTCTGGTTTATGAGATGTAGTCTACCGGTTAGTTAGAAACACACAAAATTTTAGTGCCTGCATTTCACAAAATTGCAATTACTAGAAAAACTAAATCCCCTTGGTACATTTTGTCTATTTTTTCTCGATAGCATGGATCTTTGGCATTATCCATCAAATTATTCAAAAAGATTCATCAAAAATTGAAATCCACAAATTTTAAGCAAAACACTTGGTGATCACCCAAGAAAAAGACGATGGGGTAAAGATGGTCCTGTCTTATCATTTGCAATAAAATGGAAGTGTCGAGCTGCATATGATCTAAATGTTGAAGCAATTTCTTTTGCAATTGGGCGAGGCTGGAACAGTTGGCTGATTTGATGTTCTTAAACTTGACATTACTAACGGGAGCCCCGCTATTACTATTCTTAACTGTGAGTGCTTCATTTCGGTTTAGTTTGCTCTTTGCATGGCGGCGTTTATGACAGCGCCAAGGAACATGCACGCATTCAGAGACGTTAGTTTATATTAATTCACCTGCAGTAACAAAAAGTGGTATGTAGCGATCCTAATATTTAATGGCTAAAAACGCACTGTTAGGTCATAATGGTAAATGGCATTGCAATGCTTGCCACTATTTAGTAAAAACAGCAGCAGGCATCAAAATTATCCACTATCATTTTGATAGCGAACATAAATGGTAAAGTCCATTACTGATATTTATAATTGCAAGGATATCGGTACAAAACACTATTCTTCATTTAAAAGTAGGGAGGTCTGGATTAAGGGCAAAGTTAAATGTAATAAAATCCCAAATTTAAGAAAAGATCAAAATTAAACAATAATAGCATTAATTTGTAACACTGGATTAAGAGGGAATGTTTTTGTTGGAAAACAGCTTAATGGGCGTCTATTGAAATAGTTGACATGACTTAGAGAAAAGCATGGCTCCTTTTCATGCTATGGCCAAATTAAAGCAAACAGCGCCGGCAAAAATCTTAAGGTCACAAATGTTAATACGAAAGCAGGCCACCAAAAATCGTCAAATATGCTTGCCACTAAATAGCTCATTTCAATTTTATATCTTTTTAAAACGACCACCATTTGGGTGACGCCATCAATTTTGACGATGTTTCACCCCCTCTCTTTACACTTAAAAATTACGAATGGTAGTTTGTGACATCATTCTTTCTTTTTGAATACTTCCAGTCTTGATCAATAGACCAACATAATTACCATTCATGTACAGGAATTATGGCTTATACAGTGGAATTCGGTTAATAAATCCACGGTTAATAAATCCAGCCGCTTATTACATCCAATTTGCTTGGAACGGAATCGTCCCAATCCTTTCCCGTTATAAAAGCTTCGGTTAATAAATCCAAGCGCCGCTTAATACATCCAGTTTACGTGCTTTATGCAGTCAAATTTTTCTTCATTATGTACTAATAAGTACAATATTGCAAAGTGACGAAACAATATTGGATTATAAGTTTCGTATGGACAAGTACGTACATGTCCTTGTGTACTGGTAGGCCTAATCAAGCAGACTAATTGAACACCAGTCGTAGGAGTTGTGCAGTTATTGTTGCAACTGAAGCGGTTTTATGAGATTTAACTTAAAGAAAAGTTTTCTGGATCCATTGCAGAATGAATAGATCAAGAAGACATGATAAAACAGCAGCAGAAAAGCTAGAGTTGCTCAATCGCTACATTTTTTGTCGAATAAATACTGAAAAAATACTACATTTTGTGCATTTTAGAAAACGCCGTTTATTAAAGCCGCCGCGTATTAAATCCAAAACCGGCTGTCCCGAGGTGGATTTATTAACCGAATTCCACTGTATTTGCTAAAACATTTCGTTGTTGCTCTCACAAATGTTTGTACGGTGAAGCTGGCACAGCTGCATTAATTGATACGATTTAAATCGGCATGGGTGATGGTATGCGCTACCGGGGTAAAATCGCACCCTACTTAGGAGAAACATTTTTTCTATTTTGCTTGATAATAGCTTTATAGAGCTACTGGGATCAAACCTGAAAATCTGGGAAAAGCAAGAACTCATTTAACTTTTATGAGCATACCTAAGCAAGGAAAAACGAAAATATGAATCATAATGTGTAGCCAGCAGGGACTTAAGAAGGTTTGAAGGGAAATCAAAATTAACAACATTCGTCACTGTGTTAAATTGCACCACATGGAATGCATTATTGTTATTTTACTATATAATAGCTTTATAGAGCTGCCGGGATCAAACCAAACATTTGAGGAAAACCAAGGATTCTTTTTACTCCCTAGGGCTCGACAAGCAGGGAGAAAAGAACATGCTACATAATGCGGGGCCAGCGAAGACTTTAGAAAGTTTGAAGAGAAAATCAAAAGAAAACAGCGTCACTGTGTGAAATCGCACCATATAAATGACAGTTTTGCTATTTTGATTGCAAATAGTTTAATATCAGAAATGTGTTCCCTACTCCTAAACTACGGGAAACGCAAGGCTCCCTTGGGTTTGTGTCAGCAATGAACAGAGCACATAGACCTAAGACCGGGGTGGGTAAACTGCGGCCCGTTAGAGCATTTTGTGTGGCCTGCCAACATTTGTAGAAACTTCCACATATCTATTTTAATATGACATTGCACGAAGCCACGGTAAGATTCTAAGCTTTTGCATTACATACAGCTATTGCAAGATTTTAAGCACTGGCCGTCGGCCAACTCTTGAATGGTCAATGCGGCCATCTGGCTGAAAAGTTTGCCCACCCCTGACCTAAGGCATAGCCACGATCTTGAAATGAGATATTCTTTTAGGAAATGGAGCACAAAAAGTTGTGAAAATCTTATGTGCAGAAAGCACATAAACTTTTGGTAACTGTTCACACAAGAGCCTGATAGGTGAAGCCGGCTTGGCCGGCTGAACCGTCACTCTCAATCCTGACGTTACTGACGGGGTACTTCGGGTGACGCCGTTGTATGTACTATAAAGCAAGGATTTTTTCTTATGTTGATATGCTGCCTGTTAAGGTATTTATGTCTATACTCTACAGCAGTGGTTCTTAACCTTTTTTCTGTTGCTACCCCCAAAATGTTTTGATGGATATCAATTACCCCTTTTTAGAAAAACATCACCTAATATAGCTTGCAATCTAAAATAAACCCACAGAAAAACAAAGTCATTATTTATTGTACATTCAAAGGTTCGTTTCAAATGCAGTTAATGGGAAGGTTGATACTGCTTTTTAGCTACTAAGCGTGCAAATCTAGGCTGAGTGCAGGAGAGACAACATGGCATATCATCATCAATCTGAAGCATGTTTCGATATTTTGTCTTTATAGACACCATTGCGGAAAATCCCACTTCACAGTAATAAGTTGAAAGAAATTGAATCAAAGAGTTCAGAGCTCTTTTCGAAAGGATGGGATATTCATTTTGAAGGCCAGCCCAAAAATTTCCTATATTCACCCCAGCAAAGTCAGTCTTAAGACTTGAATCTTCACGCAGTCGAAGAAACTCTATTCTTGCCGCCATATCATCATCACAGATAGAGCTTTCTTCAACAAAAAATGGCTTGCTAATCCACAAAAAATTATGTCGTTCTTCAATTCCAGGAAAATACCGATCAATTGCGATATTTATTGCATTCAGGTGGCAAGATATATCTTGAGTGAAATTGCATTTCATATTTGGGTCAGATTGCAATAGCATTGTTAAATTAGGAAACATACTTGTTTCACCTTTTTTTGTCAATCTTCCAAACAGTTCCACTTTGCGTTTGAAAGCTGCCACTTTGTCTTGTGTCGTATGCAACCATTGACGACCTCCTTGCAGAGTTAAATTAAGGGAATTCACTTCGGAGAAAAAATCACCCAAGTAAGCCACCTTCAGCAAAAAGTCATTACTTTTCATTTGGTTGTGCATATTTACTCCTTTTGCAGATCGTTCGTTTTCAAGAAAAATAGCAGCTTCTTCTCGCAGCTGGAGCAAACGGTTCAGCACTTTACCGCGAGATAACCACCTTACCACCGTATGCAGCAAAAGAACTTTAAAATCAGACCCAACTTCTTCACAAAACGCTGCAAATAGCCTTGATGTTGTTGCATTTGCAGAAATATGTTTGACAATTTTCACTACATCTTGTAACACTTCTTGAAGTCCAGAAGGGAGAGTTTTCATGGCTAAAGCAAAGCGATGAATCACACAATGAGTAAATGATACATGAGGAGCAACACTAGTTACTAATCCTTTGAAACCAGACCTGCAACCAATCATAGAAGGAGCACCATCTGTACAGATACCAACAAGTTGTTTCCAATCAAGTGCGTGCTTTTCAAAAAAATCTTTTACAATTTTGAACACATCTTCTCCTCTACATGTCGTTAAAAGTGGTTCAGAAAATAAATATTGTACTTTTACGTTGTTTTCAAAGATGTAGCGAGCGTAGACCAGCAACTGGGCACAGGACGAAATATGAGTGGACTTGTCCAATTGCAAGGAAAATAGTGGGCTGGACTTTACCTCTTCCACCACTTGTAACAAAATGTCTTGACTCATTTCAGAAATGCGTTTTTTGACAGTGTCGTTGGAGAGCGAGATTTCTTTTAACTTATTGGCTTTTTCCCCTCCCAGTGCTAGAGTAGTTGCTTCAGTGAGGCAGGGCTTTATGAGTTCCTCGCCAATTGTGTGAGGCTTTTTTGCCTGAGCAATGCGGAAGGCGATGCGATATGACGCCTCCAATACTGCTTTGTTTTGTTTCGCCCACATTCCCTCAGAATCGAGGCGACAATTTTTCAAAAGCTCAGATTTTCGCCTAAAGTAGTCAACTGATTTTCCTACTAATTCACTATGGCGAGACTCCAAATGCTGCTTCAATTTGCTTGGTTTCATACTTTCCTGAGTTAGACCTTTAGAACAAATCACACACTGTGGCTTTTCAATAGAATTTTCAATAACACTCGTAAAACCAAAGTTCAGAAAAGCTTCTTTGTAACTTCGTTTCTTTGGAGGCATTTTAATAATTTTGGGGGGCTAAATTAGCCTTACTACTACAAAAGAAACAAATGCTACCTCACGCCTATGATGCCTATCACTAACTGGACTATACTGTCAATTGTCTACGAAACAGATATTTGCGAGAGACTCTAGTTCTAGTTTTATGACATCACAAATAGCATGGTTATGAGTGAAACATATTGAGACTTTTAGAGTAGAAGCGCATGACAACGTTTGCCATCGAAGTTACTTTTTTATTTTGAAAATTTATGTTACCCCTTTTAAAATGCCTAATTACCCCTTTGGGGGTAATTACCCACAGGTTAAGAACCACTGCTCTACAGCATTGTAATAAAATCCCAAGTTAAGGAAGAAATCAACATAAAACCACAACTATAACAATTTTGAAACCGAATTTGGAGAGAACAATAGCCGCTTTTGTCGCTCTGCGGCAAGCAAGACCAACAGCGCAGCCAAATTAGGAACTTAATACCACGAATACAAATAAGAAAGGGGAAGCACCACATCGCAAAATAGGCTTGTCATTAAATAGTTTATTTCTGTAATTGTGAAAGCAACCACCATTTCGCCGCTACAAACAGTTTTTGTTGTGCTTTAATCCTTTTTCCCTCACAAGTATTACCGATAATTTGTGGCAAGATTCTTTGTGACTTGTGAGCATTACCAGTCATGATTAAGAGAATATGGTGATCACAATTTCGTGTATAAGAATTGTGAAAGGGCATAAAATTTATTTCACTTTTCGCTATTGCTCACACAAGAGCCCGATGGGTGAAGACGGCGCAGCCAGTTGAACCGAAATACTAAACCCCGACATTACTGATGGAGGGCCCCTACCGGGCGACGCTGGCAAACCCGGCTAGTCACATACATTGCAGCCAAACAGAGAAAGGCATTTGCAATTGCAGTCTCAATAGTCGAAACAGTGCTATCAACGTGTGTTGTGCTTGAGCCTGTAATTAATAACTCCAACTAAAATGTTATAAATTTCGACTAATAATGAAATTTAAGCTATAGCAGTAAATTTGTCACAATGACAAAACTATTGTATGTACTGATGTGTAAGCTGCTGCATTTAGTGTTTTTTGTGGCTTATCATGAAGGGCAGCTTGCATTGTTTCATCCATGTCTCAAAGAAGGTCTAGTGAGATGTGAGAGTTAATGTGTCAGTAAGATATTCTTAAGGCCAATACATGTTAATGCAACATCTTTACAAGCGAATTACATTAACTTTTTTAAAGCCATCACTGCAGCTGACGATTGTTGAAGCCGATTTTGTCGGACCTAAGTTTATGAACTTTTGAGTTGTAACGCAGAAATTTCACTTGTTATAGGCTTTCCTTGATTTAGTCGAATTAAACATAGCAATGCAGCGAAAAAACTCTAGAGAAACTGATACGTGATATGTATAGCTAGGCTTGTTGTTAAGCCTGATTACTACTAAATTCTAGTGCGATGATGATACTTACTTTAAGTTTGGTTTGAGCTACCATTACGACTAGAAATCCTTATTTGCAGTCTGCTGACCGTTCGCTAATGAGGGATGCGACAGATGTTGACATCACTTATAATCTTACTCAGCTTAACACTCCCACAAGATATGCTGGTGATTTTGATAATCTTACGTATTCTGCGATTGAAGATCCTGGTGTAGCTGGTGAGTGTTTGAATAGCAATATTAGGCTGCCAGACTTCATTTTAACCGTCAGCTTTTTATAGGAGTTGCAGAAAAAAATTGCAAAAGCCTCAAAGACAAGTCAGAAATTTTATAAGTACAAGAGCGAAACTTTAATATTAAACTCACCTTTGCTGGTAATTTACAAGGCTACATTTTTTTGATTTGGTTGAATGTCTTTATAAAAAGGAAACCTGCTCAGTGCTCACGCAGCATGTTAGAAAAAGAACTTGTGGGCACCTACCAATGGAAGTTCGCTTTCAAATTGCATTTTGTTCTGATTCGAAATGGACTGCTGCTTTTTCTTTGCTCGATCTTGATTTTGATAGGCATTAAAAAAACTTAGTAGCAGTTCCATGCTTTTTAATCCGAAAGAAGTGGAGGAGTAAAGCTATAGTGTAGTTACTGAGTACTGTACTTTTGCATATACCGTTTTGGGAACAGTTTGTAACACCTTGATTTTTTTTTATTGTGTAGTTGCAAGTGGTTTATTCAGTGATTTCAAAGACAAGTTACTAGACCACTCATCATCTACCGAAATTTTCCACTTGATGGAGTCGTATGAGGAAGTCTGCTCTGATTATGTCACTCTTCTATCAAAAATGTTGTCGCGTGCTGCTTCAGAAGAGATGTGAGCATTGGTTTCATTTTTGCATTTTTAATTGTTTGTATCCTCCAATGATGTAGTAGTGAGGTGGTATGAGCGTCCAGCTCGGTAATGTAGTGGTTAGAGTGTCTGCTTCGCTGTTGGTAGACTTGGTTTCAATTCCTTTGTCGAGTCAAACCAGAAGAAATAAAAGTCGGCAAGTTCGCTTGCTGCATCTCTGGGTATGGCATTTAATTGGATTCCTCATCCTTATGTGGATGTGCCTCGTCGAGGATTGCGATTGACCACCGCAACTGAAGCGGTCTACTTCAGATATGTCTGAAGTCTGAAGAGAGACCAGTGGCAGTCTCAGAATGCCCAGGCTACTGAGACTGCAGAAAAAGTTTATCGTGATTATCCAGCACCTTGATGGACAGTTGAGTAAAATTTTATTCTCTAGTCGGAGTCGGCAGCTAGCTCAGTGCGAGAAAACACTGGCTCGTAATGGTGAGTTTAATGCGCGCATGGGTTTTGCGTTGTGGTGCTCTTGGGAAGGCGCTTTACCGTAGTATTCCCTGTTTGGCGGCAGGCCTGAAATTGCCCTTTGTCAGCGGTGCCAGCAGCTCCAAAGCGGGTTGAGGTAACGATACTTTACGCAAAACTGCAAAAGGTTTTCTGTGACCGGAAGATATATATATTTTAATAAGATATTTTTTGATTATGCAAAGTTGATCTTGTTTTTAGACCATCTTCAGATTTACTACATACAAAATGTCTTTTTTCTTCGAGCACTGCAATTATGCCGAAAAATTAATGTGATGAGCTTTTTTCAAGGGCACATGACTGCAGGAACTATGCAGGCATTGAACTCGCAACTTTTCGACTATGGCTGGGGAGCTGGCTTAATATAGACCAGGCTCCAGCTCCGGAGCTAACAATTTTCAAATTTATGGCTCCTGCTCAAGCTCTGGCTCCAGTCAAATTTTCAAGGTTTTACTAATGTAGTCAAATGCAATGTATTTTTAGCCATGGATTTTACCGATAGTGTAATTATATGGTACAGGAATATCCAAAAGTAGTCATAAAATAGCAATGGTTTTTAGATAAACACTCAGATCAGTGAACATAAAATTGAAATGCATCTGAAAAATCAGTGGAATTACAGTACTACAGCTACATCTTTTCTATAATTGGATAGGAGCTGGAGCTGCCAAAAATTTTGATGGCTCCAGCTCCAGCTCCGGCTCCCCAGCCCTGCTTTCGACGACAAACTAGCGCTAAGCTACATGTTCCTTTTTAACTCCAAACATGGATGCACGATAGAAATTGATTTTAGCCTGAACTAGCATATGTAGTGTATAAGGTTCATAGTCTAATGCCGCCACTACTTTTATCAAAAAAAAAATAGATTTTTAGTGTTGAAAGTGGTGTAAGTTATTCCTTAACGTTTTCGCAGTAAAAAATCTGTTCATGATATGAAACGACTTTTGATCGAGGAGAAACACACTTGGAAACTTATTGAAGCTCTTTACAAGTAAGAAAAATCCTGGAGCAGTAGTTTTTTTGTTATCTGACACTTATATCTGTCGAGAGCTTAATTATCTTATCGAACACAAGGCGAGAACTGAACAAAGCTTTGACGACTGCAAAGTGACTACGGCCTCAAATCAGCAGTTACAGGTATTTGCCGCGATTGAGCAAGCCCAGGTTTGAACCGGTAGCTTGAAAGCAAACTGATTCCTTTCGGCCATATCGTACTAGTCTAATGCAACTCTCAGTTTTGAACTCGCAAACATACGACTACAAGTGTTACGCTCCATTCAAGTTGTCGTCATTTGTTCAAGTACCAATGATGCGTAGTTGCTAGAGACGAACAAATGTAAAGCTTTTGCCAAAACCGCGCTAAAGCTACTCCTGTGACCGAAGCGCAGCAAACAAGCTAAAAATTGTTTACCTACAATCAAATTACGGTTGCACATTAAGGCTAATGTCTGAAGTTTTTCAGAGATCGCTTAAATGAAAATGTCGAGCGTATGAACGTCGATCAAGAAGTGAGTGTAAAGGCTGTGAAAGGGTTTCGTATATTAAATATGGCTCATTTCTTGGTTTCAGTAAGAACAACGGCTGGATTTATATACCAAATTTTTTGCATGCAGTACCATATTATTTTTCATTGAAAGTTGAATGCAGAAAAAGTCAAATAAACTTCTTTTTTTTATGTGTTTTGCAGGCACAGATGTGTTCATTCTGTGTATGTCTACCGCTAAACACTCGCTTTCCAACCCAGCTTTTTGCTGGAGCAATGTAGCATTTTGAATTGAAAGTTGCAGTGAAGGAAAGCTACAAAAAACGTCAGGGTTTTGGTTGAATTTTGGCACTATTTCACTTGCGATTATATTTCCTTTTCGAGTATTTTTTTGTAAAATGCATTTTTGATTTTGTGTTTGTTTTTTATAGAGAATTTTAGACGTTTCTGTGTGAGACAAAGATAACCATAAGTTTGGTTTGCGTTATGTTTTTCCTCCGATCACTGGAGTGCCATTTTTAGTTCTTCTAGAACGGTGGCAAGCTATCTCTGCAGGTTGCTGGCCAAACGTTTTAAAAAGCGGGCCGAATGAGTGCGAAGCCGTAATTCGTTATGACAATGTCGCCGCACCAATCGAGAGTGTTACGCATACATAGTTGAAACAAAATGACAATTAAAATGTATTCGTGTCTAAATTGAACATTGCAATTGGTTAGCTTCCTTCAATAGTTCATCAAAGCTAGAGGTATTCGCGTAGATGCGGCTTGTAACCATTCTCACGACATATCTGAGATGAGGTTCAAATAATTGGGCTCTGTTAGTCCGTTACAAGCCTTGTTCATTTTGATTTCACAGAATGCCTGCTCACATTGTACGTTGAATTATATAACTCAAGCAAACTCAGCGCCATCTTCCGCAATTTTTGAAATTTCCCTTTACGTAGTCAAACACGAAGTTTATTTGTTTGAAATGAAGTCACATTAAAAACAAATTTGCTGCAAAAACAATTTTGAAAAACTCTTTTTGAGTCTTCTGTCAAGGTGCATAAAAACAAGTTGCTTTATTATTGGAATGGTGGCAAGTCAAATTCGTCTAAGTGACGATACTATTGGCTCGGCTACGGGAAGGCTGTAAATCGTGGTCTAAGCTGCTGGTGTAGAATCAACGGAACGATCGAAAACTGAAAATGCAGAATCAACGTGTACAACTGTTCGGTGGGACGCATGAGCTGGTGAAACGGGTCGCGCCTTGCTTGCGGGTAGTAGTTATCCCACCCCTTTTCCAGAAAAAATGTGTTCTGCGTTTCAGAGTCGCCAGTATTGCCAGCACAGTGCATCTTACAAGCAAACTTCCTCATTGCCGCGTAAAACGGTGCTTCTACCTATTCAACCATGTTGCCGATTTGCTGAGTGGATAAAAATAACGTTTTTATTCGCAGAAATTGTACATGAGCGAGAAAAATGTGGTTGAAAATCACTTCAAAGAAAATTCGGATATTCGGCAAGCTCAAGTAGGCAGTAGTTTTATAATTTGCTTATATTGGCAACAGTAAAATGAGAATTCTTCATGCAGCGCTTGTTTTCACCCGACTTAAGGACACTTCAGATCTAATCTAGTCTGTTCTGCCACGGACGCTTTATATTTTTTTGCCCAATTTCTTTACCCCACTGAGGGATGATGCTCCGTGGTCTTGCACGATTTCGCTTTGCCGCTATCTTCAGGAAGGAGTATGGTGATAAGAGCAATTGCTCAGAGGAATAAGATACTTGTATTGCGATCGAAAAGTGACGGGTTTAATGCTCTCAAAGGTTGTGCGTTATTGTGCTCTGTGAAGCTCACCTGCTCCCTCGCCAAGTATCAGTGCTTGTGGCAGAAAAGACGCGAGCCCGCAGTACTAGTAATCTTTGTGGCGGGGTCTAAACAGAACTAATGCTCGTCTCTAAAATAGAGTTTTTTCGTGGAAGGGAAGTAAAGATGTGTAACTTGTATCACTCTGATGGAAAGATAAGTTGTGCAAGGTGTAAACCTGATTTATGTCTGATAGATCGTAATCGATTGGTTGGAGCAGAGTGCATCCGAAGAACTACTGTCAGTCGCTGAAAAGCTTCAGCATTACAGCGGTAGAGCAACCTGGTCAGTTGATTTTGACTTGCCACGTTTTGCCAGGAGTATAAAAATTTCATGTTTATGACTTTCAGGGAAAACAGTCTGTATCATTTGAAGAAGACGTCAAAAACGGAAACGAGGACAAAGTTCATCACTGAAATGGTGAAGCTGATTGTTTGTTGCATTTTTTATCCTCCATGCTCGTAGGACGACACAAGCGGCACTAAGTGATTGTCCAAAACTATCCTGATCGTTTCGAAGTTTGGGCGTTTCGCCTGAAATACTTGGTGATACTTTCAATCACTTCACTGCTCGTTAGAATCCATCGAGCGGTGGAATTCGTTGTTGGGGTCTTTCTCAAGGAAACAGCAGCGCAGTCATCTTTAGGTCCAAGCACATGACTATGCGATCGTTGCCCCCCATAAAACGGTGTTTTAACTCACTCGACCGCGTTGCCGGCCAACAACTGTAAGGCGAACGCTCTAGCCACATCACCGTGCCGGTGTACGTTACTATGTAGTTAGGTCTGCACCAATCAACAGCCGCCTCAACATGGCTGTGTGGTCCCCGATCCCGTTTGGGTTGGGTCGAAATGGCTGTTGGACTTCCCGAGGGTCCCAGTTACCCCGGGCTCTCCCCTTCATTTTTTCGCTATTCTGCCCCATGAACGACCGCAGAAGGGTAGCACACAGCTTCCTTAAAATCCGTCGCCTGTTTTCTCTCTTCTCCTGCCTTTCTCTTGCCCGTCTTCGTCTCCTTCTTCTTCTTCTCTTGATGAGCGGTAATGTTCATCCCAACCCTGGCCCCATCTTTCCCTGCTCTGTGTGCGCTGGAAATGTGACCTGGCGGGGCAGTTCAGTGCAATGCTGCACCTACTCCAAATGGGTCCATCTAATGTGCTCACAACTTTCCTTCTCGAAATTCAGAACTCTTGACAGCTCTCACTCTTGGAGCTGCCCCCCCTGCTGTGCCCCCACTCGTAACACTGTGACTCTCTCCTCAGACTCCTCCGACACGTATACCTATACTATACAATCTAGCCTTCCGTCTGCTGATGCTGCACTCCCGCCCCACCCTCGTCTTCAAACTTCTTATCCCCCATCTGCCCATTCTGTATCTTCTCCCCCTGCCCCCTCACCACCGTCCCTTGCTCCTGGCTGTCCTTTTACACCTCCTGCCTTCTCTTCCCCGGATTCTCTCAGGGTTCACCGGTGGGATGCTGGAGGTCTTCGGGCCAGGAGCACTGAACTGCTTCACTTTCTTTCGTCCCATCCTGTTGACCTTATCTGTATCCAAGGATCCAATCTTAACTCAACTTCCTCTTTTCGAATTCCTGGATTCTCTGCTCTGCATTCTGATCGCACCCACTCCTGGTCTGGCATTCTCTCTCCTGATGCCACGCACGCTGGCGGCGGTGTTGTCATTTTCGTCGGGCAGGGCCTATCTTTCTTTGAATTTTGTGCCTCCTCTCTTCCTTCGCTCGATCCCTGCTGTGATTGTGTAGGGGTAAACATTTCAACAACTCTCCTCGCTCTCCTTTCTTAATGTGTACGCCCCCCTGTTCACTCCTCCCCGACGGATGGCAGACTCCTTTTCTTCCTCCATTCTTCCCTTCGGAGATCTTTTCATTCTGCGGGACTTCAATTGCCATCACCTCCTCTGGGACTCAAGAGGAAAATCCGACTCCTACGGGGAGGAAGTATTCGACTGGGTCATCTCCTCTGACCTCCTCCCCCTCAATGACCCCGACACACCCACCTTTCTACATCGCTCCACTGGCAGTCGCTCCTCTCCTTACATCTCCTTTGCTCCGTCCTCACTTGCCTTTTCTTGCTCCTGGGAGGTGCTACAGGATCTGGGTTCTGACCACCTACCAATTCATCTATCTGTCCCTCTCTCCCCAGTTTTTCGCCCCAACGAGCGTCCTCTTTCCTTCAATTTTCAGAAAGCTCGCTGGGATGACTTTGACTCTTACTGTGCTTCTGCAGAGGAATACTCGTCTCTTTCCTCTGCTGCTGCTTTCTTTACCTCTCTGGCACTGAATGCGGCCAAATCTTCTATTCCTTTTGGCCGCATCAAACGCCATCCTAAAGCCTGGTGGTCTGCTGAGATGGAAGAAGCGGACAGTGGAAGACACAAAGCTTTCACTGCCGCGCACAGAAGTGATGAAGATCGCCAGGCTTACATCTCCTTTTCTCGACGCATCTCGTCAGTCATCGCCAAGGCCAAGGCTGAGGCATGGCAGACGACTTGCTCTTCTCTTTCACCTAAATCAAATCCGAAAACTGTATACTCTCTTCTTCGCTCTATCGCTGGCTCTCCTTCCTCGTCTTCCTCCTCTCCTAATTTCCCAAACTGCTTTTCTCCCAGGGAATCGGCATCAGTCTACGCCGCTTACCTGAGATCCCACTTTTCCGTTTCTCAGCCAAAGGCCCTGCGTAGCAGAGCCAGAGGCTACCTTTCTGAGATACGCCGTGCCACGTGGCCGGAAGAATCTCATTCGTCCTTCTGCTCTCCTTTCTCCTCCACTGAACTTCTTGCGGCTGCCTCCAACCTTTCCTCCTCCACTGCCACTGGTCCAGACAAAGTTGCCTATCCCATGCTAAAGCATCTTCCTCGCTCTGGCATGGATTTTCTTCTTCACGTCTTCAATCTTTCCTGGTCTTCGCATTCCTTTCCTTCCATCTGGAAGACATCTTCTATTATTCCCATCCACAAGATGGGAAAGCCTCTCGACTCTCCTGCTTTCCTCCGGCCTATCTATCTCACCTCCTGCGTCTCAAAGCTGTTTGAACGCATCATTCTATCTCGTCTACTCTTCTTTCTGGAATCTAATTCCATTCTCTCTCCCCGCCAGGCCGGTTTCCACCCTGGACGGTCCACACTTGATCAAATTCTGTTTCTTTCTCAGTCCATTTCGGATGGGTTTAACAAACCCAGCCCGGTCTCTCGGACAATCCTCTCTACTATCGATTTCTCTAAAGCTTTTGACTCTGTCTGGCATCCTGCCCTTTTCCACAAACTGATTTCGGCTGGCCTCCCTCCTTGCTTTGCTTGTTGGGCTCAATCTTTCCTTTCTGATAGGCGCGCTCGCGTGGTTTATCAAAATCACAAAAATCGTTCCTTTCGAGTCCGTCGAGGTGTTCCGCAAGGATCCGTTCTTGGCCCTGTACTTTTCTCTCTTCATCAATGATCTTCCGGCCTCTCTGCCTTCTTCCGTCAGCTGCTCTCTTTACGCTGACGATCTGGCCATTTGGTCCTTCTCCCCCTCGGCTCCCACTTCGGTGGAGGTCACACAAGAAACTCTGTTTCGATTGGAGCACTGGTCTGAGTACTGGTGTCTTCCTCTCAATCCGAGCAAATGTGAGGCCTGCTTCTTCTCAGTGAATCCCCCCAAGCTAACCTCCGACCCAACCTCCTCCTACTCGGCTCCCGCCTCCGTTTCAATCCAACTCCAACCTTTCTTCGGATCACCTTTGACCGCACTCTTTCATTTTCTAAACATATGTCTTCGCTGAAGGCCAAGTTTTTCCCACGCCTCAAGGCCTTACGCTGTATCTCTGCTTCCTCATGGGGTCCCTCTAAGGAATCCCTCTCTTCTGTATAAATCTTTTCTTCAGCCCTTTCTCACTTACGCTTCATCCGGATGGTTTCCTTTCCTAAGCGCTACCAATCTTACCAAATTGGAACGCCTCCACCAAGCGGCTAGTCGCGCGATCACCGGCTGTCTTTTATCCTCCCCTATCCCACTTCTTCTCTCCGAGACTTCTTTACCTCCCCTACGAGTCACCCTGACTCCTTTCTCTCTTTTGTCTTATGAGCCAACCCTTCGTCTCCCAACCTCCTTTATTATTTCAGATTTGGCCAGACTTTGAGTGAAACCAAGACTCTGCAGATCGTCCTGGAGAGCTTTTGCGTCCACTCACCCGCTCATGCTTCCTTCTACTTGTTCTAGGAAGACTCTTCTTGCTTGCCCTCCCTTTCCTTGGAAGTACTCCTTGGAATCCGCCCTTGTTTACCGTGGAGTCCACTCTTACCTTTCTGTGCTCTCGCTCTGATCCCCCTCTTTCTCTCGCCGGCATGCAGCTCTCGCCCACCTTGACTCTCTCCCCCCTCATGATCTGGTACTCTGGGCTGACGGCTCTGTTCCTTTTTATTTTGGCGGAAGCGGCTCCGGCATGCTTGCCAACTGCTCTCTCTGTGGTGCTGAGGCCACTCTTTCCTTTTCAGCAGGCCCGGTTTGTTCCGGTTTTTCCGTTATGGCCTGCGCCATTCTGCATGCTCTTTGCTGGTCTCGGCAGCACCAACTGGTCTGCCATTTTCTTCTCTTTCTATCTGACTCTCGTTCTGTCCTCATCACCCTGTCCTCTCCTCCATCTTTCCTCTTATCTGAAACTCTGTTGCAGATCTGGCAGGAACTGCCTTCTCTCTCCTCCTGTTTTATCAGGCTACAATGGGTCCCCGGACACTCGTTTTTCCCTGGGAACGACGCGGCTGATGAGCTGGCTAGACGGGGAGCGCTACTTGCGCTCTCTGCAACCCCTTGTAGTCTTTGTACTCTTCCTCTTTCTCAGATTGGGGGCGTACTGTCTCATCAAAATTCTTTGACACACAGGTTCCCTCGATTTCCACCGAGGAACTTGTGCTCCCTCGTCATGCTCGCTGTGTCCTCTCTCGTCTACGCTGCAACGGACACAGCCTTCTTTTAGGTTCTTGTCTCTTTAGGATCGGCAGAATCGAGAATCCTTCCTGCAGTGCCTGTGGACACTCGTCCCAGGACAGCTCTCATCTCATTCTGCACTGTCCAGCTACGAACTCTTTGCGCCGCTCACTCTTTGGCGACTCTCTGTCTCTCTACGACCTCTGGTCCAGGCCCTGGAGTGTTGCCTGGCTTCTAGGGCTCCATGGTCTTCCGCCATGCCCCCATCCCTCGGAAGGAGTCGGGTAATCAACAACATGCACTTCGGTATAAGAAGACTGCCAGGTTGAACTTTTCCCTTAGTGGCAAGTTTTCGAATCAAGACGATACATTTCGTCATAGCATCTCGAATGTCCAGTTGATCACAAAGTCTATTTGTGAAATTATTGTCTTAGCCACCAAAGCACTATAGTTGTTTCGGCTATTTAATTCAAAACAATGTAAATTCAATATAAAACCAAATCCAACAATAAAATAGAACCGCTAGTATAGATGGCTACCCTGTTGTCAGTATAAAAAATATTAAAGCCAGATGTCGGGAAAAAGTTCACGAGTTGCTAGGATAGAAACCTGAACTGATTAGAAATAATTTGTAGGATCCAGATGCTCCTACCAGGACCAATCGCTCCCTCGCAGATCTTGATCGAGACGACGAAACAAGGTTTTTGAAGTGCATTTTCTCCTGTATTCGTGCCGGCAGAATAGACGACGTAAGGACACCATCATTTTTTAAAAATCTCGAGTGATTTAATTGCTTAAAAATTATTCTCGTTTCATGGGAAAGCTTTGCTGTTATGTATAAGAAAACTTAGGTGAAGACTTCATCTACCGACCTGCTCTTTGGGTAGTGGAGATTTTTGGAGTTTTTGGGATCTGTCGTCTTCCTTCACGCAAGAACAAGTTTATATAGATACTAGTTCAGGTGTTAGTTGCAAGTCTTTTTTTGTCTACAACTAGATGTCGTCAAAGGGTTAACAATTTTGCTTTCGCTAATTAGGTGGTAGTGCAAAGTAGTAAGTTTTTGATTTGTATTAAATTTCTGTGCCGTCTGCAACAGAAAAAGAGTTTTTTGATGACGCAGTTTAAGAATGCACAAAGTCTGTTACTTCAACAATGAAAATGGTACTTCTCGTCCAGCTTGTCGTAAGAGGCGACTCTTGGGCGTCCACCAACGGCAGTCCGTCTTGGTGGGGCTATCAGTATGCAATTTGTATTCTTAACGACGGTCTTTTCCCAAGTTGAACTGCGAGTCTGAGGTACCATTTCATGCCATGCCTCGATCGAAGAAAAAGGAGGCACTCACGCACATGCACGCACGCAGCACTCTAGTTAATAATGCTGTTTTGAAACAGGCGGAAGATCTGTGTGCATCTCATGGACAGCCATGGAGAGTCGCTACTTTAGAGGGGTGGAGGCTATTTCATGATCCCAATATGGTCACCGGTATGTTATTTCATTTTCGAAATAGTCCAATAACTAATTACGCCTGAATATTTTATTACGAATAGGAAATTTGGTATTTTCCGTAATTAAGACTATGCTCTCGTTGTTGATTTGCATTCAAAGCTGCTTTGTAGGGTTTTCCTGCGGCCCGTAGACGAATTTCAAGAGCGCTCATAGAAATTCGTCGGCAAAGATTTATTTCTCAACCTGAAAGGTTTTGCATTAAAAGCTTTT
The DNA here is from genome assembly GCA_963675345.1 of Trididemnum clinides. Lineage (NCBI taxonomy): Eukaryota > Metazoa > Chordata > Ascidiacea > Aplousobranchia > Didemnidae > Trididemnum > Trididemnum clinides. The sequence goes on from OY776287.1 coordinate 27,104,835, forward strand.
AAAAGCACATGTGTATGTGAGAGTACATTTTCTGTTATATAACAATATAAGTTTAACTATGAAAATCGAATGGCTGGCAAAGCACTGATGAATTGTCTCCAACTTGCTACCACTAACATTATGGACCTACAAGCAATAGTATCAGAAAAGCCTGGTACACAAAGGACCCATTAAACCTTGGCATTAAACTCAATTGATTGTTCAAATGTCTTTGCTGTTGTTGCAATTGTAAATATTTGCGGCAATTGTTTTATTCATTTGTTTGAGCGAATTGGCCCGCAAGTTTGTTGTAAAATGGCCCACTGACCAAAATTAATTTGGACCACCCGTGTTCAGCCTAAACCGTAATCAATGTCAGTTTTAACTTGTGTCGGTTTGAAGTGCCTGGTTTTGGGTTAACGGTTCATTGTCATGCTATAGGTGCTGTAGTATTTTTTTTGATACGTACAAAGCATTTATTTAACTCGCGTTAAAAGGCTTCGCAGCAGCTGACCTGAAAATTATTTTTCCCTAAAAGTTTTTTTTGTTTTCTCAACAACACTAGACACAAAGTTTAAGTAGTTGGATAAAGCTTTTGGATTAATAATAGGAACAGACCATTTTCACACTACCCTAAAGATCAAGTCTTAATTGATGGCCAAAAATGTACATACCATTCTAAAAGCAATTTCCAAGCACTTCATAAACTTCTTATTTGCATTGCTTCCAGCTAACGTATACATTATGCAATCCCCTTCACAAAGCAATTCAATGAATCTTTCGACTCAATGTCAACTTAACTTTTAACCTCCCTTTGAGCACCAGTGCATAAAAGGGCGGTAAAAAGATCTCTTGAGATAGGGTGAGTCTCGATATAATCTTTGAGACGGTTGTCTTGGATGGGTGCTATAGTTTATGTCCTAATATAGAAGTTGTGAAAAAATTGAAAGTGGTTGAGACGTGCAAATTTTTTGGCCTGTTGCCATTCTAATACGGAAATAGTTATTAATCTTATTGAGAAAATTCCTAATCTATCGTTTCTTACCTAAGTGATTTTCCCGAAACGTGTAAATACTCTGAAATATCTATCATAAGGAAGATCACTGTGTAATGGCGAACCTTAGCAGTAATTACGCTGAGCTTGCATCTTACGCCGAGGATCCTCTTGCGCCTTCCGCCAGCTTACCTCAGTATTTCTCTATTACTAAGAGCGCAACGCAAGTTGCTCCCATGAATAAACCGACGTGAGTACTTTAGAACGCACTTGCACAAAGTCTGAATATGAACCTGCATTTGCAGCTCAGCATCAGCGAGCAAGGGTTCTCAAACTGGGGTACGGCTACCCCCAGTGGTACGTGAGAGAAAGTTTGGGGGTACGCGAATAAGTTTCTCAAAGAGGCTCTTCTTCAAAAATTTGTGATCAAAAAAAGGTGTTCAACGTGAAAAATATCTACAACAGCGATTACGCCCAGGGATTTACAACACGAAATACGCAAAACAATTGCTTGCGTAAACTTAATCTCCGAAAAGAAAAAGATTTCTAAAACATTTTTTAGGGGTACGCCTCACATCTAGGTTCAATGAAAGGGTTTGCAGTTAAAAAAGTTTGAGAATATCTGAGCGAAGGCTTTACGCTTTCGAATGCCTTTTTTTACGCTGCTTTGCAAAGCCGTTTCCGTGCATTTGGTGTGCATGAAGGCGAGCATATAATTTCAAATTCGACGAGACTAAAATGTGATAATTGACTGAGAAAATTGGTGAAGCGACGGCAACTTTTAATGCCCACTTCCACAAGTAACGGTTCGCCATGGAGCAGAGCAAAAACTAGGGTGACTGCTTACGTGTATTTATATGAATAAATTACCTAGACCTTCGAAGGAAGTTGTCTCACCTTGCATAAACTTATCATACTGTTCTTGTTTGTACTTATCGAGTTGTCAACACCCCATGCGACAAAGGAAAAAAGGCTAAAAAAATCCCGACGAAAACTGAATTGAATTTCAAATGGCGCATGATTTTTTTTTTGATTGACGGATAAGACAGGCGCTGGCAATTAATTGTTGATGACAATTAATTGTGTTTTGGCAACCGAGTTCCGACTTGGCTTCGTTTTATTGCTAATAAGCTGACATCGAAGAGCATCGCTCGTCATTCCATTGCAACATACCTGCACTTCATATCCGCTGTATTATAATGCGCTAATTTTGTACGGAAGGCACTTTAGTGACGTAAATAAAAATGCAACATTTGCGTTTTAACACTTCAGTAACTCTGCTACGAATAGATTGAACGTTTCCATATGTACATAAAATGGCGAAATAAACATAACAAAACTTTCTAAAAATTAACCTAACACAAATCTCTGACGTTTTCCGTCTCGTTCAACGATGAGGTATTTGACGCAACGTGGCACTTTTAACGTCAAAACGTCGTCTGCGTCAAGTTCATTTTTGGCGTCGTCGGGATTGCTGCGTTGCCGGGCGTTGTGCCAAGTGCGTCGAAGTCGCTCGATGACGCTTTCAGCGGACAGTGGCGGCGAGCCGACGTCTTCTTCGGATTCGTAACTTTCGCTCGTCTTAAGCGACAAGTCAACGGCATCGCCATTGCCAGCGCTTAACTGCATATTGTTTTTTAATTTTTGAGTTATTGCCTCATAAACGGCCTGTGGCGTACTGTGCACCGATTGGTGGAATTTCGGCGACGTAGGCGACGAGGTAGTTCGTTCGTGTTCTGAAAGAAAAAAATTTCTTTGAACTTGAAGCTAAAAGTGAAGCTTTTCAATAAGATTATATAACAAATGCCCCCGCACCCTGCTTTATCGTGATAAAAAATAGATCGCGCGTGAATTGGTCATGGTATCCACCACTAATCTGCTGTCATTAAGGCTTCAAGCGATCTTTTAATTACATGTGTCGTAGCCAGTCAAAAGGAATTTCAGTTTTGTTGCCATATATATTTCAATTAGTGAAAAATTCCACTAAAAAAAGATTAAATGATGATTACAAGATCGCGTATTGCTTGGCATAGGCGGTGTTGTTGCTGCTCTATTTCGAGCATGTTTTAAGTTGAAGCACGTTTGTTGTCGTTGGTTTTTTGTCATTGTTGCGTAATAATTAAAGACTTTAATGTCTAATTTCCTTTTTTGTTGGCTCACAGAATAAGATCTATCAAGTTGCTATTTAACTTTGCAGATCCGAAAATAACATCATAGTCACGTTACAATTATATTCCCATTAATAAATCCAACTCCGTCTTTGCATTTTTAAGCCCGCTCCAAAACACAAGACGTTACTCAACAAACCGTGATCAGTCAAATCGTTAACTTGTCATCTAAACTGAGAGTTTTGAGACGCCTTGAAATAATTTATATTTTGATGTTACCGTGCTTCAACACGTAAACATTTTGACGGTACCCCAAATTTTCAACTATATGTTTTAGAAGAAGAGCTAATTAAAATGCGAACCTAGGTTTTAGCACTTGCCAATTGGGAACTCCATGTATTTCTTAGCTCAGAAAGACCAGAGTTATTCAGGTTTCAAGTGCCCATTGTAGAGGATTGCTGTTTAGCCCGGCACAGAATAAACTACGTTGGTCGATTTGGTCTTGAGTTTTGGCATAGAACCATAGCTGTCAGGATGAGCTTGTGTGGGGCAAAATGCTAGTGCCAGTACTGTAAAGCAGACACGTACCGTTACTTAATTGCGACATGTAGCGTACGGTTGTTGTTCTTCCGGAACGCCGCAAGCTGGCAGGTCTGTCCGGCGAGAAGAGTTGCTTGTAGGTTTCGCGTAATTTGTTAATACCGACTGGGTTGAAGCTAAAACGCGGCGATGAATTTTCTGCTGTTTACAAATAGAAATGGTTAGCAACTTTTCTATGCCACTTTAAATGAAAATGACAGCTGGCAGACTCTGCTGCTTGAGGCCGCTCACCCAAGCAGGTCGTAAGAGGCAATTTCTGGGAACCAACCAATGCAAGTCCGCCTTGGTGGTGGGGCTACCAGTCAGCAGTTTTGAAGACAAATTCGAAATGGAACGTCGTTTTCCGCTAGCCTGGGCTTGATTAGGTTTGCTGTGTGGACTTAAATGTTTCGTAGCATCCGATCTCCCCTTTTTCTCCACCAATGAAGAAGAGAGACGAACGACAACAACTCAACTCTTGTTGAATTCTGTGCTGTGGTGTGATTTGGAAAAGCACTTCACCGCAATTTTTCCGAGCTTGATTAGTGTTGGTAGCGAAAACGCACAATGCAGTAGCACTAGCAGCTTCAACCCGATGTGAAAGTCGTTTCACTACCGGAGTGATAGATACATTTAAATTATAGCATATCACTTACGAGTTTGCAGTGGTCTGCGGTAGAACGGGCCAGTAGATGGAACCAGATCTAGATATGCTTTATATAGCTGGACCAAGCACCTTGAGTCTTGCGGATCGGCGTAACGCCTCATAACTTGTTTCGTGGACATGTTGTAGTATCTGCAACAATCAATGCATTGAAACGCTTAAGCTATGCAATTATTTGTTACTTTTCTATTAAATTACAGTCATAAAATTAATTTTTAGCTAAATAGGTTTCGATGTGTTTGTGATATCCCACAAGTGTGACGGTCTAAGCCTCTAGCTTCCTGTCGGTGACCAACTGCACTCGAGAGACCTGAAAGGTCGAAGCAGTGTCACTGTCGGCAGTTTGCTAAGGTTTCGATATGTTAATTGCTTCAAATCTGAGGTCAATCTTCATTAAGCAGTTTCAAAGTAAATAATTAAAAGGTGTTCCCTTTCATAAGGGACAGCCAGTGATACGCTGGTGGCCAAATGATAACGTAATCGCGAGATTTTGCGTTTAAGACCAGAAAAGCGCATAATTTCAATTACTTCCGCAAAAATTTTTGGAAAAAGATTCCATAAGTAGCACGTTTAATAAATGCATTCTAGTACATACCTTTGATCACTTCGGTTAAATTCAAGATATTCTTGATTCTTTGAGGTGTCAGTTCCTATGTGGAATTGTTCGACTTTTAGTTCATGGTGTTCTTCCATGCTTGAAATCTAACAATGACATGACATCAGTATACATTCATTGATGGCCGAATAATTTTTTAAGATTTTTTGGTCAATGGCTTTAAGAAGTTAGTTGTTTGTTTTTTTACATGATAAAAAGTAATGAATTTTGTCATTTCTATCTAATTTATCGGAGTGTTGAAATGTTCATGTATAAGAGGCTTTAGCATTCTGTCATCCCTGGTCTTGTTGCAGTGAGATTTTATGTTATGCGCAACACCGTTCAGTAAAAATGAGATCAAATTTCATGTTTTTCTCGGCTATTGCACGATGTTACGGTGCTAAGAGGCTGAATTTGAAACACAAACATACGTTTGGTGCCTTCTTCCTCTAAAGCGCATCTTTTCTTACGATTCTCTAGCAGTTTATTTCCTTTCTAATCCCAACTTGTACGTATTACAGTGGAATACGTGTTCGAAAAAAAAACGAACAGCTGTCGATCTATGGCTGGAGATGAAGACAAAAAAATTAATTACAATGACACTGTCGCTGAGATTAATTGCCGGTCCTTTCCTGACGCATATTATGATAGAGTTTTTGAATTTCTTTAACGCATTGCGAAAGAAAACATGCTACAACGCACAAACACATGACAATCGTAGCCTTTTTCTATTTCCTTTTTTAGATGCAAGTTTCTAAAAATAATCAAATTGAAGTTATTAGCGCCACCAACAACTTATAAAATCTATTTAGTACGTCACATTCAAATGCAATTTAAGTTCATTGCGCTATTTTTTTTTTGACAAAAACTATGTTATGCAATCATGCTTTATATTAAAAAAATAATTCAAAGTTTTTTGAAAGTCAATTTTCATGTTTAGGATATATTATACTTATTAAGTTAATTAAAAAACACCCTCCCCAATTATGATGCGTATTTCGTTAAAAAAAGGTTTTGATTTATATATGCGCTAACGTTAGTTTTAATACCGATATTCTGGTAAATACTGTGGGAGATACCGTAGTAAACGGAGTGTATCTGCAAGTGTGGAGGTAGCTATGATACGACCGAATCCCACAGCTTTCTTCAAATGAGAGGAGCATGGGAAACTCTACATAGTGTATACAAGCGATCTAAATCTCACAAACCTCGAATTCTACGCAGTTGTAGTAGAAAACGACGTGAAACATTCCTTTCGCGGATGCGTGGTCTAAGTAACCGGATTGCCACAGTTCATCATCGCTAAGATTGTCTACTTGAATTTTTTTGCCTGCTGAAAAATAAAAGGCATCAGTCGATATTCAATGCTACAATGAATCGCCATTTTAATAAATCGTTTTTGGTTGCTTGATCTACAAAATGCCTGTCGACTACTTTGACCCGCACGTTTGGCAGGTTGTGTTTGTAGATCAACGGTTTTTCTTTACAGTTTCATTGCCAAATGCTGCAGGAGAAAATATTATTTTCTATCTTTAGTCAAGGACAGAATTAGAGAATTAAAAGGATAGAATTGCAGGTTTGAGGTTTATGGTCAGAACCCCCTGACAAAAACTATCGTTTATTTTGCGAAAATCGTCGCTTAGCTGCTACACTAACTTCAGTTTGCATACTTTTATTGGCTTGCGCTTCCATGCTTAATTCGCCCGATCGGGTTTTGAGTGCGTCGCGAAACTCGGCAAACGTGTTCGAGTATTTGTCGAAGAAATTGACTTCGGATCTGCATGATACTTGGCGTAGATATCGCTGTAAGCCAGAGGCTATTTGCATTAAAGTGTCGGCAGGATATGGTTTCTTATCCTTCCTTCGAACCTGAAAGAAATACAAACGTTAGTTTTGTGAAGGATCGACCATCCCACTTAACACTACTGCGCTAAAATGCGGGCAACTCTTGCTCTAAAATCGTAGATACGAGTCTGGCAGTGAGCGCTGCAGTGCCACCCCGGGATGCGTGCTGCTCTTTGAAACGTAGCTAGGTTACGAACAAAGCACAGTAAAATAGAACATCTAGCCAATGGGAATCAAACAAGCAAAAGCTGCATTGGTTTCATTGAACTTTTGAGAATACTTGCTGATATTAATCTTAAAGTGAATCGTGAAAAAACAGTCGTCATAACTTGGATAAACAAGATTATGCCAGTCTTAAGCATCATTAATCACATCTGGCATATATAGAAAAGGATCCAAAAGAAGCAGTTAACTTTTTCAACTCGAGCCCAAAAAGGCTGTCTCAAGACGAGGAAACAACAACTATTAATTCTTGTTCACTATTACAAGTTATAGACCATCACGATACGCTTTCCCTTAAATTTTTTTTGATGTAAAATTTTAGGTTAATTAGGCATTCATTTTCGATTAAGGAAACGCTTGTTAAATGTGTAAGCGCTGGTAATACCGACAACTTTGATTAATACGCTTTGGTATTGCATGCTAAACTTATTTTCATCAGCTATGCGATGTATATTTTTCTCTGTTGACGGAAGAATTTGTACAGTTAAAACATTGAACAATTTGTGTTGAAATCAGCTCCAAAATTTTTAGTGATGCCGGCACGGTGCAACCAAACAAAAGAAACTACCGTGAAGTGCCTTTTGCCAAAGGAACAACATCGCATAATTACTAAACTTGCAACGGTTTTGTTTTTTGCTCGCGTAATGTTAGCGTCTTCGATACGCCACAGTGCTTCCCAGCTTATCCTGATGCCATAGACTTTTTAAAGCTTGGCTTACACTGCTTAGCCTCCCCACATCCATGACTACTATTCCACAAAGAGATAATGTTCAAAAAACAAGGTCTCCACCTCCGGATTTTCATTTGTTTTCATCCTAATCCGACCGTCCTGCTTCGTTACAAATGCACTCGATATGCAGCATACCAAGCTGAAATTTCTCGTAAAGTCCCAAAATTCTTCGGTGTGCTTTTGGCGTAGGGGACCATGTACCCTCAATCGTAAACCATTGATATGCCAGTATTTAGTTCGTCTAATGTAATCATTTGAAGCATTAGACATTAAGTCACTTTTATTAAAGACCTAGACGCTTAAATATCCATGCTGTTTGTGCCAATTACCAAAAACAAGACGTTTTGAATAGGAAGAAACAATTGTGAAAATATAACCTGATTACATGTAATTGCCCTACGTAAGAAATTAGTCTACATCATTACAAGATAGCCAGTCAGGTCCAGTTTTTTCGATTATTTTTAGAAAATGCCAATAATATCAATTGGTCCACTTTATTTTAGTATTTGTATATTGCTAATAACTAGACGAAATATATTTTTATCGCCGCTTATCACTTTCATTTCAACTAATTTTGGAGCCAAGGATGTATTTTTGAGGAAAGAATCTAAAAAACCAACTAATATTACATTTGCATTAATGACAAGACCGTGTAGGGCCTGAATCTTAATATAAATCCAATTTACAGTTGGATCCAAAAAAGTGTCTCAAAAATCTTTTATTAAATACTAAAGAGTTCATTAGTAAAAGAGCTTGAAGTGTTAATATCAGATTATTTGCATTTTCCGCAAAAAGAGCATTGCCTGTTTAAGTGAGAATGTTCTTGGATGTTTCCGTTAACACGTTTGATCTTAGCTTTGAGGCGTTTGCACCTTTGAATATATTTGCTTTGTGGTGGCGCGTGAATAAATCTCTTTTTAGTTTTTCCACCACTAAAACTAGCCGAACTATACAAAGGTGAGGAGGGTAATTAATTTAAATGTGAAAAGTATTCTTTTATTATGTCCCCCACCCTTTCTCTTTGCTCTTCGTTTGGGTTTTCAATAATACTTTCGTTCGATTACAAAATACATTATAGCAGCTAGTTTTAACAAATTTAACACAAACTTTTAGGAACATTTTTACCTCTTTTATGAATCGAGGTAACCAATAGCTCATGACTTCGATATCGGCGACCCGTATGTCCACCGGTGCTTCTGAAAATCGTTCTAATTTGGTTTCAGGTTTTCGGTTTCGGGATAAGGCCCAATCTCTCCATACCTGCACAAAGAAAAATCGACTTAGTGTTTGAAAAATGAGTTTTACATGCAAATAGATCTTTTCACAGTTGCAAACTGCACATACACAATGAGTTGAATTAAAAGTCAAGTTGAAAGTGTCATGGAAGTCCATTCATGTAAGGACCACTCTCACAAAGTTGATTGACAGTGTTTATAAGGACGAAAACCTATTCAATTCATCGAACACAAGACGAACGGAAAGCTTAGGAGACTGCGAAGTGACCCGATCACTCGTACAAGTCGCTGCGGTTGGTACGAGCCGTGGTTTAAAACGAAAATGTGAGCAGGAAAGCAGATTGTAGTTCCGTTTTACCATACCGCCTGCAGCGTAACGCTGTGAGCACTCAGCTCGCAATCTTTCGATCACGAGTCAGAAGCTCTGTGTATTGCGTCTCTTTGTGGAAAGAAAATGAATTTAAACTAAACTGTAAACTTTGACCCCGACCCCTTAACGTGGTGTGAGAAAGTTTCTTGTGGTTTCTTGATCGTTAGCTAGTTGAAATTTTTGGCAAGGCAGTTTATATTCCTGAAGTTTTATGGGGAACTCTAGCGGCCGCTGCTCCCGCGTTATGTCCTCATGACGAGCGGCTTGCGAAGATGTAAGTAGTGAAATCCGGTTTTCTTGTTACCTCCTAACGACTTCTTTTGCTATAAGCCCTAGCGTATGCCAGGTTTTCCCCCCAATCGCGCTAGTTGCGTTGAGCGTATATTGATAAAATAAAACAAAAAAAAGCTGTAACGTACTCTTGTACAATATGCAAGCAAAGCTAGAAAGGGGATAAGGGAGTAAATCTTTGAAAATTTTCCTGTTTTTGCTTGCGAGTTGAGGTAGCATCAGTAGAAAATGAATTTAATTGCAGTCATAAATTCAGCGATAAAAACGCTTGATTTTGTGGCCGATGTGCAAAACTCGTCTGTACCGAGTCAAAACACGTTTATCAGTTTTGCATTTTTCACACTTTTTCTTTTGCAATTTCGCCATCAATTGTTGCAATGAAATCATAAAGCGATGATATTTCACAACCGTTTTACAGCTTCAGTTTTGCCGCATCAGATTTTCCGAATATAGCCTCAATTTAATCGTCGATGCATGTCATCGCTTTGTGCTAATGCAAATGATGAGCTACCTATTGCTGTAGTAAGCCAAAACTAAACCACCAACATTCTATGCTTGAGTCCAGTTTTTTATTTGTACGTCACCAGTCATTGGCGTTTATCTTCCATGTCTAAGTGATGTTTAAAGGAAAATTGATATGAAAAATTATGCCAAAACATAATGTCATTTCCGCCTATTTTCGGCAATGTTTGTGTACCATGACCTCTCACCTGACGTCACTATTTGTTGGCGTCAAATTCGTATCTAAGTGGTGCGAAAAACAGTTTAACACATCCGGTAAAAGCCAGTTCTTTTCTTGTTTTTCTCAATCATTTGCTTCGAAACGCTGCCAAATTTTAATGATTCCAGTTTTATTTTTATAAATCTTTTCGCCATATTACAAAGTTTTGTATTATTTTCTTTGCCAGTAATGAGAAATTAATTATATGGCGAGGCTATGGACTTTGTTTAATTGGTAACTTTGATCTTGATATACGCCCATATTATTCGCTGTTATGTTGTAAGGTCGCTGTAATCACCCACAAAGTGCTGATTGCGGTAATGTTAGAAACGAACTTGCGGTCTTTATGATTGTTCGTTGAAAAATGAATTTATTTAGAAATTACAAACATCACCAAAACGTTTCTGGCCCCATCAAGTATCTTCATCAGAGTGCAGTTACGATATTTGCTAAGAAAAGTAGGCTACATTTATTCTGATGAAGATAGTCTACACTCATCCGATACGTTCATCGTGACATTGTTGTAAAATGGTTTATCTTACCTTGATAGCCCAGTTGTTTTGCCTCATTGTTCGTTCCGGTATCATACCGTTTGGACCGTTCACCGGTCCGCTGGTAACCGGTTCAAAAGTGACGGATTCGTCGCTATGTTTTGATACGGAGCTCCAAGCGTTTCCGTTGGTTTCGCTCCCCATCGACGCCGCTTTCATCAATTTCAGTTTTTTACTTGCGAGATGATGAAGGTCGTTTTGTAAGTCAGTTGAATTTCGTTGAATGAACGAGCGATAATGTTCTAATATGCTTCTCGCTTTATCGGTGATCTGACTTGCGATTTTGTCGTCATCTGTTGAATATTCGTCCGGAAAAGGGTCTTCAGAGCCACTTTCGTCGTTGGTCGGATAGTCGTCGGACATCACCGACTTTTGCGGTGTGCTTCTCTTTCGTCCATTTCGTCTTTGAAATTGCGTAAGGTTGAGAGGCGTTGAGTCCAGGTCGTCGTCTCTTGGAGGCGAAAGACTGAATGCTTCTCCCACAGTGGTCTGGTGTTGCGTTTCGACAGACATCTCAGCTTTTTAAAATCAATTTGGCCTAACAACTCTGAAATAATTTCAAGCGCTCGTTAAGATCAGACTAATCAACTCTTGAAGCGGTACTGTGGCTGTTGCCCGACTGTGCGTAAGAATATTAATCTTTTTATCTTATTTCAGTTCTGAAACGACTTTCATCTTGCTGACGTAACTACAGGAAGCTTCTTAAAAATTTTAACTAATCTGGCATCATTTTTTCTTTTTCATGTTACGTCTGCCCTATTCAGTTGAGGAAAAATCTTTTTTCTTTATTTTAGCACAATTTTTTCGTGCCAACAATCTAAACACGTCTTGCGTGCCCAGGATTTAAACTAATTTTCTCGTGATAAATGGAGAAAAAAGTTTCAAATATCACCAAATCATTAGGAAAGCATGATTTATCCAAATGTACAGCAGCTGTTGTATTAGCCATCATTTTCATGTTTTAGAACTGCTGTTAACGCCCAAATGTTCCATGATAACTAGAAATTTTCACTGGAAAAATTAAGGACATCTGAGAAAATCAAACGTGCGTGTTTGAGGAAAAGAGGACCAACAACCCCAATCACACAATGTATTTGAATAAACATTTTCTTGAAATGAAAAACTGCTTGAAGATTCATTTTTATTTTCAACTAAAGTTTTTTCGCGTTACACCGTAGTTCTTATCTAATGTTATGCTCAATTTTTCCTTCTATTTTAATCATTTTCTAAGCCTTTAACTGAACATTCTTTGAATTAGATCTGCATCATTCTATTTATTTAAATCTGAACAAAAGATTTATCACTGATTTGTCTGATTTCTTTTATTATTTGCTCTTTTTTTATCACTGCTCTTTTGCAAATTTCGCTCTAAGCAATTCAATTATAATTTCGGTCCACATAATAGATGACTGCCAAGTTCTTTGTCTTGCTTGTTCGCTATTAACGATTAAATGCTATAAAGTGATAATAGTATGTTAGAACATATCGCCTTGCGGCTAAATTGATTCTTCGCAATCGTACTGAAATTGTATTTCTGATCTTTTCCGGCTTAGACGCGAACTTTTTTTTAAAGGAAACAACGCTTACACTTCGGTGGTATTGAAAACAAACAGACTCAGCCAGCTGCTACATCTAACTCTTGGCAAAACAATGAAAAAAAGTTTGCCCAATCTAATTTCTTCTACGAATCGCTGTGATTCATGCCTGCGTGTCTTTATAAATGTGTATAGCCGGTCGCTCTCGGCGCACTACATTAGATAAAGAGATTGTTTGTATTCGTCATTGTGAATCTGTTCTGTTGATACAAAAAAGCAAAGCCTGGTAAAAGATAAAACTACACTGTAATTCTCTCTATTCCTGACTCGGTTTTTCACTGATAAGGACTTCTTTTTTTTCGAAAGCTTTCATTAATGTTTAAACTGGCCTGTACTTTAGACTTACGATACCTCTCTGTTTACTGATATGAACAATAAATTCTACATAGATGAGTAGAAAGCCTAATATTTGCCGTACTCAGGTACCGAGAGCTCGTTTGGCTAATAATTAGAAGTCTCTACCGTGATTAATTTCCGATTCTCTGTCGTATGATATACAGCTCAGAATCAATGAGAGATCGGCAATGAATCTGCTTGTGCTGCGACTTCGAATTTTTTTGTACCACAAACCCCGATTCTCAGTGATCAATTGCTTTTAATTACTGTACATTTAGGATTTATAGCGTTGGAATTTTTAAATTCTCAAATTATTAGACGTAGAGTTAGCCTATGTTTGCTGAACTCAACGAAAAATAAATTAAATAAGTCAAGTCGGTAGCACAATATAGGCGTGTCTGGTTACAGCATATTAAAAAGTGAATATCTGGCACAACAGCGGTTCATGCCTAATTGATGCCCAAGTTAATATTTCTTTGTCTTAAACCTGTTTCTTTTCAGACATTATCAAATTGTTGATAAATTTAGTAATGAATATTAATTTCCATGACACAAGCAATGTTACTGTGAGAGTGAAATCTCAGAAACGTGTCATCTTCACCTACTTTTGAAGTCTGCCAAGAAAAAGTTTTCTCTAGAGCTCTCCCGTCTTTGCAAGAACCTTCTTAGCGACATTTTGGAAAAAATGTTTTGTGATCGTTGCTGTTTTAGACAAAGGTTCTTGTTTTGTGAAAGTAAGTGGTTGCAATAATTGCCCGATACACAAAAAAAAGTTGGTTTTCTCTGAATTTTGAAAAGCCGCTCCCTTGGTTTTTGTAAAAGACGGGAGAGCTGCGTGTAGACTAGTGCTGAGCAACTTTATTCCGTTCGCAGGCGTCATCGGCAAAACTTTCAGTTTTAAGCTTACGCAGCGGCGCATATACGACGTTTTCGTAACTTTGTTGCAGGTGTGTCCAGGGCTAACTAAAAGACGGAGTCATCTTCAACAAAATTTTCGTTTTTCTTGTGGGGGAAGGAAGAAGGTGTTTTTCAGAAAAAATCTAAATCTTCAAGATGTGTTTTTGATTTTTTCTAAAGTAAGGAAGTATTGCGGGCTCCCCCCCCCCAAAAAAAATGTTGGTGGTTCCCAAAACTTTTGCGGTAATCACTGTGGTTATTGTTTGTCCTCTTTCCCGAAATGGAGGCAGGGCACGGACGGGCAATTTAGGATTACACAACACAATGAAAATCACGTTAGCGGGGAGCAGTTGTGAATGCTAATTGCAGACTGCTAGCCCCACCCCAGTCACAAGGCGAACTGCCATTTTTGGTGGCTGCCCAAAAGTCGCCCCTTCCGACATGCTGGAAGAGCAGCTTCACTATATCGGTTTGTTTTATAGTGTGACGCCGTTTGTAAACGATTTAAACGTACACCACAAAAATAAACCAGCGATCAAAGTTCAAGGGCGCCGAACTAGGCTCGTAAAAGCGTGCGAAAATTAAAAAACATTTTTCGCTGTTTCATTAGTTGTGATCTTTACGTAATAATTACGTTATCGTGGATGATATGATATAAAGAAAGCAATAGCCCGAAGTTAACAATGACCCGAAGATTATTCTTAAATTGTTAAATACTGATATTGTGTTCGATCAGTATTTGACACTTGCATGCTTTTAAAATGGCGAAAATGTCAAATTAGATCGAAAATTGAGTCGTTTTTGTATATACTTAGAGACAGCAATATGCGAGCCTAAAATAAAAAGAGTCTGTCTAGGATGCGCGTTTTTTAGAGAGGAAAAAGACTTTTTTGCCAATCCATGCTTAAAAGTCAATTAGTATGTTGCGTCCTGTGCGTACTTGTTAATATTTCCATCTAGACTCTTGCATTTCATTCTAAAGCAATCCATCAAATTTACTAATGATTTTAATTAAAGGAAGCGTCACGGGTCTGCTGGACCTAGGCTGCCTGTTTATTGGTGCTTTCGAATTTCAAGCCATTCCTATAGCATCGCAGCTGTAGATAGGCCTTGGAATGGTACCAAAGGCAATCCATCATGCAGTTTTGTTGTCGATATAATATCGAACTGCTTACGTAAAATCATATAGCTCATTTTAATTTTAAGTAAAAAAAATTAAGGTTTTTGCACTGACGAGAACTTCAGTTTTTGTGTCCCGTTTAATGTCATTTCGCTAATCATCTTAATTCGCTGGAATTAGACGTCTAGATGACGGAAGAAGTCTAAAACGTGTCTAAACACTCAATAACTCCTCGGATAAACTCACTCTGCCATAATGAGATGGTTTCAGCTTGGGTTCTTAATGGTCATTTTTGGTCGCATCCGATTAAAAAATTAGAATTGTATTCTCATCCCTGTAGTAGTGTTTAGGTACGAAAGAAAGAGCTTTTGGCATATTTCATGCTTTTATCTTTGCAGCAATGAAGGGGTTGTGTTGCCTTTGGGATACGGCATGCTAAATGCAGATTTGCTTGGCACAACACCTGTAAAACTAATCGTGAAGAATTTCGCGGTCATCGTCAAATAGAGCGTCGTCTCAGTATTGCCTTTTTGGAAAAGACTTCGTACGACACTTTTCCTGCGTGTTTGAAGCTGCTGTGGTAGGAAAGCAATGCGCTGTTAATACTAACTGCTCCGAAGCGGATCTGAACACGAGTCTTTGCATAACCGTAAAACTTTTTTATGACTGAAGAAGAGAGAGAGACGTAACTCGTAAGTCTTGAGAGATTTTCTTTTTTTCCAGTGTGTGAAGATGGAGGCTTGTTACCAGTTGAAGGCAACGCACGGCGCAGTTTGTGGAAATTTGCAACTTGGCATTGCTCCAACAATGTAAGTTTAATTAAAAGTAGTTTGCTCGTTTCTTACCCTATTCAAAGTGCCAACAACTTATTCCGTTACCCTTGTTTTGCTCGATATTGCGTAACATCAATTAGGGTAGTCAAGCTTACATTTCAGTCGTGTCTTAGTTTATCGCTCGGCACGATTGTGTCGTTTCACACAGCGCAGGGAATGTTTGTCTTCAAATTTTCACTTTGGGTTCGACTACCGCTTGTGCTGGGTCCAACCGCTCAACATTTCTTTAATTGCAGGCTAATTTCCATTTTTCAGCAATGGCTGGTAAAATGTCAAGGTGCTTTCTGTTGGCATTTGCTCATGACTCTCATCTTCTATTCTTTGCGTTAGAGGCACAGTATGTAACGGTAATCCATAATCACACCAGACTTAATTGAATTAGGTTGGGGGAAAGCGGCAGTTCAATGCTAACCAATCATGAATGCAAATTGGAGAGTGGTAACCCCACCACCAATCACCATTGATTGATGTCTAAAAGTTGCCTCTCACAACATGGTGGGTGAGCAGTATCATTTTTCCTACTCAGTAAAGCAAAGGAAGCAATATTATTCGCAGTATAAATGGCTTATTAAGATGGGTCGTAGTTCACAGTGACGTCATGCGATGAACAAGCAGAGCAATTTAATTCAGATTATTACCATTTGCACACCGTACGCCATTTCAGGCAGACAGAACTACTGGAAAGGCAGTGTCGCCTGAAAACAAGATGCATTAAGTCAAATATATCGGTCGTTGGTCGTTAAAGCCTTCTGTACATGTGCCTCAAGTTTGGTCAAAAGTTAAATTGCTATGAAGTTGAAACAAACTTTAAAATGCATGGAAAATATGTCGTTTGCTCTCGGCGTTTTGAGCAAAGCGAGTGGATAGAGCCCATGAAACGCGTTTGAAGAATTGCTTCAGAATGATGGGTAGGCTACCGCGTGAGATAGTTTTTTTGACCCCGTTGTAAAAGGGTGTTCACTGAGAGAAGATAACTACTCTGGCCACCGAAACGTCGGTCCTTTTTTTGTTTTGTTTATAACAATGTTTCTTGGCTTTTGTTTCGTCGCACTTTGCATTTGTAATAAAAACAATTGCATGCTCACCCTTTGCGAATTCTACGTGGAGGCCCATTTTGCTTTTATAAGACTACTATCAAAAATTCCTTCAGCTTTTTGACTTGGAGTGTTTTGGGTAATTTTATGGTGGGGACGTTTCTTGAGGTGACCCAGAATTTTGCCCAAAGTGGTCCTTTGATGGGTAAATTATTAATGCGAATGCTTTTTTCATTGCTTTCAAAGGTCGTCAGAACCCATTCATTTTTTAAAGCCGGAGCGATAAACACAAACTAACCGGCGCGATGGTGTAGTGGTTAGAGCGTCCGCTTCGCAGTCGGTAGACCTGGGGTTCATTTCCCAAGTCCAGTCATACCGAAAGACTAAAAAATGGTATTCACAGCTTCCCTGCTTGGCGCTCGGCACATGAGGAATAGTGTGGAGAACAAGCCGGCAAGCGTTCTTGTCGTGTCCTTGGGCAAGGCACTTAACCAGATGCCTCCGTCTTTATGTGGCAGACAGATGGTGGGGCCAAGCAATCTACCCGTCGTGGTCGCCCAGTCTGACGAAAGATATGCAAACCGAACATGAGCTCATACGCATGAATGAATGAATCGTCAGAACTGAGCACCCCCACCAAAATTTTATTATGTTTCGCGGTTAAGAAGCTCTTGTTTTGAAGGAGTGGCTTTTTTTAGATGAATTTAGCTCTTTAAGAAATATGACTTTGTCGCCTTTAGCTGATTACGAAAATTTATTTCGCAACTGATAGGTTTAAGTTTTTTTCTCGAGTGTTTTTACACGACATCCGAATCAAGACTTTGAAACGAAAATTGAAGCGGAACTCAAGTGGTTTGATTTATGAATCGTGACACTTCCGCTGCCGTACTTTTGCTTTTAAACTGCATCGTGTGCAAACTATAAATGGCAACATTATTTAGAAGTGCTTTCAGTAAAAATGAATGTAAAAAGTACCCAGCGGATCTCGCTCTTCTAGTGTAGGGAACTCGTATGTTTGTATCTCTCGAATCAACGTGATTTTCCATTCCGTAAGCACGAAATCACGTGGTAATTTGACTTGAAAGTCGTACTTCGACTTCATTGCAAAAGGTGCGATTTTGCCAGCATTCCAACGGTTTCTAGCAGTCGTTGGTGCAGCGCGGCAAAATCACGTGGGTTTTGCTACGGTTTTCACAAAAAGCCTTAAGAAGCAAGAAAGAATTGAAAAGTTCTTTAAAACAAGGTCTTGGTGTGTTAGAACGGGAGTGATCTTTAAAACGTTAAGTTTTCACCAATATGAGGGCCAAGCCTTACAATCACAGTACCGCATATTCTGACTGCTGTAGAACAGCTTTGACGGGGCTTGAGAACAGGTTGCTTTTTGATCTTTGGGTGTTTTTGTGGCAACCTTTTATTCATGCCTTTTAAACGTGGTACTGCTTTCGTGAAAGTGAGTCAAAGATCTCTAAACAGCTGCGACCAACTCTCGCATTGTGCTAATTTTGTTTCTGAAATATGCTGGGCTATGTTTGCTTTTTTGAACTACAGTTACTGTTTAAGTGAATCGCTTGCCCTTGAGCAAATATTATTAAGACAATCAAACTTTGTTATATTGCCTGGTATTGTTTTACGTTATTAGTGTTGTTATTGGCTCTATACCTTTATATGTATTTACTGCATTTACAGAGCGCGTATAGCCTGATCGAGCGAGCAATTTATGGTGCCTTGTGTGGCAATCTCCGTTCTGTGAGTAAAGAAAAAAATTTATATATTTAATCTGATCGCCTTAAATCATGATCTCTATGATTATTTTAGCTTGTTGATAGTCTCATAAATTAGCTCGGTGAAGCACCGCAACTGTATTTTATCTCACAACATTATAACACAAATGGGAAAGTTGTGGAATAGCTGAAAGCGATATAATGTTATTGCTTCGGAATGACAATTAACATCGATCTTAAGCAAGTTAATACAATATTCTAGTATTTTTTTTGGGTTATCCTCTATCAATAGAAAGCTGATTAGTTTTGTACCACTTTTCCGTGTTTCTGTCTATTGGTAAGATTAGCAAACCGAACGACAACCAGATCATTAAACCATTATAATTAGCCGATTGCTCTATGCCAAATCCATTTATATGTTAGAAGAGATAGCAGCTGTACATTGTCTTCCGGTGAGCTTAATGATGCTGAGTTCACGCATTTGCCTCGCAAGCGGAAGACTATAGTTTGAATCCCGGCTCTGGGGTAGTTTTGAAAAACAGCTCGTCGTTCCTATCCAGGGTATGATAGCAAAGGTGGACATTCAAGTCGAAAAAAGTTGAGATAAAGGAAGTGACCCCCTTACTCATCAGTGCCATCGGATCAGGAAAATGGAAGCCTTGGCACTCCTATTTCCAATGCTCGCAATTGAGAATGGGACTATTTTAACCTCTATTTTCGGTCACGGGAAACTGTTACGGTGATGCAAAGAACAACTTGTATTCAAACACTGAGTTGCCTTTACTTGCCGACATTGTACATTTCCACGACTACCACTGAAGCCAAACTGGAAAAATTGCTTTTTACCAACAGCTCGACAAAGAATAAGCTATGCGGATCGCTGGAATCGCATTGTGCTCAGCAATTACACTTTATTGCTCCAACATGTACGACCAAGTTTAAGTGACTGTATGCTCTCTGTTGTCTCTTCTTGCAGTGCAGAGTTTTTAATGCAGTATATACTATCGCCATATAATTCCTTTCTTGCATCAGCTTTAAAATAAATGTGGGTTGCGTCAACCTGTGGATGTTTTGACTAATGTTAGTTTTTTTCATATTGGGTTCTGAACCCAAACTCATCCGCTTGAACTGTAGAACACTTTCACCGCGTCAATACGATTCGGAAATGCATTTGCGCCATTGGAAACAACTCATTATCGTTACCCATGCTAGGAAATGTGTGTGGCATCGGTCCAAAATGTTGAAAATTCAAATTTCTTCCATCATTAAGATTTTAGATAAAGTTTAACTACAGCAATTAAATAATCATCATAAGTATTAACTTTTATTTTGCGTTTTTAAATTTTTCTGTAATTATTGTAAAATACCGACAGTTTATTTTAAAAAGGCCATTATTTTTCAAATCGTTATAAAATTATCCTTTATTACATAGATAATTATAAGCGTTGAAACACTTTTAAGCAAGACGACCGGTGCTAAAATATCTTTTATCACTAGTCGCAGCACAAAAAGTGTTACCGCTGAAAGAAGTGACTTTTTATAACCTTGAGGTAAACCAGAGTTTAGATGTCTCATGGCTGAAATTTAAAAAACCCGGCTTTCCATCGAAAATCGCGTCTCTCAAAAGTTGAATTCCAAACGTAAACGGATGCTGGCAGTACTGTTTCGACCTGCAAGGTCTCATCAGAGCATTCGCGTCCCGGATTGAAATCCAATTCTTGATGTAGCAGTGTCTAGCTGCGTAAGAGCACAAACAAAGATGGTTTTATGTAGTCGGCTAGACAGGGCTATTGAACGTGTTATGTTTCCTACCTGTTTCATGACTTTATCTACGGCCACAATTCTTCGTATATAAAAATGCTCCTTTTATTTTCATTTAGATAATAAAAATGTAATTTTGAACTGCATTTTGTATTGCCACCTGTAGGAACTGAATCAAAGTTGGTGCACTTAAATAAATATTTGTGAGGAATGTTATTGTTTTTCCAGTGTAAACTAATGTATGGAACAAGCAATATAGAAATGTTCTTTTGTTGACGTTTCGCTTGGCAGATACGTCGAGCTTCATCAGAAAAAATTGTGCTCACGTTGGTATCCCAACCCTGAGTGCGAAGAACAACAACATTCCTCTCAGTTTTTGCGATGCCTGGTGTACAAGAATGTCCCCCTAATTATGCAGTGTTTCAAATGCTTTGTATATAAGACTCTACTTCCGTGTATTTTAGTGTCCTTTCTAACGTGTGGTAATCTAATATTTGACCTGTCTTGCTGAACATGTGCTGTTAACTTGTGAACGTCAAACGCTTAAGGATTTGTTGAGTTAAGCGAAAAATAATTAAGTTTTGGCACTTGTTTTTAAAAACAAATTGCAGAAAGATAATATCCTGTTGTTCCTTCGTTGGGAATTATGTCATTTTGAAACTCTTCATGTATTTTAAATCTATTTTGGACTATGAGCTTGGCATTGCACGTTTAACTTTGTTTAAAATTGACCGCAATGATTTTGTCGGCTGGGTTAGTCATAAAGATGTGGTGAAGTGATTTTTTCCAATTTGCATTTCCCTGCAAGTTTCCTCGGATAGCTCAATAAATATGTAAAATTTCGTGATATTTGTGCTAACTGTTTTTTTTTGCATGCTTGATTGAAACTACTCCGCAGTTGTTGGCTCGCTCGGCACTTTAGAGACCTTTCTTGTTTACCAGTCAGTCTTTGGTTCCATTAGTCTTTCTATACCGTTAATTTGTTCTGACTGCCAATTTTGAAAAAAGCAGATATGCTCGAAACTTTTCCCACTGCTGTTGTCAGCAGCGGTGCCGCGTTTTGTAAAACTAGTTTAAGTGTAAATTAAACTAGTTTAAGTTTAAGTGCCATACCACTAACAGACAGATCATCTTTGTTGTCTTCTTAGGAGGGTTTACTGATGTACGTGCCATTCTGTTATTGTTTATCCATCTCTTTGTTTAGACGAAGTCACGC
The DNA here is from genome assembly GCA_963675345.1 of Trididemnum clinides. Lineage (NCBI taxonomy): Eukaryota > Metazoa > Chordata > Ascidiacea > Aplousobranchia > Didemnidae > Trididemnum > Trididemnum clinides. Next base: position 27,126,232 of record OY776287.1, read on the forward strand.
TACGGAACTCTATTCCAAGCTCACACCGCATTCTCCATCATGATCAGTAACTGGCAATCGGTGCTCGGGCAGCGATCTTTGTTTATTAGTTTACTAGCCGGCTTTACGCAAGAAACGTTTGTGAGAACAGCAACGAAAGGTTGTTATAAATGGGGCACATTTTCTTTATCTCTAATCTCGATCATCCTGCTCTTGAATCACGACTGGTCTTACAAACTACCAATTATTTCATTAGCTTATATCCGTTCTTTTTGTAGATACTTGGAAGAGGGGCAAAAACTCAAAAGTTACCGGCAGGCCTCAAGCCGCCAACGCAGTTGTCGTTGCTGCGATTACAGAAGAAGTTATTTTGCGACTTTGTGCGAGCTCTTAATTATAGTTGAGATTTCTAGTTCCTAGCTGCGACTATGTGCCTTGGTGCCCACTTAAGGCGAAAACGGATCTTAGGTCCTCAAATGTCTTGCTCTCGATCCTGGGTATTTTTGTTTTTCTTGTATTGAGCTGATTTTCACTCTATATTTTAATTTTGATATTTATGATTTTGCTCGATATTTTGATTTTACTCAATGTTTTAAATTTCACTCAAACTTTGGTTTTCACTAACTTTCTTTAACTTGTTATCATCAAAGAACGGAATTATTTGTTTGTCTGAAACCAATTGCAGATGGCAATGAAAGCCATTTTATGCAACCCAGAATGCAAGATTGTAAGCTTGAAAACGACAAAGAAAAACGTTGACTAAAATAAACTCCCACAACGACAGCAGACAGCGTAACGGCCTACTTTCAACTACATATTTATAGACTAGAAAACTAGGCTTTTTGCTCGCATGTAGCAAAGTGGTACCAGATTTGAAGCAGTGCTTCTCATCGTTTTTTCCGGGTTTCTCCTCTACAGACCACATGTTCAATCCTCTTCCCCCTACTGCAGATTTTGAGGAGGGATCTGTGGAGGTCAGGAAATATGATTTTAAAAAAAGGTCACCACACCTAGCTGAATTGACAACAGCGTTTTGGAGATCAATGTTTTGGGCGCAAGCTGCACAACAAAATTTTTACACTCCAAAACCAGGATTTTTCCTCTTTTATTCTATGCTAGAGCAACTTCCTCCCCCCTGAACAAATAATTCTTCTCTTGAACAGCCATGTGGCTACTGGTTGAGGACCACTGAGAACCAAATTCAATGAGCCTTTCTCGGTCTTACTCCGAATTACTGAGATCCCATTGCGCTATTTTAGTTGCAAGGTCTGCAAAATTGATTTATTTCAACGGATTTGTGACTAGAAATACGTTGGGAACCGCTCATATATCAAATATAGTATTTTATTTATGACCAGTCTCGATGGCGCAGCGAAAGTGTTCAGGGCTGTAGGTCACTTTGCTTGGGGTTCAAATTTTTCTTTGGGCATTACACACATTGCCAAAAAAAATCTCGTTTACTTGTCAAAGTTTGATACAAAAACTTGTGGTTTGTGATATCCACACACTATCTGAAACGACAAGCCGTTTATTATAAAAAACAACAACATAAAGCAATATTCTTACATTAGCTGACTCAGTATGCTTTGAAGAAAGAAACGTTTTGGTCATATACATTAACCATTCTTAATCTGCTCTGCAAAGATTGTAAGGATATGGTATTGTACCGACCAATTTAAAAATCTTTTCATTGTCAAGTGAAAATGATTTGCGCATTTTAATGCAACGGTTTTTGTTTGAATATAATGCTACAGACGATAGTGGTTCTGCTATTTTAAATTAAACTGTCCGTTTTTTTTTTCAGTTTTAGTATGGATAATTAAATGATTTTGTTTACATCTATTTAATTGACGAAATCTTTCGAGAAAAAATCTTTTGGAAATCTGAGTCCAGTTGAGAGTTTAATGGACTCTAGTGCTCATGATCTGTTATTCTTTCACTTTGCAGATGTTGAACGTATCCCAGTCGTGGGAGGATTGTGTGTGGGCCTACTTCAAAACTATTGTTGACGTTGGATCGGAGCTGGCAGTGGAACACGCCCTCCACGTCGACCGTCCATGGCAACACGTACATTGTTCTTTGCCAGACGATTACTACATGCAAAAATGCGGACTCGATGACCTAAAAGATGTATTCGATAAGATATCGCTTTCTACAGATAGCGTGAGTAAAGCATTGATTTTCTCTGTGTCATTCTTGAATCATGACATCAAGCTTTTAAATTCGCAACACTTCAAACAGCCACACCTGCAGGATCTCTTATCATCGTAGATACCAGGCGACGCTTTTGCCTTTTACAAAAGCGGTAGTTACCGCAGTTTGAGAGCATTTTACTAGTGCGAACAAATTCAACCAAATGCCTTTTCCACCTTAAAGCGCACGCTCTTCAGTTAACATATTGTCACTAATCGTCTTCGGTTGCAGGGTAGCTGTGGGTAATTGGCTGGCTTTTGTTCAGACCCGCTTGTACATTCGGCTCCACGGGTTTCTACTGCTAGCAGAAGATATTGTCGTGACGTGCCGCGGCCTTGGACAAGACGGTGCTGCCATTGTGAGGTTTGAACGCACGACAATCAGATCATTGCCGCCGTAACACGGCGCCCCAACCTTTTCGGCCACGTTGCCGAGTTTATTGAAATACACTCGTGGCAAGTGGGTCGTTTTCCCCAAATAATGAAATCCAGAATATTGCCTTTGTTTTTGGAACGTGCTGATCGAATCAGTCAATAATATTTAAACTTTTGTTCTAGCTGTTGTTGAAACCTTTTAAAATGTCAGTTTTTTTGTCTCCAACGTTTTCGTGGTAATATCATTGAGCAGTTGGTGAAAAACGAGAAAATTTTTTTGATTAACCTGTGTTTTGGTATGCAAATGACATTCGAATTCATTTATTAGACGGTCTAATAAATCTATTCACTATGAACTATTAGCAACTTAACGCTACGTTAGTTTTACTGAATTACTCATAACAAAACATAAAAGCAGTCGGCTTTTTTGACGTCTCTGTAATGAGCACGGAAGTGGAAATGATCACTTCATTAGAGGTATCGTGTTCTTAGGAAATGGAAAGCATCAAAAGTAAAATTAAAATGCAATTGTTATGAACGTTTCCGTTGTTATAAACAATGTCTTCATTAGGGTATCATGGAGGAAGCGAAATCCCCTCATCATTTCATCCAAAGGTGCATTATTTTGAACGACATGGAGGCTCTTCTCGATCAGATGCTAGTGTGGTTGGAGGCTCAGGAGATAGGAGATCATCTCCTCCGCTTTTTTGCTCACCTTATCTTGGTCCTCCAGGCTTTTGGTGCCCCTTTAGATGTATGTCGGTAGCTAAAGTTTATAGAAAAATAATTTGACGAGAGGCCGTGCTATAGTCCTTAAGCCGACTTCAAAATGTGCTGAATGAATCGTTGTAGCGATTCTAGATACAACCTTCTTTTTTAAATATACCACAAAACTACGTGTTGTGTCTTGAAACCAATGCAATTGCAAGAACTTTAAGCTTCCAACAACGTCTTTTAGACTTAGGAATTGTATATGAAATCAAATGACTTAGTTGTTCATCAAAGTCTCAAGGTTAAGGATAGACGTGCACTCTACTAGCAATCCCCAATCCCATGTGATATTGGAAAACTGAGGTAGGGGTTCATTGTTTTATGGGAACAAGTCCACCGTCAAAGCATTAACAATATCGTTTAAATGCTGTGTTTTGGCGAAAGTGCTTAAGTGCAATTAGAGTTACAATTGCCATTATAGAGAGTGTTTTTCTTAGTCATGTTTAGATACATCCTTTATTGTAGCTTATGCAAAGCGATCTTTTTGAGAGATTGTTTTTTTCTGAGCCGTTTGTCTTTGATTGCCCGCAGAGATAAAACAGCAGTCGTTGTTTTTAGGAAAAAAAGTTACTTGACTGAGCATTACTAATAATGTGTTGTAGTGATATAGAGAATGCGTCATGACCAATATGAAAACAAATAGAAAGATCTACACCAAGTTCATGTAAACAATGGCGTCAGGTCTTGCTAATCTCGGATAAGAAACTTGTTTTTATGTACTAGTTATTTATTACAACGCATCTACAAACAAAGACATTTTCAAGCAATAAGCATCTAGATAAGAGTTATTTTTATTTTAAAACTCTTGTTTTGAGAAAATCTTTACAATTGCTTGCAGAACATTACGTGTTTGGATTTGCTTTGTAGTGCAGGGGTGTCAAACTCATTCAGTGGTGTGAGCCTAATTACATAACCTTGATTTTACGCGGGCCAGACTATTTTGTAAAATGTACGTAGTCATACAGTCGATACTACTACAGCCAGTAGGCTAACAGGCCATTTTTTACCCCCACTTTTTTTAATTTAGAGATCATTGCTTTCAAAGCCAGATTTTTCTTTTTTTTCATCCAAATTTTGCATTAAAATTTTTTTCTAGGAGATTAATAGCATAATGCGAGCCACAAAAGGGGGTATGGCTGACCGAATGTACCCCGCAGGCCGCCAGTGAGACACCTTTGTTGTAGCGGCCACCCAGCGGTGCATTTCTACCCAAGCAATTTGACTAAGCAGGAGAAAGTTTCCCTTAATGCACAACGACACAGAAACCACAAAGGAATTGAACCCACAATCTCACTTTTACAAAACAGTCTCTCACTGGACTTCGCTGAGCTACACTTTCGACATCTTTCGTGACATCAGCCCACACTTTCCTTCTGTTCTCAAGTCAAGGCCGATGCTTCATTGTATAGAGTTTTATTCACCCAACCTTATCTACCGAGATTAATGCCATATAATGACAGACATGAAGCTGAGCTAACTTGAAAAAATTAATGCTTCGTAGTTGGTGCTGTAGTCCACGTATGAGCCATACGGCTAGGCAGGTTCTGGCTCGTAGCTGTTGCGTGGCGCGGTAAAAAAAAAAACAAGCAAGCCCGCGGTTAGTCCGTAGCCTACTGCCTGCCGATCACTGCACTAGATTGGTTATTGGCTGTACAAAAGTTGAAACAGCTGTTTTACAGACTTTTTCGTCGCACACTGATCGTTAATGATATTTTTTCGAAGAGAGGTCTTACATCTCGTTGAATTCTAATAGAGTTCGACTTGAGTTGCACAGAAAAGTACTTACTAGTTTAAAATTAGGCGTGTTTTTCTACATTCTCGACCCATTGAGTTCTTAGGCAAACTTATCTTTTTTCGAATGATGTTTTGTCACCTTAACTAAATAGTAATGTCTTTGATGCACGAAAATCCCATTACAATCTAAGCGGCAATTAAAAATTTACATGTTAATGGCCTTTTTAAGTCCTTTTCAAATTTGATTTTTTAAAAATTGAGAATTCACTATTACTGGAAATGTTTTTTGTGCGCAAAAGACACGAATTTCATGTTTTCTGTCTGAATATTTTAATCATTTTATTTGCAGCCTTCCAAATGTGCCGTCGTGCTAGAGAGCTACGTTCGATTTCTGATGAGCGATGAACGCACCGGCCACCTGGTGGCGCTGTACACCGCCGCATTGCCGCAGGAGGAGCAGCTTTCATGCTACTCAGCCTTTTTGGAAGCGATCACGGACTCGACCTTGAGGAGGAAATATGTGCAGCTCGCACACGATGCGGGTGCGGAGTTGTCGTTTTCACGGCGCAAAAGCCTGACTTGCGTTTAAAGCCAAGAGTCATATCGACTGTCATGGAGAAAACTTTTTACTGGTTGTTTCTAGATTATCATTGTGTTCACCCTTGTGATTGCGTTTCACGCTACATCGCATTTCTACCGCACGCAGGGCAATCAATCTGGTGAAATGGCCGTAAAATGTCCTTTACACGAATAACTGTCGTCGCGCGGCTTTGACGCTCAACCCTGCCATCATTGTCGCTATGATTCCAAACTCAAGTGACCACGTTGCCAAGGAGGTTGGCAGCGAAAAAGAAGCCTTAGATACACCTTTGATAACAGCTGACAAATGTTTCGACCTATAAGGCCTCATCAGAGCATCTACGTCTCGAACATCGCATTATGACGATGCATTAACTCGTAGGGAGCACACTACATATGTCAGCTTATGTAGTTTTTGATACATTTTTTTATTTGTCACTGATCGATATGTCGCTCTGTACATGTGGTAAAAGAAGCAGTTGTTCATTCGATGGGGTTCTGCTGCTTAGGAGCTCGGTGTTTTTACAGTGACACGGATTTCCAGCTATTGTGGTAGCCGTGCAGGTGTAGTTCAGAGTAAAAGAAAACACTACATACTACTGAATGACCTCAATTTCCACTTCCTACTCCTCCAACCACTTGCCAACATCACATACCTACCCTCGAGTATTGTTTTTTTTTTTTATTGGAAAGACGCTCAGTGTGCACGAGTGTACCCTCCGAGTGCGAGTAGAAATGAGGCTTTCAAAACGAACACGGCAAAATGTCGCTTTCAATTGGCTCGCATTGCTCAGGATTGGACGTCCGCGCCATCACCAAGAACGTGGTTGAGAGAATCCGTGCCGCCGGAGACACAAACACGTTTTCGCTGACTCCCTCTAGTTCAACGCTCCCGGATGACCTCACCATCGACCCACCCCTGACTCCGGATGACAAGCGGAAGATAGAAGCGATCGAATGGCTCGTATTCGATTCTTCCCAAAGAGCAGAAGCGTTAAAACAGAGCAATGCTGTGATCCGATATTTCCTTGGCAAGTTTTTTTTGTTTTTTTATTTTTTCATTGTTTTGGGGTAGATCATTGCAAAAGTTCTCCATGAATTTTCTAGCATCTGAAAAATAACGATTGTCATGTGGATTTTGTACATGTTGACGCCTTTGCATTCTGCAGCTTAGTTAGGTGTTTGATTATTTCCCTGTCGGTGTTTGTGTTAAGTTCTAGAATCTTCTATTTTAGCCTCGAGAAAGCACAACGCCGCTCGACAAACCATGAAAATGATTCCCGGCGACTCGATCGCTGTGATCCGCAGGGAGTGGAGCAACGTAGTAAGAAAATATGTTTTATATTACTGCATGGTAATCCGTGGTGTTATGCCAGCAACTCTGTTTGCTAATTTCAAGCCAGCTGGCACTTTGTAAACTGTGATTAACAAGCATCTAACTACTTTTTTTGATATTTCGAACTATTTCTTTTGTTTTCAATAATCATCACACGTAAGGCGTGGGTCGACTAGGGTGCTAATCTTCCCGAAAAAAGTAAAAATCATTTCCTGATGCAATAATTTTTGACTCATTTTATGCTCATGCTCCTAATTTATTTACGTTATAGTTACATTCTTGTAAGGACAACTTTTTAAGGACAGCAGCCGTTAATCTATGTGAACTTGTCATATTTTTCAATATTCTAATGTTCATGCGTTCAGACTTCACAACGACTGAGATATGCTCTTGAAAAAAGCATTTTACAGTGATTTCCTTTGCGGTTTATGGCAATCAGTAGGTTTTTTAAAAGTAATACCAAGCAATTAAGGCGAAGTTCTGAAACTTTGAAACTTCCGAAGCTGATTGGACCAATTGTCCTATGCTCAACGCCATTGCCATCCAAAACTTGAGGATAAAACTGCAATAAAGAAATTAGTGTGAATGAAAATAATGCCACTTTGCTCCAAGAGAATACAGAAAACATTGCAAGCTGAACTCGTTATATGCAAATTAAATATAAGGTTGATAGTATGTATTCCAGGGGTGGAAGCACTCGTGGTTAAGAAGCTCTTTTGTAATAGTTGATCGGAAATACTTGAAAATAGCGTTAAAAAAGTTGTCTTTTCCAATGTTTCGTGACCTGCTCAGTTGTGGTAAATGCCGTGTAAAACCGCAAGTAAGTGAGCTACCGAACGAAGCAAACTATTTTCAAAGCAGCTACAATGTCTTGGTGTAAAAAAAATTGCATGGGTGTTTTTCTATTGCCAGCTGCTATGTTTTTCTCAAATGGATTCAAAACTAGAAGCCACTTCCAAAGTAGATTGGGCACTGTATGCTGTGGTCCCAAAGACAACTTCATACAGTTCATGAGTAAAATGATATTGTTACAGGCAGATGAAGACGTTTTAATGCCTCCAGATACAGAAAACGCTGAAAGGGAACATCTGTGCTTGCAGGTTGGTTTATTATCATTTGCATTTTACAGAGGAAAACCACGATTTGTACTTCTTAATAGCGGTACTGCAGGTAAAATGGATTTTGCTTATTGCACAGGCTAATTCGAAACGAGTTGAAACAGAGGATGCAGAACTTTATAATAGCACTGTCAATTTGCACTAAAAGTGTAATTCAGCATTACTTAACCCCTCGAGACGATAGGACTAGTTAGTCCACTGCGTATTTGCAGCAATTCGAGAAATTGCACCTTTTCAAATATTACAAAACTGATTTATTAATGTTTTAGTTTATATTTGCAACGCTATCCACTATCTCTTACTTGAGCAAATGCTTTCAGTTCGTTTTGATAAGGCTTTGGAGTTGCGGGGTTGCTGTAATTGCTTGGCAGATTTACAAAATGCCGCCAAGAACAGCTGAAAGCAGATATTTTTCAAAAACATGTTATTCTCTGTAAGAAAAATTATTTTACTACACATTACTCCTAGTTTTTTTAAATCAAACTTCTGCGGGCAGTATATGTTGTAAAATAAAAGCGGGACTATTAAGTCCCATTCGGCTTGATGTGTACTTTTTTTTTATATGCTTTTCTCCTGTACAGAAATACAAATGGCTAGTAAACAAACAAGATCTAGGCAGTTTATTGAAGGTTTGAATGATATTGTGCAGATGGTAACTACTAATGAGTCTGATTCATCACATGATCCTGTGGATGAAGAAGATATGGTTTTTTAGATGTTGCTTTTCCTGGTGACGATAATGAAGTAATCTTAACTATTAATGACGCTTGTGTTGAAGGTAATGAAGATACATTAATACTGCCACTTGACCACATATTTTGTTGGAGAAAGTATTCACACCTAGGCAGATACCTAACTATACGTCGTCTGATGAAGTTGATTTGCAATACGATGATGGCGTTGAACCAAAGCAACTAGATATTTTTATGGACACGACAAAGTTAGACGACCTGCGACAATTTGTGATTCCACAAAGTGTGTTATGCATGCAACAGAAGGGCCATGTTTTCGCCATAGAAGTTGATAAGATGAAAGCATTTATTGGAATTACTGCTTTTATGGGATATCATATTGTTCCCACTTCGCACGACTATTGGAGTCAAGATCCCGGCCTCGGTATAGCAGTTGTAGCTAATACGAGGCCACGAGATCGTTTCTGAGAAGTAAGAAGAGCTCTGCACTGCTTACTATCTTCTTACTCTGTTCTGCTCTGCACATTAAGAAAAAGTATGAATTGTCTCGTTTATCATGTGGTTGTTCATAGTTCACAACCGCATGATGAACGAGGCAATGCTTGGAAAGTTAGATCAATAATTAATCAATCACCTTAACAACTCATTTATTCAAGCAATGCTACCAACATTCCACCAAGCAGTTGATGAACGTATGATAACGTTTAAAGGCCATCATGTCATGAAGCAGTACATGCCAATAAAGCCAATGAAACGAGGATTCAAAATGTGGTGTAGAAACGATTCCGAAACCGGTTATCTTTTGCAGTTTGACCTGTACAAGGACAGGAAGGAAAACAAAGAAGTAGGTCTAGGAGAAAATGTCATAATCAAGCTTTCCGGGTCATCAGTTTGTACCAACGTCAGACTGTTTTTTCAAAATTTCTTTACCTCACCATCTTTGATTTACAAACTGAAAGAAGAGCAAATACATGCTTGTGGTACCGTGTGTCAAAATAGGAGACTTGCCAAAAGATTTGAAGGATGATAAGGATGTGAAGAGATCTAGATTGACGCGAGGCAGTTGGGATTCAGCTTGTGAAATGGATGGACACAAAAAGTGTAATTCTGTGAACAATTGATTCATGTACGTCAACAGTGCAGCTGAAAAGAAGGAAGGACAAAGAGAAAAGGCAGCCATTCTATGCCCTTTCATTGTTCAAACTTACAACAGTGGAGTGAAGGAACTGAGTTGATGGATCAGTTAAAAGTATCATACAAAATTGCTCGAAGATATCCCAAAATATTTTATCTACGTTTGCTTTTTGGTCTTTTAGACATAGCATTTGTAAATTCATTTATTATTTTTACCAAGTACATGGAGAAACATTTTCCACACTCCCGAAGAGTAAAAACCTTAAAGTCTTCTAACATGAAATTGCCATGGACTTAATTGGAAAATTCTCAAGTTTTAGACGTGTAAGAACTTCGTCCCATTCCATCATTGAGGCTGCCTTCCACTAAGTTTGCTTCCAGAGATTCGTATTCTGAGAGATGTCGCTGCAAGCTTTGCACCAAAAGAAAAATTGACTCCAGACCATGTGTTCAATGAACTTCTGCAGCGTTTTTCTGTGCCAAACGAGCAAAAAGGTCTGTTTTAGAGAATGGCACACTGATGTTTAAAAGTAACTTCATTGCATACCAGTGACGAGTTCATGCGTCAGAGGTCTGAAGCACATTTTTTTGAGGGAGGATGAGACAAGTGCAGCCCATACAATCACATTAAGCAATATAAATTGTAGATTTGTGTCCACAAAGTTTAGTGGCAGACTAGACGTGAAAACTTCTGCCTAAACAACAAAATAAGTGTTCAAGAACATCTAAATGCTGAACTAATATTGCGTTAATTCCACAGTTTAAGAGTAAAAAAATATTTCGGATGCACTTTAGATTGTAGCCTTGAATGAATGTCTCCTTCATTATGAGTTCGCCACTACTGCAAATAAACGTGATCAACAGTAATTTTGCAGAAAATATGTTTGCATTATGCAATGCCGTGTTTCTTTGTATTGTTACAGTAACTGTTTCATATTTTTCTACATGCAAATCATATAAAACACAAAGTACACATAGAACTGATTGGGACTAATTAGTCCCATTTTTTCAATCACCCTTCAACATATTTTTTCAAATTTTTTTGTTCAGATTTTTTTGAGGCAGCTATACTTAAGGAAAATGTTAATAAAGTTTAATTCATGTAAGCATTATAGTTTCCGGTTTGAAGGGGTTAAAAGGAGCAGCGAAACATTGGTTGCATCTTTCTTCCGCATAAAAGCTAGAGGTTCTCCCAGTTGCCTGAGGCTGTTGCTAGCTACATAAGACAACTGAGATGAATAACATCCCTAAGATTTGCAAAGCAAAAGGCAAATCATTTTGAATTTCAATATTTCAGGCATTTTTGCTTGCTCAAAGCGCGTTCTCTGATTGGTTCAAACATTTTCACAGCAAGCCACGCCCATTTCAATCAGCCAATCAGTCGACGACTTTTTCAAACGTCAGCATGTCGGACATCGTAGCTGAAGAACAAAGGTATTAAATTTTGTTATTGCATTTTCCTTTTCCGGACTCGCGAGACAGCGGTTGCGGCGGCAGCGGCGCAGACAGCGGTTGCGGCGGCAGCGGCGCAGACAGCTGTTCAGATCTACATCGGAGTCGCTGAGTTTCAGCATTCCACGTGAATTGCTTCGTACTCGCTTGGTATTGTGGATTACAGCAAATCGTAAATTGATTAGTTTCTTTAATTACTATACTGCTTGTTGCAATCCACCAGATTATGGTGAAGCAATTTCTCGAGTGCGCAACAGAATCATTGCAAGCGTACAATGAAAGAATCTTAAACACTTGACTACGCGCCAACTCAAGAACTGACTTAATTTTCAGTTGGACCATGAAAATTTTCTCACTACGGCACTTTAGAAATACTGTGGTAAAGTTTTACTGGTCATTTAAATCTGCGTTGATGTCATGAAGTCTGTTTTACGTCATTTTTCCCGCGTTTCCCAGGCTCAGAAGTGCTGATTCAATGTATTTCTACCAATACACACTCGCTTTCGAACCAGACTTTGTACTGGAGCAACGTAGCACTTTAAATTCCGGATGCCCTTCCTGACGAATACCAGTGGTGTTTCTATAGAGTTTTGAACTCCAGACCTTTCGCTCTAAAGCCGGTAATGATACCGCTACACCACGGCGGCTACTATTGATGTCATGAAGTCCGATTTCGATTCTAATCTAGGTTTTATCGATCACCTAAGTTAGTGTGTGATAGTTGTCAATCGATTTTGCTGAGTGATTTTAAGAAAAAAATTACTGGAAACCGAAATCTCTATTTTGAGAAGAGTGCGGCGGAATAATTAGACTTCCCTAAATTTTCGCAAAAGTTTATAGATAAAAAGTTGTGGAAATTCCTATTCAAGTGTTTTTATAATTTATGGCTATAACAGTCTCATAAATAACACTTTTTAAGAAAGAAACACTCTTGCTCGGTAAACGAGTTTATGCTGATGATGAATGTTTGTATTGTTTAACCTCTTCACAAAGCAGTTGCAAGGCTGTCGAAATTTCATGCATTAAAGTGCTATTGTTGTATTAGGTTGAACAAAGAATTGCACTTTTTCTTATAGAGTGCCTCCTGACGTAGTGTAGGTAATTAACCTTTTGTTTCTTATAACTTTTCTTTAGGAAACGCATTGGATTCTTCGCCAATGTAGACCATTAATTAACATTTTTAACAAGACGTTCGATTTTGAAATTAAAAAATTATCACGTTTAAGACAAAAAGCGCACACCGATGAAATGGACCGTTGGAAAGATATTCTGGAACATTTATGCGAAGACGCATGCAGTAAAATCTATAACGTGTTACTCTTTCCAAATGGCGGCTGGTTAATTGATGCACAAGAGGTAATTGACCAGATGTATAACAATTAAATTTTGGATACAGTATCTTCCTTACTAGACACTGGGTCAGCTTATTTAACTAATAAATGGTGTGATTATATGTCTTGTTGGTTTCTTGAATAATACTCTTGAAAGGGCTGCATTGTATAATTATTAAACTCATGGTGCAGTTTTGATATCCGAAACAATGATTCTGTTTTACGTCATAATTTGGTGAAAAAGTTCAATCTCAAAAGTAAACTGATTTATCCACTTAAGCGCTAAAAAGGAAAAATCTCTGAAGTGTCTGCTCTTGTGCTTTTTATTTGTTACCAAAAAAAGTAGAAACAGTTGCATTTTTTTTGGATGAAATTTGGAGCCAAAGTTTTATAAAACGTTTTAATGACTTTGACGTATCTAGATTAACTTGTTTCGTCATTATAACTGCTGAAAATAATTATAATTTACTGCTCACAATTTTGGCTTACGGTTTCATCCGACAACTATTAAGTTACTCCAGATAATGTATTCAGCAATAACGTTATGTAATTGTCTCGCTCTTGCATCAGTTATTCTTAATATCAACGTAAAAACTTGTTTTGCGGTTGGAGCCCAACCAAAGCTGGTAAGTTCATTTGGGTCTTTGGAAAAGATACTTAACTGGATTCCTAGTTTTTGTGTGGTTGACAAGCGGTGAGAACAAGCAATCTATCTGTCGTGGTAGTCTACTCTGACAAAAGGCATGCAGACAGAGTGTGAGCTCATACGGATGAATGAATTATCTACGGTTAAGTATCTGTTCAAACTAGTCAAAAAGCAGAGAAAACTTAGATCTTTCGTTACCATTACCAATGTGAAGGCTCTTTATTTGGCGTAAAGCAATTATGACGTCACACAAGTCGTTGTATCAAAACACAAGCTACTTTGATGATGTCACTACTGTTTTAAGCGAAAAGCCAGCCAATAAAGGTGGCAATGGGGACAGTAATCGGGGTGAAAATCTTGATTGTAATGCCAAAGCTGCAGTTAGATAATCAGAGAAAGCAGAAGCTTGTTTTTTTTGCCATTTGCCTTTGCTCATCTTCAAGGTCAAAGTGTCGAAAAAATGTCTCTTTAAAGTGCAGCTTAAAACCTTTATTGTTCTAATGCGCCATCTTGCGAATATCAATTATTTTAGGTTGAAGAATCGGAAGAGAGCCGTTGTCGGCGACGCCAGATGGAGCTGTTGCGGCGCCTATACGTTCCTTCGCTTTGTAATCTCTTGTTGAATGTGTTATTAAACACTGGAGGGCGCAATGATCAGGTCACAAAACTCGTAGACGTGCTAGCAGAGGAAGATCGCAAGTTATACCAGGTTGGTAACGCAAGCTGCTCCAACTTCAAAGTGTAATAAAAATTTTAAAACGAAAAGTGGTTGGTGGCAGATAAACGTACTGCAGAAAAAATGCATATTTTTATGACGTAATTAAAACGGTTTTTACTTATGGCCCACGTGATTTTATCATAAGAACTTCTTCTAGTCGTTGAACACAAGGTAAGCAGAGAGTTTGAAAGACAGCGAAATACTTCACGGTCTTTAGTTCGCAGTCATCCATTCGTATCGCTGAGTCGGTGTAAGCCGTTGTTTAAACCCGAAACGTGGGTTCGAAAATAAGCAAATGTTCTGCTGGGCCGTGGGAAAGCGTGCAACGTAGCGCTGATCGCACAGCCAATGGAGAACGTTGCCGCGACTAGCAGTTCGAAACAGTGCAGATGAACTCGCTTTGTTTCTTTCATTGTGAAACTTAAAAATCGCTTGTAGTAAATGGTGTCAGGTAATGAGTAACGTCAGCTAAATTCCAACTGACGATTTAACACATTGACTGCCACAGCAAACATTTGTGTCTACCAATTAAGTTTTTATTGCAGTCGCGGCAGACATAAAGGCTTTTAACATTGACTTAAAGATGTGTGGCTGCTGAAAAGTAGTGGTGTCTGCCAGCGGCTTCCAAAAAAAATTGCAGATCCTTCCGACTTCTATTTTAGTCTTTAGTGCAGGTTTTGGCAACGGAAGCAGGTAGATGATGGAACGGATTTTTTGTTTTTTCCATTTTTCATGTCTATGTTTTCATATTTTTTCTTTGTATTTTTTATTTAAAAATGTGATAAAGATAACCAAAAACTGTAATGATAAAGATGATAATAAGGTATATGATAAATAGTTTGTATTTCTATGTTTGTTTCTTTTTATCGATTGCAGCAAAGCAAGGCAAACACATCAATGGGTCATTGGGGCTGATGTCACAATGATATAACATTCATATCTACCAAACTTTAAATTTGTACGCATTATGATCTACACCATGCCGATTCACTCACTTAATTTACAAATAACGGAGAAAAAAATATTTGGCTTCAGGTGGATTTACAAAAGATTTGAATCTTAATATTAAAGCAGTTGTCTCGCAAAAGTTATGGGCCAACTAAAGCGACCTCTGGAAATGGAAATTCCGCAAGCTATAATTCAATTTAGCGTTGTTTTTCAGTTGTTTTCCGATCAAGAAGGACAGCAACTGCTTCTTCGTGTACAAGATTTTCTGGTTGATTTCTTGTGATATCTTATTCTGCATTTGTTTAAGGAAATTGCTGTCTTACTGCCTTGACGAAGAACGAATTCTCTGATTGAATAAAATTCATACAAGGAGCCAGGGGCGTTAATCCTTGGGAGATGCATCCTCCCATAATTTTAAAGGGAGGAATTATTTTTGGGCATCAATTTGGAAACGAGAGTTTTTTCATCATAAAGATCTTTTATGGAGAGAAAGGTCCTAATTGTGGCTAGGTTACATCTATAGCATCCATACATTTAATGCTTACCCTGGATTTATGCAACTGCAAGAAGTATTATGTAGTAGCATTTGTGAGTCCGAGGAGTCGTCCAGATGAAGTTTTCGGGCTCTATCCGCCAGCTTGTAGAAAAAACAACACAATTTAGCTGAATTCAGTGCCGATAGCTCGCGACACCTTCATTTACAAAACCAGAGAATTTAAACTCTGGAATTATAACAGTGCGGCAACAAGGAAAAAGTACGGTAATTAATGCCATTGCCATAACACAACAACATTGCGATGCCGAATAAAGTTTTGTTAAAAAGTGAATGCCTCCAACTTTTGATCAAACAGCATTAGCGCTTTAGTATTAAAATGCAGTGATCCCTTTTGAACGCTGCGATCCAAATCTAGGAAACTGGCTAGCGCCGTGTTACGGTACTAAATAAAAGAAGAGGATGCTTTACTTTCAGGGCACTAAGCTGTAATTTTTATAAAAATTCATTGCCAACCTATTTTCTGTTTTAATATCTTTCAATACATATTTGGAATATTTTGTGTCTGATGTTTTGTCAGGTGATAGGCGGCATTGGTCAGTATACTATAGCTGTTTGCCAAATCACTTTGAATACAATAGCTGTTTGATAATCCACCGTGTTGGCAGTTACTCTTCAGTTTGAATTTTGTATTTATGAATCACTAAAAGTAGATATTTACTGAATCTTGATCTCAGTTTTGTACTTAAATTCCATTTTATCTCGTAACTTCGATGTAAAAAAAGAATGAAAATAATAGTGTAGGCAATAAAAAAACCTACGCATAATAAAATCACATAAGGAGAAAATTAAAAATTGGTTACTTGCAATCCCGGAATTTTCGTTTGGAACAACCATACCCGTAACGCTTCGGTAATTGGTAACATCTACAGGCGTTGAAACTTTATTTTATGGTGACTAGTAATTGGTAAGATAAACAAAAGTTTTGGGTGCTGCCCTGTGTTTCGAATATAATCGAAAGGTAACTTATTAAAAAAGATATTAATATGATTAATTGATGTTAAGGCATGTAGGCTAACTGCAATCAGTTGAATAAAATACCACTTCCACGGCCTAAACCGCATGAAGCAATTCATGCGATCTTCGGTGCAATACCTGAGTTCACCTGAAGAGTTCAAATAGAAACGAAACCGGTCGTGGAAGTGGTATTTTATTCAACTGATTGCAGTTAGCCTATATGCCATAACATCAATTAATTGTATTAATATCTTAACAGGCTAACACCAGCTCCTATAATTCGTATTACAGTCAACTTCGGATATAAGAGATTCAGATATAAGGGATTTTCGCTTATAAGGGACTACGCAAAAGGTTCCAAATGATTTTCAATATAAACTAATAAGTCGGTTGTAAGAGACTGATTAAGCTAGTCCCGGCGGATCTCTTATATCCGAAATTGACTGTATTAAAAAAGAGTATTTCATATAAAATGTAGTTGAAAAAATTTTCTTGGTAGCTTCTGTTTCCCCACCTAAGCATTTCTACTTTTTTTAAGACTTGGTAACATATAGGTACGCCACTTCAAAAGTCAGTTTGCGGATAAGGAGCAGTAATTAGCGGAGCAGGCATTTCTAAAAATGCAGCAAGCAATTCAAGTTCCGTCATCATTTTAATAGAGATTAGTGTTGCCAGTTCCGCGAAATTGGGAAATTGCAGACGCGAAATTGGTGAAACACAAGCTGACTTGTCTATGACCATCGATAGAAAAACAAATGCTGTGCTGATGCCGTGCCTAGACTGTTCTCCCAACGGCCCTGTATGGACTAACTTTGCAAATTTTCGGCTATTTTTCAACAGACAAGCGTTGAGCTATTTTGGGCTAGTATTTAGGTACCATTTGGGCTAGAAACTTGAAAAAAATCTGGCAACACTGATTGAGGTTGAAACGATATTCAATGGACTAATTTAAGGCTGCAAATTCTATGAATTTTTTTGCAAGTCCGAGTTTTTCATTTTCAATTTTGCCAGTTCGGCAAAAAATATCGAGTTTTTGAGTCCACAGCCAGTTGAGACCAAGACCATCAAACCCTAAGCCAAGATCTCGATAGAACGGTCTTAACAGGCATAGGCCTAGTGCGCGTAGTACGAACATATTACAATAGAGAACACTAGATCAACTAGTTGAAATTACCCTTATCGGAGGTAATGACCCCGATCGGGGACATTAGTCACGTGTTCATGACGTCAACTTGGTATTGTTCCATGATTGGGGCATTTTACATCATATCTTTAATGCTATTTATTTTTGGGATAGGTTGTGTCATGCATTTGGACTTTCTCTATGAGCGGACTTGGGGGAGCGGATTAGTAGTCATGACAACCAAGATAAAAGCCTATAGAAGCCGCGATCTTTTTTTCCTTTGAAACTGGAGTGTTGAACATCCTGTAACAGTAAAATCAACTTTAGTTGATTTTATAACTAGCCTAAATTATCTTTAAAATTAATAGTTAGAGTATAATTTTTTTAATAAATTTTGGTTACCGCTAGCTGGTAAGTCAATCTAACATGAAAGCTTGATCAAATAAGTTACGAAGAAAGAAGAGCTCGGGAAAGTTCGCACAAACATGTATTTTCGTGACACTTGTGAACAACAAATCTCGCTCGCTGAATATTAAAAAAAGTACAAACAAATTAAATTGCAGTTGGTCAACGACATGCAAGCACAAAAACCGCTACCATGCTCAAACTACAGAAAAAAAATCTAATGAAAGTATTTGTTTGGATTGCGTAAAGTATGCTGAAAAGTTGCGCTTAACTTCTGATAGGAGTTCCACTTTCATCGAAGACAGACAGACGTTTTATGACAAGCCCACTAGTTCTGAAGATGATATTTTCGGTAAGTTAGATAAAGAAATTCCAGTTTTCGACACTGAAAAGCTAAATTCAATAATAGATGGGGATGTTGCAGAATTAGTAAAGAGAAGTGGTGGTAAGAGCTTAATTACACTTCATCATTTAACCCCACTAAATGGCGTCAAGATCACTTTAAGGTAGTAGTTAATATTTTTTGATGATGTGAAGTCGATCCAAACGAACATATTTCAGATGCATATCGCGTCTGCAGTATGATTGACCAGGTGTATGGCGCAAGAAGCAAAAGGCTAATTTTACGAAAAAGCTTCCGCCATAATCTTGTGGCATATTCTTTAAGTGGCAGTAAACTTCTTTTACAGTTAAACAATAGTTGTATGCCTTGTGGTTCGTATACTTGGGTAAAAAATTAGCATGAAAATACTGCCAAAAATAAAATACCATTTCCTGGTGTAGATGTTAGACTAGTATTCGACGGTCTACTTCACCTGATCTATATGGCTATTTGGACTTTTAATGATCTCCCTGTTTCTGTGCCTTCTTTCGTCAGCTTCTCTCTTTATGCTGACGATCTGGCTATTTGGTCCTCCTTCCTTTCAATCTCTACTGCGTTGGAGGCCACACAAGGAGCTCTGATCTGAGTACTGGTGTCTTCCTCTAAATCCGAGCAAATGTGAGGCTTCCTTCTACTCAGTGGATACCCACCAAGCTAACCTCCAGCCCAACCTCCTTTTGTTCAACTCCCTCCTCCGTTTCAATCTCCTCCAACTTTTCTTGGGGTCATCTTCGACCGCACTCTTTCCTTTTCTTAAATTGTATCTTCGCTCGTCTCAAAGTCTTGTGCTATATCTCTGCTTCCTCAAGGAGCCGCTCTAAGGAGTCCCTCTTTCTTTTGTATAAAGCTTTTCTTCGGCTTCTTTCTCATTTATGCTTCACCCGGATGGTTTCCTTTCTTAAGCGTTACCAATATCACCAAATTGGATCGCCTTTATCGAGTGGCTAGTCGCGCCATCACCGGCTGCCTCTCGTCCTCCCCTATTCCACTTGTTGTCTCTGGGGCTTCTTTACCTCCCCTACGAGTCACACTGACTCATTTCACTCTTTCGTCTTATGAGCCAACCATTCGTCGCCCAGCCTGCTTTATTATTTCAGGTTTGGCCAGACATGGGAGTGAAACCAAGACTCTGCAGATCTTCCTGGAGATCTTTTGCGTCCACTCACCCGCTTATGCTTCCTTCTACCTCTTCTAGAGAGGCTCTTCTTGCTTGCCCTTTCTAACAATCTGGGAACCTGCCTTCCTTCACTATGGACTCCACTCTTTCCTTCCCATGCTCTCGCTCCGATCCTCTTTCTTTCGCCAAGGTGCGGCTCTCGCCCACCTTCACTCTATCCCACCTTACGAGCTGGTGCTTTGGACTGACGGCTTTGTTCCTTTTTGTTTTGGCAAGGGCAGCTCCGGCGTACTTGCCAGCTGCTTTCTCTATGGCACTGAGGCCACTCTTTCCTTATTAGCAGGTTCGGTATGCTCAAGTTTCTGCGCTAAAACCTGCGCCATTCTGCACGCTCTTTGCTGGTCTCGGCAGCACTAACAAGTCTGCCACTTCTCTTCTCCTTCTATGTGACTCTCACTCTGTCCTCGCCACCTTGTCCTCTCCTCCGTCTTTTCTATTACCTCAATATCTCTGGCAGATATGGCAGGAACTTTCTTCTTTCTACTGTTCTATCAGGCTACAATGGGTCCCCGGACACTCGTTTTTCCCGGGAACGACGCAGCTGATGAGTTGGCCAGACGGGGAGCGCTAATTGTGCCTTCTGCAACCCATTGTAGTCTCTCTCCTCTTATCTCTCGTATCCACTCTTGTCTTTTCTCGGACTGGAGGCGTACTGTTTCATCAAAATTCCTCGACACACAGGTTTCCTCAATTTCCAACGAGGAACTTGTGCTCTCTCGTCACGCTTACTGTGTGCTTTCTTGCCTTCGCTTCATCGGACACAGCCTTCTGTTAAGTTTTTCTCTCTCTAGGATTGGCAGAATCGTCCCAAGTCACCTCTCATCTCATTCTGCACTGTACAGCTACGGACTCTGTGCGCCGCTCGTTCTTTGGCGACTCTCTGTCTCTCTACGACCTCTGGTCCAGACCCTGGGGAGTTTCCCGGCTTCTGGGGCTCCATGGTCTTCCGCCATGGTCTCATCTCTCGGAAGGAATCGGGTAACCAACAACAACAATAACAACAAACGAAAACACCATTAATAAACGCCCCATTTACCCTTTGCCTTGCGTAATGTGGATTGTTATCAATCTGAAATTCTGCCTCAACATACTCTAAGTTTTGATTTAAGTCAAACAATAGATCATATGTCATCACAGTCCCAGTTCTTGCAAATTCTTGATAATTATCTAAATCATAAATAAAATAAGTTATTTTAAAACAAAATGCCTGGAAAGGGTTTTTAAAAATGTTTGTCTACCATGGAAATCGTATTACACGGGGAAGATGATAGCTTAGGCCAAAAATGAGCGCAGAAAAAACCTTGGGGTACTTGAACTTCCTTCCATCCTTAGTTGCTGTAGGCCAGTGAAATTATTTACCAAACTAAAAATTCAACCGATTTATCAGCTAAAATCTTAACTATTAAAATACAGATTAGCTTATATGTAAAAAAAATTAAAGACAAATAATAAGCTATTTAATCAATATCCTACCAGATTCAAATATGTATATCAACCTTGCTTCCACCATAAAACTTCTAGCTTTTTTGACTTATTACAACGGTAAATTTTTTTCCTCTTCGGTAACTTGATGCTTTTGGGGGTGGGCAACAGGACGGAAGGGGTAAAAAATCCCGCCTTTGCTCCGTTTTTTGCACATTCTAATTTCGTTGAATTCTTTGATCATAAGTGGGGTAAATGACCCTGATCGGCGAGCAGAATTTCCCCGATGCGAGTATTTTCCTCCAGTTGCTCTAGTGTATTAGGCGTAGTACAGTAGTATGAGCGTCGTATCTATCGCGCAGTCACAGTAGGCATAGGCATAATACAGACACAGTAGGAATAGTACTCGCATAGTTTACATAGTACAGACGTAGGCAAAAAATACAGGCATAGAGACCACTGCCATTCTGCCAGAAAAAAGATCCGCTTTTACTCTCAGGCAAATTCGGGATGAAAATTGATTGACAATAAACAGAAGAAAAGAGCTCCCTTGTTTGCAGGCATTTAACCTATTACTGAGGCTTTTCAAAAGTAGTGTTTGAAACACCAGAATTGAAAAATTGCAAAGTTTCATGGTGGGACCGTCATAAACCACTCATTAGAATAACTAAAAATTTGAATTTAATGCTTGATAAACAGAATGGCGACCAACCATAAAGAACTTGTGGTCAGTCTAAGCCTAATTAAACACCTTTCTCACTAAAGAATTTCAATATTTTTTTTTGACATTCTGCAACAATATGAATTTGCCCACATATTGCAAATTTTCATGGTGGGATCACCATAAACCGCTCATCGAAACACCTATTCAAACCTGCAAGTTTATGCATTATTACACGAGCTTGTATTTATTCTGATAAGTGGTTTATGGTGGTCCCACCAGGAAACTTTGCCATACCGTAGCAATTTTTCACTTGCAGCGTTTCAAAAACTACTTTGGCAAAGCCTCAGTAGTAGAGTAGATGCGTGCAAACAAGAAAGCTCTTTTCTTCTGTTTGTTGTTGCTCAAGTTTTATCGTGAATGTGTCTGAGAGTAAAAGCAGATGTTTTTTTCAAGCAGAATAACAGTGGTGGCATAGAGCAGTAGGGACCACTGTTTTAATTGGGAAATCGTTTCCTGATCAGGAAACCGTTTCCCGATCGGGAAATCTTTATCACATGATGTAAGTTGACGTCAGATTTGATTGCCCGATCGGGCAATAAACATAGTTTGTAACCAATCTAGCCACTAAGTTGCTGATAAGCTTGTTGTTTCAATTGAGCTAGCTAAATTTCAGACTTTATTTTTACCATTGTTATTCTGCCAGAAAAAAAGATCCGCTTTTACTCTCAGGAAAACTTGCGATAAAAATTGAGGGACAACAAAGAGAAGAAAAGGCCTCCATCGTTTGCACGCATCTAACTCATTACTGAGGCTTTGCAAAAGTAGTTTTTGAAACACCGCAAATAAAAAATTGCCAACGTATTGCAAAGTTTCATGGTGGGACTGACATGAACCGCTCATCAGAATAACTACAAACTTGCGTGATATTGTCTGGGGGATGGAGGGGTGGGTATTGCTTCCTACACAGAATGGCGGTCAACCATGAAGAGCTTGTGGTCAGTCTAAGCCAAATTAAACATCTTTTCCATTACCCGATTTCAATATAATTTTGACATTTTACAATATGAGTTTGCTAATCTATTGCAAAGTTTCATTGTGGGACCGCCATAAAGCGCTCATCAGAATAACTACGGTACATAAACTTGCTAGGTTATTCATTATCTCACGAGTTTGTAGTTATTCTGACGAGCGGTTCATGTCAGTCCCACCATGAAACTTTGCAATACGTTGGCAATTTTTTTTATTTGCGGTGTTTCAAAAACTACTTTTGCAAAGCCTCAGTAATAGGTTGGATGCATGCAAACGATGGAGCCTTTTTCCTTTGTTTGTTGTCACTCAAATTTTATCAGGAATTTGCCTGAGAGTAAAAGCAGATCTTTTTTTTGCAGAGTGACAATGGTTCACTTTTTAATTGTTTAAGTTTAGAATTAAAATGAATTGGTTTGATTGATTGCATGCAAAAAAGGACTACAGAAATTTTAAGTTTTTTTGTAGAGAAAGGATGGAAGACCATGAACGCGTATGCCTCACCAACTATATCCTTGGAATGTGAAGTATAGAAGTCTAGTCTGGAGTTGATCAAACTTTTTAGGCTAGTTCACGTACTGCAAAGCTGCATCTAGGATTTTTGCTTAGGGGGGAGCAAGATTTTGCATTCACACGGTATTTTAAAAATTCATATTTTCTTCGCAAACAAATCTTCATCTTTAATCTTTCCAAATTTCCCATTCTTCCAAAATAGATAGTCATCTACTACTTGGCGGAACCTTCCCAAATTTTTCATGGTTTTCAAAAATAGTCATCCTACTACAGCTTGATCTAGTTCGGAACTCGTTGAAGGACCAACAAAAATAAGCTGACTTGCGTTTTTCAATTTTTTTCTATTGATGCAGCAGTAGCATCTTTTGCGGAATAAGTTCATTTGTAAGTAGTTGAGTACCAGCATTTTTAATCTATATGCCGCTATACAACAAATTTTCAGCAGAAATTCCTTTCTTTGATTTATGAAGAAATGCACTTTGGATTGCCATCTCAAATAACTTTATGCAAGGAAATATCTACCGAGTTGTCACTTTAAAAATTGTTGACAAGGATGAAATTTAATAAAAAATTGCTTTTGTATGAAACCGTTCCACAAATAAGTACTTGGCGAATAATTATGAACAAAATACCGGTACTTTTCTGTTTTGGTGTATGGAGCCATGGACTCAAGATTTTACATTAATAAGCTCTTTATTTTCCAATAAAAACAAGTAGTAAAAAAAGCGTATGAGTTAAGTGTCTGCATCTCAGAAATTTTTTGAGAAATAAAAAAATATAAACTTATTGTTGTTGCATGGAACGATTTGCATTTATATCTGCTCATCACAAATATTTGATATCCAAGACTTCTTGACTCTACTGGAATTTCGTAAATAATACAAGCGAATATTTTGAGACAATTTTTATATTTTAGGTTTGATCCATAAATGCTGTAATAGTTACTGAATTATAGTTGCAACTGTATTTTGTTAAAAGTATTGATTACGAGGGCACAATTTGGTCTAGTTTTATATTTAAGATTGCACAATAAAAGCAAGACTAAAGAAAGCTAATCTGGAACAAAAAAAGGCCAACACAAAAAAATGTCAGTCTATCCTGCCCACATCTAACGACAGCCGTTTAATCTAATTGAAGTCTAGAAAAGATGTAAAAAGGAACTTGTTGCGATCTATGTGTAAAAATAAACTTGTAGCTAACCGTCGTGAAAATCTTTGCTTGGAGTGTGTTAGAGTTGTTCGAACCCAAATGAGCAAAAGCAATAAAGTTGATGCCACTTTGGATGGTTCTGACACCGAGAGCGATCTCTCTATGACTTTTTCATCAAACAAAAAAGTCAATATGTGAAGAATATCCTTTGGCAAGTGTCAAGTGGTATTGAACAAGGGTGTTACCAGTCATGTCTTATAACCGTTAGCTCCTCTCAACACCAAATTTATGATTGATACAGTTTTGAACTGCTGAAGTTTAGATTCATCGAAGATTTCACCTTCTCACCTTCAACAATTGAAGTGAAAGGGGGGTTCTCTGAAATCACTGAGATGTTTAAGTTGTTAAGTATGTTGACAACATGAAAAAGTTTGGTAACGTCGTCTAGTGGGTTAAAGCGATGTTCAATGTTTATGGTCACGAGATTACGAGATTGAACCCCAAAAAAGCTCTGTTGTGAAGCACTTGAAAAAGGCACTATTTGTATATTGTCCTGCTTGGTTGCACTACTTCGGAAAAAACCGGTAAAGGTTTAAACCAGGGATGCAAAAATTTTTTTGGAATTTAGGCGCGCGGAGAAATTGTTGGTTGCTCACACATGCATAAACCATTTTTGTCAGATGATTGCTGATGATTTCCCCAACAAAGCCTAAAAATTTCATTGACGAAGCGATCAACAAGAGATGACCTCTTTTTTCAATCAGAATCAAGGACATGCCCTAATTTACCTAAACCGAGATGCAGGACGAGCGCTGCAACGGCGATTAACCTGCCACAGCTTTTTTTTGGCGATCAAGCTAAAGCACTCGCTGACTTTGGTCTTCATATCGTTGCAAAATTTCCTCATCAGGTGCACGTAAACTTGTCTGGTCGCGCATGTAAACCTTGTGGTCGGGTGTGTAAACCGCAAACGGCCTGTCCGTGTCTTTGCACGACTGGTTTAAACAAAAGTTGTTTTCGCATAATTGACAAAGACTTTACCAAGATCAGACAATGAAAACGTGAAAAAAAATCTATGTAGAGCCAAGATCAGCCTTTTATAAGAATAAATGATCCTCATAGCCAGATATATCTAAACTAAAAAACAAACCCCATAAAAATGATTTTGGGATAGATTAAGAACTAATATCCTGAACCAGCCATATCCTGGGGTTTAAACCCAGGCTATAAATAACACCGCTAATCAAATATTGTTACCTAAGAGTGAGCACATATTTAACTGTCTCTTATTAATTTTTCTATTGATATATGTCTATTACACTACAGGCAGCCAACTGGGTATTAGATCCATTAAAACAAAGCTTGAATCTTACAGATCCTACTCCTATTAATCGCATTAATACATCAACCTAACTTATTCATCTTACAAACTTCACAATTCTAATTGTTGCCTGGAGTATTCGTCATCGTATTGATGGATGAGATCCGATTTACTTACCTGGTGTTACCAAGACATTAACCCAGCAGAAGACTATTTAGAGCTTATTTGTGCTCCTTTTTCCTTCTTTGTAATCAAAATTCACCTAGTGGACAAAGGTGAATTTTTTTTTGCCTTGGTCAGTTTTATTGTTTTTTGACGAGGATTACGATAGTAACAATTAGAAGAGGCGGTTTTGCTGCATCAAGAGGCGGAAATCAATGTTATTGTTTTTGATGGTTCTAAATAGGCAATGATTGCCCGATCGGGCAATAATTTCCCAATCAAAACAGTGGTTCCTACTGTAGAGGGCATCGTACAGGCTTAGTATACCTGTATACATAGGCTAGTACAGACATTGTAGACACAGTGCAGGCAAAGTACAGGCATAGTAGGCATCAGTGATTTAAAAGGTTTATAAGGAAGAGATCAATGATCAGACCAGAGTTGTAGTAGAATGAGTTGTGTAGATCAATGATCAGACCGGAGTTGTAGTAGAATGTGGATTTCTTGAGCAGTCTTTGCAACAGCACATACTAAAAAGATGAGGAGAGCATTCAGGAAAAGCAGTTTGCGACAGAGCACAAAGTGGGTGTAGGAGGTCAACAAAAGAGAGTGAGGTAGATAAACCACAGTGAGAGTAGATGGGCCAGCTGAATTACAGCCCCCATTGAAACCATGCATGCCTGCAAAAAGGGTACAAAACAGATGAGTTAGTTTAAGATAAATGTTTATCTGCAGAAGAAACCATGATGCAGCAAAAAAGGCAATTGGTGACAAGAGGGAGGGTGTTCAACTTTGGGAAAGAAACGAAAGAACATCCTAGAAAGACTTATTGGAAGCAGGAAGGTTGTTGTTTTGACATACCTCTCCATGTCACATTGTCAATGTACATGGAACAAGAAAAAGTAGTGCTGCAGCTTTTGTATTGTTTTGACACACATGTCCTGTCAGTATACACTGAGGAAATTGTGCTTCCCCAACATTCTTACTGTGTCTTCTCTTGTCTTTGCTGCATCGTATGAAACTACTTTTAAACTGTTATCTCTGTAGAATCAAAAATATTCATATGCTTGTGCTATACCCACCATGCCTGTGCTCTCCCTACTTTGCCTAAACAATGCTTGTATTATATCTGTACTATGCCTACTATGTCTGGGTTCTGCCTATTATGTCTGGACTCTGCTTACTATGCCTGCTGTGCCTATACTATACCTTTACTGTACTTATGATGCCTGTTTGAAATCACTCTAATAGCTACATTACTGCTAAATATTATTTACTGTTCTCCTTTCAAAATTAAGCAAATAATGAACTTGAATTCAATGAATGTTTTTCAAATTTTAAATTTAGGATTTTTTATTTTTTAAGTTCAAGATCGGCAAAAAAGACCGAGTTTATTGAGTTTGAAGCTCGGAGCTAATCCCTACCTTAACTCCAACTCTACCATTGATCTGCAATTACATAGAATTTTTGCATTTTGTTTGGTAGCATCCTAATTTTCTTGAACACTTTCCATGTTTTAGTATATTGCAATAAGAATTCCCAAAGTTGTAAACCCCATGACTGGAAATGAAAGAACTTCATTTGCTTTTGAATTTTTCCTAAAAAGTCTTTTTGTTGTACTGAAACAACTCTGTGTTCTTACTGTCATACCCTGAGGTGCAGTTGCATGAGTATGGCATTTCCACACTGTTTCACACTTACCCTACTGAAAGGTGCGTATCTCTACTCTACATTTCTACACTTCTTATTTTAGCACTACATCCATGGTCATATTCAGTTATCAGCAGCATGATGTGCTGAACTGCATGTCACACCTGTAATAGAAAAATTGCAAATTGAACACTTGGAGCATTATGCTACATGCAGCATGGCTAGAAAAATTGGTGTGTGCTTTCGAGCTCATGTTTTTGATTTGAATTATAAGCTTGAGCCAAATGCAACAACATTTTTGGATGGTAACAGCAGACTTACTACCATAACGTCATTTTGCAGTCTCTGAAATTCTCTGCTCATCATATGTTAATGAGCTCTCATCATTGCTACTTTTGGATTTCTTGTTGTAGTGCAGTGCATTTCTACCTCAAGCTGGGCAACCAAGCATGAAGAATTACCTTTCCCAAGGATTGAATGCCAATATGTAGCCATTGTGAAATTTGAATGCATGATCATTGCCACCATGAACTGCCCTTCAATCCTCTAAACAATGTTGCTGACCACAGTTTCAAATTTACGTTTCATCCTTGACTGATGTTTTAACTTGACCAGTTAAATGCACTACCCTTAGTAACATAGTTAATTTTGTTTGTTGTACTAACTTCTTGTCAGTCGTCAACTGCACTGAAGAGACCTGATAGGTCGAAACAGTAGCAGTTTGTTAAGTGCATTGGTGGCCTTTTGTATTACTCTAAGAGCTTGTGACCACTAGGCTGTGACAGCACTATTGTTCTAGCAGTTGTTAGACTTAGTGCACCTGCGACAACCGACACTCATTCATGAGTGATATGGCTTCACAGAGTACTAGCAGACCATCCACTACAGTGGACCTAGGATAGGTCCTTCAAGTGTGACGGTCTAAGCTATGCTTTGTTAAAAGCCTCTTGCTTCTTGTCGGTCACCAACTGCACTAAAGAGACCCGATAGGTCAATACAGTGTCACTGTCTGCAGTTTGCTAAAAGATTGTACACTTTGACTAGATAAAAGATTGTTGGGCTAACATGAGTAAAGCAAACTAAAGTCAAGCTGCACCTATGCCAGCTAGCCATAGGCTGATCAGTAAATTTGTTGATAACAGTGGTAGGTTACTAGCAACATAATATTTCCAAAATTGCTGTTGCAGGCTTATTGGTGCTTTTGATATTAGTCATGTAATAGATGTGTGAGAATAGTAATTTCTAGTTAACTCACCAATATATCAGTGCCAATAATGTCTGAAAATCAAACCAGTTATAATAATCTGCAACCTGTGCGACCCCCGATTCCTGATCGATTTCTTTATGTTTACAGTTGTGATCTTGATGTTAACGTTTCAATAAAAGTAAGTGAGGTTTATATCAACTCAGTTTTGCCGTAATGTTACCATTGCTTTGTTGATAATTAATTTTTTACAGGTTTGCAGTCTAGAAGGTCAGCGGCCCAAACGTCGTTATCATGAATTATTGGCTGACCCTGATTTGAATTTTGATGAAACTGGTGAATTACACAGTGAAAAAGAAAGTCACATGTACACTACCATACAGGTGCTAGCTTATGACAAACATTACAAAATCGATTGTAATAACTGGTTGCAGTTGATCCAAATTGTGGGTAAAACATCTAGTCTGTGCTTTTTGAATAAGAACTCAGTAAGCAGATTATAATTTAGCTGGGTGCTATAGCATAAACTAAAATTTAAGAAATAGTTTTTAATTTTGCAGATTTTTGAACATGGCAAACCTATTTCTCTTCCAGTGCAAACGGCTTACAAACACTACACCACTGCTCAAGGTCGCAGTTTGCATTCATGGAATGAATGGCTTAAATTGCCAATTCGATTTAGCCACTTACCTCGGAGAGCTGTGGCTGTTTTCACAGTTTGGGATACTCATGGTTCTGGAAAACCAGTGCCTGTTGGAGGAAGTGCAATTCCTCTTTTCGGAAAATATAGCACTTTTAAGAAGGTGATTTTGTCTATAACATGAATAGCAATGGGAATGAATGGATTGATGTGTTGTTCATGAAGGCAATGATCATCTATTTAAACCTGATATCAGCTATGTTATGGTGTGTTAAAGAAAAGCACTTCACAGCGGTTTTCTATGCTTGGTTGCATGCTTGTGGTAGAAATGCATTGCGCCAGCGGTAGTGGTAGCTCTGAAATGGTACTTAAATGCGAGTTGTTCTAGTATAACTGATAGAAGGTTTTCCATGATTGAAGGATTGAAGTAAATGACTCCTTACCTGGTTATTTACATTCAATTGCATAGTTTTCCTTTAACTGATTTAAAAAAAACATTTGTATGACTACTTTTCTTGACAAAAAAACCATGTACTTCAACAAAGTAGTTGAAGTACATTTCTAATCAAGAGCTCCTTGCCTAGGTTGTTGGTCTTACGCCTGTTGTTGCCAAGAAACTCAGCTTTCTCGTAATTGCAGGGTCGCCATGATTTGTGTTTGTGGCCTGATGTTGAAGGAGATGGAGATGATGAAACAAAAACTCCGCACAAGCCTCCTCGACGTGGTAATCAACAAATGACTCGGTTGTCAAAACTGGCCAAAAAGCATAGAGAAGGTCACATGACTAAAGTAGATTGGCTGGATCGACTCACATTTCGGTAGTACTGCTTTAGCGATATTGTTTTGGTTGAATTGTTTAAAGACAAGCTGCACCTGACGTCAAGAACTTTAATGTTTTACTTGCACTGTATCAGATTTTAGCTCGTTTTCTACTTGGTGATTGCATAAGGATTCAATGACGTGATTGATTATCACTTGGGAAACTTTTTTACAGCTTTGGACAGATTTTTTAGTTTTAGAAAGTGATAAATTAAGATAATTTAAGCTGTTGGCAAATATTTATGGGACTATTTTTTAAATGCAACTTTTTACTGCAGCTTTTACGAAACTTTGTGCAGCGATCCAGCAGGAATGCAATTGTACATGGATATTTTGAACTTGAAGATCTTTTTTTTGCAGATCGACTATTTAGAAGCGAGAATTTTTCCCATTTTGATCTCCAATCAAATATGAGGATCTTTTTCTGGAGATCAGTTATGAAACAGCAAAAATTCTGCTCTCCGAACAAACATGAAAATCGTTTTTTTTAGATAAATCTCTAATATGAAAGATTGGCCCATTTTGACTTGCACTATGTTTGACAAACATGTGAATGAGTACAACTTTCAACTGCAATTTTCGCTAAAGATTAATGCAACTTTCTCAATTCTTTACTAGGATAGAAAGTTGCCATAGTTATCATTAGTTCTTGATTTGTACAAAAGCTCATTGCACATTCTCTCTCACAATTATTTCGGAGCACTCAATACATTGAAACATATTTTGATTACTTCACTGTAATACTATTTCTTCCAGCAATAGTGTGGCAATCGTTTTACAATGCAAATTTACATCATACAATAATTGAATATCCTGTGCATTACAGAGAAATTGAAGTAATTAATGAAAGGGAAAAACGAAAAGAAAACTTCATGTATTTGATGGTGGAATTTCCCCGTGTGGTTCATAAAGATTTGGAATATGCTATTGTATATTTTGAAAAAGATGGAGACGAGACAACGCAGGCATGTAATAGGCTTTAAACGCAATTATAAACTGTAGATTGTTTTTATCATTGCAAGAATCTCAGTGAAAAAACATTTAATTTTAGTTCACGAATCGGATAGAGCTAAAAATTTTTGTGCTGTCATTTATTGACGCTACTAATACAAGTCACATTTTTATTTTGTTGGTAAAAAAGGTGTGTTATTTAACCCCATACTTTTCTTTGTTGCCTTCTTCAATTGCATGATATAGTGCAAACCTTAGTAAAAGAGGCTATGAAGTTCTTAAACGTTCAGTTTTGCTGCAGATCCGTACCAACCCTGAGCTGGTTGTAGTACCCGACCATGAGCTGCTTGAGAGAAATTTGATCGAAGAAAAGCATCATAGATTAGTTCGGAGTCTGCGAGCTGATCAACATGACTTGAAACCGAATGCTGTGATGCGTGATCAGCTTGCAACTATTATAAATTATCCAATATCTAAACAATTGACAGAAGAAGAAGGAGATTTGATTTGGAAGTTCAGGTATGAATAGCATGTGGCAGAACAATAGATTTCAGCTGCCAAAAAATTTTCTCCTCGAAAAAGAAAACAAACACGGGTAGCCTTCAAACCTAGTAAGTTGCCAATGCTCTCAAGACGATGTTTCGTTTTGAAATAATAATGGCATTAAACTGGAAAATTTTAGCTACAGTGGCTTTCAATTTCCGGTACAATACAAAGCCTATTAAAGTGGAAAGTTTTTGTGAAGTCATATTTAGCTATCATCATCTTTAGTGCTTTTTGCTTTGTGTGGTGGGCATCAAATATTTTGAATTGGCGGGAAAGTGTACCTGCGAAGTTCTATTCTTTTTTTATTTCAGATACTATCTGATGCAACAAAAACACGCCCTTACCAAGTTTCTTCGATGTGTGAAGTGGGAAAGAGAATCTGAAAGCCAGTTGGCCTTGCAGCTCATTGATAAATGGGCGCCAATTGATGTGGCTGATGCTTTGGAGTTGCTTTCTCCTAGATTTGAAAACCCTACTGGTAAGAGCTGAATATACGACGTTTCTTGTGTAAGACGGATTGACAAATAGATTTGATTAAGGTTTTGATGTTATTTCATGAATTGAGCGTTTTTGAAAAATGTGGCTGAGCATACTGTTGCCAGAAACTCAGAATTACTAATAAAAGCACAAAGTTGTGGTGCTAATGTTTGCAGTAGTTTTAGTTTAATCGTTTTTTGTCAGTGAGAAGATATGCTGTGAAAAGATTAAGCCAAACTTCTGATGAAAACCTTGTACTGTATTTGCTGCAGCTTGTTCAAGCCCTCAAATATGAAAACTTTGAAGAAATAAAGCAAGGTAGGCTGAAAAGTAATCAGGATAATAAGTAGCTGTTTTTCAGTCTCAATAGCTGAGACATTTTGAGGCTGCAGTCAGATCCTCTTTGAAGAACACAATTTGTAAATCTCACA
Organism: Trididemnum clinides; assembly: GCA_963675345.1. Taxonomy (NCBI): domain Eukaryota; kingdom Metazoa; phylum Chordata; class Ascidiacea; order Aplousobranchia; family Didemnidae; genus Trididemnum; species Trididemnum clinides. The sequence goes on from OY776287.1 coordinate 27,158,809, forward strand.
ACAGATGCAAGATCGTTTGCTTGTTCAATTTTCTGCAATTTAGAAAAGAAATGGTCAACATCTTAGTGCTTAAAATCCGGTTGACGTGTGTATTGTTGGCAAAGTTAGTTTGCCCGCGGTTGCTCGCTTGGCTTCTTGGTTGTTGGGCTCCGGGAAAGATTAATTTTCCGTGCGTATTTGCAGTGCAGTGTAGAAATACTTTATGCCAGCGGTACTGGCAACTCCGAGTTTGGTGTTAATGTAACAGTGTTTTTGTTTTGTTCAGCCAGCCGTACAGGTTTTCCACGATTGAAGGATAAATATGTTAACTGATGTAGGTCTTGAGGCAATGAAGTTGGAATCACAAGTGTCGTTAAGCTCTCGTTTGTCAGAAGCTGAAGGACCACCATCCACTGTATCGAAGGTAGAAATCCCACCTGGCAGCAACGCACCCAAAGAAGGTCTTGAGCTGTCCGCGTAAGAGCACGATGTTTACATTTTATCATTATTTTACCGTTGGGGATTGTAATCTCTTCTCTCTTCGTATGGCACGGTATCTATGATCCAGGTCACACACAACAAAAGGATGGGGACCGAAGGTTTATCCTTTTACCACCCCAACCTGCTGTGCTGCCTAGATCACATGCTGGCAGTGATAGAGTTGAGCCAGCACCTTGTTTTGTCATCCAAAACTGTCAGACCCATTATTCCTCGAGGTGCCCGATGTTTGGGACATGTTAAAATAATGTGGTCTGCAGTTTGTTCACTAGCGCTACACTCGCATTTTGCTTGAAGAAGCAAGACCTCATTTGCGCATGGACGAACCGAAACGCCCAACGCCAGTCGCAGGCAATTGAGTTTGACCCAAGCTGTTTTGGTCAAACTCATTCCAATAGATCTTGTGCTGACTTTAGGAATGTAGACACCGAGCGCTGACATACTCTTGGAATACTTTGTGTCCCATGTCAAGTTCGTCCATTGGGCAGCGCGGATGTCCAACTCAGATAACTTGCGCAATAGTTTCCGCGCGGCAGGAGCAATTCGGGCGTCTAAATTTTAGTCTCTCTTTGCTAGCAGCCCGCGGCTCAGTCAGCTGCGCATGCAGAATGTGGCCAGGGTTTAAAGAACTGCGATTAGCCAAGGAGAGTGTCGCTCCTTGGCGGCGAAGCTCAGCTGGCTGGATGCCTGAGAGTAGTGGAGGGTTGTCCGTTGGAGTGAGACGTAGGCATCCAGTGACAATGTGCAAAGCGTCATTAAGAACGCTGTCATTGAGGCAAGTATGCGCGCTGCGACACCAAGCTGGTGCGCAGTACTCAGCAGTTGAATAAATCAGGGACAAGGCAGCTATGCGCAATGTTTTGGCACCAGCGCCCGATCCTGAACCCGCAAGTCGCCTCAGCAGCGAAACGCGCGTGGATAGTTTTTTGCGCAATGCCTCAAGGTGATGACGGTACGTGAGCGCTCTGTCCAGTCTCACACCGAGATAGGTCGGCACTGGGCAAAATGGTAAGATTTTACCATTGTTCTTAACTTTTAGCTCATGCTTAGCCTCTCGATCGTGGAGATGAAAGGCTGCCATTACCGTTTTAGCATGGCTGAGCTTTAGCCGACAATTCTGGAGATAATGCAGAAAGTGTAGTCATGTCTTCGCCCAAAGTTCTTTCCAACACCTTCCAATCTCCAGATGAATGAAGTATCGCCAATTCGTCAGCGTAGGCATACTTCTTGGAGGATATGGAAGGCAGATCGTAGATGTATATGTTAAAATGTTACGAACAAATTCCATGATCATTTGGACCATGTGCTTGTCGGGCAGAAGTGTTCAGCTGCTTGCAGGTGAGGCCACGGTGCCAAACAGTGTCATAAGCAGCTGCCAGATCGACAAACACGGCACCGGCCTTTCTTTTGGCCTCAAAAGAATCTTCAATGCTTTGCGTATGCAGAACTACCTGGTCCACGGTAGACTTTCCGTGTCGAAATCTAGCCTGTTCCTTTGGAAACAAGGGGTGGACTATTGGTTCGACACGATTGTAGATCATTCGTTCGAGAATCTTGTAAGGGACACAGAGCAGAGAGATGGGGCGGTAGCTCTTTGGGTCCTCTACAGGTTTTGAGGACTTCGGGATCGCGACTACCAGCGCTCTTCAGACTTTTGGAATTTTGAGTTGGCGCAAGCAGAAAGAAAGGAAGCTACGCAGCCAGAGCTTTAAGCCGGAACCACCATGGATTAAAAGCTCTGGGCAAATAGAGTCAGAACCCGGAGCTTTACCTGGTTTTAAGTGATGGAGGGCAGCAGCAAATTCTTTTGGATAAAAATCTCCCGAAATAGTCACTGCATCAGGAGATGTAGCCCTCCAAAAGTCAGTCAATTCCTGCATAATGGAGCGAGAAATCTCTCGATTTGCACCTTCGTATTTCCCGTTTTTTACCAGCTGGCTAGCAATAGCATTTGCTGAAAGGGGACATTGACGAGAGAATTGTCGTGACCTACCAGTCAGATTGTTCAGCTTACTCCATGCTACCCGGCTAGAGTGTGAAAAGTCGATGTTCTGGACAGCCTCAAACCATCGATCTCTCCGTTTCCTGTCAAGCCTGACAAGCAAAGCCGTAGCAGCTCTGCTAGATTCATGCCCTTGAGGCTATTGTAAGAATGTTTGGTAGAGGTTTTCGCACTCGGTGTCCCAACATGGTATATGATTATTTCGTCGGCCACGTGAGATACACTTTTTCGCCGCAGTGCTGATGGCGTTACAGAAACACTGATATTTCTGATCCATATCTGGTGAATCAGGTGGCGGCAAAGTCCTGGCAAGTATGTTTGTGAGAGTAATATAGTGGCTCCACTTGGCCTTGCTAAAGTTCCATCGCTTTACAGGCTTGCTTGGTACAGGACGAGCAAACCTGGGTGGAGTAATAAGCGAGGGTCAATGTTGAGACCTTGGAAACTCTTCTAAGATTTGTCTGTCGGGTAAACGACTGTCCTAATCGATTCTGATGAATGCAAGATCCGGGTTGATACTTGTATTCCAGCGGCCAGAGTGGAAGCTGGCAGCATCCTTTGGGTTATGGAGTAGAACAAGATTGTTGGTATTTGCCCAGCCAACCAGGCATTTCCCATCTGCGCTGTTGGCATCATAACCCCAGTCAACATGCTTGTAATTAAAGTCGCCAGCATAGAGACAGGGATGTGGGAATACTGGGAGATCGGATACTTGCAAACGAATTGGTAAAGATTTGTAAACGTTGACTATCTTTTATTCATCAGCGTCAACGCACAACCACTCAGTCGCCGATGTAGGTGGAGATTGGTCGAAAAGGGCCCACTTCAGTCGTTCGTGGACAAACGTAGAGGCCATGCTTCCTGCTTTAGGAGAACCCAGCTAGTTGGTAGTCCGTTGGAACTAATTTCTGTGCAGCAAGATGGTAAAGAACGCTCATCTTGCTTGCAGTGAGGCCTTCGATGTTCAGGTGAAGAATGGCAGGCCTTCGGAACGTGTTGACGATGCGTTTTGATGCGTCGTCCCGCCCTGAGAAGGGCGTTTGCCACTTGCAAGGCCTTGCCAGAACATCGGTAGCAGTAGATGTCCTACCGTTTGGGCAGATTTGGTTTCGGTCTGTCATACGAGTTCGGAGGACAGACGTACTTGCGGACCGGACGACGAGAAAGTATCTGCCGTCCAGCCCAAGAGGTTGTAGTTACGAAGCGGCTACAGGCTTTTATCGATACAGTTTGTCTTGTTGGTGGCAGGAATAGTAGTTTGCGTTTTGTATTTATAGCTGATAGTGAAACGGTCTGGCCCTTTTTTTTTGATCTGGTCTTAATTGGGTGTTGAGTATAAACCTTGATTATGAGTTTCACATCATGCTTCCATCTCGAAAAAGAAGAGACTTGTTATATTTGTTTAGTTTTAACAGCAGCCACTGAGTAAGTGCATCTTTAACTATATTTCAAGCTAGTTTGTTACTTCATGTTTTGCTCTGCAGTACTTTGGTCAAGATTGTGGGTTGTGTACCAAACTTCTGTAACTACTTCTCTAGCAGTTTTAAAGTTGCGAATTCTAAGAAGCCTGTTTGTGATCACTCAGCATCACGACTTCTTTGAAGCAGTTTTGGATCTTTATTGTAAAGGATTGTATTTTGTGTCATTAGCGCGGGCTTCCTGTGATGTGGCCACGTGTCCATAGCGTTCGACCGAGTATTCATTGCATAAAGCGCCAAGTATTCAACTTCTTTTTTAGCAGCACCAAGCCACCGTTGATTGTTGAAACTTCAGTTGAAACTCAGTTGCCGAACAGCTCTGATCTTGATCTCGCAACTTTCCTCATCCAGCGAGCTTGCAAGAATTCAACGTTGAGTAACTACTTTTACTGGTAAGTGACGTTTATTCATTACATGTTCTGAGGAAAGAGGTAGAAATAGAATCGGCTGTTGGTTGCATAAGCGCTTTCAAAGATGGCAATGAACCAAAAACGATATGAACCACTGGTCTACACGCGTTGATTAGGGGCTTGGTTTGTCTTCGAATTATTTATTTTTATTATCCAGGTACTTGTTGGTTGAATGTGAAGAGACAGAATCCAGTGATTCGGAAGCAAAGAAAATCAAAGACATGTACGTCACTGTGTTGAGGAGGTTCAGTTATACTTTGCTGAAAGGCGATATACAATGCAGACTTCGAAGGTAATTTCATTGGCTTAAATCTCAACTTCTTGGTAAAAACTTGTTATATGATTTGAACATGACTGCGTCCCTGTTGTTAAGCCTTTACCGAAAATCAAGTCCACTTGAATTGTAAACCAGGCATGAACTATTGGAGTTATTGAAAAATGTGATAAAAACTTTCCTATTTTGCATTCTTGATCATCTTGCGCTTGCTTGCTTAATAAGGTTCCAATAGGTTGTGTGGAAGCCCTGGATGTTTCTTTTCATCGTACTTTCATCTTACGGAAGTGGAAAATTTTTTATGTAATTTCCGCTTAATTTCGCTTTCAGGTCGCAGTTGGCAGGTCAGCACAAGTTCCTGGACAACCTCGTCCGTTTAATGCAAACTATACAAAGGGACAGCGGAAATCGCAAGAAAAAAATTGAAAAGTTACGAGCCACGTTGTCAACCGGTCATGAGAACGTCAGCTTTTCAACGTTCGAACCGCTACCGTTGCCTCTTGATCCAGAAGTAAAAGTAAGAGCAAAGAGCTGTGTATAAGCTTACTACACAATATCCAAAAGCTCAGTTAGCTTCTCTCAGTGACAGTGGGAGAAACCGTTAATTCTGTTTTTCGTATTACATGTTACATTTAGAACGGCTTTATAACCACTGTAGCATGGAAAAAAGATACAAATAATACGCTACCCTTAAAAACAAAGGAGGCTAGATGCAGATCTGTGCATTTTATAGCTTTTGCTGGTAGAAGAAAACACTTTTTTCCGTGACTGCTCGACAAGAGACGATGCTGGTACAATGTGCTTTTTCTATTAGCAACATGCTTTTACCGTTAATCTACTGAATGAGATTCTATTCCAGCTGAATACCAAGGTTTCTAAAAGTGTTAAACTCCAAGCTACTTGCTCTGAAACGGGAAGACAAAGCCGGCATTCGTTTAACACTTGATTGTTTCAGATCAATGGAATCATCCCAGAGCAAGCTAGCTTGTTTAAAAGCCACCTGATGCCGGCCAGGTTGAATTTTCGAACCACTGACAATCAAGCGTACACGACGTTGTTTAAGCATGGAGATGATTTAAGACAAGATCAACTCATTCTTCAAATCATTACTCTCATGGACAAACTACTGCAGCAAGAAAATCTAGATTTAAAATTAACTCCATACAAAGTGCTGGCGACAAGTTCAAAACATGGGTTAGTGTTGATTCTTTTTAGAACTCTGCCGTCTCCGAACTTGTTATACCCCAAAAAAGACGACACTGCAGACCCACTCCAAAGCCTGATGTCACTGAACCCTAAATTCTCCTCCCTGACACAAAGCTTACTTAAATATTTTTGTTGAAGCAGTTTAGTGTGCTCAGTTTTTTATGAAGCCGTACACATTGTTGCCTAGCTCTAGTCCAGAATAGTTTATCATCAAAATCCACCTTCCTGCTACAGGCTTATAAGGTCAAACTGATATAGTATAGAGATGCATCAGCTGCCCTTTTAGGTTTTCAGCCAGGCAGCTTCTTCACTCTTTGGCTTCGGCAAACTATTTCATAAGCGCACCTTTTCATTTAGCTTTGTCCAATTTATCGAATCTGTTTCGGTGGCCGAGGTTCTTGCCACAGAGGGGTCGATTCAAAATTTTTTCCGCAAGCACCAACCGAATAGTAACGATCCATACGGAATAGATAGAAATGTTATGGACACCTACGTGAAGGTATGAAATATCACATTTCGGTTTGATTGTACCCGTTCAGGTTTATAATGCAAGGTTAAGTGTTTGATTTAAACTGCTCTTCTTTTTTTTTATTATCTCCCCTCCATTAAGTCGAAAATGATGAAGACAAAGAATTGATGGTAAATATAGAAAAAAAGACAGCAAATATATGTTTACATATTGAACCCAAAGTAAACGCAGGCCGTAGAAGATTGCGTAATAATGCGGTATTATGGTCAGCCGCCACCTATACACGTCATGTAGCTGGTCCAAGCCTTAGTTTGAATTTGAAAGGCGAGCTTGAAAGCGAACGCCGGTTTCGCCCGCGCATGCCGCAGGCGACGTAGCGCTCCGAGCACTCAAACAGCAGACTTCCACTGTTTGCTCGGCGATTAGTTGGTCTGGTCGTGCCGCTGCAAAACACGACTTGCCGACGTTTCTTAGCTATGGCACAAGATGTTGTCAGCCGGTGATCGTTAATTGGTTTGTTTTCCTTTCCAGCACGCGCGGACCCTTTGTCAACTGTTTTTTGCTCGATCTTGCGTTCTTTTGTTCCCGTTTTTTTTGCAAACTTAAACGTCCTGGTCCAGCGTATGTCTACTGCTACACACTTGCTTTCTAACCAGACGTAACTCGCTCGCGTAGCAGTTACTGCTAAATGGTTTTAGACCAGGCGTCACCAACAGAATGCCCGGGGACGCCAGGTAGCCTGTGTAGACGATACGAATCGCCCGCCAGCCTATTATAAAAACTTCTCAAAATTTTTTCATCAGTCGATGGTAGGTTTCCGAAGAGAAGACGGTCTTTACCCCTAATTCTTCTTAGAATAGCGTAAATTTTAGGCCAAGTAATTCCTATAGTTGTTGATTTGTCACGTGATTGCCAAAAAAAAAGTCTTCACCTCCCATTCTGATTAGACAAGGGTAAATTTTAGGTCTCAAAAAAGATCAAATCGCTCATTCGATGCGTGATCTCTCACAAAAAAAAGTCTCTTCTGTTGCTTTACAGTAGAATACCAATGGTATTAAACTGGTAGCTCCCGCCATGATCATTATCCCAAAAGTAGTAGCTCGTGGTTCAAAACAGTTAGTGATTCCTGTTTAGACCTAGGCGGCCATGGTACTGGTGAACTTTTGATTGCTGTGATTTTAAGAGCTGTGCCGGTTACTGCGTTGTTACTTACATTCTTGGAGTTGGTGATCGGCATTTGGATAACTTGCTCCTACGGAAATCTGGAGCTCTTTTCCACATCGACTTCGGATACATTTTGGGAAGAGATCCGAAACCTCTGCCTCCACCAATGAAGCTAAGCAAAGAAATGGTTGAAGCAATGGGAGGTAAAAAAAGATTTAAACACACTATGCCTATCAGATAAACGAATATATCGTAATTAAAGATTTTGAAAACAAACTATCACCCAAAATTTGAGAATGATGGTTAAGTTTATGTGACATTCTATCCGATATCGTCAAAATGCCCGTGCTATACCGCGTTGTAATAATGATGCTGCTCACCCAGCATGTCGTAAGAGGCTACATTTGGCGACCCACCAATGGCAGTCGGCCGTGTTCGTGGTGGGCTACCAGTCAGCAATTTGCATTCATGACTGGTTCGAAATGGGCTGCTGCTTTTACCCCTAGCCTGATTCAATTAGGTTTGCGGCATGAATTTGGAAAATCGCTTCATGCCGTGCCTCCTTCCCAAGGAAGAGGCTTGAAATTTTATTTTTACTTAGCTCCCTGAAGTTGCTGCTTATTAGCAAACCTTAAATGAAAAGCAATTTGTCCTCAAGGGTTCAAAATGAAGTGATTAAATTGAATTATTGTTGAGTGCAATCTTTAAATTTGTATCAACTATTGTTATGCGAAGTATAATATCTAGTGTATTTTTTATTCTAATTTTCTTTCTGTTTCCTCAAGTTGTAGAATTTACAAAAACTTTGCGTTTCAGTCAAAGTGAGATGTCCAGTTTTTTAAGTCCGGTTTTGTCTTCCTTTACGGAGTTGACTGGATTCACCCCATTCTTTATAATATCAGAAACAGCACTATGCCATTTTTCTCTGTCGATGGCATCTTTCATTTTTAATCCGGTCTCTTTTTCCACATGCCTTCTTGTCATCTTCCTCCACTAACTTTAAAATAGACCAGTCTTTATGCAACATCATCATAATCACTTCTCAAAATGTGTTTGTACCTTCGCGCTCCATTGGCTTTTGCTTTTTTGTCATGATATTTTCATTTGGTACCTTTTCCAACAAAATACTTCATCGTACAAGGCTCATTTACAAGCTTTCAGCGCAAAAAATCTTTTTTTAACTTCCAAGATTTTGATTACCGGTACATGTGATGCTAATCTTCCATTTCCAGGCATGACTAGTAATTACTACCAAGAATTTCGCAAGCATTGCTACACTGCTTTCCTCCATCTTCGAAGACACGCAAATCTCATTCTTAATTTATTTTCATTGATGACCGACGCGAGTGTGCCTGATATAGCACTGGAACCTGACAAGACTGTGAAAAAGGTTTGATGCTTTGTTATGTTAATATTTTGTCTTTTGATTGGTTGTTGTTACTATTGTTTCCCCGACCCCTTCCGAAGGATTGGAACATGGCGGAAGACCATGGAGCCCCGGAAGCCGAACTACTCTCCAGACCTTTGACCAGAGGTCGCAGAGAGTCAGAGAGTCGCCAAAGAGCAAATGGCGCAAAGTGTCCCTAGCTGGACAGTGCAGAATGAGATGAGAGGTGTCCTATGTCGGATGACAGCAGGCGCTGCATGTAGGATTTTTGATTTTGCCAATTCTTGAAAAAAGGAGTTCAACAGAAGCCTGTGTCCGTTGCAGCGAAGACTAGAGAGGACACAGCGAGCGTGACGAGGAAGCACAAGTTCTTCCGTGGATACCGAGGGGATCTGTGTGTTGAAGGATTTAGATAAGACGGTACGTCTCGAGACCAAGAGAAGACTAAATAATAGAGGAAAGAGGAGAAAGACTACAAAGGATTGCAGACGACGGGAGCAGCGAACCCTTCCTGGCCAACTCCATCAACCGCGTCGTTTCCAGGGAGAAATGATTGTCCGAAGACCCATTGTAGCCTGATAGTATAGGAAGAAAGAAAAGATAGTTCGTTCCAGATCTGCCAGAGAGTTTAAGGTAAAAGGAAAGACGGAGAAGACAGAGCGAGAGCAGGAAAAGAGGAGCGGCAGACTTGCCGGTGCTGCCTTGACCAGCGGAAAGCTTGCAGAGTGGCGCGTGCTTCAGCGCAAAAATTTGAACAAACTTGGCCTGCCCAAAAGGAAAGAGTAGCCTCTGTGTCACAAAGTGAGCAGTTGGCATGGAAGCCAGAGCCGCCTTTGCCAAAAGGAAAAGAAACAGAGGCATCGGTCCACATCACCAGATTGTGAGATGGGAGAGAGTCAAGGTGAGCGAGAGCCGCACCTTGGCGAGTAAGAGGGGGATCAGAGCAGAAGTATGCAGAAGAAAGAGCGAACCCTATAGTGAAGGAAGGTGGGTTCCAAGGAGGTCAAGCAAAGAAAATCTTGTTAGGAGAAGTAGAAGCAATCATGCACGGGTGAGTGGACGCAAAAGCTTTATAACAGGATCTGGAGAGTCTTTTTTTCACTCCAAGTCTGGCCAACTCTGAAACAGGAAAGGAGGATTGAAGACGAAGGTCCCGATCATAAGAAGGCAGGGCAAACCGAGTTCCAGTGGCTCATAGGCGATGAAAAGACGTCTCAGAGAGGAGAAGTGGTATAGGGAGGACGAGAGGCAGCCGGTTATGGCGCGACTGGCCGCTCGATGAAGGCGTTCCAATTTGGTAACGTTGGTAAATCTAAAAAAGGAAACCATTCGGGTGACGCATACGTGAGTAGGGGCCAAAAAATAGCTTTATGCAAGAGAGGAACTCCTTGGAGGGCCCCTTGAGGAAGCAGAAATACTGTGTAAGACCTTAAGACGAAGATGCATGTTCAGAAAAGCAGAGTGCGGTCGAAAGTGACCCTAAGGAAAGTTGGAGTGCGATTGAAGCGGAAAGGTAAGTTGAATAAGAGGTGGTGGGGCTGATGGTTAGCTTGTGGAGATTCACCAAGTAGAAAGGGGCCTTACATTTTCGCCCATTGAAAGGATAACAGTACTCAGACCAGCGTTCCAATCGAATCAAAGCTTCTTGCGTGGCCTCCACCGCAGCAGAGACCGAGGGGGAAGAGGACCAAATGGCCAGGTCATCAGCAAAAAGAGAATACCTGACGGAAGCAGGCGGAAGCCAGAAAAACAGGAAGATCGTTGATGAAACGAGAGAAACGTACAGGGCCTAGAACGGATCCTTGCGGATGACCTCGACAGACTCGAAAGGAGCGACTTTTGTGATTTTGAAAAACCACGCAAGCGCGACTATCAGAAAGGAAAGATTGAGTCCAACGAGCAAAGCAAGGAGGAAGGCCAGCCGAAATAAGTTTGTGAAAAAAAATCGCGATGTCAGACGGAGTCAAAGCTTTACAGAAGTCGATAGTAGCAAGAATCGTCAGAGAGCTGCTCTTGAATTTGTTAAACCCATCCGAAATGGACTTAGAAAGATAAAGAATTTGATCGAGAGTAGACCATACCGGGTGGAAACCGCTTTAGCGGGGAGAGAGAATGAGACTCCAGAAAGAAGAGTAGACGCGATACAATGATGCGTTTCAAAAGCTTGAAACGAAGGAGGTGAGAAACATAGGTCGAAAGAAACCAGGAGAGTCGAAAGGGAGAACGAGTCCAAAATTTTCCTATTTTATGGATGGAAATAATGGAAGATGTCTTTCAAAAGAGATCAAAGGAATGCAAAGACGAGGAAACATTGAAAATGTGAAGAAAATTCATGCCAGAGCGTGGAAGGTACTTTAGCACGGGATAGACAACTTTGTCTGGGCCAGTGACAGTGGACGAAGAGAGATTTGTGGCAGCCATGCAGAAGTCATTGGAAGAAAAGGGAGAGCAGAAAGAAGAATGAGACTCTTCACGGCACGTCGTTCATTGGATCTCAGTTAAATAGCTTCTGGCTTTGTTAAGCAAGGCTTTTGGCTGGGAGACAGAAAAGTGAGATCTCATGTAGTTAACGTAGACCAAAGCCGACTCCCTGGGAAAAGAACACTAGGAAGATGAAAAACCAGCGACAGAACGGAGGAGCGAATACGCAGATTCAGGAGAGAGAGATGAGCATGTCTTGCCATGCCTTATCCTTGGCTTTGTCGATGACAGACGATGCATGTCGAGAGGCAGAGATGTAAGCCTGACGATCTACATCACTTCTGAGCGGCAGCAAAAGCCTTTCGTCTTTGCTTGTTGCTTTTTCTACTTCGGAAGATCACCAGGTTTACGGATGGCGTTTGACGAGACCGAAAGTAATGAGCAATTTGGCCGCATTTAATGCCAGAGAAGTAAAGAGAGCAGCTGCGGAGGAAAGAGTGAAGTATTCCTCTGCAGAAGGACAACGAGAGTCGAAGTAAAAGAAAAAGTCATACCAACGAGCTTTCTGAAAATTGAAGGAAGGGGATCGTACGTTGTATCGGAAGAGCGGAGAAAAGAGGAACAGTTAGTAGCATTGGAAGGTTATTAGAGCCCAAGTTCTGAGGCAGCTCCCATGAGCAAGAGACGAGTGAGCAAAGGAGGTGTCAGTAGATAAGCGATGGAGAAGAGTTGGTGTGTTGGGGCCATTGAGAGAAAGGAGGTGAGAGGAAATGACCCAATCAAATACTTCCTCCCCACGGGGTCGGAAGTAACCTTTTGATTCCCAGAGGGGATGATGGAAATTGAAGTCCCCCAAAATAGAGAGACTTCTGGAAGAGGGAAAAACGAAGTGGTAGAAGAAGTTAATTGTGCTATCGTCGAAGAGCGAATAGGAGGAGTGTAAACGTTAAGAAAAGAATGCAAGGAAGAGTGGTTTAGTGAGATTTCGACCCCTGAGTAGTCGGAGTAGGGATCAAACGAAGGAACCGAGGAGATGGAAAGTTCAGAAAAGAATAGGCTCTGCCTGACCTGCCCGAATGCGTTGTGGAGCAGATGGTTGTTCCTGCTTAAAACCATGCACCAAGCCATCAAAAGCTTTGTTTCTCTGTTAATAAGTCATTTGCAATGTTGCATCTGTCTTTCGTTGTGCTGCTCCTGTAGCAGAACGCCGAAGCTGTAAAGATTTTTATTTTTTCAGGTTCAAGACAAATTTCTATTAGAGTTGTCCGATGAAGAAGCTGTTCGTAACATGCAAGCGTTGATTGATGAAAGTGTTAGTGCTTTGTTTGCAGTCATGATGGAACAGATGCACAAGTTTGCACAATACTGGAGGAAATAAACGGGATATGTTACTTGAAGTTGGTCCTGCTCAAATTCGCTACAGTGTGTCGTTATCTTTCTAATTGTGCAATATTTTTACTTTTTGAGTGTCAATAAAATTCTTCGTTCATCCATTCTTCAGTGATCGTATTTATGACAAGTTCGAAGTGGGCTGTCACACTCATCTCTTTCTCTGTGCAAGTATGATCTTGATTTCACTGTCAAAACGCGTAGTGAACATAATGCTGTGATACGATACTACATGTGCAACGGGCACATGATTTTCGGAACAGGCAAACCTGTAGATTGGAATGTTTAATCTTTTTACCATTTTTTAAAAATAAAAATCCCTGAGGTGGCTTGCGATGGGAAGATGGACACGAATCTAAAATTTATTCTCCGTTATGACATCTGATTGAGGTGGCAAGGGTCGTTTAAAATTTTTCATCAGTTGGCCGTATTTCCAAAACAAAACAACAAAGAAAGATAAGGTTTTAGTCAAAATGAGCGGATTGGTCGACATCCTGCCTTTAATCAGTAGAATGTAATGCCCTATCTTTACCAAATAACGAGTTACTTTAAAAAAATGATTTTAGGTTGTTTTGTCAGTAGCCGAATAGCGTAAACACAGGTTGGTTTAATGCAGTTGTTTTCGAACTACGCGACGATGCACTGGTGCATCGTTTTTATTTTTCACGGACGTCGCGCTATTATTAGCCGATCCACATGTCCAACAAGAAGCAGGCTTTTTCGATGTGGGCCGGGCTGATGAATCACAATTTGCGTGCACCTGGTAATTATTGCAACTGACAAGCAAGAAACGAAAGTGAAAGAAATTAAATGTTAAAAATTGCTTAAAGGTTATAGCAAGAATGGCTGTCAATATTGGGCCTAGGCAATATTTGATTAAGTTGGCCTACACGCTGCGATTTTATGGCAAGGCTTTATTGAAGTTTTGCTGTTAATGATTAGTTTTGTTTCGTAATGTATGGTTATTGGTATGCATTAGATTTAGATAGCGCGCAGAATGCAAATGATAATAAAAATTAAACATTGTCTTTCATGCTGGTTGCTTAGTTTTACCAATTTTTTCTTGGCCCATAGGCGTAACGCTTTGTATTCTATGGGGCGAGGGGGGTGGGCTGACTGAGAAAAGACTGTTTTGCATCGCAAGTCACGAGACCTTATTTGGGATCAACTTTTTGAAATGTAGACAATGGGGGTCTGACATTAATCTGAGGAGGGGGCCGATAACAGTATGGGAATTGCAGCACATCAGCCTCCCTACTTTTACGCCTGTGCTTCCAAAGAAATTAAAATTCTTACCCGAATTCAAATGTAATCTCTAAAAAGAGTTTGTTTCCTTCTGGTATACACCAAAAGTTTAGAAACTGTAGGCCTAAATTTGCCCCTGAAATAAAAGTGAAAGCCAAAAAAGTCGTTTATCATGACCCGAACTAAATTTTAGTAATTTTGGTGTTTTTGCAGGCAGTAAAGTTAAAAAACAGGACATATCACTGTTTTCCGAAGTTTCTTCATGCACAAATAAATTGTTAAGGGAAAGTGGCTTTTACTTAAGGAAATCAAATTGTTGCGAGGACGTACTGGGGTGCTCTACTTTTACTGAGGGGGATGTGTCTCCTTTTTTCCCGTATTTTGTAATCTGTATGTGATGGTTTTTATGTTATGACAATCGCAGTCTGCTTGTGATGATCTGTCAAAAAACAAGGACTAAGTGCATCGCTGGCCTCTTGTATTACTTTAAGGTTAGTCCTTTTTCAGTACTTTATTTCCGTGAATAAATCTAGCTTTTGACTGGATTGAATTTGCAAGTTAACCTTTTTCACAAAAACCATAGCAGTTAGGTTGAACTTGTTTATCAATTGTTTACGAATTAAGAAAATAAATTGAAGGCGAATAAAAAATGTATTACCAGCATGTCAGGTCACAGCTTGGTTGAGTAAAAAGTGTTTTTCGAACAGAGGTGAGACACCAAAAATCATCAATAAAGTGTAGCAATAGACAAGGCTTTGGTTTCTTTCTTGTGAACATTCATGATTGCCACAGAATTAAGTCGCTGCTGCTGCATTTCCGATCGCAAATAAGTTTTTAAACGCCTTAAGTCGGAAAATAAGTTCCGTACATGTAGATGCAGGCAGCGTAAGCATAATTTTGACAAGATTGGTAAACTATGGTACCAGTTCACGAAAAACTTCTTCACGTTTTAGGAGTTCAACTACATCATTAGAGCTCTCCAACGGTTGTCCTGTTGACATTGCTCGGTCAAAGAGTAGATCTCTATCCGTCTGTGTGACAGTTCAAGGACAGTTTTGTTTTTTTGTTTGGGTATTAGCTGAAGTGCAAACCAAAGTAATTCTGATTTTTTGTGGCGATCAAACGCAGACCACGCATTTTTCCAGTTATTGAATTCTTCATAAAAAAATGC
The DNA here is from genome assembly GCA_963675345.1 of Trididemnum clinides. Classification (NCBI taxonomy): domain Eukaryota; kingdom Metazoa; phylum Chordata; class Ascidiacea; order Aplousobranchia; family Didemnidae; genus Trididemnum; species Trididemnum clinides. The sequence goes on from OY776287.1 coordinate 27,173,902, forward strand.
TTTTAAAATGTCACATTGCATGTGATGTGGCAACACCTTTGTTTGGGTTTCTTCCCTTATTGTAGCTTGGCAAACTAAACAAAATGCTTTGTCTTGTTCTGCATTGTGGCAAATCCACGCTTAAGCTTTCTTCCATTTGGCTTGAAATGTTCTATTAAAATGGCCTCTCCTACTGTCCCCCTTTTGTTGCATCTAATACAATATGCTTTTGCCTAGACGGAGAAAGTTCATGTTCATTACGGGAAGAACGCGGCAGTTGTTGCTCTATTCGAGGACAAGGCTTTTCGAGAGTATTTTGGGCAATATAGTCCGCGTTTGAAGATGGTGGATCATCCCTATTCTCATTTTCTTGATGAGCCACAACGTTCATCTTAACCCTGGCTCTATTTTTCCCTGCTCAATGTGCGCTAAAAATGTGATCTGGGGGGCAGATCGATGCAATGCTGTACCTGCTCTAAATGAATCCATTTAAGGTGCTCACTATTCCTTTACTTAGGGTTACCATACGTCCCGCTTTTTCAGGCCTTGTCCCGCTTTTTTCATCGAAAATCCCGCTTTTTGCTTTGAGTGAAACAAATTGGATTGATCAAAGGTGTGCAAACTTCAGTGACCATCGAAGCCGAGGCACTGAAAAATAAGAAAAATGGGGTGATCTCCAAAAAAAAAAAAAAAAAAAGGTTAACGCCTGTGAGAAAGCAGAATTTCTGCAGTTAGTGGCCTGAAAACGACACAAAACCTGCTTTCAAACAGGTGATGGCCTTTTTTTTTTGGGGGATCACCGGTTTTTTCTTAACATTTGGAGACTCGTCCCTTCAATTCCAGAAATGAATTTGAGCGTCCCAATTTTGTTCTAAAATTAATTGAATAGCCCATGTTTATTTGGCCTGGTGCAAAGTGGCCATCCAGTGTCCCGATTTTTGCTTTTCCAAATATGGTAACCCTACCTTTACTCCAACTTCAATGCTCTTGTCAGCTCTTACCCCTGACATTGTTCTACTTGCTGTGCCTCTGCTTCTCCTAAAGGTCCCAAAGTTTCCAACACTGATTTCTTCTTTCCTGCCCCCAGCACGTATACTTCAACTGTTTCATCTAACGCATCTGGTCCCCCTTTTGCCAATGCAAAATTCTCACACCACCCTCACCTACAAACATTCCACCCCTTCCTTTCACTTCGTAATTTCTCTTTCTGCACCTTCCTCACCTCCTTATATACCTGGATTTTTTTCCACACATCCTGCTTTGCTTTGAGTTCGAAATGCTGGAGGTCTTCGAGCCAGGCGCAGAACTTCTGCACTTTATCTCGCTTCATCCTGTAGGCCTTATCTGTATCCAGAAGTCCAACTGCAACTTGTCTTCCTCTTTCCGGATCCCTGGGTACTCTGCTCTGTGATCTGATTGTACTCACTCCAGGTCTGGCATTCTTTCTCCTGATAAGCTGCTGCTAGCTGTTGTGTCATCATTTTCATCAGGCACGGCCTATTCTTCCCTGAACTCTCCATCTCCCCGGTTTCTTCGTTTGATCCCTCTTTTGATTACGCTGTGGTTAACATATCACTAAACCACTCTTCCTCGCACTCTTTCATTAAATTTATGCTCCACCTATTCGCTCTTCTTTGACGGATAGTAGAACCGACTCCTTTTCCTCTCTGTTCTTCCCTCTTCCATAAGTCTCTCTATTTTGGGGGACTTCAATTGCCATCATCCCTTCTGGGACTCAAAAGGTTACTTCCGACCCCGTGGGGAGCAAGAAGTATTTGATTGGATCATTTCCTCTCACCTCCTTTCTCTCAATGGCCCTGACGCACCAACTTTTCTCCATCGTTCTTCTGGCAGTTACTCCTCCCCTGACACCTCCTTTGCTCACTCGTCTCTTGCTCATGAAATGTACTTCAGGACTTGGGCCCTAATAACCTTCCAATGCTACTAACTGTTCCTCTTTTCTCCGCTCTTCCGCCAGAACCTACGATCCCCTTCCTTCAATTTTCAGAAAGCTCGTTGGTATGACTTTTTCTTTTACTTCGACTCTCGCTGTCCTTCTGCAGAGGAATACTTCACTCTTTCCTCCGCAGCTGCTCTCTTTACTTCTCTGGCATTAAATGCGGCCAAATTGCTCATTACTTTTGGTCTCGTCAAACGCCATCCGCAAACTTGGTGATCTTCCGAAGTAGAAAAAGCAACAAGCAAAGACGAAAGGCTTTTGCTGCCGCTCAGAAGTGATGTAGATCGTCAGGCTTACATCTCTGCCTCTCGACATGCATCGTCTGTCATCGACAAAGCCAAGGATAAGGCATGGCAAGCGACATGCTCATCTCTCTCTCCTGAATCTGCGTATTCGCTCCTCCGTTCTGTCGCTGGTTTTTCATCTTCCTAGTGTTCTTTTCCCAGGGAGTCGGCTTTGGTCTACGTTAACTACATGAGATCTCACTTTTCTGTCTCCCAGCCAAAAGCCTTGCTTAACAAAGCCAGAAGCTATTTAACTGAGATCCAATGAACGACGTGCCGTGAAGAGTCTCATTCTTCTTTCTGCTCTCCCTTTTCTTCCAATGACTTCTGCATGGCTGCCACAAATCTCTCTTCGTCCACTGTCACTGGCCCAGACAAAGTTGTCTATCCCGTGCTAAAGTACCTTCCACGCTCTGGCATGAATTTTCTTCACATTTTCAATGTTTCCTCGTCTTTGCATTCCTTTGATCTCTTTTGAAAGACATCTTCCATTATTTCCATCCATAAAATAGGAAAATTTTGGACTCGTTCTCCCTTTCGACTCTCCTGGTTTCTTCCGGCCTATGTTTCTCACCTCCTTCGTTTCAAGCTTTTGAAACGCATCATTGTATCGCGTCTACTCTTCTTTCTGGAGTCTCATTCTCTCTCCCCGCTAAAGCGGTTTCCACCCGGTATGGTCTACTCTCGATCAAATTCTTTATCTTTCTAAGTCCATTTCGGATGGGTTTAACAAATTCAAGAGCAGCTCTCTGACGATTCTTGCTACTATCGACTTCTGTAAAGCTTTGACTCCGTCTGACATCGCGATTTTTTTTCACAAACTTATTTCGGCTGGCCTCCCTCCTTGCTTTGCTCGTTGGACTCAATCTTTCCTTTCTGATAGGTGCGCTTGTGTGGTTTTTCAAAATCACAAAAGTCGCTCCTTTCGAGTCTGTCGAGGTCATCCGCAAGGATCCGTTCTAGGCCCTGTACGTTTCTCTCGTTTCATCAACGATCTTCCTGTTTTTCTGGCTTCCGCCTGCTTCCGTCAGGTATTCTCTTTTTGCTGATGACCTGGCCATTTGGTCCTCTTCCCCCTCGGTCTCTGCTGCGGTGGAGGCCACGCAAGAAGCTTTGATTCGATTGGAACGCTGGTCTGAGTACTGTTATCCTTTCAATGGGCGAAAATGTAAGGCCCCTTTCTACTTGGTGAATTCTCATCAAGCTAACTTCCTCTTATTCAGCTTACCTTTCCGCTTTAATCTTACTCCAACTTTCCTTGGGATCACTTTCGACCGCACTCTGCTTTTCTAAACATGTATCTTTGTTGAAAGCTAAGTATTTTTTTCGTTTTATGGCCTCACACTGTATCTCTGCTTCCTCAAGGGGCCCTCCAAGGAGTTCCTCTCTTGCATAAAGCTACTTCTTTGGCCCCTCCTCCATTATGCTTTACCCGAATGGTTTCCTTTTCTAGAGTTGCCAACGTTAACGAACTGGAACGCCTTCATCGAGCGGTCAGTTAGGCCATAATCGGCTGCGTCTTGCCATCCCCTATCCCACTTCTTCTCTGAGACATCTCTTCCTATGCTACGAGTGACTCTGACTTGTTTCGCCATGCCTTCTTATGATCGGGACCTTTGTTTCGATCCTCTTTTTCTATTTTAGTTTTGGATAGACTTGGAGTAAAAAAAGACTCTCAAGATCCCTATGATATGCTTTTGCGTCCACTCACCCGTTCATGATTGCTCCTACTTCTTCTATGGTGGTTTTCTTTGCTTTCCCTCCGTCTCCTCCTTGGAACCCGTCTTCCTTTACTGTGGAGCTGACTCTTCTACATTATGCTACCGCGTTGATCCCCTCTTAGGCTACTCGCCAAGATGTGGCTCTGGCTCATCTTGACTTTCATCCATCTCACAACCTAGACTGATGACTCTGTTCCTTTTCCTTTTGGCAAAGGCGGCTCAAGCGTTCTTGCCAACTGCTCACTATATGGCGCTGAGGCCATTTTTTCCTTTTGGGCAGGCCAAATTTGTTCGAATATTTAGGCTGAAGCCTGCGCCATTCTGCAAGCTCTCTGCTAGGTCGGCAGCACCAGCTAGTTTGCCATTTATCTTTTCCTTCTCTTAGGCTCTTGCTCTGTTTTTCCTTTTACATCAAACTCTCTAGCAGATCTGACACGAACTGTCTTTTCTTTCCTCCTGTACTATTAGGATACAATGGGTCCCCGGACACTCATTTCTCCCAGGAAACGACTCGGCTCTTGGGTTGGCCAGGCGGGGTGCACTACTCCTGTTTTCTGCAGTTTCTCGTATCTACTCTTCTCTCGGATTGGAGGCCTACCGTAACATCTAAATCCTTCAACACACGTATCCTCTCGGTATCCACTTAGGAATTTGTGCTCCCTTGTCACTCCAGTCATCCAACATAGGACATCTCTCATCTTATTCTGCACTGTCCAGCTACGGACTCTTTGCACCACTCGCTCTTTGGCGACTTTCTGTCTCTTTATGACCTCCGGTCCAGGCCCTGGAGAGTTGTTCGGCTTCTGGGGCTCCATAGTGTTCCACCATGTCCCCATCTCTAAAATGAGATCGGGTGACAACAGCAATGTGTTTTCGCCAAACTGAAAGGAATTGCTTACAACACAATATGTGGTAAAACAACGCGAACGGAAAGCGTTGATTTACGTTTGTGGACAGATTTCTGCAATACGGAATTCGATGACTATGAACAAAAAACGTTTTGTGTTGTACTTTGCATAGGACATTAATCAGCTTGCAAGGTAACTGCACATTAGTAATTACTTCATACAGGTAACGATATAATAAACTGATTTCAAGGTCCTAGAGGCGCAGCCAGGAATTTTAAATGAGGAAGAGGGCATACGTTGGATATATGTTGTGGCGTTCTCCGAAAAAGAAAGGTACTCAGTGTGAACCGCCCCATTGAAACCAAACGCCGTGATTGATTTTTAGCAAAAAATTGCTTTCACAAGTTGAAAATAGTCCTAACCAACAAGAGCCCACTACTTTTGTGTCATGGCCCGAAAAAGGGACATGGCGAATGGCATTGAGTCCCGTTATTGCAGAATATAAGTATGGTAGTGTATGGTTTTACCATGGACTGTTGATAAAAAGTTTTACTTCATATGATAGGCATAAACTTATGCAATAGATATGAGCAATTTCAATTATCGTTAAAAATCGTAAGTGAAATAGTTTTTGACTTTGTAGCAAGGCTAACAAGTTTTCAATGTGAAATGTCATATCTCTTCATATCTTTGAGTTTAGTTGCTGCTTGTTTTATGGTTACTAACGAATGACGCTTGTACTAAATTCGAATGCTTTTGTTCTGTAGCTACGTAACATCAATTTTTTTTCAAATAACTCATTATTTGATAAAGATAGGCCTTACATTCTATTGAGAAAGACAGGAAATAAACGATTCCTCTTCGTTTGATCCAAATCCAATCTTTCTATGTTGTTTCGTATTCGAGATAAAGCCAAACGACTAATTTGCCCCCCCAAAAAATTTCAAACGGTCTCTGGCACCTCAACATGACGTGGCAATAAAAAACAAATTTTAGATTTGTATTCAAAATCTCGTCACAAACCACAGCAGGGTTTTTAATTTCAAAAATGGCGAAAGCGGAACACTCTACTGTAGGTCCCTAGGCTCGAGCAGACGGTAATGCCGGTAACGCAAGTATTGTCGAAGATGCAATAATTTTATTTGTTGACCAAGGCATTTTAACAATTTATTACACATAAATGTATCGCTAAAATATGAAATTAAATCACTAATAGATATGGGAATCGCACCGGTGAAGTCACTTATTTATGATTGGCAGGCTTACTAATACGCACCACAGATATGTATATGAAGTAGAAAGTCGAGTGCAACGTTATAAAATCAATCAAAAATAACAGTGCTGATGTGACTTGAAAAAGACAAAAAAACGTGGTGTACATTCAAACACTAGCATTCGTGTACACAAAAAGCGTACGTAACCATCAATCAAAGACAGGTCGAAAAGCTTCAACCATACCCTTCCAAAACTATAGTGATTAATATGTCGTCGACAGTAAACTGTAGACCTCTTGTTAGCCTGCAAGCACAATATACATATGAGGACAAATACATCATTAGACAGAGCTCGTTTTATTGCAAAAATGTATGTTTGCATTGACTATAAAATGCTGAATTGCCAATGCTGGTAAAGTTTGATTTCAGATTTTATGTGACTGCTTTGAGAGGCGTCGTCCAGCCTCAAGTTCTGCTTCGTAACGCTAATATGCGGTAATACTTCCACAGTGATTGAAAATAGACTCCTCACAGAACTTCAATTGCCATATTTTCCCAGCCCACAACTTGAAACGAGTTTCTCCCAACAAATCGATCAGTTTTTCCTGTCAAATATGAGTGTGTAGGGAATTATCTATCTTACCAAATAGGAAACAACTAAGCAAAAAATTTAACTTAATGGTGCCAAGGAGACGAAAACAATTTTTCCTTTCAAAGAAGATTGCAAAACCAATCGAAGCTCAGAAGAGTGTCGGACAATGAAGATTTTGTTAAAAGCAATCGGTACACTTTATACCATAATCGGCAACTCGGTCGGATGGGCTCAAGCGCCGTTTTTATAAAAATGATCGATGGCTTAAAAGTTGAAATCTCACGATAACTGTGTTGCTCCTAAAAAACGTACTTTACAATAATTTCCTAACTTGACGGATTCAAACAGTAAATTCGTTGAAATACTAAGTAATTTTAGCGGAATGTTAAAATTAAGAACCTCAAAGCCAGAACATTACTACTGTCTTACGCTTAGCCCCACTGTCGTTGTCGTACCAGTAGGGCAGATAAATCAAAAATGCAATCAATAAAAATCCTCTAGCCATGCACGCCACTTACTTTCAACTTGTCCTCGTCATAGTTTTCATCAAACAGTTCGTACGCTCGATGCAACAATGGAACTCCCAGTCCGCGAATGCATTCCTTCCTCAAAGCGACGATGCGATCGATTAGTCGACCAGTAGAAGCGAGTGTAGCTGAAAAAAAAAGTGATAAAAAAAGGATCTGGTTTTGATAGTCATGGTTCTCAATCGAATGACACAAAGAGAACGCTTACGTATCGCGTTACGAGGATTGAGACTGCACCAATCAACAGCCGCCTCAACGTGGTGGTGCGGTCCCCGGCCCCGTTTGGGTTGGGTCGAAATGGCTGTTGGACTTCCCGAGGGTCCCAGTTACCCCGGGCACTCCCCTACATTTTTTCGCTATGCTGCTCCCTGAACGACCACAGGAGGGCAGCACACAGCATCTACAAAATCGGTCGTCTGTTTTCACTTTTTCCTCTCTCCTGCCCTACTCTTGCCCTTCTTCGTCTCCTCATTCTTCTTCTTCTCCTGATGAGCGGTAACGTTCATCCTAACCCCGGCCCCATCTTTCCTTGCTCTGTGTGCGCTGGAAATGTGACCTGGCGGGGCAAGTCAGTGCTATGCTGCACCTGCTCCAAATGGGTCCATCTAAGGTGCTCACAACTTTCCCTGTCTAAATTCAGAGCTCTAGGCAGCTCTCACTCTTGGAGCTGCCTCCCCTGTCGTAACACTGTGACTCCCTCCTCCGACACGTATACCTCCACTGTACAATCTGGCCCCTCCTCTACTGAAGCTGCACTCTCGCGTCACCCCCGTCTCCAAACCTCCTATCCCCCATCGGCCCATTCTATATCTCCTTCCTCTGCTCCTTCACCACCGTCCCTCGCTCCTGGCCATTTTTCTACGCCTCCTGCCTCCTCTCCTCCCCCTGACTCTCTCAGGGTTCTTAAATGGAATGCTGGAGGTCTCCGAGCCAGGAGCACTGAACTACTTCATTTTCTATTGTCCCATCCAGTCGATCTTATCTGCATCCAGGAATCCAATCTTAACTAATCTTCCTCTTTCCAGATTCCTGGTTTTTCTGCTCTGCGTTCTGATCGCACCCACTCCCGGTCTGGCCTTCTCTCTCCTGATGCCACGCACGCCAGCGGCGGCGTCATCATTTTCGTCAGGCAGGGCCTACCTTTTTCTGAACTTTCTACCTCCTCTCTTTCTTCGCTTGATCGCTACTCTGATTATGTAGGGATCAACATCTCTCTTAACAACTCCTCCTCGGTGTCATTTCTTAATGTGTATGCCCCCCCTATTCACTCCTCCCCAACGGATGGCAGAACCGATTCCTTTTCTCCCTCCATTCTTTCCTCCTCCAGAAATCTCTTCGTTCTGGGGGACTTCAATTGCCATCACCCCCTCTGGGACTCAAGAGGTACTTCCGACCCCCGTGGGGAGGAAGTATTTGACTGGGTCATCTCTTCTGACCTCCTCCCCCTCAATGATCCTGACACACCCACCCTTCTCCATTGCTCCTCTGGCAGTCGCTCCTCTCCTGACATCTCCTTTGCTCCTTCTACTCTTGCCTTTTCTTGCTCCTGGGAGGTGCTTCAGGACCTGGGTTCTGACCACCTACCAATTCTTCTATCTGTCCCTCTCTCTCCGGTCTTTCGCCCCAACGAGCGCCCCCTTTCCTTCAACTTTCAGAAAGCTTGCTGGGATGGCTTTGCCTCTTACTTTGACTCTCACTGTCCATCAGCAGAGGAATACTCGTCTCTTTCTCTTTCCTCTGCTGCTGCTCTTTTTACCTCTTTGACTTTGAATGCGGCCAAATCTTCTATTCCTTTCGGCCGCATCAAACGCTCTCCTAAAGCCTGGTGGTCTGCTGAGGTGGAAGAAGCGGTTAGTGAAAGACGCAAGGCTTTGGCTGCCGCTCACAGAAGTGATGAAGACCGCCAGGCTTACATCTCTGCTTCTCGACGCGCCTCGTCAGTCATTGCCAAGGCCAAGGCTGAGGCATGGCAAACAACTTGCTCTTCTCTTTCACCTAGGTCTAACCCTAAATCTGTGCACTCTCTTCTTCGCTCTATCGCTGGCTCTCCTTCCTCGTCTTCCTCCTCTCCTAATTTTCCTAACTGTTCTTCTCCCAGGGAATCGGCTTCGGTTTATGCCGCTTACCTGAGATCGCATTTTTCCGTTTCACAGCCAAAGACCCTGCGCAGCAGAGCCAGAGGCTACCTCACTGAGCTCCGCCGAGCCACGTGCCCTGTGGAGTCTCACTCTTCCTTTTGCTCTCCTTTCTCACTCGCGGAATTTCTTGCGGCTGCCTCCAATCTTACCCCATCCACGGCCACTGGCCCAGAAAAAGTTGCCTATCCCATGCTAAAGCACCTTCCTCGCTCTAGCATGGATTTACTTCTTTACATCTTCAATCTTTCCTGGTCTTCACATTCCTTTCCTTCCATCTGGAAGACATCTTCCATTATTCCCATCCACAAGATGGGAAAGCCTCTCGACTCTCCTGCTTCCTTCCGGCCTATCTCTCTCACCTCCTGCGTATCAAAGCTGTTTGAACGCATCATTCTATCCCGTTTACTCTTCTTTCTGGAATCTAATTCCATTCTCTCTCCCCGCCAGGCCGGTTTCCGCCCTGGTCGGTCTACACTCGATCAAATCCTGTTCCTTTCTCAGTCTATTTCGGATGGGTTTAACAAACCCAGGCCGGGCTCTCGGACGATTCTCTCTACTATCGATTTCTCTAAAGCTTTTGATTCTGTCTGGCATCCCGCCCTTTTTCATAAACTCATTTCGGCTGGCCTCCCTCCTTGCTTTGTTCGTTGGACTCAATCTTTCCTTTCTGATAGGCGCGCTTGTGTGGTTTTTCAAAATCACAAAAGCCGCTCCTTTCGAGTCCGTCTTGGTGTTCCGCAAGGTTCCGTTCTTGGCCCTGTACTTTTCTCTCTCTTCATTAATGATCTTCCGGCCTCTCTGCCTTCTTCCGTCAGCTGTTCTCTTTACGCTGACGATCTGGCCATTTGGTCCTTTTCCCCCTCGGTCCCCACTGCTGTGGAGGCCACACAAGGAGCTCTGTTTCGATTGGAGCGCTGGTCTGAGTGCTGGTGTCTTCCTCTTAATCCGAGCAAATGTGAGGCCTCCTTCTTTTCAGTGGATCCCCACCAAGCTAACCTCCAGCCCAACCTCCTCCTACTCGGCTCCCGCCTCCGTTTTAGTCCCACTCCAACTTTTCTCGGGGTCACCTTCGACCGCACTCTTTCCTTTTCTAAACATGTATCTTCGCTGAAGGCCAAGTTTTTCCCACGTCTCAAGGCCTTACGCCGTATCTCTGCTTCTTCTTGGGGCCCCTCTAAGGAGTCCCTCTCTGTTCTGTATAAATCTTTTCTTCGGCCCCTTCTCACATACGCTTCACCCGGATGGTTTCCTTTCCGAAGCGCTACCAATCTTACCAAATTGGAACGCCTCCACCGAGCGGCCAGTCGCACCATCACCGGCTGCCTCTCGTCCTCCCCTATCCCTCTACTACTCACCGAGGCTTCTTTACCTCCCCTACGAGTCACTCTGACTCATTTCACTCTTTTTTCTTATGAGCGGGCTCTTTGTCTCCCAACCTCCTTTATTATTTCAGGTTTGGCCAGACTTGGAGTGAAACCAAGACTCAGCAGATCGTCCTGGAGAGCTTTTGCGTCCACTCACCCGCTCATGCTTCCTTCTACTTGTTCTAGGGAGGCTCTTCTTGCTTGCCCTCCCTGTCCTCCTTGGAATCTCCCTTCGTTCACGGTGGAGTCCACCCTTTCCTCTCCATGCTCTCGCTCTGATCCTCCTCCCTCTTGCCAAGATGCGGCTCTCGCTCATCTTGACTCTCTACCCCCTCATGATCTGGTACTCTGGACAGACGGCTCTGTTCCTTTTCCTTTTGGCAAGGGCGGCTTCCGGCGTACTTGCCAACTGCTCTCTCTGTGGCACTGAGGCCACTCTTTCCTTTTCGGCAGGCCCAGTATGTTCCAGTTTTTCCGCTGAAGCCTGCGCCATTCTGCACGCTCTTTGCTGGTCTCGGCAGCACCAACAAGTCTGCCATTTCTCTTCTCTTCTCCTACTATCTGACTCTCGTTCTGTCCTCTCCTCCATCTTTCCTCTTATCTCAAACTCTGTGGCAGATCTGGTAGGAACGGTCTTCTCTTTCCTTCTGTTCTATCAGGCTACAATGGGTCCCCGGACACTCGTTTCTCCCGGGGAACGACACGGCTGACGAGCTTGCCAGACGGGGAGCGCTGCTTGCGCCCTCCGCAATCCCTTGTAGTCTCTCTCCTCTTACCTCTCGTATCCACTCTCGTCTTATCTCGGACTGGAGGCGCACCGTCTCTTCCAAATATTTTGACACACAGGTTCCCTCGATTTCCACTAAGGAACTTGTGCTCCCTCGTCACGCTCGCTGTGTCCTCTCTCGTCTTCGCTGCAATGGACACAGCCTTCTTTTAGGTTCTTACCTCTCTAGGATTGGCAGAATTGAGAACCCTTCCTGCAGCGCCTGTGGACACCCATCCCACGACATCTCACATATCATTCTGCACTGTCCAGCTACGGACTCTTTGCGCCGCTCACTCTTTGGCGACTCTCTGTCTCTCTACGACCTCTGGTCCAGACCCTGGGGAGTTGCCCGGCTTCTGGGGCTCCATGGTCTTCCGCCATGCCCCCATCCCTCGGAAGGGGTCGGGTAATCAACAACAACAACAACAGGATTGAGACAGAGATGTGTGAAAACGTCAAGAGCAAATCGGCCAAACCTCACTTCAGGCGATTTACTCCCATTCATGCACACGAGTTCACGCTCTGCTTGTGGCCTTAAGTGAGACCGGGTAACAGCAACGGGTAAACTCTTTAATCCCGCCACCTGTCTTCTATATAAAAGATAAGAAAACCTTAAGTGCCTTTTCAAAGGACGCACCAAGCGAACTTGTCGACTTTTTCTCCACATTATTCCTTTTGTGCTGCGCATCAACCACGGAAGCCGTGATGCCATTTCTAAAGTCTTTGGTAAGATTTCACCAGGGAAATGAGCTCCAGTCTACCGACTGCGAAGTGAATGCTCAAACCAAAGGGCCAGCTCTTTTTCGTGATACCTGGTAGGCACTGGTGATATAGAGGGCAAGTGATATTACTTAGGTAAAAGCGAGACTTAAGTTGTTCGGCGAAAAGATTAGGTTAGCCTTAATCAAGCTATCCCAGTGAATTTTATCAGTCATTTGCAAAAGTATGGGACCTCTCAAAAAATAATGGACAATGGACACACAAATATTTAAAATATAAATCTTTTTTGAACCATTGCGATAATAACCTTTGTTTAAAATTTGGTCTTATATTGATGGGATTTTAACCCCAATAAACAGTAAACTTTTAATTTGTACAATGTGATACTCAGTTCCCATACTTTTGCAAACAGCTGCAATTGTTTTGAAAACAATTATATTCGTCTCTATTCATTACAACACAGTACCAAGATGGATATTCGAAACTCTTGGGAGTGGAAATGAAAAAACAACCGTTGCCACAACACTGATCACTGGAGAAATCGTTCAAGAGATTCAAGATATCTTTCAAAAGCTACGTCACTAAAATCGGCTTTTTTACAATTTGGGGTATTTTCAAATGTCATCTAAAATGTTCTCAAAATCGACGTTTATAGGCCACTTGAACGTTGGCGTTACATTCGTGGCTGGTTGACATCCGGAAGCGGTATCGCCATTCGATTTTAAGCACTAGCCTTAAAAAACCAAAATATGCCATTATATAATACATACATACCGGGTGAAACGCCAGGTCGAGCTTTATTAGGAGTTGGAACAGATATAGGGGTCGCCTTTGGAATGTTTCGTGAGCTAGAAGATGGAGCTTGCTGAAAAACAATGCACTGTCGTAAGAGTCGAACTCCGGTTGGTAAGTGCGCTGACATCACGATCACTTTTTGTCTTTATTGAAATGCCTTCTATTTTGAAACAATTAAACAATTGCTTGGATGAAGTTGATACCAAATGTGGTGTTAAACATTTTATTAAGTTTACAATGTTTTTAAAACGATAATCCTAGCAATTTAGATGATAAAATTAGTTGACATCAAAACGTCGAATTCAGCAAAATGTTTAGCATTATATTTTGTTTTGGTAATGCAACCATTATCACCGCGATCGCTTTAAGGGTAAAAACCTGCCTCGTGTACGGTAGGCTCAAGTGAACAGCGGGTCCAAGTGCGAGCCGAGTCAAACCAAAAACTGATTAAATTGGTAGTAACGGCTTCTTTGTCCCGCGCTTGGCAATAAAAGAAGTGTGAAGAATGCGTTGATGTTGGCGGTCGCCAAAACCAACCAATCCTGCTGTCACCAATACATTGAGATTGACGTTAAAATAGTTTACTCGCTCACTCCTCAAGCGTAACATCTGGCACTTAAAACGATGAGAACTAATTCAACCCGTAGTTTGAACCTGAAAGGCGAGCTTTAATGCAAACGCCTGTTTCAAATGGTCACCCCGCATGCACGGCGATGCTCAGAGCGCTCGACTCGCAGTCTTTCGACGACAAGCCCAACACTCAGTCCATCGCCACTCACTACCGAGAAATTAAGCGAAATTATAGGTCGCGTCGTTTGCTCACGTCGCTACCTCTATGACCGTTTTCCGCCAGACAAAACCTCAAGAAGCACTGCTGAAAGCAATTTTTAGCAGATTTTCTTGAAAAGTTGAGCCGCCTCATTTTGGCAACGCCAGCGAGCGCCACTTTTAGGGAGATGTTGATGGATCGGTCGTCAGTTTAAAACTCACCGTGTCTGCGTTGTTGCTTCCTTGGTAAATGCACCTCACTGATTGAAGTAACTGAGATGACGTATAAACTGCTCATAACATATCGTTTGCGGGCAGTTTACATGGCATTTCTACAGCATTCTAATAATGCTCATCAAAACGTAAATTTTAGAAAAATATTGTCAAAAAATCGTTCGTATCTACCGCAATAAAATTCAAATTACACTAACTAAAAACGCCTGCTATATTTGACCCAGCTATATGCCGTGTATGAACTTCGAATCTGTAAGTTAACGTTTTATGACGACTTAAAGGAACACAATGACGTGTTGGTTACATGTCAGAGTAATACGGAATATGGTATCACAAAATTAAGATGCAATTAACTACGTTTTGAACATCACAGAAAACCACGTACTTGCGCAGCGCCATTCTGCTCTGTCAAAGTTGAACTTGCACTCTCCGATAACTCCACGACCGGAGAAAGTTTCCGACAATCGCTTGCATCACGATCCGCCGAAGGTTCACCCGCTCCTTGCTCTGGTGGGGTATGCGGGGGAGAGTCGTCCTGATTGCTCAATTTAAGAGTGGTGTGCAAGAGAGTATAAAATTGGTTCACTTCTTCTCCACTGGCACTTTCTTTCCTTCTGCAAATATAAAAAAGCGTCCTTCAAAACTAATGCAATGTGCGATCTTTGTGCAACCACCAATGAATGGCAGTAGAGCCTTGATGGTAGGGAAACCAGTGGCGGAGTCATCCAACTGGTTTCAAATGGTAGCCCGCTCTCCCTAACCTGACCATCATGTCCTTGCTCGAGTTTGCAGTTGAATCTTGCATATCCCAAGAAAAGGAGTGGTCATGTATTATCACAAAATACGTGTATGCAATTAGCTACCTTTCTCCGTTAGGTGGCGTGCCTGAAGGACGTTCGACTTCTTTTTTACCCTGAAATTCAACAATTGTCCAATTAGAGAGCCTATTGAGTCTGGTAATCGAAAGGCTACGGGTTGAAATCTTGGCCAAAACGGTGCACGTAGTTCAATATCAAAATGGAACTTTCATGTTGCAATATCAAATCAAAAAATATTACAAATTTTTCACTTACCGCTGGCATTTCAATGGAGGCAGGCGACGAGGATGCAGCCACTGTAACAAAACATGTGAAAATTGAATGCACAGTAAGGTGCAGATAGTCAGGAGTTCTATCATTGAGTGGAAAGTCTTGTTGTCCAGTAAGAAAACTGAAGAGTCGAAGGCACCACCACACTGAATCCGCCTATCTACGGTTATCGTTGCTTGTTTGAGTATATTTTTCACTACCTGCTTTCCTCAAAACAGTGCTACACTTCAGTAAGCACACCTACCTTTCATTTGATCCGCTTTTCTTTGCTTTTCTCTCCTCCTTCTTTCCCTTGCACTTACTTTCGTTTTGCTTGAAGATACAAAAGGTTTCGATTCACCAGACGATTTTAAAGACACTCTAAAACGAATTTTTGATCAGTGATTTGAAGAGTCTTAATGAGAAAAACAAATCGTTTACTCGGATTTTTCAGTTGAGTCAAATCCATTCTTCGATGAGTCAGTAACGCTGGGTAGTGGACGACTGCGGCTACCTGAATCCTGCAACAGGATCACTTATTTATTCCTCCGTACTTCATCAGGTTTGAATAGCAAAGCTGGCTATCCATCATGCCGTATGAGGCTCCTTTTGGACACCACCAACAGCAGGCCGCCTTGTTGGAGTTACCAGTTTATAACTTTAAATGGCTTAAATGAAATTTCAGTTTCTTAGATCCTGATCACTGTATCTCTACTCTCTCGGAGTCCTTGGAGGAGTTTGCGACGGCATGTAGTTGTTTTCGCCTCAACAAGGGTAACGCCAATCATTATCTCAGCCGTTATTTCAATCCTCTGGTTAGAGTAAAACATATGCTGTTATATGTAAAGAATTTATTCAGAGCGTTGAAGATGCCAGTAATTCTGACGCCTGACACTCTGCATTTCTAGCACAAGCACTGCAACGAAGCTGAAAAAATTGCAGTAGAGCGCTTTTTCCAACGAGCATAACGACGCAAAGGCATTTGAGGTTGCTTTTGAACTGTATCTTACGCAAGAGCATTCATGAAGGTAAAAAATATGCAATAAAAAGCGAATTCTCACTGGTCTTTGGCTGGATGCGGTAGATGAATTTGACGCTGTGGATTCAGCCGATTTCGCTCGTTTGTCTTTTTCAGGCGGCTGTAATAACTGTAGCATAATTTTTTGCAAACGACACATACACTAATACGATCTACCTGCGTATCGCGGCGAGGTGTTTCTCTCTGCTTCGGGACCGGTGCTTCAGAAAACTGTATTTCTGACACTTGCTTTGGTAAGTCGCTTAACTTTGTTTCAGCTGAATTAGCAGGTGGTACATCAGCCCTTACATTTTCGTACAGCGGTTCTTTGTAGGGATCTTGCCTTGCTTCGGGAATTTCCTCGTACACATGCTCTTTGGCAGGAAAGTTTTCGTAAATGTTTTCGCTGGGCGACTTTCGTCTGCCGCCAGAGTCTCTCCTGGGTCGTTCATAAACTTTGCCCGGATTCGAAACAGGCTTCGAGATCGGTCGCAAGTAAGAACGCTTCGCAGATTCCCCAGATCGAGGTCGAGGAGCAACCTAAACCAAACACCACTAAACCTGATTAAACATGCTATAGCAGTGCTAACAGCGGCAACCTGCTCAGGTCATAGAGCTCAATAGCATATTTTTAATCAGGACTGGGGAATTCAGGTTATATTTTACCCTCTACATTACTACTATTGCTGATGACCACACAGGAGGTCTGCGAATAACATTTTTAAACATACGATTCGACATTCTAGACAAGAGAATTAAACTTAGGTCTACAGCTTGCCAAACAGACGTTTTTACCGTCACACCATCGTACTAAACTTTGTACTGCTCAAACATGAGTAGCAAACTGCATCGTCCGTTGCGATCAAAATTTAATGCTGCAACAGGAAATACATTTTTAAATCCCGTTTTTCCCTGTTAACGAAGGTGGCCCGATTCACCCTACCTTCCTCGCAATTCAACCACAGCGTGCACCACTTCGTTCTAATGATGGCATCATTCTTCTCTAATAAAGGACGAAGCCATCAACGACAGACAAAACATTGGGAAAAAATGCTCCTAAACGAACTAAATGTTTTTTTTTCAATGCTACAATACTAAAATCACGAGTCGACCTTAATGAGCAAGCCGCTTTTTGTTTTGTACTTTTATTGAAGATATTTCTGTTTTATCATTTCCCAACTTCTAGCACCCTGGTGTGACTCTCATTGCACAAAAACGACGTTGGAAAGCATTAACTATGGTTCTATATTTGAACAGTTTATGGTCGATGGTGTAGGCCAATCACACAGTGCAAAACTTTCAACTAATACCTGACTGGGTGGATCACTTTCAAAAACCGATACACTTGATTCTCTCGAACTGCATCTGCTCTGTATCGACGAGGATGATGTCCTGCGGGAGGAGGAGTCAACTGCGGAGGAGCGGGATTTAGCAGAAGTAGGACGTCTGTCAAAACACGCAACTTTTTAACTTTTTGAAAGTAGGAAAAAAAGCCAACAATTTCTGAAATTTAAACATTCAATGGAATGACATGAACTGAAAACCTGGGAAGCCGATGGAGAATAAGTTTGTTAGAACAAGGTGATCGCCAGTAATTTGTTTTAGAAATAACCCCGAGCAGGTATCAGCAACACCACTTTAACGAAAGAGGGCAGCTCCGAGCAAAGACACAGAAAACTTGATCTTGATCAGGTTTTCAATATGAACCTGAAAATCTATTGAATGCCGAGCCTCCATCCCAGGGTCATGGAGTAGAAAAAACAAAAAAACCAATTGGGTATCGCTTTTGCATTGTGAACTATCTTCAGCTAAAAATGTATTTTACCTCGATTTCGTACTTTCATCTAGAAACAGTTGAATATGCTTTTTGATAAACGAATTTCTTAAAATCCTATTCACACTGGGACGTTTATCAGCGTGTTGATGAAGCATACTCTTTATCAAATCGCAAAGTTCAGTGCTGTATTCATTTGGCATTTGTGGCATCTGTCATACAAAACATTGCTAAATACAGAAATCTCTAAACAACTGTAGCCCTTAACCACTCAGCAAAAATGGTTTGCCCTTTTGAATCCACATACAATGGGATATTGTCCAATAAAAATCACTAAAAAAATGCAATAAAAAAAATAATATTTTTTTGCATTACAAAAATCTTTATTAAAGTATTTTCAAATACATTGCCACTGCTATGATTGCACAATGCATACCGTCAATAGTAACTTACTGCATTAGCCAGTGGTGCTACGTTAGAGTAAAAAAACATTCACGACAGCACACAGTACTCCAGACAGCTATCTGTTACACAATGTGGCAAGGATTTCTCGAATGAAAAATACTGTTTACCTTTTGCTTTAATATTTTGTACACTAGAGAATTCATATCTTTGGCATTGAACGCGTGTTTCAGTGTAATCATTTCATAAACACAGCAGCCCAGCGCCCACACGTCAGACTTGTGATTGTAAGGCCGATTTGAAAACAGCTCAGGACTCATATAGTAAGGAGTGCCGATTAAGGTGGTGGCCATGTCGCCGGCCCCTTCGAGAACCCGAGCAATACCAAGATCACCAACCTAAATATTTGAATATCGTGATGAGCTACAAAGCAATGTTCTTTTTTTTCTTGTGTATTTTGACAAGGCGCATATCAAACTCCTTACTACCCTTGCCTTACTTTGTTGGCAATTTGGGCTGCACACAAGAATATGTGCGGTCCAAGTTCAAAGTCAAACAAATCTTAAAAAAGTTTACCACTTTTGCTGACAGCTTTATCTTGAAATTTAACGCCTTTGACAACACCAGAAGCACCACTCAACAGCCGCCTCAACATGGTGGTGCGGTCCCCGACCCCATTTGGGTCGAATCAAAATGGCTGTTGGCTTTCCTGAGGGTACCAGTTACCCCAGGCACTCCCCTCACACAAACCATTTTTTTGCTGTACTGCCCCCCTGAACGACCACAGAAGAGCACCACGCAATTTCTTTGAAATCAGTCACCTGTCTTTTCTCTTCTCCTACCGTTTTCTTGCCCGTCTTCGTATGCTCCCCTGTTCGCTCTTCTCCGACGGATGGCAGAACCAACTCCTTTTCTCCCTCTATCTTTTCCTCCTCCAGAAATCTCTTCATTCTGGGGGACTTTAATTGCCATCACCCTCTCTGGGACTCAAGAGGTACTTCTTACCCTCGTAGGGAGGAAGTATTTGATTGGGTCATCTCTTTGGACCTCCACACCCTCAATGACCCTGGCATACCAACACTTCTACATCGCTTCTCCCCTGACATCTCCTTTGCTCCCTCCACTATCGCTTCTGGGAGGTGCTTCAACACCTGGGTTCTGATCACCCACCAATTATACCAACCATCTCTCCTTCTCTGGTCTTTTGCCCCAACAAACGTCTCTCTTCCTTTAACTTTCAGAGAGCTCGCGGGGATGGCTTTGCCTTTTACTTTGATTCTCACTGTCCTTCTGCAAAGGAATACCAGTTTCTTTCTCCTTCCTTTGCTGCTGCTCTCTTTACTTCTCTGACACTAAATGCGGCCAAATCTTCCAATTATTTCGGCCGCACCAAATGCCATCCTAAAGCCTGGTGGTCCGCTGAAGTGGAAGAAGTGGTTAGTGAAAGACCTAAGGCTTTCGCTGCAGCTCACAGAAGTGATGAAGACCATCAAACTTGCATCTCCACTTCCCGACGTGCTTCGTCTGTCATTGCCAAGACCAAGGTTGAGGCATGGCATGCGACTTGCTTTTCCGTCTTGCTCAAATCTTAACATAAATCTGTGAACTCTTTCCTACATTTGTCGTTGGCTCTTCTTCCTCATTCCCTAACTTCCCCAACTGTTCTTCTCCCAGGCAGTCGGCTTCGGTCTTCACCAATTACCTGAGATCCCACTTTTCTGTCTCCCAGCCAAAGGCCCTGCACGTAGCAGAGCCAGAGGCTACATTTCTGAGCTCCACCAATCCACGTGCCCTGAAGAGTCTCACTCGTCCTTTCGCTCCCCTTTCCCTCCCGCTGAATTTCTTGTGGCTGCCTCTAACCTCTCCTCGTCTACTCCCACTGGCCCAGACAAAGTTGCCTATCCTATGCTAAAGCACCTTCCACGCTCTGGCATGGATTTTCTTCTTCACATTTTCAATCTTTCCTGGTCTCTGAATCCTTTCCTTCCATCTGGAAGACATCTTCTATTGTTCCTATCCAATGGAAAACCCTTTTGACTCTCCCGGTTCCTTCCGACCTATCTCTCTCACCTCCTGCATCTCAAATCATTTTGAATGCATCATACTATCCCGTCTACTCTCCTTTCTGGAGTCTAGTTCCATTCTCTCTCCCCGCCAGGTCAGTTTTTGGCCTGGACGGTCTACTCTCGATCACATTCTGTTCCTTTCTCAGTCCATTT
The DNA here is from genome assembly GCA_963675345.1 of Trididemnum clinides. NCBI lineage: Eukaryota > Metazoa > Chordata > Ascidiacea > Aplousobranchia > Didemnidae > Trididemnum > Trididemnum clinides. The sequence goes on from OY776287.1 coordinate 27,194,295, forward strand.
CGGATGGGTTTAACAAACCCAAGCCGAGCTCTCGGACGATCCTCGCCACTATTGATTTCTCTAAAGCTTTTGACTTTGTTTGGCATCCTGCCCTTTTTTTGCACAAACTTATTTTGTCTGGCCTCCCTTCTTGCTTTGCTCTTTGGACTCAATCCTTTCTTTCTGATAGGCGCATTTGCGTGATTTGTCAAAAACACAAAAGCCGTTCCTTTCAAGTTTGTTGAGGTGTTCCATAAGGATTTGTTCATGGTTCTTTACTTTTCTCTCTTTTCATCAATGATCTTCCTGCTTCCCTACCTCTTCTGTCAGCTGCTCTCTTTATGCTGATGATCTGGCCATTTGGTCCTCCCCGTTGGTCCCTACTGCAGTGGAGGCCACACAAGGAACTCTGTTTCGATTGGAGTGCTGGTGTGAGTACTAGTGACTTCCTCTCAATGGGAGCAAATGTGAGGCTTCCTTCTACTCAGTGGATTCCCACCAAGCTAACCTACAGCCCCGCTTCTTCTCATTCAACTTCCACCTCTGTCTCAATCCCACTCCAACTTATCTTGGAGTCATCTTTGACTGCACTCTTTCCTTTTCTAAACATGTATCTTCGCTAAAGGCCAAATTCTTCCCCCATATCAAGGCATTATGCTGTATCTCTGTTTCCTCATGATGCCCCTGTAAGGAGTCCCTCTCTCTTTGCATAAAGCTTTTCTTCAGCCCCTTCTCGCTTATGCTTCACCCAAATGGTTTCTTTTCTTAAGCATTACCAACATTACCAAATTGAAATGCATTCATAGAGCGGCTGGTCATGTCATCTCCGACTGCCTCTCGTTCTCCCATATCCCACTTCTTATCTCCGATGCTTCACTGCCTCCCCTATGAGTAGCCCTGACTCATTTTGCTGTGTCATCTTATGAGCAGGCTCTTTGTCTCCCAACCTCCTTTATCATTTCAGGTTTGGCCAGACTTGGAGCAAAATCATGACTCTGTAATCCTCCTGGAAAGCTTTTGTGTCCACTCACCCGCTCATGCTTCCTTTTACTTCTAATAGGGAGGCTCTTCTTGCTTGCCCCCCCTCACCTCCTTAGAACCTGCCTTCCTTCACTGTGGAGTTCACCCTTTTCTCGCCATGCTCTTGCTCTGATTCTCTTCTCTTGTCAAGGTGGGGCTCTCACTCATGTTGACTCTCTCCCCCCTCACAATCTGGTACTTTGGACAAACAGTTCTGTTCCTTTTCCTTTTGGCAAAGGCAAATCTGGCGTACTTACCAACTGCTCTCTCTATGGCACTGAGGCCACTCTTTCCTTTTCAGCAGGCCCAGTATCCTCAAGTTTTTCCGCTGAAACCTACACCATTCTGCAAGCTTTTTGCTGGTCTTGGCAGCACCAACAAATCTGCCACTTTTTTCTCCTCCTATCTGACTCTCGCTCTGTCCTTGCCACCCTGTTCTCTCTTCCATCTTTTCTTTTACCTCAATCTCTCTGGCAGAAACTGCCTTCTCTCTCTCCTGTACTATCAGGCTACAATGGGTCCCCGGACACTTGTTTTTCCCAGGGAAAAATGCGGCTGATGAGTTGGCTAATCATGCCCTGTGCAATCCCTTGCAGTCTCTCTCCTCTTATCTCTCGTATCCACTCTTCTCATTTCTTGGACCGAAGGCGTACTGTCTCTTTGAAATTCTTCAATACACAGGTTTCCTCGATTTCCACTGAAGAACTTGTGCTCCCTCATTATGCTCGCTATACTATCTCTTGTCTTCACTGCAACGGACACAGCCTACTTTTAAACTCTTCTCTCTCTAGGATTGGCAGAGTCGAGAATCCTTCTTGCAGCGCCCTTTGCCGACTCTCTGTCTCACTACGACCTCTGCAATGGACACAGCCCACTTTTAAGCTCTTATCTCTCTAGGATTGGCAGAATCAAGAATCCTTCTTGCAGCGCTTTTTGGCGACTCTCTGTCTCACTATGGCCTCTGGTTCTCATTTCTCGGAAAGGGTCGGGTAACAACAACAACCACTAAGGAAAAGTCAGCTTGCTGTTGTAAGGTCAGCCAGAAAGCGCCCCACAAAATTAGCATGTAGTGACCATCAATGGAGTGCAATGCATACATGCCTAGATTGTACAAACCTTGATCATTTTCGTCTTTGTTAAGAAGATGTTCTGTGTTTTTAAATCACGATGTAAAATGTGTTTCTGATGCAGGTACTGTAAAGCCATGCAAATCTGAATGAACCATCGTACGACTTGCACTTCCGATAACAATTCATTCAGTTCTCGTTGTTCGCGCAATCTGCTATACAAATCTCCTCCTTCTGCATATCTGAAAATGATTTGACAGTAAACACAGAGTTCAAGTGAACAAGTAACTTAAACGGTAAATCTAACTGGTGGTACAAACGCGTTAACTGCATTGAAAGAAGCTGTTCTACTTTACGTTTTTGGTGAGGCACTCACTAACAGCAGCATCAGGACATTTACAAACAATTAGAGAAATTGCTATTTAGTTCGTTTCCATTTGACGCAACACTACTACTAAGGTGCGACATGAAAGTATTTCTTCTAGCATAGTGATTGCCAACCTTTTTGAGCCGGTGGACCACAATCTCCGACCTTCCCACATACAAGCTGTCACACTTTAAAAAATCAATGACATTTGAGTTACTACTTTATCTTAGGATGCAATGTCTACACAGACTTTAAAATTTAATAGGAGCTCTACACTACACCTATGTCAAAAAGCAAGATAAATTAGTATTCTAATTTAATCGATGGTGACAACCGTTACGACAGAATGATTCAGGTAAAATCTTTACAAAAAGCATTTTATGGTAAATATTCCATTTTCATGAAAGGACCTTTCCGAGGACTACTTGAAAATCCACGTAGTGGTCTATGGACAACCGGATAGGAATTTCTGTTTCAGCAACACACTAACAACTTTTTTCAAACACAGTTAAATAAAAAAACTGCAAAAAAACTCTGCTGACCTTGAAGTTCAAAATAAAAAATTTTTACTAGACAGCTGGGGCTACGATTAAAACAAAGGTGGGATAAATTTAGGTGCACAGTGCTGATACTCTGCAAACACCAAGTACAAATCAAGCATCAATAAGAACCCCCATCACATAAACAATTTAGTTTACACACATTGGAGACCAGCCAGTTAACAGTTGCCAAATAACTACAAGAATTTGTAAAGAAAGCTTAGTAAAACTAAAGAAAACCCATGCAAAGCAATCAAAAAACAATTTCAGTATTAAAAATGTAAACCTAAAAACATCACTCAAGCCAGCATTTCCATTTTAGTAAGTGACAAAGATTGCAGCTCAAAAATTCTTCATACACATTTTAGTCCTTAATATCACTTAAGCACAAGTTGCTTATACCTACAGCAAGAGTAAATGTTGGCTGAGCCACGCAGCATTACATACCCCATAACTATGTACAAATAACCATCATCACTTTCAAACGAATCTTTGTATGACACAATGTTAGGATGTTTGAGATCTGATAGCAACTTAGCTTCTAGCTCAGCAGCTTTTCTTTCTCGGCGTGATGCTTTCTGCAGAGCCATTTTCTTAATAACATACTGCAAAAAAACAAGTGATGAGAATTTATTCAACGCAAGAGAAATAAAGTTTGGGAACCGGCTAAAATAACCTCATATTCTTTTGCGTGAGCAATTACCAATACATACCACTGCTGTTAATAAAAGCCACGTTTTAAATTTAAATGCATGCTTTAATGCAAATAACAATTGGGCTAAGACAATGTGCAATGCAAAATACTCAAAAAGTCAATGCAATAAAGAAATTAACACAAGACAATAAAAGACAAGTAAACCGACACTCCACAACCTTTAGTTTCCTTAAAATTAACAATTCATTTGGCTCTGCGCCAACTTTATGTCAGAGAACATGTTTTCAAACAACAGCACGCACTTCTTTTCTATGAAATTTACTGATGCAATCATGATTCAAAAAACTCAATCTACATTTTTGTTTATTGTGGATTATTTTTCCTATAAAATAAGCTTGTTCTAAGATGACCATTTTAAGCATCAGCTAAATCTTCAAAATATGGACAAAACACTAACTTACGCTACCACTATTTTGATTAATATTTTCTTTACGTTTAACGTGGCTGATGCAAAAGAATATTTACCGTAAGCTCAAACTAATGCATATATGTCTAGCATTACATTCAACCACAGTTCTACATAAAAAATCTATTTTCCGCAACGTGTCAATAAATTACAAATTTTCCAAAAACAGTATATTAGTTTAAAACCCTACAATTTACAATAATGTGCATGCAAAAAAATTTTGGCTGTGAAAAAGATCAAGTGCACTCACCATCGAAACTTAGCAAACTTACCAATCAAAAAAAAATCATTTTTGCTAAGGTGCGAATTTTAGTTTCAGCAGACAACAGATGTATGGGAAAGCATAAAAGAAGGTGCACCTGATGTTGTCTATAAACATCTTCACTTATACGTAACATGCTCATAAATGCATTGTCAATTTGCTGAAAAATGGAACTAAAGTAAAACGTAGATTGGTAATTGTCATGGATTCTTTTAGACACATTTTTTTATGCAACTTGGTAATTTATTTGAGTGCATGTTTTCGTACCACAGCACATAGTTTACTGACCTGGGGTTAAAATATATGCAAAAAAATTGAAAATTGTTTGAAGCATCTGGGATCCAAATTCTTAAAACTGTATGATGGAAAAAGTAGTGATTATATGGAAAAGAAATGATCTAGATTTAGAAGTCAACAGTTCGAAATCTTTAGCTTACTATTACCCAAAATTTTGAGCAAATACTAATTGGGCAGTCAAAAACGATGAGGAACAATAACATTAGTAGCAAAATCAAATTAAGCACAATGCTAACAGTCCGATTTCCATTTAAGCTTTATAGCAGCTATTAGGTAGGCTTATAGACATACCTGACGCCTTTCCTTTTTATGCTGAATTAAATGCACTTCTCCATAGCTTCCTTTACCAATTGGTTTTAAAATTGTATAATCATCCAAACCACCCATTGCCACATTCCTTTATCTCTGCTTGTCTCGCAAATTATACGGATGTTGCAATTCTGCAATTTTGATTGACTATTCCAAAACTCTCAAAAGATATTGGAAAAGTAATTTACAGATACCAAGTACTGGTGCAGATAATCACATCACTACAACCAATAAACTAGTATAGCAAAACTTCAACAAGTAATGTAAAAGAATTTGGTGATACAACTTTTAATCATGTCTCCCAATCAAAGCTGAGGTAAATTTAATCTAGGCTTTGCCAGAATAATTTATCGTAAGAAAAATCCCAAGTAATGTTGTTCTTTAGTCGTGAAAAAACCTTGTGTCAGTTTGTAATCAAATCACTTAGTGAGTTGCATGCTGGGTACTGGCCATTACTAATACTCTAGCTAAACCCTTTGTGGTCCAAGGTCATCCCAAGGATGATGTAAGTATTACGGTCACTACAGCAAGTCCAAACATCCTGGTATTGACCTGGGTATAAACGCCCAGGGTTTATGGGTGTTTAAAGCATAGATATGCATGATTAGTTTTTGCTTGGTACTTTCGATCCAAGTCCAACCAATTTCAAAAATTTCCTCCTCAAATCAAAATATAAACATCAGAATACAAATAAGAACACAGAATGAAAAAAATCAATAAACAAAAATTGGACCTGCTTAGACAATTTTTGAATAAAAACATTGGGACAACACTAAAATACAGAAATTTATGAAAATTCATATTGAAGGATGGAATTACCCAAATATGTAAGTTTATGTTAAAAAAGGAATTACTGACTCACAGAAATATGGAAAAACCAGTGTTACTCACTAAAAAAGTAGGCAAAGGAAAATACAAAAACATGGAAATTAATGGAAATCAATAAGAACTAAAATTATAACCACCCAATTGGGCAAAGTTAGATAATTAAGTTAAGTCAAATTAAGCGTTTTTGTAAATTTCTATATTTTTGCCAATTTTGTAATTTAATTAGTGTTTTTTTCATATTTCAGCAAGACTTTGCATAATTCCATAAATTTCCATATTTTGGTGTTGTCTGAAAATTGGGCCACCAAAGATTAAAAAACTGTAAACATTTTTCACTACCAGCACACATATGCACCTGAAAATTATAGCAGTACCCTTCAACCAAAAATGTAACTAAAAACAAAGGAATACAAAACACTTTATGATTTAATATTATTTGATTAGATATTTGTGCTGAAAAAGCAACTCCAAGTTTTTCATTTCCTTCTTTCAAACAAAATTGTTTGTTGCTTTTGATTAATTAAAAACAAATGAAAAGTTTTGTTTGCACCGAAGATTACTCAGAATTGGAAACAAATTTAAGAATTTATTTATTGTATGGTTGACAGATATTATTTGGTAAGCAATTTTCAAATCATTACTGCAGAAAATTTTTTACTTACTGGCACTCAGGTTTCAATAATGGAAGTAACAGAACTATTGTGCAGTCAATGGCATTTCACATTTGAAAGCTATTTTGCAGTTACCATTCATGTGTGTTTAAACAGCCTTTTTTGCTACAGTTCTCGTAGTGATGTAGTGGATAGTGCAGCTGCCTTGATATGCAATGGCTATGGGTTGGAATCTTTGCTGGCAAGGCACTTAGACAAAGGCAGTGTACACTGAAGTGGGGCTTGGTAAGTGAATGTACACGGTAGTGTACACTGGGAGAGTTTATAGTGTAAGGGAGTGTGCGTTGGAGGAGCAAGTTTTTAAAATCATAATTGAAATTGACCAATCATACGAAGGGCATTCAAAAAATACACAAAATTTTTCAATTTAATATTGATTTCTATTTACAATGAATTTATTTTTCAACATAACCTCCGTCACGGTTGATGCACTTCCCCAGGCAGTGTTTCCATCTATTTATACCATTTTTGAAAAATTCTGCAGACTGATTTCTGAGCCATGTTTTTGCTGCATGTTTTGCTTCATCAGTACTATTGAAACGGACTTCTTTCAGATGTTCTTTGAGTTTTGGGAATAGAAAAAAATCAGATGGGGCTAGATCTGGGCTATAAGGTGGATGTGGCAGCAGTATCCACCTTATAGCCCAGATCTAGCCCCATTTGATTTTTTTCTATTCCCAAAACTCAAAGAACATCTGAAAGAAGTCCGTTTCAATAGTACTGATGAAGCAAAACATGCAGCAAAAACATGGCTCAGAAATCAGTCTGCAGAATTTTTCAAAAATGGTATAAATAGATGGAAACACTGCCTGGGGAAGTGCATCAATCGTGATGGAGGTTATGTTGAAAAATAAATTCATTGTAAATAGAAATCAATAAAAACTTGAAAAATTCCGCATATTTTTTGAATGCCCTTTGTAAATGGCCAAAAGCTACATGTTTAATACATTATTAAAAGTGATTAATCACAAATGTCTTGCAGTAAAATAGCCTCCGAGGATAAAATGCCATTGACAGCAAAGTAGCATCTGCCTTAAATGATACAAAAAATTAGCTCATAAAAAAATTAAAATATTAAAAAAATATCAGCACATTGACAAAAAACTGAATGACATCAAAATGACAACTGAAAATGCACTAACACACAAAAGGTCTTTCACAAAAAGGAAAGCATATAATGTTACAAAATGTACCAGTAATAAATGCAATGGGCAGTGTGGAGTTTGAATTGGCAAACTGCCTAGCTATTGCAACGTAAAATTTGCAAAGAATAAAAAACTTTCATTAGTTAATAAAGTATGCTTAGGTTACAGCAACAATCTTAATTTGTAAATCTTGTACACTAAGTCATTTTGAAATTTCATTAACTTACTGCTGCACCAAAAAAGTTGCCAGTTTGCTCTGATGTTGGCCATTCTGGTTGCCAAAACGTTAGCCTATATAAAGACATTACCAAAAAAATTTGTGTGCTAATTATTACTCACCAGCAGAATAAAAGTTAAGATTTTATTTTATTTAATGCCTGGTGAATAACTTTATCAAATACATGTACACTAGTTGCAGTGCACAGCTCCATTCCACAACAAACTTTTGCTATTTAACGACTATGCAGCAGGCCTACACTTAACTCTTTTGCTCTCGCGAAAATAGTGAAAAAAAATGTCCGTAAGGTGGCAGCGTGAAAAACTGTCATAATCGATCATAATTATGTACCTCAAGTTTGTTTGTAAATCATTACTCAGCTGTTTACTTCTACATTAAGTGTGATATATCGTTGAAATCTACATTTCTTGAGGATTTCAATAAAAAAAAAAAACACTTTTTTTGAATATGAAAATTTTATGCAAATTAACCCCCCCAACTAGGGGGCGTTGTCTTCAAAATTAAAGTAGTACCCTCACCTCAAAGATCACTACAGATTTTATTTTCTACCAATTTTTTTAGAAATGGTCGCAAGATGATGCTAAGGAAATAAGCTTTCAAGGTACATCACTCAAAACTTACCTAAAAGCCTAGGTTTTCTACAATTTGCAATTTTCTGAGGCACATGACCTTTTTTTTGACTGGTACCAAATTTTGGTAGTTAAATTCAGTACCTAAAACATGATCACTCATTATCTGCTAGAGGTTAGCCTAAACCATGTAACATTATGTATTTTTGAACAGGGAATTTCTTCAAGATTCAGAAAATATTAAGTTTAAATAGAATATGCTCTCACTGACAATGAAACAGCAGTTTGTTTACACCATTCCCATTTCTTGAGAAACAAGGGGGATACAGCAAACTTTGATTTAGAGAAGCCAAACTTCTGCTAGCTTTCAAACTTGTATTTCGCTTCTTGTCTCCTTGGAAACTTGATACAAAATGACGACTTTAGTGGTGAAATATTTGCAATTTATTGTATCTTTTTATAGGGTGTAGTTTTTCTAAAAATTATAATTTAGTGAAGGTAAGTCAAAAAATTTTTGGGGGTTTTGAACTGACATGATGTACAGTACTCATTTTTGATCAGTAAATATCATATATCACTTAGTTTAAACTATTTAAAGTTATATATTGCTGGAAAGCAAATTTCCTAATCTTTCAAATGTAATCGGTGTTTAGCAACATATCATATTTTTTACGCATTAAATTTACTTTTATCTACTTACCATTCAAATTTGTTTGGGGGGTTTTGAGACCCCTAAAAAATTTGGAAATTAAAAAACGTAAAATTTATTATTATCGCTTGAAATTTTGTTAAATGATGCCCCAAAAGAGTAGTTTTCAGACTGTGTTAATGATAAAGGCTTTGGTTATTTGGTAAAAATGTAATCTCAATTTGATTTTAGTGTAGTTGGCACGTGCTGAGAATTTGGCCGATTTTGTCGTCTGCAACTGAGTTGTTGGTCTTTTTAACCCCTTTTGAGTATAAAAATCCAAGAATTAGGGCACAAATTATACATCTTCCGATGCATGAGGAAATAAGCATGATCTTTTGAAAATTTTATGAAAATCGAATGAAAAATAAAGTCACAAATTGATTTTTTAGTAAACTAATTTTGTAACTCAATTTAAAAAAATTTGAGGTAAACACTGAAAACACGAGATCATCAATCGATGATTGCGGGAGCGAAAGAGTTAAAAAACAATAAAGCCCAAAAACATAACTTGCTAACCGACCAAATACTTTCATCTCAACAACAAGAAAAAGTGGAATCTATTTTGATATTTCTAATTAGTAATAAGAGAAAATTTTCTATTAAACTTGACAACACCAGCTGAGTTGAATAATTGTCAATCAAAATAAGTTTCTTTACTAATCTGAGTAGAAATGTTATAGCTAGTAAAGATTTCATTTCAAAACGTTCAAAAAGCTACATTTTAACTTAAACCTAGTAGGTAACATTTAAATTAGCAAGTGGCTATTTTAACGTCGACAGCATTTTACCCTTAAAGATTATTTTGCCAAAATCATTTGAGTGTGTTCATATTGCCATAATTACCACATTTTTGCCAGTGATGCTGTGGCGTGTGGATAGTGCACTGATCTTGAAATTCAAAGATTGCGGGTTAGGATTTTGGCTGGCAGGGCACTAAGAGAAAGGCAGTGTACACTGGAGGGGGAGGCCCAGTATGTAAATGTGTGGGGTAGTGTACAGGGTGATGGAGTGGACACTGGGGGTGTAAAATTTTTTTAATCAGTTGTTAAAATAGACCAATTTGAAACGACCAAAAGTCAATGTTCAATACGTCATTAATGTCGACCAATTACAAATAACTCACAGCAAAATAACTTCTAAGGGTAGAATGCCGTCGATGACACAATAACCACTGCCTTTTAATTAGAATTGATGATGCTTTCGGTATAAAGCAAAACATTTTGTACACTAATTTACCAGTTATCATGTTTCTACTCAAAATAACTTTCCATTAACAAATTTAGATAAATAATTGCGGCAATTGGGAAATGCTCTCTACATGCACCACAACAAACAATTATTATGTGAGATCCAGGCCAGAATCAAGCTTAACAAACTGCTAACTTGGACTTACTGCACACTTAAGTTTATTGCTCACACTGTCAAAATAAAGTTTAAATTTTATTACAAGTTATTACGCTTCATAAACTGTACAGTTGCAGCTTTATAAACTGCTATACTTAACAGAGACCCACTGCTAAAACTGCAAGTTAAAGTAGCAAGAATTTAAAGCTAGTATAGGTGGCTGCAATTTCATTTACAAACAATAAAAAATAAACTCTTCAGATACACATGCTCACCAATCAAGCATCATGAAGAGGACAAGAGGAGCAATGTTTTTATGACATAAGGCAAAATAATGAAGTCAAAGGTCATTAGTCATGCTCAAAAAGCTGATTGCAGATATTTTATGAGACTTTAAGACATCATTTTACTGTGTAATCTTTTCCCATCAACTTTGCTCACAGTAACACTTATTAACAGCTCTTTTTTACATGCATTTCTAAATTTTTATTTTGACCTGTTTTGCTCAGTATGTGCCATGAGCAAAAGTAGACGTGAAATAGCTTTACTAATATATCAATCACAAAAGAGTCATGATGGAAGCGATCATCCCAAAAACAATACATAACAGGATATCAATAAGCAATAAACCATTATTTATAGTATCTAACAGTAAATTGGTAAGGTAGATTTATGGTCCACAAGTAAGACCTATGACACAAATAGCATTTTCACTCTTGGCCACATCATTTCAGGGGAAGCCAATAAAGTCACAGGGGGAGCAATAAATTTTTTGAAGATACAAATGTAAATGTGAGATAAAATCATGGCAGTGTTGTAAAATTTCAGAGTGATTGCTCAAAAAAATGATAGTCAATTTATGCTAAACCTCAAAGTGTTTGCTGAAAAAAGGTCACAACATTACAAGTGTTGTGTCAACTATTGTTCATAAGTTGCCTATCATAACACCGCAAGTTGGCTAATAGAAGCCAAATTATTTTAGGGGAGAAGCCTCTTCCTCCATCGTTACAGTTCTGAGATAAAGAGCTATAGGTAAATAGAAAGCTGCCAGTCCCTACTGAACCATGCGTCGACCTTCAGCCTACTTTTGAATTGGTGTCATAAGCCAATATGGCCTTGTGGAAAAGTGTCCACTTCTATCTTGATGTGTACCAAAGAAAATAGAATGCACAAATCATCACAATGCAAATGGAAAAAGTCTAGCATTTACTTTTGCTTTTAATAACTTGTAAATTCATACAATTGTTAATCTTAACTGATCAGTCATCGGGGTGTAATAATCTGAATTAGTTTGTTCACTCTTAATTTGTTGAACTTCTGATGTAAAAGGTCCAAAGCAAGAACGTTCCGGTACATCATACACATCATTCCTAGTCTCACAAGGTAAAAGTCGACTCTTTGATCTGTAAAGATTAAATAACAGTTGTCTACCTGCAATATGGTAAAGTGGCATTGGTCTAACAAGCAGAATGCAAAATATGAATAGAGCCAAAAAATAGCAGGCCTAAAAACAATTTGATCGAATTTCAACAATGTTGAATTCTTTTTTTGTAGGGGATATGCAATTTATAACTAGTTATTGTGGTTCTCAATTGTAGAAGCGAATGCTTTTTCAGTGGAGCTCTAAGTTTCACCCAAATTTATCAACAAAAGGGCAATTGGAAACAAAAGTATTTTAAGAGAGGCTTCCTCAAAAAATGTTCTTGCAAAGTAAATTTCTATTAATTATTGGTTAGGTAACTATTCTTAAGTGCGATAAATTACTTTCCTTTTTTTGGTTAAAAAGAAGCAGGCTGTTTAATAGATATAAAATCAGGGTGAAGTATATCAAGACATATAGTCAATTTTGTTCGAACAACACGCTATCAAATTTTTTACGGCAACATCTATCAATTAGAATTATCAATGCTTTCAACAGAGCCTAGCTGGATTTTGATTCTTCACGTAGCCTACAATAATTACCTAGTTTAGGTTATTTATCTTTTAAACTGATTTCATTTTGCTCTACCTTATTTCAACCTATAGGTTTTCACTTAACCGGCTGATGATTTTCCACGTTTCCTGCTTCAATTTTTCATATGCTGAGTTACTCACAATTAACTTATCACACTAAAAATCTACCAAGCAAAGTAAATCTTTGCTGAACAGGTTACCTGACATCCGAAAATCCTTAACTTTTTTCCAATACTGATGTTTTCACTTTTGAAGGAGTAGGATGCATTTGCCACTAATTACCCTTTCGACAATTACACATCAACCCTTAGCAAACCATAATACTTACGTTGGTGAAATAGGCGTTACGTATCCGCAATCAACGAGCTGTCTGTTGTGATTGGCAACACTTTCCGACGCTGTGTAATCATCTGACGTCAATTCAAGATCAGTGGACTTTGAGTAAATTTGATCATAATCTTGTAGTTGTAAAAGTACAAAAACAAATATAAAAGTGACCAAATTTGCTACCATAATTTTGGCAAATATAGAAGCAAGCTAACCAAAAATATGAAGGTTTTTAATATGACGAGGTTGTTGGGTGACCGGCGCGATGGTGTAATGGTGAGAGCGTCCGCATCACAGTCGGTAGACCTGGGATTCATTCCCTAAGTCGATTCATACCAAAAGACTTTAAAAAATGGTATCTACAGCTTCCCTGCTTGGCGCTCAGCATAAAAAATGGATAGTGTGGAGAGCAAGCCGGCAAGCTTGCTTGTTGTGTCCTTGGGCAAGGCACTTAACGAGACGCCTCCACCTTTATGTGCCAGACAGATGGCCCTCCCGTACTTTACCGGATTACAATTGTGAAGTTGCTAACCCAGCATGTCAGACGACTCTTGGGTACCCACCAGTGGCAGTCCGCCTTGTTGGTGGTGGGGCTACCAGCCACTCAAGACTGGTTCGAAATGGGCTGCCATCTTTCCCCTAGCCTAATTTCAATTAGGTTGTCGGCATGACCTGAATTGCCATTCATGCCGTACCTCCATCCCAAGAAAGAGAAGGGATAACCACAAATAAACAGGTTGTTAATTGCACCTAAAAATGGTTTTCATCATTTTTGAGGCAAAGTGACTAGACTAAAGAATGGAGTCTTCAGCCCTCCCAGCCTCCGTTTTGATTTTGCTTTCAAATCAGACATTATTTTGATTTTGGGTGGTTGCATATTTGAGGGGGAATCTGACGATGAATTTCTCTGTATTACTGCAGTATTTGTAGTTCAAAAACATTGTTTCTACGATGACAGGTGCTTTGAAGTAAGCTGAAACAAGCGACCCAAAAATGAGACACAGTACCGGATTAGAACTTTTGTGCATGCGAGAAAATAAGTTTCTGCAACAGTTCAACGGTAACTGGTAAATAAAGATTGGCTACAAGTTACTCAATGATATTTCTAATTCTATGCAATGTAGCAAAGTCATAAAATGAATTACAAGCAGTGGTTTTGCCTTTTGATATATGCCTCTTGCAGTAGTAATACAGTTGAATTCATTCCTCCCCGATTACCACTTAATTTGAATTTCAGTTTTGCCGTACATAAGATCTACGCTATACACATGACAAAAAGTTTTACCGCGATTGGAAGTTTGTCGGCTTACAGCGTTTTCAGATTGTCGGGTTTCAAGACTGTCTCTGAAAAAAAATCACGCCATTGTAGTATAATTAAAATTATTTGATGCAACTTTAAAAAACTAGGGTTATGTTTAACGTCAATTCGTGTTGCCACTTTCATTTCTTTTTCTCTCGTTGTTTTGATCCGACTGTCGAGTTTTTTGCATTGAGAAAACAGAAGCGAGACCAATTGCCAACTAACTAATAGCTAATCTTGAACTCGGAAAAATTGCTATGTTGCTCTCTCAACAAAACCAAAACATTTTAGGCTTTCACAATGTAACCAATATGCATCAGCTGCTCCTGCCCGTTCGGAAAGTAGTTTTTGAGAAAAAAAGAAAAACTGCTTTCGAAAATAATTTTGAGAAACAACAATCCCTCCCGAAAAAAGTGTGGAAAGTCTCTCTTTTTTTTGTGCCATCGAGACCAAAATTGAAAAAGCTTGTTTGCAGAAACCTTCCCTTATTTTCTTTAAAATTTTTTATGTTTGAACTCACCTTTCATTCCCACCAATTTGTAAAACATCATTTGGGTGTACTTGCTGCTGCTGGGTTCTCATAGCTTTAAGAGCTCTTCTGTACTTGCACAACACAGATGACAAAACGACCACGAGCAGCACGGAAACACCAACAGAGATCGCAATGGCGATAATAGGCAAGTTAACTCTAACGATACCTAAATTTTAGAAATTATGACAAAAGATGAAGCTGTTCTAAAAACAAGCAATGGCAAATAATAAATCAGCAATTGGATCAGTGAACAAGAATGCTACAAGAAAATGTGTAAAAATTTAGATGGAGGTGGACAATGGCGCACCCAAATTTTCTTTGAAGGAGAAAGAAGCAAGCACTAATGCAGCTCAACAATATCATTACGTGTGGGACATATGCAAAATTGGGCTATTAGCCGAAAGTATTCTATTCGATCCATTAGCCACTGATTAAAAAATAGGTGTTTGTTGCAATCTCTTTACTTCAGGTCACTTGTGCAAAACACCAATTTTATTGCAAAAGAATCTAATGAATAAAAAAGTGATTCCAAAACAACTACCAAATATTTAGGGATTTGCTGATAAAAAGTGAAAGATATTGTTAGTCAGCGAACTCATATTTACACCCGTAAATGAAAGCTGTTTGTTCCGTTTCAACTAAAGACCCTATCAAAATACTTCTGGCTGTCGTGTTGTTTTTTAATTAAAGAAGATAAATTTAGATTGCAGGTGATTCTATCCTGTTCATTTCGACCGACCTTTACGAAGAAAATTGACAGTATTTTGGTTTGAGCGTTAAGACATTTTTTCCGTGCGATTGGCCGAGGCACTGTCGCTCAAAGCTAGTTACCGCTTTTTATCATGAATCTTTTTTTAAGTCTACTAAGCAGAACACGCTCTGGAACATGACTAATTTGACCACAGCCCCATTCGACCAAGCCGTCCTTGTTGAAGAGGTTAAAGGTCTTTGCAAAAGCTTGCCTTTGTTTTGGTACGATTAGTAAAGTTTCAAAAGTTGACCATAGTGATACTGGCTAGAAGAGGTTGACACGTGATTCTTAACACAGCTAGAAGTTATAAACGTAGCAAATAGGGTTGAATGTAACAAACGCTAATTAAAATAACAGGAAGTTGAAATATTGATTGGTTTTGATTGTAAGTCTTGAGTTGTTTGCAAAAGTTTCAAGTAATTAAAACATACTTTTGGAATCGCTCACACCAAAAGCGTAACGTTTTCTTTTGTACGGGGAAAGGGGAGCTGAAGCTAGGTGAAAACCTTTTTTTTGAAGCCAAGTTTTTTGTTTTGCTACTTTTTTCCTCAGTTTTTTATGGGGCGGCTCAAAAGTCTGAGAGAGTAGATTTTCTACTGTTTTATGCCTATAGTTCATACCTTTCTGTAAAAAAAACTTCATCAAGCTTCAGAATACTGGAATTTAGTGACAATTTACGGTAGCCTAACTTTAACTATAACTGATGTCAAAATAATTAGAAACTATGTCAATTTCGTGACCGCCCAGCCGGTTTTACTCTCTTGTTACTGTTCATCAAATCGATTCTTCATTTGTTCAGCTTGTTGTCAAAGCTACGGCACTCATTATGATAAAAACGAAAATAAAAGATCAACATCGTCCTGTGGCGACCTTACGGGATACAAACTGTGGATCATTGATGTTTTGCTGAAATGATGTGGGTGACTCATAAACGTTATCGTTCTGTTCGTGCGCTCGTTGTTGTACTGTAATCGTTATTATAAATCATCGGTTGGCCTACAAACAGGTCATAAAAGAATAACCACAGTTGCATATCATGATGTAACAATACTAGGTGACTAAGCCGTATGGCCAGGCGTGGTTCCGTCTGACGTGCGGCGGAGTGACCTAGTAAACAAGTATATAAAAAGAAGCATTGCTATTTTCGTGGAGAGAGAAGTTATTCGATTAAAAATTCAAATTCAAAATTCATTGGCTTAAACTCCATTCGATTCGATCAATCAAGATTCGTGCTTCAACGTCGTGTTGTAATTAAATGCATTCGTTCTTGGAGTCAGACGTGCTGTGGATACTCGATCCCCATATTTTGGTGACCCCGACGGAACACTTCTGCAGCTGCCAAGACGAGAAAAAGAACAAAAACCAGTGATGTACCGATTATTTTATTTTTTATAACTGTACCGATTATTTTATTTCTTATTTTTTATAACTTTATTAATCGAAAAACGTCGGGGTCACCAAAATATGGGGATCGAGTATCCACAGCACGTCTGACTCCAAGAACGAATGCATTTAATTACAACACGACGTTGAAGCACGAATCTTGATTGATCGAATCGAATGGAGTTTAAGCCAATGAATTTTGAATTTGAATTTTTAATCGAATAACTTCTCTCTCCACGAAAATAGCAATGCTTCTTTTTATATACTTGTTTACTAGGTCACTCCGCCGCACGTCAGACGGAACCACGCCTGGCCATACGACTTAGTCACCCAGCATTGTTACATCATGATATGCAACTGTGGTTATTCTTTTATGACCTGTTTGTAGGCCAACGGATGATTTATAATAACGATCACAGTACAACAACGAGCGCACGAACAGAACATGAACGTTTATGAGTCACCCACATAATTTCAGCAAAACATCAATGATCCACAGTTTGTATCCCGTAAGGTCGCCATAGTCCCACTTCTCTCTTTCTACTCTCCTTCCGAGGTAAGTTGAAGCAAAAAGTGTAGAAAGCCTTTTTCGTACCGGTACATTTTTTCTTCCATTTAATCGTTTGAGGAGCCATGGGGAAAACCAATAATCTCACTAGTTATACTTTTTAAGTTTTCAAGAGTTAGGAGTCATTTTAAAGAACTTGATTTATGACTAAATGTTTGATCATACGACAATAGCCTATGATAGGGACCTACTACATTATTTTTACAGGCCAACTCTCATGATATATTAGGAAGAGAACAACTTGTCTTTCTAAACAATTAGATATTGGTTGATTTGAGCAAATAAAGTTGAGCTATATATTTTTGCCTATCGGGAACGGGAAACTTCAATCGATTGTATAATTAGAGCATCTTTGCGTTCAACCTCCCTTTGGAAGTACCAACGCTACTGGCACATTAACTCTCTGCGAAATTTGCCTTTCTCAACATAGCGACGTCGGTTTTGAACCCACGATCATTCCGCCGCGAACAATACTTATATTCACTCCACCAGGCAGGTTTCCGACAAACGCTGCGTCAAACATGTCAACAATTATCACTCACCCACATCAGCGGCGGGGGCACCAACATCAGCGGTGGTGGCATCCACATCAGCGGTGGTGGCATCCACATCAGCGGTGGTGGCATCCACATCAGCGGTGGTGGCACCAACATCAGCGGTGGTGGCATCCACATCAGCGGTGGTGGCATCCACATCAGCGGTAATGGCATCCACATCAGCGGTGGTGGCATCAACATCAGCGGTGGTGGCATCCACATCAGCGGTGGTGGCATCCACATCAGCGGTGGTGGCATCCACATTAGCGGTGGGGGCAACCACATCAGCGGCGGTGAAGCTGTTATGACAAGCTTCCGTGTTACAAGCTGCAACACGAGTTTTTCGTCGCTGTACTGTGAGAATACATAACAAAGATGTTTGGTGTAAGCTTGAGATCATACCATACTTGAATCCAAGAACTTATTAACATTTTACGTGGGTAAAGGTATTAGGTAATTTAAAAATTCCCATTATTTAAAATATTTTTGGATTCCTGGAATGAAAACCTTTTGAAGAGCACGTTTTTACGTGTTTCTGAACAGTTTGAACTTTCCTTTCATTTAAACACTGTTTTCCTTAAAGGGTCTTTGCAGGAAAAACCAAACATGCTAATGTGCTGCAGTGTGGTTGGAGCAGCCTCTTCGCAGTAGTTAAACACGCGTTCAAATTCTTGTCGATTTGAGGCTGGTTTTCATTAGGCGTAGGTTGCAGGCGTAGCACGAAAAATTCTTTGTTTCTCTATTTAGTTGTATACACGAAGCGAGCGCGCTCTGCACATAAAACTAAATAGAAAAACAAAGAATTTTTCGTGCTACGCCTGCCATCTACGTCCAATGGAAACCAGCCTTTATACCAGTTGTGCTCAAACTGTGGCCCGCAGGCCTTATGTGGCCCACAAGGCTCTCTGGAGTGGCCCGCCAAGCAAATTTCATTTAAAAAGAAAACTCGATACTTTTATTGTTTAAGAGAATTTTTATTGAAGATGTCAAGTGAACCAACAAATGCAATTACATAATAACTATTCACAGTACTTAATTACAAAACTACCTTACAAGGTTAAGATTCACCAATGTTTTCCTTCATAAATTTATTATTATTATTATATATTAATTTTTGTGGCCCGCGAAGGGTTTCTGAAAGACAAATGTGGCCCACGAGCCAAAACGTTTTTGCACCACTGCTTTGTACTAAAGACGAAAATGGTGTTCACAAACCTCCTGCTTAGCGCACAGCAATAGAAGCGACGTAGAAAATATAACGCGCAATTAAATTTTTTCAGTCATGATGAAAAAATGTCCTTACGCTAGGTAACTGTTACAGTTACAAGTGCCAGAAAACTCCATGGTATTTTATTCATGTAATCATCAGCTACCGAGATGCAGTGGGTGATCGTTCCAAATTCAAAAAGGTCTGTATTTCGAAACTCCATAAAACATCATGATATTCGCCAGGAAGTGCATCAGGAATTTAAAGAGCTGCGTTGCTCCAGCAAAAAGTGTTGTTGGAAAGTGAATGTGTAATGGTGGACATACATTGGATTAGCACGTCTAAGCCTGCGAAAAAGCGGCAAAGAAAAGATCTAGAATCGACTATAGTGTTAAATTTCGATATCTAAAGGAATCAATAACGGACACTTACCGTTGCAAGCTTCAAAATCCGAGCCATTGTAAAAGCAATCTGATATCAATGTTAGATTTCCTCCGCCACATGACACTGAACAAGGCAAGACTCGCATCCATTGGCTCCAAAATGGACACGAGATCTGATAGCATATTGTGTAGATTTTTCGCATACTTGCCAGAATGCCGTTGGCTCCTTGGCAATTGTAAGAATCTGTTAATAACATACTACTGAAAACAAACGCAATCTCAATGCTTGATCTGTCAAAGAAACCGGGGATGAAAGGGAATGGCCAGTGCAAACCATTCCAAATCCTTTCAAACTTAAACCATCTTTTCAAAGTTTTTTTTAGGCCTAAGGCAAAAATACTTTTTTCAGACATCACCCCAAACTGAAAAGATTAATTAAGCAGTAATGTCAGGCATAAAATTTAATTAAACCAAATTACATTAACTGCTTGAATATGTTACACTAAATCAGCTCACTGCTTTGGAGAGCGAAAAGTAAATGAGGATTTTAGCTAAAAGTCACTGTCAAAAATACCTGATCCATCAATTTCTTGACAAACTTCATCCTGCGCTTTAGTTCCTTCACCACAAGAAGCACTGCAATCAGAAACCCTCCCAATAGCGGCCCACACTCCAGAACAATTTTCCGGATTGTAGCAACGTTTGTACTGTCTTTTTGTGCAATTTTTGTTTTTGTTGCAATGCATCACATTCACTTGAGTCGCATCATAACAATGACCACGACAAGGAAAATATCCCTAAAATAAAATAATTTCAAACTTTTGTTGGATATGCGCAAAAAAACGCTTGTGCCAGTTAAAGGAAAATTGAGAAGTCCAGTACGACTTTGCGTTGGCGGAATATACCAGCATCATCGTTTCTGTGGTGAGTCAGAGAAGCATAAAAGTACACAGTAAATGTATTTTAGATTTGGGATGGTGAAGCCGTCGAATCGCTTGGAGCGCCGTTCATGGAGGGAGGGGCCATCAATTCAAACCACACAATGGCAATGTTGAGGTGTTCTTGGAAAAGGCATGTTCGGGGAATTCTTGTGCTTCGCTGCGGTGCTTGCGGTAGAGGTGCGCTGTGGCTAGCAGTACTGGCAACTCTGAAGAGAGTGTGTAATCAACAGTGTTTCTGCTCAAAAGGTTTATTTGAAGATAAAAACGTACAAGTCAAATCAATTTTGTGAGTTTACATCTACCTCCCTTCGCTCACAGTAAAACTTGTCGATAATATCTATGCAACAACAACTTCGGGTTCAGGTTTGCTTCTGAAATGTCACAATTACCGGCACAAGGTCTTTCTTCCATATTTACAATTCTTACGGAATGAACTCTCAATGTTTTTGTTCCGAGGCAAGCGTGCTGATGCTCTCTGCCAGTAACGGTGTTAGAGTTTGTGTCATTTGGCACAAACCTTCCTTGTCCCTACACCACTGCATTCAGCTATTAGTTTTAGGTAGAAATTAATAAAATCAAACTCGCATTTTTATAGGTTTAATGTATATCAATACAATCATCTATCTTACCTTACTGTTTTTAAAATCATCGCCTTTGCAAGTCGTTCCGTTGCATTTGATGGAGGTTGTCTCTTTATACAGATCTCCTAAGCCAGCGCATTCATCTCCCAATCCAATTTTGCATTCCAGAAATCGCTTTTTAAAGCAACTTTCATTCTCGCTGTTGCATGGCACCCACAGCGTCCAAGTGGAGTTTTTAGTTTCCGAAACTTCTACTTTTAGCACCATCAAAATTCCCACATAATGATACAAACTAAGACTAAGCTGCATTATGTCCAACAAAGCTCCTTCTTCGCTTTACTCTAGAAGTTGAAACATATAGATGCGATGGCGTAGTGGTTAAGGCGTCCGCTTCGCAGTCGGTAGACTTGGGTTCAATTCCCTTGACGAGTCATACCAAAAGACTTTAAAAATGGTGTTCACAGCTTCCCTGTTTGACGCTCGGCATTTATAGGAGGTTGTGGAGAACAAGCCGGCAAGTTCGCTTTGTGTCTTTGGGCAAGGCACTAAACGGGATGCCCCCGCCTTTATGTGGAAGACAGGTGGCCCAGACACCTCGGAAATGGCAACTCCCAAGCGAGTGCGGACGTCCCGTTCAAAATATAGTGATGCAATTTGCTTTTTCGTGAATGGAGGATAAATATGGCAAATAAAAAAAAAGATATGGTAGGAAAAATAGTATATGCTGTTGTCGGAACGGAAAGTTTTAAAAATGTAATGCTAAAAGGTAGGGATATGAGGTAACTACTGGTAAAACTAAACAACAAGCGCAGTGTTTCTGAACGTAAAGCATGAAAAAATTTAATGGTACGTAGGGAGAGTCAGACATATTGACCATAGCAACGTTCTATAAAAAACAAGAGTAAACAAGATATTTTCTTCAAAATTTAAGAATTATGCGTGCTTTTATAGTTCTTTATAAACACTTATAATCAATTTTTTTAACGTTTTTGTACAATTTGAATTTACGACCGAACTTTTGAACGACACAAAGCGCCTTAAATATCAAATATTTTGAGCCATTATGTCAGACAAGTTGTGCCAAGCACAAATACTTTGAGCCACTCATAAAAAACGCTTTAAAGACTCGCATGACATTGTTTTGAGCTCTTGTTCTATTAACATTTCATTCCTTAACAAAAAAAAGAAAGAAATTCAATTTTACTGAACAAGTTTTAGTCTAATCAGTGGCACGGCCAGGACTTCCTAATGGGGTGGGCTAAAGTTACTTGAACAATGTAGTCCGGATGAATTACAAACAAAGTTGCGCTTCTCCGCGTACATTTGACCGAATTGGAGGATCTCACTGCCTTGCTTCGTCTCAAAACAAAATTGATAACCTTTCTTTTTTTTGGTAAACTTTTTTATATTTTGGGTATCAAACAAAAGTTCAGACCTTGCTTCTTCTTTTTGGAGATCAGGTTTTTTAAGGTGCTCTTCTTTCTGTTGTTTTTGGGTGTAAACAAACGCGTAAACTTTTTTCTCTTTTTTGCATATTACGTTTTCGAGCCATAGGCATCCCGCAAAAATTGCAGGCGACAATGACTGGGACCGAAAAGAGGTTCATAGCACCGTTCTCCCCTACTCTTCCCTCCTGATTCTAATAGCTTCGTTTCAAAAATAAAATTCATTACTTCTGCACAGAAGAACTTTATCCAGTCTGTGCATTTTTTCCATTGAGCCGATAATCTTCTTTCATTTTTTATATTAGGCTTACTGAAAAAAAAAATTAGGTATAGGTTGCACAAAAGATACAGAACCCTATCTAACTTTGAAAAATGACTTGGTGTAGAGATAATTCCATTTGAAATTAATAAAGACAACAACGAACTAAACTCTAAGATTCCTTCTTCCCTTCGATTTTGTAAATAACTACATCCTGATTACAAGCAAATGCCAGTGCTTTATTAAATTCAACACAAGTTATTGAAGGGTGCAAAATTGAAGTTGAAATAATACTGCAACCTTCTTCAAGTTGTTCCCCTCAGTGACCGAGTCCATGGTAATTTTGCAACTAAGTCATTTTTAAAAAAGACCCTTGTTGTCATCGTTCATAACAAATACGTCTTTTTCCAGAATTCATCAGCTTTTTTTGATATAAAAATTTTTCTTCAAACCCCTCTTTATCGCAACGATCTGTTGCCTGGCTTGTTGACTATAGATGTAACGTGCTCAGTGGCCTAAATTCCCTTTAGTCGCAATTATTGAGAAAAACGTTTTTACTCAATACTTGCAACTTTTCAGCAACAATAAGCTAACCTTAACCCCATTCTTATCATATATACAAGTTCAAATCTTTGCTTGTTTTTTAACCGTTTCATATCTCAGTAAGTCTTGCTAAAAATTGCACATAAATCTAAAATTACCAGTTTTTTTGATTAATTTATTTCAAAAATATTATTTATTTCTTGTGAAACTATTAATGACACAATTATATTAGCCAATCATTTGTTTGGTAAAACAAGTATGCTGCGACGGTACAAGTATTCGAAATACATTTGGTGGATCTAATTGAACTCTAGCTCAGACCATTTTCATTTTTCCTGAGTAATTCTAAGTTATCTCTAAAAGCTCCTCACATTAGCTTCATTCGAAAACGTCTAGTTTTGATCAAATGCTCAATGAAATTTCAAATAGGACTTTAAGAAATGCTCTTTCAAGACAAAGTATCAAGTCGCTACGGGAAAGTTCGATTTGTATCCTCTGCAGTATTTGGCAGAGGATACAACTGCTTTTAATGTAAACGAAGAACACGAAGAAAAAATGATAAAAAATGCTGCTATAATATCTCCTTCCGTAAAAATATAACTCTCAAAAAGTCATCTTTGCATTGGTGATGCCAGGGGTGAAGTAGACCACGCTCTCAAACTTTCGACAAATTTGCATACTGGAAAGGTGGGGATATTTTTTACTTGCAAAATTGGTATGACCGTCTGTTTTTATTTTTTTTTTAAGTTAAATTTATTTATATTTTAAGATGACCTATTGAAAGTAATCTCATATTAAAAAAAATAATTTCTTTGCAATGTCGTTTTGTCTACGCCCTTGTTTCTTTTTAAACGAACTGTGAGGTGTTCTGAAAAAGTAAAATAATTAAATTATAAAGATTTTCATATGCTCGTGTTGCAATAAGCGACGATAGATTGCTCCGAAAAAAGTATTTATGTGACTAACTATTCTCTCTCTGTTTCAAATTTAATAATTCTTACGATCGACTATGGCTTATGCAGCTCCACGTTTCATGCTTACACATCTCTTATATCTTTTTCACACCACTTAATGTTGTTTATAAAACATAAGCTTTGTCTAATTTAGAAACCGTGTTTATGAAAAGGGAACTACATTTTTCTGTTAAATCTTGTGATATAACATCTTAAACACGTTACATAAATTCTAGAAATATTTAAAGAAGTAAATTAACTACAAAATTACTTGGAAAAAGCTTAGGTCAGACCTTATACAGCTTTTTTAATTACTTTTAATGCAAGATTGTTTGCCATTTAAGCAAGGGTTTACTCAAAACACGATTACAATAACTTTATGCAAAGAACTGAATCATGCCGACAACCATTGTTCCAAAAAAAGAACTAAATAACTTAACATTTCTGTTTGTTATGTAACAGCTGGATGAATAAAAACTCAGTTCAATATCTAAACTAAAAATTACGACTTCTGTATCCTATTGTAGGGTTGCCATACTTCCTGAATTCAAGTATTCTGTCCGGAATTTTTGCAATTAAGCGACAGAAAAAACACTTAACAAAAAATTGCAATATTAGAATCAAATAGTAATCATAAGTGACCGGTCTGTTTGAGTGGGCCACTTGGATTGAACCAATATTGCCGCGATCAGCACCAATGGCAGCGACCCAGGAGATGACCTTTTTTTTTGGAGTACATCTTTATTTGTGGTAACGCAACACGAGCTCCAATATCTCCGACCGTTATTTTAGAGCAGGGGTTCTCAACCGGGGGTAAATTTGACCTGCCTTGGGGGCAAATTTTGTTCGCAAAAAATTTACACTTTTACCAACTACTATAGGCATTTATAGAAGTGAAAGTATAAAAAAATTTGGGGGAAATTTTACTTTTGAAATTTTCCAAGGTGTAAATGAGAGAATAAAGGTTGAGAACTCCTGTTTTAGAGCATCATTTATTTAAATAGGGCCAAAAATATTTGTTAATAAGCAAGTAAACTTTTGGTTGCGTCGTAACAAAAATAACAAATTTCAAACTTGCCAGCAAAAGGTAACAACTTTTTTATCAAAAGTTACAACTCTGCCAACCCTGCAGCAATACCTAAAAGAGTGAACGGTTGTGTCCGGAATTTTGCCTCATCAGATATGGTAACCCTATCCTATTGGAGTCTAAAGTCCGGGAATAAATTCTGTTGGGTCCTGCTTCTGCACCGAAATGGGAGGCTTTAAACACACACAAAAAA
Source organism: Trididemnum clinides (assembly GCA_963675345.1). Lineage (NCBI taxonomy): Eukaryota > Metazoa > Chordata > Ascidiacea > Aplousobranchia > Didemnidae > Trididemnum > Trididemnum clinides. The sequence goes on from OY776287.1 coordinate 27,219,684, forward strand.
AGTCAGGCTTTGACCCGAACAGTTTGCTTATCCAATTGAGTGATGAGCAGCGTCACGACTGCAAAAGACATCTTTACAGCATGACACGACAAACTGTGCGACAAACTTGACATCAAAAGATTGCGAGTAGAGCTCAGAGCGTTGCGTTTGACATCGCGGAACGGAATCGGCATTTGCTTTAGAGCTAACGTTTTGAGTTTCGACTATGGCTCGTGTCTGCCTTAACGACATTTATGAATGACTGCTGACTTAATAACGATAAGGTCACTTTGGCAGTCTTTCAATGTCTACGCTTATTATGCATTCGCTGAACTGAATGAGTTTTCATTTCATTTTTTGCGGCATAGTGTAAGTAGTGAAGCCGAACCAGAAATCAAGGTAGAACTCATTTCTCGCCGGAAAGTTTTCGTTTCTGCATCAAAAATTTATTACAGATTTTTTCTGAGAACACGATCGCAACTCGTGTTGGTAAAACATGGAGAAGCACTCCCCCTTTTTTAAAGTTTAGATATCGATCTAAAAAGAGGGGGTTCCAACCTTGTGTAATTCCTCTTCTTCGTTGTGCACCAGCCTGCATGAAAGTGCATCAATATTCTTACCTTGGTTTGGAACTTCGGTTTACTCAGTAATCAAAAGTTGATTGCGGTAAACTTCAGGTCTACTGGGAATTTCAAAAGTTTTAACTTGAAACACAGAGTCAAAATTGTGTTGAGTATATTATTGATGTTTCGAGTTCAACCTTCTTTATTATCAAAAATTGCAAATGACACAAGAAGAATGATAAGCTAGCTAAAAAGCGAGGCAATAAAACGAAAAAGCGTATGCCAGTGTTAACAAGTAAAGCGTCCCTGCTCTTTTGCCTAACGAAGCAACTACAATTAAATATAGATTATTAAAGTTCAAGTTTATTGCAAATGATTGATAAAACTTCAATAACTTGAATTCAATTCATTTTTAATTGTGCTCTTTGATATAAGGGCGGATGCCATTGATCCCAGATCGAAAAATCTATACGTAAATGATCTCAACGATCGTCTATCGAAATTTTCGCTCTGATCGGTGAGCTTTGGTGGCTGAAAGAATGATAAACCAACGCGGTTTACCGGTAGAATTGCTCCATTATCAAGAAACTAGACTCACACAGAATTAATGGTGCAGGTCGTAGGTTCAAGTCTCACTCGAAATGAGTTTTACTGACGCTGCCACACGGTGGTGACGTATTGATTAATTTTTATCGAGAGTGACATCTATCCAAGACTAGATCGCCGTCTTAAAAGAATGTCTCTCATTTGATTATTTGCATTAAAGCTTAAACGCAGTGATGGTCGGTATCCAAATACAAGTATTGACAATACGGATCGCGCGATGCTTTTGCGTTGGGAGCGGTATCGCTTTCGCATTGCCCGAAAGTATCGCTGAGCGGTATCGGTTTACCATAATTTTCAGTGGTGGGCACCAGCTAGTGACAAACTAACGGCGCTGCTGCTAACGCTAGTCGTAAAAAATTTCATTGGCACTACCGCTATTTGCTATACCCTTCCAACTTTAGTGCGGTAGTTGCTAACGCTTGTCCTTCCCAATAACTAGCGGCCGCTATCTGCTAATGCGTTGAAAGCACTGATGGAAAGTTCAAATCCCTCTCAAAATGCTGTCACGTAAATTAAAAACAATAATTTTTTCTCAGGCCAGCTGAGGAAGTATTAGCACACTAATATACAACACCAACAAAAGCAGTAGCTCTCGCAAAGATAGCACAAAAAACAAAGGTTTATTAAAACTATTAAAACACAGGTATTTCAAAAAAACAAGCATCTCAAAATATTTGTCGCTGAGCCAAGATCGTTTGGCTTCAGCACATTCTCCCCTAGTGAAAACAACCGTTCCACTGCTGCATTGAAAGGTATGGCGGTGTTTTATTTTACGAACAACTCCCTTGACGTCCTTTTGGAGAGCAACGTAGCATTCGCTTTCCTTTGGGACTTGCGTCCCTCTGAGAAAGTTACCTAACAGCTCCTCGTTGCTCCTGTCTTTGCTGTTAAAGTAATTTAGTTATTTATATAAGCTTATTTATCAAAAAGTTATTTATTGCTGTTAAAGTAATAAGGTTCCCACAGCTGTTTACCTTGGGAACATTATTTGTTACTTCGCGATTGCTGGCTAATAGCTTCACGAAAGCGAACAGAAATCAAGGTTGCTTTTGGTATTTAACCTGTAGATGTTAAGTTTGGCAATATTATGGCGGCATTGTACAAAAAGTAATGCTGGCTAGTGTTGCCCCCAGTCCATGATGACAGTAGCGGCGCTGAAGCTAACGCCAACACAACACTAGCGGCGCAAGTGCCACCACTGGTGATTCTGCGAATCGTCGATGCGAAGAAATCACGGACTTGAAAGTCGAAATTAAAAAGTTCTTTCAAAAGCAAATTTTCTAAACAAAATAAAGCTGACGTCAGGTCTAGGCTTTACCGAGTTGCTGGAGGGGAGGCTTCGCTATTCTGTCTTCAGGAGCTTCCTTCACTTTTAAGGACGATTGTCACGTTAGGCATTTACATGAGGATTACCAAAAAAAAAAAAAAAAAACGAGTTGAAAGCAACAACGCAACTTTCAGCCGTTTTTTCAAATTTGTTTGATGACCTTTTGTTGGGGGGACCTCTGGTCTTTCTTTCAAGGAGAATGATCTTTTTTGGGCCTCGAGGTATTGCAGCAATTTTACTAAAAAGTAGCTTCTTACTTTGATTGGGTCCAAGAAATTTGATGAGGCATTGCCCCTTTGCCTCTCTTTTCTATGCCTGTGTAGTTTTCAGCTTTAGGAATAAAATAAGCCTAAGCTCTAGTATGATTTCTGCTTATGTTATTAGCCCACTTAGTTATTTCATTTAGTAACGAAGTAACTATACTAAATTTTTCGAAACACTTATGATTGGAATAATTATGATGGCTTAAAGGCTAAAAGTATCAAAATACTTGTTTCGGGATCGATACAGTGCTAACATCTCCGCAAAATATTGGGGTTGGTATCGCTTTAATCCTATTTCGTGTACTACTGCATCGATATTGCTAGGGACTTTGCAGCTGCTTTGCATATCTCTTGTGTTGTCTTTCTGCATCACCATCTTTTCAACATTCAGAATGCTTGGGTACCCACCAATGGTAGTCCGTCTTGTTGGTGGGGGACTGGTTCATTCATGACTGGTTCGAAATGAGCTGCCACCTTTCCCCTAGCCTTATTCAATTAGGTTGACGGCGTGAATCGGATTGCCGTTCATGCCGTACCTTCATCCCAAGGAAGAGAAGGGGTAAAACAACAACAACAACAACAGCAAGTCACCATTACACAAATTCAGGGCGACGACTGATATAAAGCATTACCTTTCTTGTGGAGTTAAATCAAGATACATGTGATGGCAAAAAATCTTTCCTAAGTCAAAATCCAGGTGATGACTAAAAGTCTTCAAACTGCTTTTGACAAACAAATGGATCTGCGCCAGAGCATTTCAACCGGGTTCCGCGAAACCCTACGGTTTCGAGAAATATCTAAAGGGGTTCCGTGAGCACTCAGGGTTCCGAAAGGGTTCTTCCTTTTTTGGTTTTATTTGGCAAAGCATAACCCTTTTTTATTTTTCGAAAATATTTTGGCAGAATTCAATTAAGAGCAAAAACATGATATAATCATCTTATTTCTAAATATGGTGATGCCTCACCAACATTCTCAACTTTCCTCAATCTACATCAGCATCTCACATGCCAGCCTTCCACAGGTCTCCCACACAATATCAAATCTGCACTAGCATATTGTATGCTAGTCCATCCACAGTGTTTCCCGCATGAAATCCAAATATGCCCTTTAGGGCAATTTTAGATAATGCCATCGAACCATTGCTGCATTACTGCATAGACCTGATATAAGGGCAACGGTTTCGACCTATATCACAGTGTACTTCACATGTCTCAACCGTATCGCGCTATAACCAACATGCAGGGATAGCATATGAGTATAATGTCGTATAATGTCACAAATGTCATATAATATTGTCTCGCATTGTTATTTTATGCTATACTGACTGTAATATGCTGACCTTATACTCATATGCTATCCCCGTATGCTGATTCTAGCGTGATGCGGTCGAGACATGCGAAGTGCACTGTGATATAGGTCGAAACCGTTGCCCTTATATCAGGTCTACGCAGGAGTGCAGAAATGGATCAATGGCATAATCTAAAATTGCCCTGAAGGGCATATTTGGATTTCATGCGGGAAACACTGTGGATGGACTAGCATACAATATGCTAGTGCAGATTTGATTTTGTGTGGGAGACCTGTGGAAGGCTGGCATGTGAAATGTTGGTGTGGATTGAGGAAAGTTAGAATGCTGGTGAGGCATCACCTTGTTTAGAAATTTGAAGTTTTAGCATTCTATAAAATTGCATGATAATCATCTTAATTGCTCATTTTGTTTGATTTTAAGCGCGTCAATTTCATTTCAATTCTTGTTGCATCACAAATACACAACAAAGCAAAAAGTAGTTTTTCTTAAAAGACTGAAAATAGTAGTGGCTTAATGACCGAAGAAAACGATACCACATGTCGTTCAATTGCGCTACAAGTTGTGATGCACGCGTTATGATCTAAAATTGATACGGAGCGAAGACAGGAATTTTCAAACTTTTTTGGCAACAAACCCTTTGGTTGAATCTAAGCATATTCTTAAAGAAAAACATAGTATAAGCATCAGTGTATTTCATGTAGTGGATAACCAAAAACTAAGGTCTTGCAGTTAAAAAAGGGCGGAAGCATCAAAACATTAGAAACAGAATGTGATTTTGAGACAAAACGGGCAAAATAATCGTTTTCGTAAAGTTGATCTCCAAAAAAATCTGTAACTAGACAATGAATGGAAGCAGCGCATTTTCCATAGACCACTCTCGAAAATCTTTGATGTACCTGTACGAAAACTTGCTTGATTACCCCGAAATTTACTCTCGCCTACCCCAGTTTCAAAGTCACTGAACAACGGTTTTGTGCACGAAAACCACAGTCAGCGTAGTTCTCGTGAATTTTTTGTTGAGGGATTCCATGACAGCTCTCATATGTTAGGGCTTCGATGACATTTGTGAAAGTATATAGCAAAGGTTCCACGACGCTAAAGAAATCGAAGAACGCTGATCTACGGTTTAAATTTCGAATTGTTTTGCGTACATTATCAGACAAGCATGCATTACGGCGTAGGCTTTAAAGATGAAATTTGTGGTAAATACTAAAATAGAAGGCCTTTTTGGCATTTTTATTCGTCCTCGGAGAGTAAGTGTTTTTCTTGCAAAAGTAGTACATGCTCTCCAAAATAAGGATGTATGAAGGCCCTAGGTGAAGCCAAACTGAAAATTTGAGATTGCACCCATCTCTTCTTGATCTTTAACAACGTATCTTCTGTTTACATCCCTTCTTAACTTTTTCCAACCTATTTATTTTACTATTTTTAGTTGTCAGTGTTTTGTTATTGCTGTCATATTATGCGTTAGCAGGTGCGTAAATTGCTACGTTTTAACGACCTTGCTTGCTTATTACATTCGCTGAGTCATTTAACGATTTTAATAGTAAAATATATTTCTGGTCTCAAATCGTGAGATTTTTTTGAATCATATTGCCAACGTAAAGTGTACATTACTACATTTTTGATTTCGCTTTTGTTAGAACAGCAGTCGACAATTAAAAATAATAACTACTTGCTTGATGAAATTTTGTTTTACAGTGATTGAAACAAACGGCAAAAAGTTCATTCTGTACTTGCATACTTACGCGCACCCCCGAATTCTTATGTATTTTGCCACAAAAGCATGAACTATGATAGCCGGCTATAGCGGAAATTTAGGAGCTGCAAACAAAAAATGAAGAAAATTCCTATCAATCAGCATCGACAGGTTCTTCTTCACAAAACGGTCAATCAAAAGCTATTTATTTCTACCAACAATTAGGCTTAGAAAATTCCCGAAAAACGTAACCAGCCACCCTATTTTTTTTCAGTTAAAAGCGAAAGCACACCAACTCTCGCAGCGATACCTGAACGAATTTGCAGCTAAATCAAACAACGACACATGCATGAATCAGGGTACGTCTTTAATTTATAGTCACAGAAAATCTTGTTGGTAATCAATTGTGTTTAAACTCGCTTCAAAAATAGCTTGAAGTAGCGTATTCCCGAAGCCTTTTATATGTTTATTTTACCGGAAAAACAGTCCAAAATCTTTGGGAATATGTTACTGCAAACCATCTTTAATTTTTGTACTTCTAGCCAAAGCTTTGAAGTAACAAACAAGGCTGGCATCGTACATTTCCACCTCAAGCTATTTAATTAAGCGGTAAAAATTCTCGTAGAAAGCTTTTTCTAAAGACCCGACCATGCTGAACCATGATGGAATTGCAATCTGGTTATCATGCTCAGCTGTTTTCCATATTTTTCTAAAAAATACAAGAACTAAAACTGCTCCTGAGTGAACATGTAAGCGGGTAGCGACGGAATTTTTCCAAATATTGTTAATATACCTAAGGGTCAAAGAGGGTCTAAGGGAGGTAGGTCTAAGGAAGGAGGTCTAAGGAGTATGATCTAACATCTAAGGAAGGAGAACCAGAAGGAGGTATAAGGACCTAAAGCCCCCGTTCAGATTATGTTCTCCAAGAATAATACCGCTCGACGATTTCTACTTTCGCTGTTGGTATCCCTTCTTAGCAAAACTGTGGTGGTGCTCTTGAGCGCATTGCAGTGAAATACTTGCTTTTGTTCCGTTTCGTTTGAGATCTGTTTGCGGGCGAATTACGCACATCTAATGCAACATAATTAGAGACTTGTCACGCGTTGGTGAGCTTGGGGTATGAAAGATGAAAAGTGGCAATATGACACATCTGCCAATCTTTCACGTTACGCCCAAACCCTTAATTCAAAACCGGGATCACTAGAATATGGTGAAAAATGCTAATTTTGAAGTTTGAACTTCAAAATCAGCTTCTGGTTAGCAGTGGCAATTGCATGACATGTCATGAGAATTGCTTTTGTGTTTGAAAAGTATAAAAGAATCGAGGAAAGTCGCATTTATGTAAAATTCTTGAATGAAATTTGTCATTTTTTCTTCAATTACGGTGCTGTACATATAATAGGTAAGTTCAATAGTGTTGTTGAAACGAACATAACTGGGCGGTAGCCAGGCTTTGAGAATTCAATGCCGTTTGATTTTTTGTTTTTGAGAGTATATAGGAAAATCTATATCTTCAAGCGCAATTATGTCTGTTTCTGTTCTGTTTGTCTGTGTCAACTCTTCCGAAACTACGGTTGTAAAAGCATGAAACTTGGCATAATTGATTCCCACGCATGGGTGAGTGTCACAGGAGGGTTTTTGACGTCATGATGATGCCATAATTAAAGAAAATTTTTTTAATTTGCAATTATCGACGGAGGAAAGCGGCTCTTTGCTCAAAGGAGAGGCATCACCCGACTCACCATAATGCAAAAATTTTACTATTTTACGAGTAAAGATTACGTCAAAATCAACAATTGATAGTAAAAATTATTTTTTATGTTCTCAAAAAATACTGATCGTCGAAACGCGTTTAAAGGTTTTCCAGGAGATATTAACAAGCTGCTTACGGTAAAAGATTCCACTACTATTGGTGCTTTATTGAAGACTCCACAAACAAAGTAATTAAGCAATTTTTTCAGAAAGCTTTTCCTTTTTTCTTGAGTGCTTCAAAAAAGCTCTGTTTCGTCGTAATATAAAGCGGCGTCATAATGCTATCTGATACCACTTTAGCAAAAACAGCAGCAGACAGTAGGTGTAATAATCATCTATTGTCATTAGGAAAGCTAACGTACTTGGTAGAGCCTATTACTGATATGCTGCCTCTTAAAATATAATGATATATTTCAGTACAAGCATGCCGGTATACATCTGGTATTTTAATAAAGCAGTAGCAACTACGAAAATTGTAATTACTGAACTGCAGGCGAACTCCAGCTCAATTACCTTTGTACAGTCATGTAGTGAGCTTGATTAATCTCAATCCCCAAAAAATTTTAATCGCGTGTAGCCCAGAGTAACAAATTGCCGAGTATCAACGTGAAATACTATTGTGTTCTAGTAACATCATCCCTCTCTTTAACATAAAAAATTGTTCAGTGAATTATCCACTTGAGCCATCACCCAAAAAACTGAACTGTACCTTAGATGCTGAAATTCCGGTCCCTTTGCCTCACCCTGGCTGAGTTTACCCCTGGCACAAAAAAAGGGAGCGCTGCCACAGACTTTAGGTCACATGACCAGACCTGTAATTACGAAAAGTCGCAGGTAGTGAGCTTAGTAAGTAAACAAATCATTTTAGCGTCCTTTTGGAACTTTGAATTTATGCCCCATGCACTTATTGAAATGAACTAATAAAAGCTTGTACAATTATTTTCTGTTTGCAAGTGCAGTTTTTATTTAATAGAAAAAAGGTCGGTGTCAGGGGCGTAATCTATTTATTTCCAAACTTTGAGAGGTAGTCGATAGAAAAGATGCAGGTTATTAGCCGCTCAGCGAAATCGCGCTCACAAAAGAAAACTACTTGCTTGAAATTGGTAATTACGCCTTCCGGGTAATTGGATGCAGCACATTAAAGAGAAGCATGAACCTTTTGTCCTTTGCCGGGACCTAGGCACATAGGAGTAGGTAAGGAATTTGACGTCACAAACATTAAAGAGAGGTCGCATTAAGTCGTGAAATAATCCTACCCATTTGTGTCATCGTAAAACGACCCCTATGGCGGTACCCACCCCCAACTTTTACTTTGTGCCCCCATACTTATTGGAAGGAACGAATAGAATCTGTGAAAAGCTGAAGTTTTGTGAATAAGACCAGATTTAATTCAAGAGTACGATTACCGGGATTAAGGGCACTGAGGCGGCGCCCCTATTTATTACCACTTTTTGTTATTGCTTTCAGAAGGATTGATATTTTTTCCCAAACAAATTTTACAAACTTTTGATTTTAAAGAGCCTTACTCTAAGTAGCCTCCATACTACCACAAGTCACCGCCGCACGATAATTTTAATTACCTGTTATTTGTCACTACATTGAAGTAGAAATCAAGCAAAAAAAGAAAAAAACGCTTTGAACATTTTAACTTGAAACTTTAGAAAACATTTTACGATGCATCTTGTAGTACAACGTGTTTCTCTGCACCCTCCCTCCAAGATATGTGAAAAAATATATATGACCTCAGGGTGGGTCCACAAGACTTTTCACATCCATAGTTTAAAAACCCTTGTTTGACCGAAGTATAGGCTGTAAAAAAACTTCCTTTGAAACATAATGTTGAAGAAATTGTCGAAATTACCACTAGATAATCGCCCTTTTTGTGGCGCTGCCGTAAATAGTAGGTTGTAGCCACTATTTAGGATTAAAAATTTAAGAAAATTATGTCGCTACGATCTTATTAAACGCTATTACAGCAATCATCATGGCTTTTACTGTTCTTGCGAATTGGCATTTAGTTATGATTTTTTTTCAAATAATTACGCTTTGGACTGCTATCTCAGCTCGTAATTAATTTCAAACCAAAATTATGAGCAACCTCAGTTAATGGAACTTCAAATAATCACCGTCAACACACCTAAAAATACTGTTAACTTGTGAAATTTGTAGTCATGTAATTAGCAACACTTGAAGCGAGAAGCTTCAAATATCATTTTACAGCTATGATCTTGGCCAGGTTCAAAAGATTCGATAAGCACAGCTGTCGTAGACCCAAGGACTTGACGTTAAAAAAAACAACATCTTTAGTGACTGAAGCTGTTACTATGATACATGCACTGTGAACGGAAATTTTTGTTTCAGAAAAATTAAAACAAACCCATATTAGGTATAGTGAGACATCAGATGGGACAAAACTTCAGTTTCCGCTCGAAGATGAGAGCTGTTCAGATTTAAGTATAAATATCAGTTACAAAACAATAGCTAGTCAGGAATGCCAATCATTTGAAAACTGCAGCGCAGGCTTGCACCGATGCGCATGCAAGCGTATCCTGGAGTACGCTAGGTATTTAATTGTAATTACGCTCAGCGCAGCTCACATTTCAAAATTTACTTCCGCGTAAGTTGGCAAATTACGCTACAGAAAACTGTTTTTGGCTAACCATTTAGCTCAGGTGAGTCCAGCCAGCGGTCCGCTGGGCGGCCAAAGACTTTATAGTGGCCAGTTAAACTTTCTGTTCTTTATATTAATCGGCAACAAGATCAAAGAAGTTTTAAAAAATTGCGTAATTCTGTGAACAACAGAAATACTGTCTGCAACTGTGACTGCAATTGATAATTGTTAACAACTGCAACAGCAATCGCAAGTTATATGCAGCAATTTTTTAAACATTGGTTTGATCATTTACGCTCAACTGCTTGCGCGCTGACGCAAATCGTCACATCAGCTGTGTCACTTGCTGTCACACCATGAATAACTTGTCGGTTGCGCGTAATTTGATAATGCTGTGGTATTTCTTCTCGAAGACTTTGCATGGTGTATGATGTACACTGCTTTCATTTAAATTCCTTTGCAGCAACGGCACTGGAGCCAAATACAATTCATTTTGATGCTTTTGTGCTCGTAATTTTTTGGCAAGTTTTTTATCAGACTTTTCTACCACGCCGGGTGGCCTGCTAGACATCACCACCTGCTTGCCCCCAAAAATGGAGGTATCCCATTAAGTGCCAACCCAAAGACACAGCAAGCTAAATTGCCGACTTTTTTCCAAGCTATCGCTTTCGTACTATGTGTCAAGCAGAGATACTGTAAACACCGTTTTTAAAGTCTTTGATATGACGTGACGAGGGCATTGAGTCTATGTTAAACGACAGCGGCTAACGCTTAAGCCATTACACCCCCAGTCGAATACTATATAATTCGTTTATTACAAGCAACAATAACAGTCGCTTTGAGGTTTAAATTGCGAATAAAAGACGAATTTTCCAATTGTTTTTGTAATTGTTCAACGTCGCCATCGTGTAAAATTTCGGCTCCTGAAAATTTTTGCAAAGCTGACAGGGCTCCTAACTTAGAAAGCTCGGACGCCTATGATTTAGCTGATAATAGATAAGCAAGTGTCAAAATTTCCAAAATGAAAATAATAGCTGCTGGTTACTCTAAAACGGGCACAAAGTCATTGACGGTTGCTTTGAATCAACTTGGATACAATGTTTACGATATGCTGGAACATTTCTGGTATCACGGGAAAGAATGGCAGAAGCTACTCATAGATGGAGGGTCTGTCGAAGATTTTAAGGAAATGTATAAAAACGTGGATGCCGCGGTCGACGTTCCTGTATTCTGCTTCTGGAGGCAAATTCACGAAGCGTTTCCTGACGCCAAGGTAAATCAATGTATTTTACAAATGAAAATATTAACAAGCCTTGCTAGGGATGTACTGGTAATATTTTGCAGTGAGATGTGAACGATTGGAATGATGCTTCCTAAAAATGATTTTTAGTAGGGAAAACCTATTTTGTTTCAAAAATTGGTGTTTTTATGCGTAACGAAAAGGGTTTAATCTCTTCTTGTTCCTCCACTTAAATTGGATTTCTACAACTACGACTAAAGAATAGAAATAAATGCAGCTGTCTTATTCGGTACATCTGGTGACCAGAAAACGATCGTAATTCATCGCAGCGTGATACGAACTTAAATTTCTTAAGAAATCTCACAAAAAATCCTACCAAAAAGCGATTGCAACAAATGGTTACATTGTCAAAGAGAATCACACCACGCTTGAATGCTGTCGTAATTAATTGTAACTTGTTGCTGAATTGGGCATTGTTCTTTTTAATTGTTATTACGTGTATTTGATTTACTGTATATTCAATCAAAAGTTTTTGGCAAAATTCGGTTTGTAGCAATGAAATTGTGACGTAATATTGAGCAGTGAAGATCAGGTTTAAGTTTGAAGTAGTAAACGATGTAGCAGGCTCATGGTTAAGAAAACGTTTTTGTATTGCATTAGCGATAGCTAAAACTGTTTTTTTACATCAGGGAGTATCACTTTTCGTGCCGCCCTCAAGTGTCACTCTCTACACTACCACCCTTTCTTCTTTTCTGTCCTTGAAACCTATTTCTTAACACGGGCTTTTGCAGAAACACAATGCCAAGTTTCATTTGTTTAGGAAGTTAAACGATCTCCACCTTTCCAACATGGTTCTGCAAGCTTGCTTTTTATAAGCGCTCCCTTTATTACTTGGTCTATACCAATTTGCCTTTAAGATTGTAATTTATTTCTTACTGCAGATAATTTTGACGGTACGTGATGAAGAAAAATGGTACAAGAGTTGGCACAAACAAACGTCTGAAGTAAACGACAATTTGTTTTTACATCTTATGGAGAGTATATCACCAAGCGGGAGAAAGTATTATCAACATGTTAAAGCTTTTTGTGAGTTGCTTTCTATAATATCCAACCAATAAATTGCATCATATAACAAAATTTTGTAAAGGTTTTGGTAGGGTGAAAATTTTTAGGTTTTGTGTTTTGCTACGCCAACCTAATTACCAAAATAAATATTTTTTCCAAAGTGTCCTCAGTTCATAGTAATTTCACTTTTCCTGATTTCTGGATTTTTACTTATATTCGCTGTGCTTAACAACCATTTTTCCTTGTATTGAAAGTTAAAACCAGCTATCACAAAGACCGGTTGACGATATACGAATTTTCATTTAAAAGTAACGCACAAATACATGTGTACATACATGAACGCGCACAAATCAAAAATCCTTTCCAAACAACTTCAGAAATGATGCTGTTTTCGTGACTTGCGTCTGCGAACTGAGAGTGCTATTGTATTAAGACACCACACATAATTCCCCATCATGTTACAGCTCCATCGCCCTTGTTGTCTTCTTTCCACATTGGAAATATCATGGTGAAGCCTTTTGCCATATTCTTTACTGACGCTTTCCATGTTCGGACCAAAGAAATCAAGATGAGAATGGAGGAAATGCAACTTCAAGGACATGCGACACCTCATTTTTTTGTATTCCTCAATCAGATTGTTCACTAAAGCTTTGCAGTTTTTCTTTCTTTTATTACCAAAAAAATTTTGAAGTACTTCTCTAATTGTCTTCCATGCTCCTGCTTCCCTTGCTGTCATCTGGTCTTCAAGTTCTTCGCACCGAAGCATAAGTCGAACTTGTAACCGATAAAAAATTCCTGCCTTCTTCGCATTGCACAAAATGAAAACATGGCACAAATGTGCTAAAAAGCATTTTCATCTTGATTTAGAGCATTGACAAATTGTTTGACAAGGACAAACTACATGTAAAAGGAAGCATTAAAATTTTTTATGTTTCCACTTAAGAATCATGTTGTACGTTTTGATTCCCAGGAAAAACCCTCCTATCCGCCCGCTCTCTTCGGGAGCAGTGTTTAGTTACAGCCAGGCTGTTCCACAAACAAAGAAAACAGAAGTGCGTTGTATATCCTCCTTGCAATCCTTTCAAGAACGCAATTATTTTGAAATCTCCACACAGCTGCCAATTGTATCTACTACAACTGGTACTTTCCAGAAGAAACTTCACATTTTTGTAACCTTCTTTCCTTTGGACAGAATAGCCAATGGGTATTGACGGATGCTGGTTTCCATCGTGACGGAGGACACACTTTACACTTCTAAGAGAACAATCAATAATTAGACACCACTCCCTTGGGTCATGTTTAATTCCTATTTATTCAAAAAGACTATAAATATCCTTGCATAAGCACAGAGAGCCAGCCACAGAGAAATATCATGAAAACCATTTATGCCTCTTTCTCAATGAAGAAGAGCGACACGTTAGATTTAATATGTTTTTTTTCTTTCAACCTCGAAATAAGAAGTTCCGCATTTGACTTCGTGAGTCCCATGTTTCCAACCAAATTGTCCTGTTCCTTCTGGTTTGGAAAGCGTGGTTCGGAATTTATGTCTGAATGTGATATGTTAAATTCATCATCACAGTTCTCTCCTTGATCTTGATGCACCACGGACTTTTCTGGAGTTGTTTTGACCGGTGGTTTGGGTATTGGCAACTGAGTTCTATACAGAACAGGCGCAATAGAAAACGGAAGGATATAGGCCTACTATGTCATGGCGGCTTTTTGCTTTCCTAAATCTTGAAATGTCAACCATACATAAATAACAATCATCATTGTGGTTTCGGGACTCTCCTGACTCGAGGAATATCAAATGGCATAGAATGTCGGTCTCCCACAAGCCAGCCATCCAAGTTTTATCGGCATGTTCGGCAGACTACATGAGGTGTCTAGTTCTTGTCCTGATCACCGACTTTCATCCCAAAATAACATTCATAAGCCTGTAAAAACTTTGCTTCTGAGTTCGTTTCATATTTAACCTGCCTTGAGCTGATACAAAGACCACAGCTATAGCAAAAGAAATCAACAGAAAGCTTACACTTTGGGTGATGATGCCATTCTTTAAGTAATCTGCAACTAGGCCAAACTAGCAACTTGTAACAGAACAAAGTGAAAAGAAACAGTCATTTTGCAATTTCTTGCTAATTATTGGCACTATGATAAACAGTTGTCCCTCGTTACAGAAAAAACCATCTTTATGAAGTTTAAAATGACAGGCACTGTGACATCATAGTTTGAAATTGTCCTGAAAAATTTCGGTTATAAGCATGAAACACAAGATTTAAAAACCTAAAATAACTTTTCTGTATGACACTTGTGACAAACGGTAGCCAGAAACGCGTTTCCCTTAATTGCACGGCTCAGAAAACGTAAAAATATTAACTCAACTACATTTTTGTTACATGGTGTTGTTCATTTGTAAGACCCGCACAAAGAAAAAAAGTGAGGGACAAAAATTTGACCTTTGTGTCGTTGTTTTGATTTTCCATCTATTAAGAAAAACATTTAAATTTTTTAGCCCAATTTTTGGTACAAAACCTGAAGATCTTGGAGCGTTTTAGCCAATAGTAAGGGAGAAAAGTCGTAAAAAAAATGACGAATATCAAAAAAAGGTGAATAGTCTCAAAAAAAATGTAAATTGTCATGAACTCTAAGAACATGTTGTGTAGTACAAATTTTTAGATATTGCAGAGAGTTTTGTTTTGTAAGAAAATTCATCCCTCAACAGCCTGACAGTTTGTGAGCCAATAAAAATTTTTAAAAAAGTAACATTGTTAAAGTATTTTTGAATAGTAATGCAAGAGGCTAGCGATGCACAGTTTCTCTCTTCAACTGTTTTAGAAGTGCTTAACTCCTGCTTTCCCTCAAGCACAATTCTGTATAGGCTAAGCCGTTGAGTGTATAAGTTGTGTTTTTTTAAGGTCCACCTGCTTACGGCTTTGCATTGACTACTCCCTGGCACACAATTCCAATCAACAAAGCGGTTCTAATTAACCGCTACAGGCAACATTATGAAGACGTTATGAAGGTGAGAATCTGTTACTTAGGTCTTCGTTTTTCAACGGATGCTCCACAGAACACCGAAGTACGAGAATAAATAGTCAAGTGTTCTGTAAAAGAATGCCTCTTTATAGAAATGGTGTTTAATATGAGTAGGCTAAATTTTATGCGATGTTTTTGGCGTCACTACTTGGTAGCCTTTTGCAGGATTTTTTTGATTTGAAAAATGTTCCGTAAATGAAAAACGCTGTAGGTAATGAAAAGAGGTGTATTTTAAAACTTTTTTTGAAGAAGGGAAACATTTTACTTTTGGCTGTAAGAGGCAATTGTTATCGAAGGAATGCGAATTGAATGCTTAGAGCGATTAGTTGCATGCAGTACGTCCAAGCGCAACTGCTATTTGCCTTCAAGATCTCGTTTCGGTTTTTCTTGCATCGGTCACAACGACATGCACGGGTGGTTGCTAGCTTGAAGTCCATTAACTCATTTTGAAGTCTCCTAAACTATCCGTTAATGCGATAAACTAAACAAGTCCTTTCATCATTTCAATTCCTTCATGGTATAATTTTTTAATGAAGATTTAAGGGCTTTAAGAAAGAAGGAAAGAGTACTGTTTACAATTCTCACCCCTGAAAACACGCAAGAAGATGCAAAAAATTTAAATGTAATTTTTTTCAGAATGCTCCGAAGGACAAACTTTTGATTTACAACATCAAAGATGGATGGGAGCCTCTGTGCGAGTTCCTGGGACGCGAAATTCCAGATCAACCTTTTCCGCATGAAAACGTAGGCGGAAAAGTAATTGAGCTGTTTATTAAAAAGAACCCAATTATGCAAAGGATTTTCAAAGAGACTATTGTCGTGGGTTCGATTCTTGTATTAGCGAGTTTTATTTTGCCAATTGTTTTTTACAAGATGTGGTAATTATTTTTTCCGTTTAGTTATTTTAGATGAATTCTACAGAAGCCAGGGTTGTGGCCAAAACCAGACTAAGAGTTGAGTCTTTTGTCTTGTGCAGAGCTAACTTGAAAATTTTTTCCACTAACATGATTTTGGCAAAGAGATCATCACGTCATAAAGCCTTAAAAATGCCACTTAATTTTTGTTTTTGGTGTTTTGAATATTCATGCATTATTTTTTTAAGTTACTAAATTGTTTACTTACAGTGTATATTTGCTATAATCATGTGCGCAGCAAAATATTTTGTAAGGGTGGGGGTGGGGATGAAAGGGCGGCAACCAAAATCTGAATTGTTATTTTTTGTCACAATCTTGTTAGATGACTATAGAAAAGAGGTTTTCATTCTTTTTAAAGCAAATCGCTTTTGCTAAAAAGGGAATATCGCGGTTCCTTCAGCCACTCTCTAGTTTCTGCGCCGAATTAACTTGAGTTGGATTCTACGTAAACCTTTATGAAAAAAGAAACTTCTTGTTATTGTGACCCTTGATTTCCCCAATTTGTGAAATGTTCTGCAAATATAAAGATTTCTCTTAATATCAAGGCCCATTTTTACCCCAGAATTTGGTGTAAGTGCACCCTGTAACTCTACTTTAATCTAGCACCTACTTATTTTGCTCTTAGCTATGGTTGCATGAAGAAACCTATTTCAACGTAAACGTTCTTCAAGTATACTCTGAATGTATTTCTTGAAAGCACGCAAATTTGCAAAACCAAAAAACAAAAAGCTTCTGCGTACGCCCGTCTACATTCGCAAATGCACGAGTGAAAACCGTTGTTATGTTTTGATGTTGAACCAATTTTTGCTCTTCACGTTTATCAAAGTTTTGTAAACACCTACCTATTTTTAATCTGTGTATCATCAAAATTTTATGTGAACTTAATATGTAAACCCTGAAGTTTGTCATTAAAATTACAATTTTGCAATTGATTTTTGGGCAACAGTGTTTAGTTGATTAATCATACTCAAACTGAGTATAATTGGCTTCAAAATGTCGCCAAAGATTTATTTACATTTCATTGTGAAAATTGCAATTGGTTAGTTCCTTTGCTAATTCATCAAAGTTTGGTTTTAGTGCGGTTGTGGCAATTCTCAGAAAATATCGGAAATGTTTTTCAATTAACTAACACCTGTAGGGAACTTTGTTGATGTTCATTACAGTGATCCCTCGTTTGTCGCGGTAGATGCGTTCCAAGACCCCCGCGGTAGATGAATATCCGCGAAGTGGGAGATCCGATTTTTACATATATATTTATGTATTTTAGACTTTTAAAACCCTCCCTGTACCATTATTTAACCCTTCCATCACAATACTATTCACTATTCTGGAAATAATCATAACAATTATTAAGAAATCACACGAAATACTACAGAAAATAAGAAAGTAACACTTAATATTAGAGAAAAAAAAAGATTGTTAATAACCTCGAAAGAAGAGGACGTACTTCTTGGGTGATGATGATGATAAATATGCTGCTCAATTGAAATGATGACAATGAAGGAAGTGATGAGATCTACTGTGCAGCCGAAGACATTTTACATATCTTCAGAAGTTATATGTTTATTTTGTATATACATTGCTAATTCCAAGTGATTACGATCGATAGAGAGCGTCTTTTAAGCGAGAAACAAAACAACAAAGCGAGTGCTGAAGGCGCGAATCTTCCGAAGGAGGCAATGCTATTTAGAGATATTTTCAAATTTACAAAGCCATTCCTGGACGCGTTTCGTCCTTTTGGACTCATCAGCAAGGCTTGCCTATATATAAATATATATACTCAATCTCTGAACGGCTGCCGTTTCTGCCTTTGTGGCGTCATCAGCGGAGCACAGAGCGTTCTGGCATGCACTACCAACCGAGAGGTTTATATGTGCCAGAAAAATCGTTTCGTTTGTGGTACGTAACGATTTCTCCACACCGCATCGCAAAGAGCTCAAACTGCGCAAGCAGTGAGCAACACATAGTTGCAGCGCGATACGATGCTGCCAGATAGAGAGCTCAATCTGCACTGCACCGAGGCCCAATACAGAGAGCATAATACTCAATCTCCGAACGGCTGCCGTTTCTGCCTTTGTGGCGTCATCAGCGGAGCACGTGGCCGAGTGGTTAAGGTGGTGTTCCCCGTTAGAACGTCTCGTTATCAAAAGTGTCAGTTCACACCCCAGAGTAGCTGATGCGAAACGTGATTTTGGCTCGCACCCATAGTCAGTTTTTTATTGATGGCAGTGACGTAGAAACTGATTTCATTGAGGTTAAGATCTTAATTGAGGGTTTTGATCTAGGTTCTCCATGAATCACTCTACCATCATTCTCATATCTTCCAAGCAAAAAATCGAAAATGTTTTACTTATACTGGTGAATACTGAATGCCGATATCATACGAATGACATCGCATTAGCCTCCACCGTTGGAATTAGCACAAAGACTTGAATTTTGACAGTTTGAGCACAAAGTAGATATTGGGAGGGAATTTTCCTGAAATAAAAACAACTGACCGCTTGATTAATTTACAGTTAGTAAACACTATTGCACGTATGGCGGCTTGGACCCCTGCTTTTTATGGTAATTATTCCAAAACTGCTTATTCATTTTTCGTTTCGTGCTGCATTTATAAAGTTCAATAAAAAAATCAAATGTGAACCTTGAATTTGTTCTCAACCAAGGATGTAGAGTAGCATTTCTTCCGGGCCAGTACCGTCGTTTAAAGAGTCACAACGGCTCATTTGTGAGGACAATAACTCTGGTAGATCCCGTTGTACCTGAGGCCATGTATAAAAAAAGCAGGTTTGTCGGTGACAAAGTGCTTTTTCTAGAGAAGCATAATCATCTTGTTGGTGGTACAAAATTTTAATATAGCTTTGAAAAAAGCTGTTTGAGCCATAAGCTTTTCGTGACGCTCTCATCAGTGGCGGTATCGCGTCAAAAGGGAAGATCTAGAGCGAATAAGTGTGTTATATGTGAATAATTTGGACGTTACGCAATCAAGACAAGCCAATGATAGCGCTAGTATTGCAAAGCGCGCCAAAAAAAGATTTCGCAATTGCGAAAGTTAAAGAAGGCGCAGCAGGAGGCCAAATGCCACGATTATCGAAAGAGTTTGAGAGTGTAAACAAACTCTTTCTGTCTGCATAACACCGGGCGTCGGGTCTTGATATAAGTAGCCTCTAAAAGATTAAGATGGAAAGAGCTTCGTGCTGTGGCGAGGATTGAAAACCGCTTATCATCATAGTTTAATGCGCATCGATCATTATCTAAAAGATGCTGACCAATGGCGGAGTCACAATCCGGTTTGGTGTCGGTTCGTTTGCACGATCTGTGTGGTTGAGATCGGCGTGGACGAGTCAGTTGCTGTCTTAACCATTGGCTTTCCCTTTTGACGCGATACCGCCACTGATGAGAGCGTCACGAAAAGCTTAAGGCTCAAACAGCTTTTTTCAAAGCTATATTAAAAGAAGCATAATTCTTAATTGGGTTGCAAATGTTTCCAAATCTCAAAATTGTTTGATTTTTCCACAAACTACGGGTGTTGAATGCGATATCCTCCGGAGCATTGCTTTCGCAGTTGAATGTGTTTTCTTCCGGAGACTGCTTCCGTATGGGGGACACAACCACTCAGTTTGGCGGATGTTCTTTGAGTTGACTTGGCGTGTTGTTAAGAATGAGATTCTATACGAAATTTTGTTTTAGTCTATCAGGTCTGACAAATGAAAATAACCCCCTAAAATGCCTTTGCACATGACCAAGCAATCATATAGACCAGGGATGGCCAACACGTCGACCGCGACGTCTTAGCTGGCCAATGTCATTTTTTTCTTCCTTTACCCTTTAATGCTTAAACATCAAGCCGGTTGGGCCACGGACCTCTGTGTATTTTGAAACGGGTGACATGCCTGAAAAGGTCGAGAAATTCTGGTCCATATGGGCAGTCAGTGACGGAGTCATGAGGGAGCTAATAGCTGACAGCGACATACACCTGCTAATTGCAGAAGCAACGACCTTTTTTTTTGGAGGTCATTACTTTATAGTTCTGCTTAAGTGGGTCGCAAAAGTTTGGACACTCTGACGTGGGTCACGGCACGAATAAGATTGAGAAACACTGTACTAGGCCAAGTCGCTGATCAAGTTGTGGCTTTGTTTCCGATTAGTCGATCGCGAGTTGTTACAAAACTTTTAGTCGATCAAAAGTGGAAGCAAGTCGGCCACCCTTGATATAGACCTTTATGTATAAAAAGGACGCTTGAAAGTCTTGGGGTACTCCAACCCCTAGGTATTTGGTCTCGCGACTATTGTGGATACAATACACAATCATACTTCTATGTTTATTTTAAAGGCAACAAAGCAGTTTTCCCGGTCTCTTGAGTTAGGGTTTGGGTTAGAGTGCCCAACCCCAACCCTAACCCTAACTGGATGTATGTGATCGGGTGGTAAGTGTCCTAAAACCTACTTTAAGATCTCCCACTGGGCTGCAGAATTTTTCACTACTGTGATATTGGTTCTCGTTTCGTTTGCAAGAAGTTTGCAAGTCCCTGCTTTAGACAGATAATAGCAAGCACCCAAGCGTTCAAGCGAGCCAGTTCTTCGAAAATCGTCTTCAAAAAGTTTGAAAAGAATGTGGGAGAAACGTCAAAGCAACAATGCTTTTAATTTACAATTTGGATGTAATTCATTGCTTCTGCGACTGGATATTTTTGAATTACTTTAGCGGGGTGGGTGAGCAGCAAAGTCTATCAAAGGCGGGCTTAACCTTTATTTTTTGTTTTTTTCTCCAACTAGCACATTTCAAGATTGTAGATAAGCAATTCTGATCAAAGCATGGATTGAGCTTAGACTTGCAGAATTGGACTTGTAGGTTTTATCCTCGAAGTTGGACTTGCAGTTTTTACAGACAAGTCCAAGCTTAAAGTAGTATGAAATAGTAATTCTTGTACACCAGACATAATAAGCTAAGGGTTGATATTATGTTTGATGATGATGATGCATAGTCAACATCGCTAATTTGTGATTTAAATACATGTAAAAGGAATAAATAGTTTATGAGCAAAATTCTGTGCCGGACTTGGGCTACTACTATGTAGTCGGACTTTGACCTGTTTAACAGTGTCTGCAAGTCTAATGGCGTGGTCCAGAGCTTACATTGAACGTTCAGTAGTAGGGCCCACCGATAATAAGAATTGCAGGAGAATCGAGTCAGGGTTGAAATTTTGTTTACATAGTACTGCAGTTAACAGTTTAAGGTGCTATTCCATCGTTTTTGACAACGCCTGCTTGATTTGGCAATGGAATAACAATTATTAGTATTTTAACAGACGAATATCTTCAAACTTTTTGTTGATATGTGCCATTCTGGCAGTCATGTGACTAGTCTGGTGACAAAAAGGCATAATGGTAATTACTATGGCGACTAGTCGCTTCAACCATTGTTACAGAATCGGCTGCGGAAGGAAAAAAATTTTTTTTGATTTCCGTGGCTGAACTGAACTGGCGCTCTTTTGTTCTCGCATGCCTTGTATTTTCTGTTTGGCGCTTGGCAGCTTGAGATCGGAATGCAACTCTCGGGCGTTTTTTGCCTAAAACCGGGCGAGATTTGCATTCTAATTAGCTGGCCTCTCATTCCAAACAGTAAAGTAAATAGTAACGCTATGGATTTTTCAGTTGGTTGCTTAATTTTTGTTGCTGCACGAAGTTCAATTTGTTTTTCTGCATTCCGTTATTTCTGAAGAAGCCCTCGGTGAATCTGCTCTTTCTTTTTATCAATTTAGAATTTAATTTAACTGCGTTTTTGGATTTGAATTTTTTTACTGAGTTCCTGCAATAAAGAAGTTTTTATTTAGTCGTTGTGATTGAAGAAGGAGCGAAGGCCTTGGAGTTCCTCCTGGGCACTTGTGCGCAAATCTTCGTTGTTTGGGGATTTGTAACATGAGAAATTTCACCGAGTTGTCCCCTTTCTTTTCCGTTTTCGGCGTTGGACACTCTGCATACTTTGGAAATCGCAGTTTCTGGAAGCTTTCGTTATTGAAGCCATCGTTAACTTCAAGTGAATTTGAATTCTTACTTGTGGAAGCTCTCAATACTGAAGCTTACGTTTTTTCTCGATCCGATTCACTCGATTCCAATTTTCTAAAGAAACTTCAACTTCCTTTCTTCGAGCACTACTGGTCCGAAAACTACATTCGAGAAGATCAGAGATGGACTTTGTGGGAAAAGGTAAATTGGTTTATATTATTATTATATATCTTGTTATTATTTTTCGTAGTTTTGTTTACAAGGTCTTCCGTTGGGATTCCTGATGCCGGTAATGACGGAAAAATGTCTGATGGCCTTACACCCTCTTTGCCCTATGCAAATAATGCGTCTCCTTCAGTTCAGGACAAGTTGTACCGCAAGCTGTTGACTACGAAAAGATTACAGGTAGTCAACTTAAAGCATCTTAAAAACGAATTGGCATGGGCTAAAGGCAAATGACCTTGACGATCTTGCGACAGAGTTCCAAGAAATTAAAAAATCCTTTGCGGATTATAAGACTCACGTTGTTGATAACATATGCGACCCGGAGATTAAAGCGCAACTACTTAGTGATATGGAAGGTCTATTTAATCGGTGTTTGCGATTGCATAATGACACTATTGAGTGATGCACTGTGCGACCCCCTTAAGGATTGCCCAATTGAGACTGATCTGCGCCCGGAGGACAGCGTCTCTCAGGTCGCTAGTTGTCAGGGCGCCTTGAGTACGACGTCTAGTAAATTGTTGGCACGCCAGATTGGTCTTGATCGCAGGCGCCCGTAACTTCGAGCTATTCACGCACGCGATCTGGTTAGGGCGAAGGCGGATGCCGCCGCTGCTGAGACCGACGCCGAGGCCAGGCTGCGAATTGGGGAAGCAAAGCTCGAAGCTGAAGAAAAATACCTTGTCCTTTTTGAAAGCGGCTCATCGGTGGGGGTTTCGGAGAGATGTAAAAATACTTCGCTTAAGTAGTGTTGTCACATCCGGTGTCCCTAAAACTATGGACACTCAAAAGACTGATCTGAATCAGAAATGTGCAAATGCTTGTTTTCGTGAAAACGGCAACGTCGCGGCTGCGAGTTGTCGGCCGGCTTTGGCAGCGAGCAAAGCCTTTGATTATGAGAGCGCTTTTGGAGCCGTGCGGATCCGGCGTTGCGTCCGGCTGCCTCCTCGCAGCATCAGGAAGCCGCCGCTAATCTTGCCACTGGTGATACTGTGGGTTTTGAAGCGTATCTTAAACGTCAAGGACGCAATGAATTTATAAACCGTGCCTCGTAAATAGCTTATGATGGCACTAACATTGCTTTTGTATTTTATGAGAATGAAATGCGAAAACTTATGAGTGAAAGTCCTTGTGACGAGCGCAGGTTGGAAGTTCTCAGCGCATCCTGTATAGGCCAACCGCGTGAAATGGTAAACCTTTTCATTGCGCCTATGAGGAGTATATCGGCGGCACAGCAGATCGAAAAGGAGTTAGATCGCTTGAGACAGAGATATGGTGTCTCTGGGGGCCTGACTACCGAACCTCAAATAATTGACATTCACCGTGGGCCCAGAGTGGTGTTTGATACCGCATCACTGAAATCTTACGAGGATTTAAATACCTTAGAGGTTTTTTTTACGCGCACGACGAAGTAGAAAAATTTTCGGGGCAATTGCTGATGGATGTTGATAATCGCCTCCCAGGTGTGCTTAAACGACGGTATCTTGATTATCTTAAAAAAATCGTGCCTTGATTTAAACCATCCTGGGTTCGAATCTTTGCGTAAGAACTAAGCATAATGACATCGGATTACGCCCAAACCTTTTTTAAATGGGATGATAAAGAAAAGTCCTGTGAGTCCAGGGTAGGACGTGGTTCTGGTCGTGTTTGACAGGTCGCGGTTAAAGCACCTGTGGTGCAGACATCGCAAACTAATAATAAAGGACCTGATTTGCGTAATAATTCTGGAGGAAATCAGAGGCCTCAGCTGACTAAACCAGCCCCGCTTTGCTTTGTGTGCAATAACTCTCGAGTCAAAACATTTTCTAGGAGATTGCAAAACGTTTAAAACCTTTACAAACGAACGCAAAAAGCGTGTTGTTGAGGGTGCGGGACGGTGCTTAAATTGCCTTTCGTTGTGTCATATGGTGCG
Source organism: Trididemnum clinides (assembly GCA_963675345.1). NCBI lineage: Eukaryota > Metazoa > Chordata > Ascidiacea > Aplousobranchia > Didemnidae > Trididemnum > Trididemnum clinides. The sequence goes on from OY776287.1 coordinate 27,244,188, forward strand.
AAACTGCATGGCCCCGAAGTGTCGCAGGTGCAATCCTGCATGTAGCAACAAGCACGCTGGCACGCTGCATGAGCTTTATATCCGGTCTCGCGTTGGCCGCGAGAACGGAGGTTCCAGTTCATCAAAAGTGGTTGACACTGAGACACGCGACTCCTCGTCTGAGCAGCCTATAGTGAGAAAATTGACGCCTAACAATAATAATACTGTGTTGCTTCGCATCAGTGCAGTGAGGGTCATTTCCTCCCAGCACCGGGAGGTCCACTCTTGTTTACGCGCAACATGACACAGCCTCACAGGATACATTAATTTCTGAGAGGCTGAAAAATGAACTTAATCTGGCTGTTGGTAAAAAACGGAATATAACGTTTCGAACTCTTGATCAGCAAACCACCAGTAGTGGGCGGACTGACAGAGTTTACTCTCCAGTCGCTGTCCACTGATGAAATTTTTCAAATAAAAAATGCTTTAGTTGTGCCAGAGTTTGCTGACGATGAAGGCACTCTTTTTCACGCAGTGAATGTCGAAAAATTTAGAGCACTTTCAAGGTGACCATTCCGATAATTGCTCAGCGTAAAAGCATCGACATTTTAATCGGACAAACAGATAAATCTTTACTTACTGTGTTTGAGGAAGAAGAATAAGAAAGTAAGCACCCTGATCACCCTAATAATGTGTTAACTCGACTTGGGCCGATTGCTAGCGGTGGACGCTTGGGATTGAGACAGAACGTATGCAAAAACTTCAAAATTCAAGTAGACAGGGATTGCGATGGGTGTGAGTGTGAACAACTTAAACAAGAATTCCAGGTTTGAAGGAGTCTTTGCGAAATAATGAAATAGAATAGTGAAGTTAAACAGCCATCTATAAATGATGAGATAGCACGTCAGGTGGTCAAGTGTAATGTAAAAGTGATCAAGGTGCGCTACGAAATTCCAGTTTCATTAAAAATGGATGTTGTGACTAATTTCCAGATAATTACGTTTGCGCTATAAAACGGACCACAAATTTGCGCCGAAACGCTCTAGAAACGTAAAGCTGAAGAATATAGTTGAGAAAACATTTCGAGAGATGATTTCCGAGGGTTGGATAGTACCTACTAATGATGCGATCTTGTCTGATACCAAATGCTGGTATTTACCCTTTGCCCTTTTCTGTTACCAAGCAAGACAAAGCAAGGATAGTGTTTGACGGGGCCGCCACTTTTAAATGAGCGGCACTAAATGATGCTGACCATTCTGGAATCAGTTTGTAAAACGGTTTAGTCGAAGTCTTTACAAGATTTTGAGTTGTAAGGTACGCTTGCGCGGCTGATCTGAGCAAGTGCTTTTTCCAAGTGGCTATGCCTGAGAGTCCAAGGGATTTGTTCGGTTTGATATGGTATAGAAACTATGATTTTGATGAAGGAAAAGTTCAACTTTATCGATTTACGAGACATGTTTGGGGAATCAATTCTAGCCCCTTGATTGCACTTTTTGCAATTGAAAAGTTAATCGCTGAAAACCCTACAAACGCTGATTCGATGACTTTAACGGCTATTGAAAACAACCGGTACATGGATGATCTTTTGTTGGCATCAGACTCGCTCGGTGACCTTAAAAAAAATTTCCTGTTTGAAAGTAGAGGATATAAATTGCCCAAATGGGTAGCTAATGGCAGTTCTAAAACTGTTTTGTCTGGAATCCCGAAATGTGATCTCGGTTCAAATATACGGGAGATAGATTTAAGTGCATAGCCTATGCCCAACTCAAAAAAACACTTGGTCTGGTGTGGGACTTTGAAAAATGACAGGTTGCGAGTGTGTTTTAAACATCAAAAATTAGGTGAGGTCACAGCCAGACATGAAATGCTAGGTGCACTGATAGTTTGACCCCTTGGGTATGCTTGCTTGCTACAAGGAAAACTGATTATTCAAAAAGTGACCGTTTTGGGTCTTGGCTGGTATAATGAACTTCCAGAGGATATTCTTAAAGACTGGGAAAATAGGTAAATGTAATTGGGTCTTTGCTGGCTTCTCTATTCTCCGCTATTGTTTCTTGGAGGGACCCGTGATTGAGGACGATGGAGATGTCGCGTACCAATTCATGGGTTTTGTGACACGTCAAATCAAACCCTCTCTTGCGTGGTGTATCTGAGATGCATAATAAATGGACGTTCGTGTGTGGCCTTTGTGCAGGGCAAGGCCAAAGTTATGTTGGTAAATCAAACCAATTGGGTTATTTCACGTAAGGAGCTTTAGGCTGACGAGATGTGCACGAAGTTGATGCAGGATGTGTCGAAATCGTTGCAGCATCTCTGATGCAGTCTCCATTTCTGGTCGGACTTGCAAGTGGTTTTGAGATGGATTATAAACCCTGACCTTCATTCGCCGCGTTTCGTAAATACGTCGTTAAATCCTGCTGATGTGGGAACGCGCGTGGAAAGCGTTAAATGGTCTGGTAGTCACTCACTCTGCTTAACGGACCCGACTTTCTGCTGCAGAAAGGCCAGGAGCCTCCGCTTTTCGTTTCCACAGTTACAGTGCATAGGGCGGGGGTTGGTGGAGACCCATTGTTAAACATTGGCAGCAGAGGTTTAGATCGACTCATTGAGATCTCGCCGAATCTTACGTATTAAAAAAGCGCGTGGATTACCTTGATGTGTTTAAACGGTTTCTCGTTGCCAAAGCAAAAAATAAATCTTTTGTTAAATCAAATTTAAACGCGTATATTTTGGATAAGGGCTTTATGGACATAAGTCAATTAGGTTCAATTTAATCGTTTTGGGGGGCTGTTGATTTGCTTAAAAAGCAATCCCCGGATGCCTTAGAGTAATTAGACTCTATTTTGAAAAGATTAATAAGTGACCGGGCCACTAGCGCAGAAGAAATGAGCCGTATTTCTGAACCTAAAAGTCTGCGTAATTTGCGGCCTTTTGTTGATGCTAATTTTATGCTTAGGATTGATGGTCGGCTGGAAAATGCCGAGCTTCCGTTGGACACCAGGCATCCTCTGATTTTTCCTAGCAAACACGCGTTGACAAGGTTGATTGTGCTTCATGAGAATGTCGAGGCGGTTCACGCTGGGCCTTCCTATACTTTAACGAGAACGCGACAACAGTTTTGGATAATTCACGGAATTTCAAGTGTTAAAAGCATTCTTTCCAAATGCAGTAAATGTGCGCGGCGGAAAGCTACTCCTATTCGCGAAGTAATGGCCGATTTGCCGGCATGTCGTGTCACAGCCACTTAACAAGCCGTTTAAATTTTGTGGTATTGACTATTTTGGACCTTATACTTATCGGCAAAATCGTAGCAATTGTAAGGCTTGGGGACTTTTGTTCACGTGTTTATGCACTCGGGGCATACACGTTGAACTAGTTACCAGTTTGGACCTTACAAGTTTTTTGTTGGCATTTTCCCGGTTTACAAATCTCCGTCTCTTTTCGGATAATGGCTCAACTTTCTGTGCGGCAGCGGAACAACTCTCGTCGCTACTGACTTCTACAGAGATCACAATTACCTTTGCAGACGTCGTATTAATTGGATTAAGATCCCCCCTTATGCTCCTAGCCAGGGAGGGAGTAGGGAGAGCATGGTGAAACTCTTTAAAAATGCGTTGGGGAGGGTCATTGGAGAGGCTCGTCGCAACCCTTCGTTAATTGAATTACAGACCTATGTGTCCGACGCAGTGCGTATTGTAAATGATCGTCCGCTTACCTCTGTAAGCAGTCAACCTGATGATTTGACTTCCTATTTCTCCCTTTTTTATCGGTCAGCAGCTTACTTCGTATACCCCTTTTAGCGCTTTCCACGTTCGGGGAGATTTACGACGAGATTATTTGCATAACGTCACCCTTGCTAATAAGTTTTGGGAATCTTGGTTCAAGTGTTATCTACCATGTTATCTACCGACGTTGCAAGGCCGCGGTAAATGGCGGGTTGCTTGTCAAAATTTTGCTGAAGGCCACTGGTATTAGTCAAAAATGCTGAGAATACCAACAAGCGTGGAACCTACCGGCTGGGAAGAGTTCATTGTGTACACACCCCAGCTACATAGAGGGAAAGAAATGGTCCGCAGAGCCATAATAGCGGTACTGAAAAATTCCGGCTTTAAATAAAATAGAGTATATCTTAAGGGATGTCTCCATAAGATTGCTCCCCTATGACAATGCACTATTTCGTTATTATTAAACTTGTGTTTGTTTTATGTTGTAAATTAATAAACTTGCGTTTCTTTTATTTATTTATAGGGATTTTGCTCGCCGTAGGTTTTGACACGGTTTATTACATTATTTGTGTTTGTTATATTTTCGTGATTGTTTTATTTCACGTTATTGTTTGATGCCGGTTACTGTTTGTATTATTATTTTGAAATTTCACTTCTTGTTCTATTTTAAAGGGGCAGCTATGTTGCAGAATCGGCTGCGGAAGGGAAAAAAATTTGTTTGATTTCCGCGGCTGAACTGAACTGGCGCTCTTTTGTTCTCGCACGCCTTGTATTTTCTGTTTGGCGCTTGGCAGCTTGAGATCGGAATGCAACTCTCGGGCGTTTTTTGCCTAAAACCGGGCGAGATTTGCATTCTAATTAGCTGGCCTCTCATTCCAAACAGTAAAGTAAATAGTAACGCTATGGATTTTTCAGTCAGTTGCTTAATTTTTGTTGCTGCACGAAGTTCAATTTGTTTTTCTGCATTCCGTTATTTCTGAAGAAGCCCTGGAATTTAATTTAACTGCGTTTTTGGATTTAAATTTTTTTACTGAATTCTTGCAATAAAGAAGTTTTTATTTAGTCGTTGTGTTTGAAGAAGGAGCGAAGGCCTTGGAGTTCCTCCCGGGCACTTGTGCACAAATCTTCGTTGTTTGGGGATTTGTAACAACCATGACATCTGATCTACGTTACATGTTTTGCGTTTCGTATATCAGTCCGAGGTGTTGTTGATATTTTTCTAGTTGTGTGTTGTACATAAATTTCCATCATGCTCGTACCTCACTTAGCACAGACCACATGACGGCGATAGCTGCATGTGATTGCACCGAAGTTATTAAGATGGCAATTGACGTTTAGTAATATAGAATATCATGCTTCAGTTGTTTTAGTCTTAAAGCTTACAAGGCATTTTTTAAAAATCGTGACTGAATACTGTTTTGAGTAATTTCATGACTTTGAGGCCTATAATTGCCCTAAACTAAAATTTACAAGAAATCGCTCTGGGCTATCGTTTGCTAGTCGAAAATCGTTTTAATGTTACAATTTGCTCATACAAAAACCAGAAAAATACGAATTGCCCAATTACAGAAGAGTGAATTTTGCTTGAATGCGTCGAATCGATTGTTGTAGTTGTAGTCGGCAATTTATTTCGCTTCTGTTTTCTCAACACAAAAAACTCGACGATAGGATAAAAACAATGAGCGAAAAAGGGATGCAGGTGACAAAACGAATTGATGTTAAACATACCCAAAATTTTTAAGGTTACATTAAAAAGATTGTAGAAAGGGGCATGGTCACCGCACCTGACAAAAACATGAAGCAAAACAATGGAAATAAAAAAAACAAAACAAAAAAGAAACTAAAAAAACAGTCAGCCAAATAAACTAACTTTTACCCTGTGTAAAAACACCCGAAAATAGCTAAAAGAAATACATTCCTCTTAGTGCCAAACTGTTGTTACCCTAACGAGGGGGCTAGCAGCTACTACACCTTGCACAAGGGTGACCTGGAAGCAACGACAGTTAAAGAGTTAGCTCCATTACACAAGGCAGGACCCTGTCGCCGGATGCAGTTATAGTCTTACTGCGCAAGATTATGCAATTTGAAGATAAATAGTAGCACTATAACATTGCGTTTGAATTTTTATGATCTGATTTTAATCACTCGATTGTGGATAATTTAAGTAAACCATTGGAAGTGTCTCTGTCTTTTTAACTCAAATAAAAGTCAATCGTTTAATCTAATGAACTGACTGAAGTTTCATGGACCTATATCGCAGGTGAATTTTCCTTATTCTTCTTCTTTTTCATCAAAGAATATTTCGAGGAGCAGTTGTCGCCTGAAGTTGGAGATGGAGTATAAAATAATGATTTGCTCTTTTTTCATTGGTAGTTTGAAAGTAGTTGGCAAATTCTGAAAAAGAAAAAAACAGCAAATACCTATTCTTTCACTTTTTATCCTATTTGCAAGCTTGTTTTATAATTATATCTTTGAGCAATCAAAAGAAGTAGGTTTCCAGTCTTTAAACATAATACATATTAATCTACTGATTTATAATATATTCTTTAAAGCATTTGATGAACTTGGGAAGTGATTTAATATCTTTGAGTGCTACAGGTAGTTTATTCCATAATATTGGGCTTCTAAATTTCAGTGTTTGTTGAGTGAGTTTTATTCTGCAATATTGAGGTCACAATTTGGACTTGGATCGAGTACGAAGAGTGGCTTTCCCGCTAAGAAAGTTAGAATCAAAGATGTTTGAAAAAGCAGGAGAAAGAGATTTATTAAAATATTTGTACATAAACTTGGCAATTTCAAGTTATTTAGATTGTTGTATTGTTAGCAGATTGTGTTGTTGAAAAACGTGACTGTTTTTCTGCTTCTTGGTATTAATCAGATTAATTGCTTTGGTTGAAACTTTTTGCAACTTTTGAATCATAATTATTTTGCCATGGCACCAGGATATTACACAGTATTGCACATAGCTATTAATAAGAGAGTGATATATGGTTAGCAATGAACTTTTATCAAGATACTGTTTTACTTTATTAATTACATGGTAGCTACATCTTAGTTTTTGCAGCAACCACTGCATATGTGGCTTCCATGAAAGATGTTCATTGATTGTTTAACCCAAAAACTTGCAAGTGCTTACTCGTTTTAGATGTTTGTTTTTTAATTGAATTGGCAAACGCAGTAGGTGGAGGAAGACTATTTGGAGTTCTGAACGCAACATATTGGGTTTTATCAGTATTAAGTGTTAATTTATTTGCAGAAAGCCAGGCCTCGACATGTTTCAATTGAGTATTTGTAACCTCATACAATGCTTCGTAAGAACTGCTGTTAAAAAATAAATTGGTGTCGTCCGCAAACATTATCGCTTTGCCTGACGTTAAGCATTTAGGAAAACCATTTATGTAAATTAAAAATAGAAGGGGGCCAAGAATTGATCCCTGTGGCACCCCTACCACAATTGGCTTGGAATTTGAAATTTTTCCATCAATTTCCGTTTGCATCAAGCGACCGTTTAAATAGCTTCTGAACCATTCGTTTGCTACCCCCCCTGACACCAAAGTGATTTAGTTTAGCCAAAAGTATTCTGTGATCAATGGTGTCAAAAGCTTTGGAGAGATCTAAAAATACACCAAGAGTATATTCTTTATCTTCAAAAGATTTGGTGATATTTTCAACCACTACAGCAGCGGCATGGCTAGTGGAGGGATTTTTTCTAAATCCAAATTGTAAATCATAGAAAAAGTTTGATGGTGACAAAAATAAATGCAGTCGATAATACAATCTTTTCTAATATCTTAGACAATACTGGGAGCAGGCTAATTGGCCAATAATTATTCGCATTTGTTTTTTGCCCTTTTTTGTGTACCGGAATCACTTTAGCTTTTTTAAAGTCTGTGATAAATTGACCTTGAGATAAAGATAAGTTTAAAATATGACGTAAATCAAAAAGAATGTAATCAGAACTTGATTTTACAACTGATATTGGAATTTCATCAATTCCAGTGCTGTTTTTGGGTTGCATTTTTGAGAAAATTTCTGATTTCAGTTACCGATGTAGGGTTCAAAAACATTGAGTTGCATATTGGAGAGCCCAAAAATTCGCTGAATTGTTTTTGCGGGGTTGCTAGTTTATTTACTAATTTTTCACCAAAACTAGAAAAATAATCGTTAAAGTAGTTAGCTAATAGATTCGAGTCAGTACACAATTTACCATCTATTATCAGAGAGGGGCATTGAGTAATTTTACTTTTCTTCCTTCCAAGTAGTTTATTTAGGGTTTGCCAGGTTTGCTTCAAATTATTTTTTTGTTTATCAAAAAGAGATGAATAATGCAATTTCTTTTTCTGTTGAATTGTATGATAGTAAAGATTTCTAGCTTTGTTATACTTCACTTTTGCAGTCAGTGTTTTCTTATTTACATACTTTTTAAAAAGTTTTGCTTTCTCATACATGAGGACTTGCTATTCCTAAGCAATTGCTGCCGTACTTGGTTCATTGCTGACGCCTATTGTTGTGCGATTTGCAATGTAACTTTAAGCTATTTGATTGTATAGCACAATCGTTAAGCAAATATTTAAAAATAAACGAGCAGGAATCTTGCTACATAACTGGTGAGAGCTAAAGTCAACATTATTAGCAGTGCAGACTACTGCAATGGTGTTTAGTAGTTCTTTTGGCAAGCAAAATCATTAAATCAGTATATAGAAAATGAAGGTAATTGTTGCTGGTTTTTCAAAAACTGGCACCAAAACCTTAAAAGCTGCTTTGTCCATCTTGGATTACAAAGTTTATGATGTACTGGAAAACTTCTGGTACCTTCGAGACTATTGGCATAACATTTTTGACGGAAAAGGATCCATAGACGACTTTAAAGAGATGTACAAAGATGTGGATGCAGTGACGGATGCTCCTGCTAACATGTTTTGGGAGGAAATACACAAAGCTTTTCCAGATTCACAGGTAAACTTCAAAAAGATAACAAATTTGAACGTCAGTAAATGTCAAAAACTAAACAGCTATTGGTAATAATGATATGACACGCTCTTTTCAACGTACTATAATCATTATACAATATATCTCTTGTTGAACGCTTTCTAAGACGGAAACTTCTTGAACTTCTTAGCGGCTGAAACTCTTGCCTTAAAAACAGCAGTTTAAGTTCAGTTTTAGTCTATTTCGTATGACAGATTTTGACAGCTTTTTGCATCGGATAAGATCTTATTAGAGCATTTGTAGGTCAAAATTTAATATCAATGATGCGTAGATGCTTTTGTGAAAGCCTTAGAGTTTGAAATAGGCTCTCAGTCAACTTCTGTCGTAGGTAAGAATAAACGTCGCGCTTTGGTTTTGTCTTTGGTAGCACTTTTAGATTTGGCCGTAGTTTTTGGTATGTGTTCTCTTTCTAGCCGGATTATGAGCTGTTGTAGCACTGGAGTTTGAAGATGTAATACTTTGTTTTGCATTGGGATTCATAAGGCATTTTTGTTTCACAGATCTATTTTCTTTGAGATTAAGCTTTTGTGATAAATTTTTTGCTATTTTGTGCTTTAAACATAAGTGAAGCCTTTTCTTGGAGATTAATTTTTCGAAAATCAGTTTTTTCCCTATTTTTGTAATTTCAAGAGACCATCAGCCCCTCATCCCGTCTTGCTTATTCGCTTGTGCTGGGATTGGCTACACTTAAGGTGCATTTGAAAAGTCTCCCATCAAAGTACATAAACCTGGTGGCTTTTGTCAATCATTAATTAGAAATGATTTTTTATGGAAATGAGTCCGCTGGAGTGTTGCCTGCTGAGAAATGTTGCCAGAGAACTCCATCCCTTAATTGAATGATCTAGTGTCTGGCCCGATGGGTTAAAAGCTTCACTGTTTTGCGTAGAAAACCCGTTACCACTGGCGTACGCAGGGAGGGGCTTTTATGCGCGCGTTCCTCCTTAGGAGCAGTAAAATATGTATATCAGCAATTGTCAAAATTTATACTCGCCCCCCTCAGAAAATTGTGTAAGGTGATTGTCGGCCACCATGATTGTAACAGCGGCATGCATTTGCCCAAATTTAGCGCTGTGCACGCTCCATGTCCAAAAAAAGGTCATTACTGCAAACTTTGGCACAATTTAGACCACCGCCAACATCGATCTCCAAAGGAAAGCATTTCAAGCTCTTGTTTATCGCTGGCGGATCTCGAAAAACAAATGTCTCGCGCCCCCTCCCCCCTCAAGAAATTTCTGCGCACGCCTCTGCTCGTAACTAATCCTTTTTTACAGACGGTTTGCAATGTTCAATGTGGAAACACTTTTCTTTCTACGGGGAAAGGAAGCTGAACGCTCTCTAAGAAAGGAAGTTGAAAGCTTCCTTTTCCCGTAAAAGAGGAAAGTCGAAACTTTTTTTACTGTAAAAAACAAAAGTAGCTTATCTGGGCTGAAAAAACAAAAGTAGAAACTTTTTTTTACAGATCAAGTTTTTCATAAAAACTCTTTTGTTGTTTTCTGCCCCAAAATAAGGTAAAGATCTTTTTACAAAGATCGCCTTCTCAAAACTGAATATTTGCCAATTATTAAAATTTCTGAGGTTAGGGTTGAAGCACTGAAAGCACTTTGGAGGGCTTCATACCCCTACTTTTACGCTCATGCTAGTGCTGCAACCATGTTGAAAAAATCGCATAAATAAAGCGTCATTCTCAGGAGAGCAGAAACGTAAAGCCGCCGCAGAAGTCAAACTTAAAACCCTTAAATTTCCAATCAATACCTGCTGAGCTACGTTGAGTAATAGCCAACATTTGGCCGTTACACCATCAGTAGGGTAGATTGCTGGTGCAATTTGTGGGAACGCGGTTGAAACATTGTTTAATGAAAGCAATCAAGGCATGTTCGAAGCTTGCCTTATATCCGTCTACAAGGCGTGTAATTTTTTGTTTTTAGTTGGCCTGTTTGTTGCAGAAATGAACTAAATCAGCACCTCTGGTAATTCCGAATCTGGTCAAAGCAAAAGATTTTGAAAGTTTTCCTTAAACGGAGGATAAAAATAATATTACCCACTCATTTCTTAGGCATGGCTAGGGCACAGGGACTACCCCCTAAATTTCTCAGAACCAATTTTCATATTCATGAGTAAAATGGCAGAGGGTTATATTACTTGTTGCAATGCTTTCAAACCGAGAATTTTATTTAACTTTACCTGAATTGATTTGTAAGTTGTAGAATGAATTATAAGTTGCAGTCAACGCCATTTCATGCTTTTTGAAGTGCAGAATTTTCTTGAATTAGAAAATGTGGACTAACCCATCGCGGTCCAATTGAATTTACTATTTCGGTCAGTCTAGGTCCAAATTCTTTTTCTTAATTTTATTAAAAGATGTTTATGTATCTGTTAATTTGGTCAAAAAAATGTTGTTCCGCATATTTGCACTTAAAAAATTAAGTTTAAGTTATTTGAACTAATCAAATCGATAAAACATCTTTTCTTGCATTTGTTATATGCCCTTTTGTTTTCTGGCCCCGAGAGAAGATAGTATTCTGGGAGCCCGATTTCTTTTTATAAAAAAGCGCTCAGACAAATTTTTTGTAGCTAAAATGAAGAAAATATTAGTCATCATGTTACCAAAATTATAATGTAGATTATGCATATTTTAACAGAAAAAATAGAAAACTTAGACCTAATGTATTGTTGACTTTGCGCACCACGTTTTTAACCCTTTCATATCGGAATTATGATCTAATATTCAAAAAAAATTTTCTTCTGGCCAAATATGCTAAAACCGGTAAGGAAAACGTGTTTGGGTGTTAAAATTTGATTGGCAACTTTGGGGGGGTTTTGCATTTTTGTACAGAATTCGGTACAATCGGCATTTAGTCAGCAACGTTTAAGCGAAAAATTGCTTTTAACCGCACTATCACAAGTTTGAATGTAGTGTGACAAAAACGACCCAATCGGGGTGAAGGGGTTGAAAATCTGAGCCCTCTAAAAATTTCCGGCGTGATACCAAAGGCATTCCCTTGTCAACGTTCCTGAATATAGATTACAATATTTAAAGCGGCGCACTTACCTATTAAGCGCGCACGGCCACATTCACCCTGTATTAAGCACTGTCGGGTCACTAGGCATTTTTCATTTCGGAATCGAAAGAAAAATGAAGACCTTTTTATGGCGATCACTTTTTACAGAGGTCATTTCCCCATAGTGGTCGCGAACAATCTTAATCACACATAAAGACCTTTTCTTTGGAGATTGACTACACCTTAGGCTTGGAGTTTGGACTCTAGAGAGAAAGTTCCTGACATTAGAGCACTTTTAAGATTTCTCCCTGATGCTCACTTTAACGCTAACATCGCTGACATGTCAAGGGAAATCCTGACGTTTGGCAACTTTATTTCAATACTACTGTTAGTTACAATAACATACGGTGCTTATTTTCTGCATAGTTGGCATTGTTTTATTGTATAAGTTTGACAGATGACTGCAGACCCGTATCAAAGAAGAGATGACGTTGGCCGCTATGAGACTCGCTATCAAACCGCTATCGCTAGCGGTATTTTCTATGAATTAGATGACTGTATTTGTTTGAAATTTACTGTGGCACATAAGATCTCTGAAGTTTTTGCTTTCATATCACAGAATTGCAGTAACTGTTTTTGCAAGAGCTGATTGGTTAACCAGTTCAATATTCTATAACCCGCATGGCGACGCTAAAGATGCACAAAAACGACGATGCAATAAAATGCAAATCCCATCGTAAATGTCATTAATTAATTGAACCGGTACTCATTGCAAACCCGCTCACGTAACTATGATAAATTTGTCATGACCAAACTTTTGTTTTTGCTCACTATTCGTTTAAACCTTAGTGTGCGAGAAACCTGAACTTATGTATCGGCGTCAAACTGATTTAGACTCGACATGGATCTGATACACAGAAGCAATGTTGGAAGAGGTGTCAGATTACTTGTGTATTATTTGGCACCGGTGGTAAATTATTTCACTTTTCTACGCTCTCCAATCACTAGTATCAACAAATGCTGTATTGCAGTTGTACATGAAGGCATTCACTGCTTATTCTCTTTTATGTTTGAGTCGCTCGTCACTCGTCAGGGACAGCCTTTTGTCTAAATCAATAGGGCCCAGCACCAAATGATGCCAGGGACTCCGCGTCTCCTAAATCAAGCTCTGACAGTAACTTGTTTATTGCTATCAGGCCATGTGATTTACCTCTCGCTTTAAACAATTGTAAAGTCACCCAGCTTATAGGTGTCCTCAAAAACTACACCAAAAATTTGGCAAGGGCGTAAAGCAGGTTTTCGATTTTGGAAAAAGACAAAAAATGTAAATTTCTTTCCAATTTTAGGAGTGCCTTCTTCCCTTGCCCTTAAAACATCTTCAAGCGCTCTCCAAGGCTTTTATAAATTTTGAAAAATGCGTCACATAAAAGTTTGGAAAAATGCCACATTCCTCCTATCCGCTTTTTTCTCTTACGCCCCTGAATGGAAACCCACTGCTGCCGATATCACGCGCATAACCACGGCTTTGGTTTAGCCCTGGTTGCGTCATTGTATTTTCAAGTTAATGCGGCTACAGGATCCACGATTTCCTACTGTATACAGCTTCTCGTATTTTGGGGATCGCCTATCCATGTTTTTCTAAAAGCATTCAATTTATCTCAAACAAATCAAATGCCCCAGAAACGTAAATAGAAAACACCTTTTGAGGAAAGCAGCAAATTATATTTCCAGATATTTTTGATATTCTAAAAAAAACGCTTGACACAATACATTAACAATCAATTTGTTTATAATCAGATTTACAAAATCATTTCACATCAATCCTGCTGTTGTGTTACCTCTATTAACCCTGATATGGCTATTGGGGGCAAAACTGACCCCAAGATAAGTTAATTTGTAGTAACTCTTTGTATTCTTGGTTGTGCCCTCTTGAAATTGTGCTCTTTTGATTCTTCAATCACACTGTATTTGTGCAAATGAGAATGATGTTCCCCTCAAAACGCTAATTTTTTTTCTATATTATGTTTTCAAAAAATATACTATAAACATTAATTGGGGTTAAAATTGACTCCAATATGTAATATTATGTTATGTCTTATGCTTTATTCTTCAGTTGTTCCATTTCATTTTTTTTGCTAACTGCCAAATTAGTTTCTCTTTTCCCAGCGATTTTTTTTTAGGTCTTTTAGAAAAAACAATGGCTGAGAGAAATAGAAATGTGTTTTTTAGGATGATCATTGTTTGCCTATCAGAATTTTTGTTGCAGCTTTTTTAAATTAGTAGTTCCTTGTATGAGCTGGTTTCTCATTTCTGTTTTATGTATGTGAATTGAAGTCCTTGTTCATACGAAATTTCATTGCAAGTTTGTTCTTGTTGTGTTCTAGAAATGTTAAAGTTTTCTGGTGTCTCGTTTCAATAGAATTTTTGTTCTATCTCAATCTTGAGTTTATTCCTTAAAATTGAAGTGACTTGCAGTATCGCTCGAATAATTAAGTCTGGTTGCAACTAAATAACTAGGAAAAGATTGGCGTCCACAAAGATACTTTAACTCACCCACTTCTCGATCAAGAACAGAACAAATATATTCATAAACCATTTTAAGACTTTGAATTCCTTCAATCGTCGAACACCAAAAAAACAATGCGCTTTAATATAACAATCAGACCCAACCAAGACTGAATCCACTACTTAACCGCTTGTCACACTAATAGAAATCCACAGTAAATCACCACAGATCAATACACTTCTTTTCAGTACACTCTGCTAACTACTCTCTCTGCCACTATTAATGAGTAAAAAAAATCTCGCCGCCTTATATATACGACTGGAAAATAATCTAGAAATTGCTAGAACATCACGTGAGACAGGAAAACACCTTTAATAAATTACGTAATCGGTAATAATAAAAAAAAAGAAATATCTTCGAGAAGAAACAAGAATTACAAGAATACACTGGAACTTAGTGACGTAGTCGACCCTTGTTACGTCAGAAAAGGCGTGTGAGTTACAAATCTGTAAATAAATGCGAAAGGAAAAGGTCTTTTTTTTAAAAACAGTTTAGCAAGTTTAGGGCTTCAGACAATTCAGATTTACAAATAAAACAAACACTGCAAAATAAAACAACAGATTACCACAATATACATATATAAAAACTATTCTTTTAACGCAAATTTACTTATTCGTGACACCTGGTGTAAAGACTCGTTTTCTTATACTTAGCAGAATTGGTGTGGTCGATTGATTCAGTTTAGTGCTTATAGCATTTAACCTCTAAGTAACCAACTTTTTTACCCAATGAGATTCTTTGAATCACATGTAATTTAGATTCATGTAACAACAGGTTTATAAATCATGCCTATGTTTAAATTTCTTACAAATTCACAAAAGGTTTTTTGAGGAGAAAATTTGTCTACGTTATTTTTTATGTTTGAATATCGACACTGTACTAAAATTATGCAAAAAGAATTGTTTTGATATTCTTACAGCTTCTTTGATTAATGTTTGTAGCAAACGAAGCATTCAGCATTGCTTAAAATCATAATTAAAGCAATTTTAAAAATGGGGTCAAATGTGACCCCAATCAACTTTAACGATACAAAACGTAATCAACGTATGAGGGTTAAACAGGAAGATTGCATTTTACTTACCGAATACTAGTGACTCATAATGATGCATTGCATGTTGTTCACATTTTTTTTCTAATTACTTTTAGTCTTATATTATTCCGTGGACATAGTATTACAACTGTGCTTGATTTATTACCTCACATATAAAAATTTGATTATTTGAATAGTGAAGTAGCCAGACAGCAATGTCTTATTGGTATTAGAGTGGAGCTAAAAAAAAGAAAAAAAGCGCAGAAAGAAAAGCAATTTCTGAACCATTATGCCAAACACTCGTTTATTTTTAATTGGATAAAACCCGGCAGCTTCAGTTTACCAGATCCTTGTCAAAAGGGGCCCGAAATTAATGTTGGTACCGGGCCCAGACTGTTCTCTCAACGGCCCTGACTATATTAAAATAGTTGTGTATATTTCTGCAATAACAAAACGACCTGCCGAAGGCCATTGAAACGACTACAATCACGTCATGTTAACTTCATGGATTACTGATGTCACACTCTCTCTCGGGCTCATCTTGAATCAAAGAGCTTAAGTTACAATTATGACATATTGTCTTCTGACGTCGACGTTTGGTTCGTGACTGGCTATGGTTCATGTGCGGTATCAATTAAGCAAAAAGCCTTCATGATTTGCAAGCAATAAATTGACCTGACGACAATCCGTACAGCAAACACAACCAACTTAAACCAGTTCAGAGAATTAGACTACAGTGTAAATGTTTCGATTCAGAAAAGCTTGCGAGAGAGCCATGACGCTTACCGCAAGAGTCATGTGATAAATCCGGCCCTGGTGGCTGGTTTTTTATTCCTCTTTTCCCAATCTTGGTCTTTTCCCATTTGATAATCCTGTGTTTGCTGCCCGCAATGGCGTATTCAAAGTTTACTGCGATTAGGGACAAATGGTTCTACATTAAATTTGAGGTAACAATAGCTGGAGTGCGCGAAAATTGTTATCGACCTTTTTGTTTTTGAAGTCAAAAGGTTGTTTCCTGATCCCCCATCCCCCTCCCCAAAACACAGAATGGCCTAATTTATATAAATCTACAAAATTACTGCGAATGCGATTTATTGCTGCTTTTCAGATTATTCTCACATTAAGAGATGAAGACACGTGGTACAGGAGCGCGCACCAGCAAATTATAATAATGCGTGATAATCGCATGCTGCAAGCCGTTCAATATTTGACCAAAACTGGCAGAGAATTGTTTCGATTCCTACAGAAAATGAGTAAATATGAATGGTTACTCTGACAATAATTAACAAATTTATAGGAAAGAAATCAACCGCTTCTGAATGTGCTCAAAAACCAGCCGGGCCGCCGTTAATCTTTATAAGGGAAAGGGGATAGCTTGAAAACTTTTTTAGATTTTTGAAAAAAATTACTACTCCTTGTTTAGGCATATTTCACAGGGTGACTTTAAAAACAGGTTTTTACTCAAATTTTTAAGCGAAGTTTGTGGTCGGATGTGGCTAAAAGAGATGCGTTTAACATTCTTAAACTGCCCCATTGTTTCGCGCTTGCCAACAGTTAACATTTATTTTTTTGCATAACAAAGTTTGGTTTCATTTGTTCGCCGCTTCTTTTCCCACTACTATACAAGTAAACGTCAGTTTATTTTTTTTCAGATCGCGTCCTGTTTGGTGTCAATATGAAATCTCCGAGAGATTATTCTCTACCCGATTCGCTTCTCAGTAAAAGACGTTATCGTCAGCATCAGCAATATTGCTTGCAGGTAAAAATATAGTTGAAAGAGTTACAAACTTAGTGATGTAGAAAAGTGGGTTGCATTATTATGACTGGCTAAAAATGAAGCGGCTTCGTTCTTACACGATGAGTGTTGTTGTTGGCGTTGTTACCCGACCCCTTCTGAGGGATCGAGGCATGGCGGAAAGCTATGGAGCCCCAGAAGCCGGACAACACCTTAGGGCCTGCACCAAAGGTCGCGGAGAGAGAACGGTTTGGTCAAAGAACAAGCAGTGCAAAGAATCCGTCGCTGGACAAGGTGTAACAACATGAGAGGTGAACTGGATCTGATGACCACGGGCGCTGCATGAAAAATTCTCGATTCTGCCGATTCTAAAGAGACAAAAGTTAAATCGAAAGCTGCGTCCGTTGCAGCCAAAACGAGAGAGGACACAGAGAGCGTTACAAGGAAGCAACGCTCTCTGTGTTCCTCAGTAAAACCGAAGGGACTTGTGTGTCAAAGAATTTAGATGAGACAGTGCGCCTGCAGTCGAAGAAAAGAGAAGAGTAGATACGAGAGGTAAAAAGAGACTACAAGGGACTACAGAAAGCCAGAGTAGCGCACTCCTGCTGGCCAACTCATTAACCGCATCGTTGCCCGGAAGAAATAAGTGTCAGGGGACCCATTGTAGCCTGATAGTAAAGAAGGAAAGAGAAGACAGTTCCTGCCACATGTGCCAGAGTAAGTGGTGAAAAGAAAGATGAAGGAGGGGACAAATCGAGAGTCCGAGAAGAGAAATGCTGGACTTGTTAGTACTGCCGAGACCAGTGGAGAGCTTGCTCAGCGCCGAAAAATGAGCACTTGGCAAGGACGACCAAGCCACCTTTGCCAAAAGGAAAAGAGCTATCAGTTCAGATCAACAGATAATGAGATGGGAGAAAGTCAAGATGAGCAAAAGCCGCACCTTGTCGAGAAAGAGGAGGTTCAGAGCTGTTGCATGGGGTGGAAAGGGTCAGCTTTACACTGAACGAAAGCGATTTCCGAGGAGAGGGAGGGCAAGCAAATAAAACCTTACTAAAGAACTAGAAGGAAGCATGAGCGGGTGAGTGGACGCTAAAGCTCTCCCAGAAGATCTGAAGAGTCTTGGTTTTACTCCAAGTCTGCTCAAGCCTGAAACAGAAAAGGAGGCTGAAAGATGAAGGGCTCGCCCACAAGAAGACAAGGTGAAATGAGTCACAGTGGCTCGTAGGAAGGTAGAGACGGCTTCGGGAGGAAAAGTGGGATATGGAAGAACCAGAGGCAGTCGGTGATGGCGCGACTAACCCCTCGATAAAGGCGTTCCAGCTTGGTAACTTTGGTAATGCTACGAATGGAAACCATCCGGGTGAAGCATAAGTGACAAGTGGATGAAGAAGAGCTTAGTAGAAAAGAGAGAGAGCCTCCTTAGAGGGGCACCAAGAGGCAGAGTTACCGCGTAAGGCCTTTTGATGAGGAAAAACTTGGTCTTCAGCGAGGATACGTGTTTAAAAAGGAAGAAATGCAGTCAAAGGTGGTCCTCAAAAAAGTTGGAGTGAGATTAAAACGGAGGGGGAGTTGAATAAGAAGAGGTGGGGCTGGAGATTAGCTTGATAAGGATTCACCAAAAAGGCTTCGTATTTGTTTGGATGGAGAGGGAGGCATTTGTCCTCAGACCACTGCTCCTTTTGAACCAGAGCTCCTTGTTTAGCCTCCGCCGCTGCAGGTACCCAGGAAAAGAAGGGCCAGATGACTCGGTTATCAGCACAAAGGGAACAGCTGACAGAAGAATGTAGAGAAGCGGGAAGATCATTGATAAAAAGAGAGAAAAGAACAGATCCTTGCGAAACAACTCGACAGACTCAAAATAAGCGACTTTTGTGATTTTGAAAAACCACGCAAGCGCACCAGTCAGAAAGAAAAGATTGAGCCCAAAGAGCAAAATAAGAAAGGACGCGAGACGAAATATGTTTGTGGAAAAGAGTGGGATGCCAGACATAGTCGAAAGCTTTAGAGAAGTCGATCATAGCAAGAATCGTCGGAGATCCCGGCTTGGGTTTGTTAAACGCATTCGAAATGAACAGAGAAAGATAAAAAATTTGGCATAAAGTAGACTGTGCAGAGCGGAAACCGGCTTAGCGGGGAATGGCAATGGAGTTAGACTTCAGAAAGAAGAGTAGACAAGATAGAATGATGCATTTAGAAAGCTTTTAGTCAATAGAGATGAGATTGGCATGAAGGAAGCAGGAGATTCGAGAAGGTTCCCCATCTTATAAATAGGAATAATGGAAGATATCTTCCTGATGGAAGAAAAGGAATGTAAAAACTAGGAAAGATATAAAGAAGATAATCTATGCTAGAGCGAGGAAGATACTCAGGGCACGTGGTCCATCGGAATGAGACTCCTTATGGCACGTGGTGGGACTTCTCAGGACACGTGGTGGGACTTCTCAGGACACGTGGTCCGTCGGAGCTCGTACAAGTAATCTCTTGCTCTGCTACGTAACGTCTTTGCCTGAGAGATAGAAAAGTGAGATTTTAGGTAGTCGGCGTAGACAGATGCCGTCCCCCTGGGAGAAAAACAGTGGGGAAAGTTAGGAGAGAAGGAAGATCAGCGACAGAACGGAGGAGAGAATAGACTGATTTTGGATTAGATTTAAAAGAAAGAGACGAGTATGTCGCTTACCATGACTCAGCCTTGGCTTTGACGATGAAAGACGAGATGTGTTGAGAGACAAAGATGTAAGGCAGACGATTTTCATCACTTTTATGAGCCTCAGCAAAGACTTATATCTTTCCTTTACCATTTCTTCCCCTTCAGAAGATCACCAGGTTTGCGCTGTGCGTTTGACGCGGTCAAAAGGAAGAGAAAATTTGGCTGCATTCAGTGTCAAAGAAGTAAAGAGAATAGCAGCAGAAGAAAGAGAGAAGTATTCCTCTGTAGAAGGGCAGTGAGAGCCAAAGTAATAGGCAAAGTCATACCAGCGAGCTTTCTGAAAATTGAAGGAAGGAGATCGTTCGTTGCGGCGGAAGAGCAGAGAAAGAGGAACAGTTAGTAGAATTGGTAGGTGATCAGGGCCCAAGTTTTGAAACAGCCCCAAGGGCAAGAGAGAAGAAAGCAAAGAAGATGTCAGGAGAGAAGCGATGAAGAAGGGTAGTAGTGTGAGGATTATCGAGGGGAAAAGATCCGAAAAGATGACCCAATCAAATACTTCCTCCCCAACGGGGTCAGAAGTACATTTTCAGTTCCAGAGGGACGATGGCAACTGAAGTCCCTCAAAACGAAGAGATTTCTGGAGGAGGTATGAGCAGAGGGGGAAAAGGAGTCGGTTCTACTATCCGTCAAAGAATATTGAGTAGGGGAAGCATAATCATCGAGAGAAGAGATCAAGTGAGGAAGAGTTATTTAGTGAGATATAGACCCCTACATAGTCTGTAGGGATCATACCAAGAGACATAAAGATGTAGAGAGCTCAGAGAAGGATAGGCCTTACCTGACGAAAACGATGACACCACCACTGGCGTGCAGTTTATCAGGAAAAGAATGCCAGTCGGAGAGTGAGTGCGATCAGATCGCAGAGCAGAGTATCCAGGGATGTGGAAAAACGAAGAAGAGTTGCGTTTGGATTCTTAGTTACAAATAAGATTTACAGGATGAAGCGAGATAAATTGTAGTAGTCTAGCGCTTCTGGCTTGATGACCTCCGGTATTCCATTGAAGAATCCCGAGCGAGTCAGGGGAGGAAGCAGGTGGTATAAAAGAACAGCTAGAAGCATAGAAGGGCACAAAAAGGTGCAGAAAGAGGAGCTACAAAGTGGTGGAAGGAGAGTAGGATGTTTGTAGGTGAGTTCGGTGTGTAGGCGATACATTGGCAGAGGGGAGCTCAGATAAAACAGAGGAGGTATACGTGCTGGGGGGCCGAAGAAGAAGTCACAGCGTTGGAAGGTTGGGGACCCCAGGAAAAGCAGAGACACCTCAAGTAGAACAGCTTAAGGAGTAAGAGCTGCCTAGACCATTGAAATCGGAGAAGGAGAGTAGTGAGCACCTTAGATGGACACATTTAGAGTAGGTGCAGCATTCCACCGATCTATCCTTCCAGATCATATTTTCAGCGCACACTGTGCAGAGAAGACGGGGCCAGGCTTCTGATGAACGTTGCCGTTCATCAGGAGAAGAAGGAGAATGAGAATAAGAAAATATATGGTAGGCTTGTCTAGAGATGGTAATTGTAACATAATTGCTCTCCATTTTGAAGTGACAAATTGACTAATATTGACAAATGAGGGCATTTTGAAAGGTGCCTGTGCCAAAGCTTTTCACAAAAATATTGCGCTGCAACTATAAACCAAACTGGAATATGTCCTCAGCTTTGGTGCTTAACTGCATATTTATTTATCGATTTATTCATTTATGCGTAGGAGCTCATACCCTGTTTAGGAGCCTTTAATTAGGCTGGGCCACCATAATGGGTAGAGGGTTCGATCCCACCACCTGTTTACCACATGGCACACTTAAAGATGAAAGAATCTCATCAAGTGCTTTTTCCAAAAACACAAGCGTACTTTTCGGCTATTTATCCACACTGTCACTTTCGTGCTGAGTACCAAGCAGAGATGCTGTGAATACCGCTTTTAAAGTCTTCGGTGCGGCTCGAACAGAGAGTTAAATCTGGGTCTTCCTACTGTGAAGCTTACGCTCGAACCACTACACGACCGAGCGGGTATATTTTCAACAAATCGTCCACATGTTAAAAACATTGTTGTTCTAAACTAGCCTATATGTGATAGCCTACACGAATGTTAGTACTGGGTTCAATTTCCTTGTCAAATCATACTCAAGACTTTAGAAATGACATTCACAGATCTAGTGGTTGCCGCTCAGCAATAGGGGTAATGTGGGGGACTGTAGCCTTGTTTAGGCTTTATTAAACGAAATGGCTTGTACACATCTGCATCATGGACAATATTATGGCAACTCGCATGTAATTAGTAACACCATAAACTGACTTAATTCAGCTCAACCAGTACTAGTTACGAAACATTTTGGAGACGGAATTTAGTGCAACAACTGTGGCGCTTTCGAGTGTAATGGTAGCATTTCACAATTACGCTATCGAGACAAAGCAAAGCTTGCAACATTGCAACTGCTACACGGAGAATAAAATGTGTAACCGAATTTGCTTAGTCATGATTAAACCGTTTCCTGGCGCCAAACTCATTGCGGTTAAAAAGCATTATGATATTTCATCGCCTTAGCAATTTTATTTTAATGGTTCTTTTTGTGTTCAGAACGCTCCAAAAGACAAACTGTTGCTGTTTAACGTTACGGAAGGTTGGGAGCCTTTGTGTAAGTTCCTGGGAAAGGAGATCCCACAGCAACCTTTTCCGCGAAAAAATGTTGGCGGAACAGTTATAGAAGAGCAATTTAATGAAGATCCAGTGGCTCTTCAAATGAGAAAGGAAATGACGACTAATATTCAAGTATTGATTGGCGTTGCTGTAGTTTTATGTGCAATGCTTGTAACTTACTTTTTTGCAATAGAGTGGTAATTGTTTGCCAACCTATTTGTTGTAGGCAGTGCTAGTGGCAAGTTATTTTGTGTTGTGCATGATGTATTTTATTTTGTTATTTTATCACTTTATGTCCCTGCCTAAAAAGGAGACGACAAGCCCGGGGTGACGTGGTTTTTTAATGGTGGCACTTTGTTAGTTCCACTGTAACACCAAGAAAATTGCTTTTTAATTGGCATGACAATTTTTTTGTTCGTTCCGGATATCACTAACTCTCTTGGTGACACCATTGACAGCATTAACAGTAGGATTAACTAACTAACTTCTTTTGTTTTCAAGCAAAATATCATGCCCCACTACACTCGACCGAAGAAGGCAATAGCCATAGGAGTCTCTTTTGTAGATCTCAATTTAGTCTGATACTTTTTGGCTTGAACTACCTTCATTGTTAAAACGGCTAACGGGCAAAATGAACCTACGAAAAGCAACATGTTAATGAACTTACAGAATGGCTAAATTTACTACATTTAACGAGTAAAGTGTATTGTGATGGAATAAATATCAACATTGGCTTCAACAGAGGGAAAAGAAAGGAAAATAACTCTTGCAATTTAATGATACTACTAAACGTCAGCCAAAATGTAGATACCAACGAAGCACTTTTAGCGGTCATAATCGGTAAGACCCTGAGAGGGAGAATACATTTTTTGTTTTAATGTTGGTGAGAGCTTCTTTAGGTGTTTTTAGATTCGTGATTCATTTTGGGCAAATTGCACGCTTTCTACCTTCAATCATTGAAAAAGTAGTTTTGGAAAACAGCAAAGAATACCGTACTTTGAAGAAACAAATCTCACTGTTGATTTAAAAGCCACCATTGGTAAAGGCACTCGACTTGCAAACGCAAGACCTAAGTTTAAACTTCGGCTGCAATACAGTTTTAAAAAACAGCTCGCCGCCCGTACTTATGGTGGAATAGCCAGAGTATAAATTCGTGTCGAGAGAAAGAACTGGCCCTGCTACTCTCATTAGTGCCGTGGGATCAGAAGAATAATAGCCTTTACCTTCCTGTTTCTAAAACTTGAAATCGAGCATGGGACTAACTTTTCTTTATTGGCAAGATTTTTTTGAATTTTGTGGATTTGTTTCACTATTTGAGAAGAATTTTTAACCACTCGTTACAGGAATATTTTGAGACTAATAAGTTGTTTCTACGCTTTGTATAAGTGTAACTGAGAGGATGTGGCACCCCTGTCGAGAAAAAGTTAACAACGTAAAATGATGTTAGTGATCGCATGGCTAGTCAAGTAAAGCAAATTTGCAGCTGTTTGCGAATGGAATTGTTAGTCTCTGGTGTTTAAGTGATTTTGGTGGAGTGGACGTGATGGAAGTTTTTTGCTGCTCTTCGATCATGAATGCAAACCTAACGTTGGTAGCGTTATTGTACCACTGGGATAGATAGATAATTTATGGGGATCTTTTTGCTTGGTAAAATCTAACACAGTGCCAACTTATTTACAAGCGATACCAAATTTATTCAAGCAAAAGACGACAAATTTGGAAGCGCCGAAGAATGTCTGCACAATTTTTTTGTATTTATTGTCACTGACCATACCTCTTGCACGTGGAAAGTCAAAATGCATTGTAATAACTTCCGTCACTAGCTGTCGTCATTGACTTGCTAGGATTGCCATAAAAACTAAATACGTATTCAATGCTAAATAGTCCGAGGCAACACAGCTGTCAACCTAACTAGACCATCATGTCTGAATTTTAAAACAAAGACGAACTTTAGAAGAGTTGAAGCATTGCAAATGTTATCAGAAATAAACTTTAAAACTGAAAGCTTAATCGGAGATGCAGAAATAAGCAACAGAAGCATCGAAATAACATGCAAAACCAGGGAAAATGTACTAGAATTGTACGCAAAACTCAAAGACATCGAATTCATTTACAACCTGACGCTTTATGAAGCAGTGATTGTAAACGTATAATTGGGTGGATACCAGATCCCCATGCCCAACGAGGTAACAAAAAAGCAATTGGAAACAAATTTTGGTACTGTTTTAAAAACTAAAGATAAAAAACAGAGTGATGGTATACGTTCAAGCATGAGAACTGTCACAATGAAAAAATCTGATCTTCAAACCCTATTCTAAGTTACAGTCTAGTTAGTGGTTGCGAAATATATGTTTCCTATCAAGGGCAGGTAATCATTTGTAAATACTCTGGGGATGCAGACCATGTGCAATCAGAATGCCTCAAGTGGACAACTGATTTTCCTGCACTAACACGTAGCAAACCAGGAGAATCAAGCACAATTGTGTCTGAAGCGAATGTCCGTAATTGTTGAAATGGCTTAACCATCAGGGTAGTGATAAGGCTGCGCTGAAGCGAAAGCTCTTTGCTATTCAGGTTTGAGCATCTGCCTTAAGAAGGCTGCTAAATGATGTATCCAAGAGTAATGATAGCATTGAGGTTGATAAAGACTTTAATGATGAATGGAATGTGTGCTGTAATTAGTGTCATTGGTGCACGCTGACATTCTGGCATGTGGTGTAAACATCGATATTGACGGTCTCGATAAGTTAGCTCGTAGAGTCGAAGACGTGCTGTTTGAATTAAAGAGCGAGTTAACCAAACTGAGAAAAGGACAAAATTATAGGTAAAGCCCTAGAGGACATTCCTCTAGGATCAAGCAGCCCAGCCTGTAGTGAAATTTTACACATTCCAGTAGATGGTAAATCTAGTGAGGATGAGTCTTCAAGCATGAAACACAATCATCCACCGCCACTTCAGCTCATACTTCAACTCTATACATCTGGCACCTAATTACGTAAAGACTAATTTGAAAGATGTTGAAAATTTTGATCCGCAACCTCGATTTTCTCTGAATCCAGAAGCTGCTCCGTTTTCTGGCAGAAATATCGGTCACCCGTTGACAACATACATTTGCCCTTACCGCCTGCACCACGTTCAACTCTTGAAAGTTTTGATGGCGATATAATTAAATATTGGGATTTCAAAAAACTATTCAAAAGGCACGTTAAGGATGTTTATCCCAGTCACGAAGACAGAATGGCCTATTTGGACAGCTCATGTATAGGCAAGGCTCATGAAGTAATTGCTGACATAGGATGCTTACTTGACAGCCGCACTGCGTACATGAGAGCTGGGGATCGGTTAGATAAAAGGTTTGGCAATTTCAAAAAGCTTATGCAGCATCTGCGCGGAGAGCTCCTTAACGGTCCAGCGATAAAGGATGGGAATGCCGAAGGTTTGCTGATTGAATGTACCAATGCGAGGTAACCTTTGATGGTTTAGATAAAATGTGAAGGCTAAATTCTCAAGACTTAATGCATGATTTACTTGGAAGGTTGCCACATCGAATTAAGGTGCAATTTGTGATTACATGTATTAGAAGTAGTGGAGATTCGAGCTCTTTCAGTGATCTTAGAAACTTGGCGGAGAAGGCGGCATCTGAGGCCAATAGTGAATATGGTAGGGTATTGTACAAGTCAAGGCAGTTTGAGGGTACAAGACCGTGCTACTAAGAATCATCGTTTATGTGCAGCTCAAAATTTCGCTCATTTGGTGGCAGAACGTGTGTGCTCTACATCCCAGCCTTGGGTTTGTGAATGTTGCTATGGTAGCCATAGGTTATGGAAATGTGCATCATTTGAAGCAAAGACTGTAGAAGAAAGAAGAGCGCTGTTAAAAGAGAAGAAGAGCGTTGTTAAAAGAGAAAGGGTTATGTTTCAACTGTCTGCTTTCTGGATACAGGGTGTTCTAATATAGGGTTAAGATAGTTTGTAGGAAGTAGTAAGAGACATATTACCTTGCTCCATTGGAATTTGCTGATCTCTGGGCCTTTAGAAAAAGGTGTAGCAGTTTCCTCATCTGAAGTAAGTGAAATGGAACAGGATTCGGGTTAGGTAGTTTGTGCTGCTACGCATCAGGATGATTGCCTCTCTTCGCAGGGAGCAGTATCTTTCATTCTGAAGGTGATACCTGTTAACGTGTGGGCAAATGACCCTCAGAGAGCATGTTTTCACTTATGCATTCGTAGACGAAGGGTCGAACATAAATATGTGTCCAAGTCATCTAGCTAACGACTTAGGGTTTTAACATCAGCAACTAATGTGGAGTTGCTTACTAGTAATTCAATTTCAGTTTTGGATCGCAAGATTGATGACTTGGCCATCTAGAAAGTAAATGAGCTTGAGGCCTTCAGAGGAAGGGAGGCATTTGTCGTTGACAATGTCGTTGATATCAGCTCCAGTATACCTAACAATGATTTGGTACAGTGGTACTCACACCTTTGGAGACTGAAATTTCCACTGGTGAAAGAACGAAGGGTAAATCTTCTCTTAGGCTGTGATTTGCATCAGGCCTTTTTGATACAGGATGCTCTGGTTGGAAGCCCAGGCTCACCAGGCGAATTGCACACTGCGCTAGGTTGGATCATTTTTGGTACAGACGAAGGTAATACGGAAGCAGTGGACTCACCGCAGCTCATGGTTAATTTTTTGACAACACTGGGAATCGTAGATAGATCGCGTGAGCAGTTGATCAATTTGTTTTCTCAGGATTTTGATAATATTGACGAAAATAAAGACGATACCTTGCTGTCCCAGGAGGACAAGCGCGATCTTTAGGCCTATATCTTAAATGACACTGTTAAGAAGGAGGACGACCATTATTCTGTTGGTCTTTTGTGGAAAGATGATTGGGAAATGTCATCGGATGCTTGAGCGTTGGCCTATAGACGTCTGAAAGGACTAAAAAGTAGGTTCATAAAGATCCTAATCTATTCCAGAGGTACTTTGAGAACATGTTGGAGTATATTTCAAAGTATGTTGAGCTGGTCTGCGAAAAAAGTTAGCAAAATATTCGTTGCCGCTCTATTCCGCATCACTGTACTGCATTAGAGAGCAAGCTCCGAGTGGTGTTTGATTGCAGCTCTCGCAGTGGAGATGGTGAGTGACTGAATGACAAGTTATTACAAGAACCGGACCTTGTTAACAGTGTAAAGGAGTGTTGGTCCGCTTTAGGAAGCATCCAGTTGCAGTTATGGTAGATATTAAGTAAATGTTTTCCCAAGTTATGGTGGAGAAAGACGATAGGGATGCCCTTCGATTTTTTTTGTATCCGGATAATGATATCAGTTAGTCGCCTATTGCATGAGGACTCATGTATTTGAGGCTAAGCTATCGCCGTGCTGTCCTGCCTTTTCCCTTAGGATGGCCGGGAGTAAAAACGCCATTAGTGCTAAACAAATGTTGTAAACACGGTAATGAAAAACGTGTACATTATGCGGATGACGTGTGTGTTTCTTGTGTTACAGAAAGGGAAGCAAGCGATTTAGTACTCCAACTTTACCAGTTGCTGGCTAGTGGTGGTTTTCAGTTAACGAAGTTTGTGTTTAATAGTAGAACCGTACTGGAACAAGCGCCGCCTTATGATACTCTAGAAGATGTGCATCCCTCTGAAGAGCTGCCAGTTCATAAAACACTGAGCATGTTCTGGGACGCGTTGTCTGACCAACTGAGAGTAGGAGTGAGCATCAAAAAAAGGCTGTGTACGAGGCGAGGTTTGTTATCGATGATTGGACAGACGTATGACCCATTGGAGGTCATCCGACCTTTTCTGTTGCATGCTACGCGGTTACTTGAACAAGCCTGTGCATCCAAATTGGGGTAGGATGACGATATCAGTAATGTGCCGGGCTTGTAGTTGGATTGGGATTGATGGTTTGCATCTTTGCCAGAACTAGAACAGGTGGTCCTGGCTAGATGGAGCCTGCGGGCGTCGTAGATAGAATTGAACCTCGTACCTTTTCGGATGCAAACACTGTGGGCCATGGAGCGTGTACTTATTTGCGCAGTGTTTATCATAATGGTATGGTGCATTGTTGTTTAGTAGTATGAAAATCTCGTGTTTCTCCTTTAAAAAAGGTTTCGATTCCGCGTCTGTAGCTGGTTGCAGCAGTGCTTGCTGTCAGATTAGGCAATTTGGTTTGTAATCAGCTAGACGTCATTGTTGACGAAGTCTATTATTGAACGGAAGCCTCTGTAATGTTGCGCTATATTGACAACCTGTTGTCTCGTTTTGAAACCTTTGTTGGCAGTCGTATCGAAATATTGCATACTCTTACCTCCGTTTCGCAGTTGGGTTATGTTCCCACTGAAGTTAATCCAGCCGATATGGTTTCACGAGGGATCCGGCCTAAAGAATGTAATTTTGCTGAATCTTTTTTAAAATGTAATTGTAGTGATTGGCCGGAGCGGCCTAATTTTCTCGTTGAACTGTCTGAAAATGATCCAGAGATCAAGAAGAGACCAAAGAAATGCTTTTGTCAGAGAGCGGAAGAAGAAATATGAACTTTGCGTTTGTTTAAGCATTACTCGGACTTCACGAGGTTACAACATGCGGTGTCTTGGCTACTATGCTTCAAGGCGTATATTCGATATAAACATTCAAATTATGGCAAACTGCCTTCTACAGGACCATTGACTGCCGATGAATGCGACGATGTCTTTGACGTGATCATTCGGTCAGTCCAAGTCCGTTCGCTTAAAGAAGTAACAAAGATTTTTCCGAATCAGTCCGAGTTAGATGACCCAGTGGATCCTGTCACTGAAGAAATGATAAAGAAATCTCCTGGTCTTCAACGCTTGCAATCACTCAGTCCTTTTGTCGTGCGTGAAATGCTTCGAGTAGGGGGAAGACTTCGTAACGCTAGTCTTCTTTTTGATAGTAGGTAACCTTTGCTGTTGCCTCATCAGCACCCGGTAACAGATTACTGATCAAGCTGCATTATGGAAGGGAGGGCCATTTGAAAGTAAACCATGTATTGGCGGATTTGAATAAAAGATTTTGGATTGCGAAAGGTCGGTTTGCTGTAAAAACGGTTGTAAAAATATGCGTACCCTGTCGATTTTGGAAAGTGAGGATCGGAACCCATTGAATGGGTAATTTCTTTCCTGCCAGGACTCGAAGAAGTCAATCTTTTACTATAATTGGGACTGACCTGATGGGACCAATCATGGTTGTTGTTGGTCGAAGCAGTGTAAAACAATATATATGCGTTTTCAATTGTTTGTCTACCCGAGCGGTCCATTTTGAGGTAGTGCCATCATTGGAGGTGGATTCATTTCTACGAGCTTATGGACGGTTTTGTAGCCGCCAAAATGTCATTCTTACTACAATGTATAGTGACAACGGCGTAATTCTGTCGCCACGAAGAATGTTTTGCGAGAAAAGGTAGAGTGGAGCTTAGCTCTCCACATGCGTCACACCAAGGAGGGTTTCATGAGATATTTTTTTAAGTTATTTATATATTTTTAACACGCATTTATCTACTAAATACCACCAACAACAGAACATAAACCTAAAGGAAACAACCAAGATGATAGTCAAATTCATTTACCCACACTATCTAAAGATTGGTAGCAGGCTTCATGCCAGATTGCCTGCATTTCGTGTAACGCCCAAGTTCTGACCAAAAAACCTCTCTTGCAACTACTTGTGATAAAGACGGCGAGAAACAATACGTGGTGAGCTCTGGCTGTAATAAACAGGATTCAAATCAGCGCTTTTCCGTCAAAATGGAACAACGCTATTCAGAATGTTGTGTCTGCAAATCAGACATGATGCGAATTCCGTGCTGCAATCTATTTCAACCTATACAGCAGCTTGACAACAATTTGTTTGAGTGCTTAAAGTGCGCAAAATATTCCATCGTTTGTGTGTGTCAACATGTAAACAAGTTGCCTCCTAAGACAATGAACTTCAAATGTACTAATTTCAATTGTTCACATTTCACAGTACAATACGATTGTGGTAGAACAACTTACCAAGAGCTTAATAGGACTTACCGATGTCCTTGCGGATATGAATTTGAATATGATACAAATCTTGGAGTTAAAACTTATTAGGCATAATTGGAACCGCATTTTCCTGTCTGCTAACTTCTATTGTATTGAATAATGCTGTAAACAATTGTAAGCTTTAATGTTAATGGGTTGAGGAATAACCTAAAACGTAAAATTATATTTCATTTTCTTAAAAACAGGAAATTTGAAAACAGTTTTGCTAAGTGAATCGCTAGCCTCTTGCATTACTATACATGTAAGAAATTTGAGTTTATTCTTCTACAAGAAACTCATTCCAATCACACAGATGAAAAGCTGTGGAAATGTGAATGGGGGAGGGGATATACTTTATCCTCATGGTAATATTTATAGTAATGGTATGGTGACACTAGTTAGAAAATGTTGATTTCCCCGTTTGATTTTACATATTTGTGTGTGTGTGCGCGTGCGCGTGTGTGTGCTGTTGAGTTCTACTACTGATTGTCTCTTGTTTGTAACGCATGGTACTGTGACTGGTGTGCTAGCTATGGATAACGAGCATGTCAAGGCTAGTAACTGGGTGGGATTTAGTTTTATGATTTAAGTTAGAACCAAAATGGGAAGGTTAGGGCTAGGATAGGAAAGTGCCTGCAGGCATAGTTTATTATTATTATTATATTCTGTGTTAACGATTAGTGTATTATAGTGGAATTACGAATTGATTAAATTGGTTAAGCAGGCGAGCGGCAGTAGGCCTAGCCTTGTGTTGGGTTGCGATTGAGCTCCCATCGAATTTCTGAGGGAAAGTGATCCCTAGGCAGTGGTGCTCTGCCAAGTTTGGTTAAAGAATTTTTTGGTAAGTTTGTTTATAAAGCTAAATCTCTATCCTTTGGTAGCATAAAAACAGCTTGCAAGGTTCGAGTTCAGTACTTGAAGTATTTCGTGTGTATTTTCGTTGCTGTGATGGTTTCTGTGTATTGTAGATGCATGATTAACGTTTGTGCCTTTATTTTGCGCAGAAACCGTTTTCGACGCTGAGTCGAGACGCGTATTCAATAAATTCTTCATCCGTTAATCAAGAGCGTTTGAGCGTGCTAACCAAACCGCGCGAGTTAGAGATTAATAGAAAATCTCTTAAATACGAAAGAACAGCTACATATATTGATCAAGCAGGCAGAATACTGCTTATCGAAATTAAATTTAACGACAAGGTTTTTGTCATCGGCAATGTTTATGCACCCACAAAGGACGAACCAACTTTCTTTGACGCTTTTTTTTTCAACAGTTGTAAATTTTTCAAAACATGACTTGGCTTTAGGTGGGGATTGGAATCTAGTGCTTGGCAATAAACTGGCTAAAGATTGGGGCCCAATTCACTTAATCTAATTATCTAAAGAAAAAATAAAATCATATCTTAATATTTTCGATTTATGTGACGTTTTCAGAGAGCTTAATTCTTCGTTTTCAGAAAAGTTTTACGAGATATCAGTCACGACCACAAACTGCCACAAGGTTGGATTTTTTTCTTAGTTCAAATAGTCTGCGCCAGTACATACAATCAGCCAACATCTGCCAAAGCATTAAGTTAGGTTACAAAATTAACCTATTAACGATAAAAGAGGGATTGGAGGAACAGGGCAAAGGATACTAGAAAATCAATAATTCTATTTTGCTAAATGATGATTATATAGCGCTCATAAAAAATCTGATCAGTAATTTCGAAAACAATAATCCCAAAGAGCATGATACACCTCATATCAGGTGGGCAACTCTTAAATGTGTAATCGGGGGAAACTATTTTAGGTATTGCTCTTTACTAAAAAAGACCTCCATCAAGTAACAATCAGTACTAGAATCAAAGTTTGATGTCTTGGAATCAAATTTATTATCCCGTGATCCAAAGTAAAACGAGGAAATTTTAAATAATATAAATCACACTCAAAATGATCTTAACAAACTGATAGAAATCTAAACTAAAAGCGCTGCTACAAGAAGTAGAGCCTGTTGGGTGGAATCCGGAGAAAAAATACGACATTTTTTCTCCATTTGGAAAAATGGCATACAGAAAAAATAATCATCAAATCCTTACGGAATGCTCAAGGTAGATTGATAAATAAGAAGATACTTTAAATGAACTTGTAACCTGTTATGTCGGTTTTACTTCATTTTTCCCGCGTTTCGCTGGCTCAGACGTGCTGATTCAATGTATGTCTACCACTACACACTCGCGCTTTCGAACCAGACATTTTATTGGAGCACTTTAAATTCTGCATGCCCTTCCTGACGAATACCAGCAGTGCTTCTATACAGTTTTGAACTCCAGACCTTTTTGCTCTGAAGCCCACAACAATACCACTACATCACGGCGGCTGTGTCCTTATAATCTGAAAACCAACAATGTTGTGAAAAAGATTATTGTGATTTTACACAAATGCTATCGCTACCAATTATTAATAAGGTAAAATTGTCCGAATGTGAAAAGCCTATAACTGATAATAAATGCGAGGAAGCTGTTTTTCAACCAGCCAACGATAAATCTCCAAGTCTTGATAGCTTTCCATTGAATTTTATAAAACTTTCTGGACTGAAATTAAGAGTCTATTTATGGAATGCCTTGATTTTTTTCAAACTTACCAACAAATTGAGTGATTCCCAGTATGAGGGTATACTAACGTTATTGCCTAAACCCGAAAAAGACAAATTGTTTGCCTCCAACTACAGGCCAATCATGATCGGAAAAATTTACTAGGAAAAATTAGCCACTTCGAGAAGATAGTACATAATAAATATGATGCTATATGATCATGATAGCTTAAACTTATTTTACTAAACAGTCTTGAGGGTATGGTGGTAGCATACACATTACGTCATGAATACTACACAATTAAAATTAATACGTCACAATCGAAACTTTAAATATATCAAGAAATAGTTCAAATAAATTAGAATGGCCAAATATAAATTAAAATTATTAATGAAGGGTGACAATTAATAATAATAAGTTTATTTGAGCTTTCAACGAAAATATTTGACAATAAAATGTAGCAATGCGGGACCTCCACTTGCTGGAGCCCCGGTGCATTACATCGACGGTAGTTATGGCCGTGGCATCTGGTAGGATTTCGTATTCGAATAATCAGCGTATTTGAGAATATTGAGTTTAAGTTAAATGTAATGTGCAACTTATGCAGCATGTTAAGGTGCATGAGCATACTGAAAAGTTGTAAACCTAAATTATACTGTCGCCTAGATGACATGCCAGACATCTGTACCGTTTTCCTTGTGTTGAATTAGATAATGACGGATATAATCACTAGTCCTTTGAAATTTTTTGTCAATAATGCTTGCAGACCGATTACATGATCTGTCAGATGTAATTTTGTAACCTTGATAATTCCTTAAACAATTATTTTGGCTATTGCCTCCGCTGCTGCACCAAGTAGGCCAAGGATAATTAAAAACTTACGGTACTGATATTAATGATCTAATAATGGCTGATGTACCCACGGATTACTAATGAGCATAGAGTTATTTTTGACTGAGGAATAAATGATATTTAGATGATATTTCTCTTAAGACCAACTTTTTGGCTAATTGGCACACCGTATAATAAGAAGGTTTCATATGACATCACATATTTCGCGCGAAAAAAGTGGCTGACCAAAAGCTGTAATTTATGCTGCAAAGATATAAGGCCAACACCAACTTTGGAAGTTATTTTGAAAACCAACATTAAATTAATTAAAAATTGGAATGAATTATTGCCAGTTAGTAACTCGGAAACAAACAAATTCATTCAAAAGCGATTTGGTTGAGATCAGACCTTCGAGTTGGCTAGTCTAAGCTTAGTACGGTGTGCCAATTGGCCAAAAAGTTGGTCTTAAGAGAAATATCATCTAAATATCATTTATTCCTCAGTCAAAAATAACTCTATACCTATTAGTAACCCGTAGGTACATCAGTCATTATCAGATCATTAATATCGGTACCGAAAGTTTTTGATTATCCTTGGCCTACTTGGTGCAGCAGCGGAGGCAATAGCCAAAATAATTGTTTAAGGAATTATCAAGGTCACAAAATTACATCTGGCAGATCAATGTAACCGCTCTGCAAGCATTATTATTGACAAAAAATTTCAAAGGACTAGTGATTATATCCGTCATTATCTAATTTAACACAAGGAAAACGGTACAGAAGTCTGCCCTGCCATCTAGGCGACAGTATAATTTAGGTAAATTCAACTAAATATGCTGTATAAGTTGCGCATTACAATTAACTTAAACTCAGTATTCCCAAATACGCTGATTATTCAAATATGGAACCCTACCAGATGCTGACTACAAATAAGTCTGCAAGTTTTGCCCATGCAACTAGGTTAACTTGTAGCAATAACAAACAAACCTTAACACTTCTTAGCTTACTTTGACTTTGGATTCATTCCATAGCATCTGTAAAACAACATATTTATCGTTCATTTGACAACTGTCTAGTTTATTCATTTGATTTGCAAAAAACGGTATAACGCCTATACAAGTCAATGCAAAAGCACTGAAACCGATCAGCCACCTTTTTCGAAAGCGCATTTTGATGACGTTTAATCACGTGTGTGAAATCTTCCTATAGGAAGGTTGCATATGACGCCACACATTTAGCGCCAAAAAAAGTGGCGGACCAAAAGCTGTAATTTATGCTGGAGAGGTATAGGGCGAACACCAACTTTTGAGATTATTTCAAAAACTAATGAGAAATTAATTAAAAATTGGAATAAATTATTGCTAGTTGGATCCTTGGAAACAAATAAATTTAATCAAAAGCAATTTGGTTGAGATTAGGTCTTACTCTATACCAATTAGATACTCGTCGGCACATTAGCAAAAACGATTATCTGATCATTACTACCGGTATCGTAAGCTTGCCCGGCAGGCCTGCTTGTTGTGTCCATGGGCAAGGCACTAAACGGCATGCCTCCATCTTTATGTGGCAAACAGGTGATGGGACCAAGCAGTCTACCCGTCGTGGTAGCCCAGTCTGACGAAAGACATGCAAACAGAGCATGAGCTCATACGCATGAATAAATGAATCAGTACCGTAAGTTTTTAAATTACCCTTGTTTCAGCAGCCAAGGCAATAGCCTAAAGAATTGTTTAAGAAGTAGTGAAGGTCACAAAATTGCATCTGATATATCAATAGGACTGGTCTGCAAGCACTATTGACAAAAAATTACTGATTTTATCCATCAACATCTAATCGAACATATGACAAACAGTACAGAAGTCTGCCTTGTCATTTAGGCTACAGTATAAATCAAGTTTACAACTTTTCAATATGCTTATGCAATTAAATATACTGTATAAGTTGCACATTACTATTAACTTAAACTCAGCATTCCCAAACACGCTGATTAATCAAATATAAAACCCTCACAGAAGCTGGCTAAAAATAAGTCTGCATGTTTAATCCATAAAATTAGCCCAACTATTAGCAAAAACAAGCAAACCTTAGCACCTCTTATCTTACTTTGACTTCAGATTCATTTTTAAACATCAGTAAAACAACATACTTATCGTTTATTAAACAACTATCGCGTTTATATATTTGATTTGCAAAAAACGATATCACTCCTTTTCAATTCAATGCAAAAATACTGAAAGTGGTCAGCCATTTTTTTTGATAGCGTTTACTCACATGCGTGCAACCTTCCTATTCAATGATATTTTGGGAATTTGTTAAAGCAGTTGAATAATAAGAAACCTTAAAACAAAGAAAACACTATTCCAAAAACTTTTGAAAATATCCCAGTTCAGTAGGGTTCCAAATTTAACTGTTAACATTAACAATCAATTAGTTGCCCATTATGCTCAAAAGCAATGAATTGCTAGTTTTTAACAATTAATTGTTAAGAATGTGACCTCGTATCATGGCGTCATACTTTACGGAAGTGTTACGATTTTGCAGTGCCGCGCTTGTTTTAGACTAAAAGGTTCACAAGTGCTACGACTGTGCACTGTGCAGCGCTTTAAAATTTAAAAGCGTGTTTTATTTTTAAGGGCATGAAGCTCAATTTTGAACTTGTTTGATTAGTGGCAGCAGATTGGCAACAATAGTAACTTTTCAATTGTCTTACATGGTTTCGTCAAAGAAGCTGGTATTATGCGCAGTCAAGCCTCATACTTTTACGTTACGTTTTGCAGAAAGCATAATTATGCCGAAGTTGATTAAAATTATAGGCGGTAAAAAGTACAAATAATTGTCCAATTTTAGCAATTAACTATAATTGTTAAGGGCTGATTTTCGGGCAATTAATTGTTACCACTAATTTTGTTCAATTAGCTGTCTGGAAACCCTACTGCTCAGTTTTCAAAATGTTTTACGACGAGCTTTCTCGGTGGCAAACACATTTACTATATGATTAAGTTCTAAATCTCGCACACACGCACTTTTGAGGGAGATCATTGCTAATGAAGTAGGTAGGGTTTCCAATTTAATTGTTAACGTTAACAATCAATTAATTGTTAAGAATATGACATCCTATCAAGGCCTCATACTATACGGAGGCGTTACGATTTTCCAGCGCCATGTTTGTTTTATTAGACGAAAGGGTTAACAAGTGCTACGACTGTGCAGCGCTTTAACATTTAAAAGCTATTTTATTTTTAAGGGCATGGAGCTCAATTTTGAACCCGTTTGATTAGTGGGAGAAGATTAGAATCAGTATTTGAATCACAGGAACGAGAAAATGTAAGCAAAACATCGCGAAATAAAGTTGAAAAGTCATGCTACTAGTAATTGAAACTTATCAAAAATTTTCATGCAAATAGATGTGACCGTACATCTTACTACCCCTTTAAACTAGAACAGTCGGTATTAACAACATAACAAGAACAACAAAAAGAACCGTTATCGTTTGTGTTCAAGCTCAAAAACTTAATTTATGTACCAACAATTTTCTTTTTGTTTTTGAAATATGCTTTTAAAAAGCAATGGCGATCAAATGTGGCATCAGACATTCTACACCGTAGTTTTGTTAAAAACAAACCAGCAGCCGAAAATGCTCGCTCGCTTTCCACAGAGCTGATTTGAATCGTGTTCAAGGCCGCTTCTAGTTTTTTTAAATTTTCAGTCTTTTCCCCCGTTTTCGCAAAAAGTTTGAATTCTTCAAAGCATGGTGCTTGACTTTTCGATACAGGTTGCGCAAATGCAGATTGAGTACTTCTACATTTGTTTAACCTTTTGTTCAGTTTTTCCGCAAACGAAACAGCATTTACGTCTTCGAGGACTTTACAGTCGGACTCATCGTTTCTGTCCCCATCGTCACCGACAATCTGACTGCTACTGGAGCATTGTGATGGGGTTCCAAAAAGACGTGTCCAAATCATAGTTGCATATCTTTGCAACTCTAAATCGGAAGATTTCACTTGATTTTTGCGACCATCAAGATAGTACATAAGTTGTAGAGTTTTTTTTAATTTCCTTTCGCTATATCGCCTTTGGAGGCTTTCTGCAAGTTGTGTGGTAAAAGCAGTATTTCGCTCATTTAGCGTGAAAATGGTCTCTTTCATAATTGTGTCAGCAATCATTAGATTTATGTTGCGACTGCTTAGGTACGAAGCAGCCACTTTGACCATTTGAAGAGCTTCAGATACTTGTTGGACAACATCTGTTTCTCTTCGGGTTAGTTGATGTTCCTTTGGATAATCATATTCTTCAAGTACACTTTTGACAACATTTTGTAGTTTAATGTAACGATCAAGCATGTCTGCCAAAGAATTCCAGCGGGTTCGGCAGTCCAATATCAAGTTAGTAAATTTCGCTCCAGATTCCACACACTTCGCTTTCAAAAAGTCAGATTTCACAGAATTTTTCCTAATTTTCTGGACAATCTTTCTGACCTTTGCAACTGCTTTATCGATTTCTTTTTTCAAAACTATGGTTGTCGCAATCTCAGTATCGTTCGGATCCACCACGTTCACCCATTCATTCATTTCTGTATCAGAAACACTTTTATTGCTGATTCCAACTTCAGTTTCATCTTGATCATTTTGTACTTCTGATGATAAACGTTTCTCGTACAAGACATCACACACTGCTAAATGAATAGCGTGGCTTAAACAAATTCCGTGTAATGGTAACATTAGTTTTCCCATTCTTTTCATCACGCTAGTTCCATCTGTCGTGCATGCTACAATATGGTTCCAGTCTAACCCAAACTCATTTAGTTTTTTTTCAGTCAAATCCTTTAATGTCTCTGATGTTTGCGAACCAAACATTCTCACCATTCCTAAGTTGTCATAATCTTCGACGTTGTAATGCACAGTTACAGTCAAGTGCCTATTGTTGTTGGAACTTGTATATTCATCAATAGTTATGGACATCCTTTGTCCATTTTCAATCAGTTTTGCAAATTTATCTTTCAACTGTTTTCGAACCTCCTCATCAAACGATTTTACTTTTTCGACAACAGCTGCTGCTGTTACTTCTTTGAATCCTTTCAATTTCATGCTAGATCTGATGAAACTGCTCCTTGCACATACGAATGGTGGAATATTGTCATATGCAACAAGTTCAGCGTACAATTCCTCTTCCGTTATTTTTGGTTTTACCACAAATGGTAAAGTTTTTCGACGTTTTGCTTGTGAAGGCCCCGTCTTATTCTCTTTGTGTTCTGCTGTAGCATGTTTGTGTTTTAAATGGTACGTTAAAGAGCTTGTCCCATAATTACGACAAATTAGAACAGCTTGGCATACGTTGCAGGTTGCTTTGGAGCGATCATCGCTTCTTGTGAAATAGTTCCAAACGGTACTAGGCTGTTGTCTCGACATAAATCTATGCTAAAGCCAATTAGTCACAACAAAAATAATTGAGGCAAGAAATGGTAGCTATGGTTTCTGTTTTGTTGAATATAAGATCTATTCACTTGGAGTTGCACAATTATACGTACAATACAGTAAAACCGCGTTTAATGATCACCGAATCTGCTAGTTTAGCATTGAAACGATTATTTCGTAACAATTCAACCAATTGTAAAATGTTTCGATTAGGCAAATTCGCCGATGAGTAAATGCACCTTATCCAGATGACCTCTTATCATGCAAATGGGTTGGGACGTTTTGAATTTTTGATCAACTGCCTGGAGCTTTTTTCTAGCAGAATGAATACGTTCTCTGACAAAAATCTTAGCCATACGTCCCACCAGCTCACTCCCTTGCCCTGCTCGAGGACGCCCAAAAGACGGGGTATCCCGAGGTCACTGTACCCATTGCTTCATTCAGCAGACTTGTAACTAGCATTATACTAACTACTGGGCTACCTGACAGCTTAAATCTAGTTCAGCTCAGGGATCCCACTGAGATTTTTTGGATTTTTCAAGAATTGGCCATGAAAAATCCCCAGAAAGTGGAAAAATTCCGAAGCTAAATTAAGTAAAATAACCAAATTATTGTATATACATAAAAGATACTTAATAAATTAAATTGGTACTTGTGGGTTATCTGTCACCACTTTTTTTCACCAGGTATTAAATTACTATTATTTAACTGTATATATAATGTTTAAGCCTAAAATGAGTTTGGGTTAGGGTTAGGGTTAGTAATTTAATACCTGGTGAAAAAAAGTGGTGACAGATAACCCACAAGTACCATTAAATTATATATCTTTATCAAGTTTTTTATGCTAACCTAACAAAGCACCTCAAATGCCTATTGTTAAAGCGATCAAAAGTCAGTACCGGCACGATGGTGCAGTGGTTAGAGCGTCCACATTGTAGTCGGTAGACCAGGGGTTCGTTCCCTAAGTCGAGTCATACCAAAAAACTTTAAAAAATGGTATTCACAGCTTCCCTGCTTGGCGCTCAGCATAAAAAAGGGATAGTGTGGAGAACAAGCCGGCAAGCTTGCTTGTTGTGTCCTTGGGCAAGGCACTTAACGGGACGCCTCCACCTTTATGTTTCAGACAGGTGGCCCCACCCGTACTTCACCGGATTATAATTGTGAAGTTGCTAACCCAGCATGTCAGACGACTCTTGGGTACCCGCCAGTGGCAGTCCGCCTTGTTGGTGGTGGGGCTACCAGTCACTCAAGACTGGTTCGAAATGGGCTGCTATCTTCCCCTAGCCTAATATCAATTAGGTTGACGGCATGAACCTGAATTACCATTCATG
This sequence comes from Trididemnum clinides, assembly GCA_963675345.1. NCBI lineage: Eukaryota > Metazoa > Chordata > Ascidiacea > Aplousobranchia > Didemnidae > Trididemnum > Trididemnum clinides. The sequence goes on from OY776287.1 coordinate 27,284,721, forward strand.
CCGTACCTCCATCCCAAGGAAGAGGAGGGGTAAACACACACACACATCAAAAGTCAGTAGCCTATTGACAATTGATCAAAAAAAGTGCCTAGCCTATTGTAAAATTTATCCGAAAAGGCTAGGTAAAACTATGAAATGGTAAGAGAGGTAAAACAAAGACAAAATAAATAAATTGGTTGTGATGCTCCATCCAAGTTAATTTGCGGTTGAATTTTTTGAATAAGTAAGGTTTCTTTGATTCGTAGCTTTCTGCGGTTGTTGCTATGACCAAGTATTTCGGGAGAATCGAAATTCATCTAGTGGTTGGGATTGCGCACTTGGATGGAGCATCACAACCAACTTTATTTGTTTAATACTTAATAGTTATAGAAAGTATATCTGCAGTGCGCTTTTTAAGTTAGCCTTGCCTTGCTAATTGATGGCAGTTGCTTCTTTTATCAATTTGTGATGTCATAATTCTTAACCTTACTAAAGACAAAATAGTTTCGGTAAAGAAATAAAATGTAAATAAAGAAATACTTATCAGAGAAATCACACAAGTTAATGTGATACAAGTAGCTTACGTTTACTACACACAACACCTGACCAAGGCGCCATTGCTGCGCCAAGCAACCAGCAAGACCAGTGTTGTTAATACTGCTCAAAAACCGCTACATCGGTCAACAAGTTTATAACAGCATTACCATAATTTCTTTCCAAATTACCTTCATAAACTTGTTAGTCGATCTAGCGGGTTTTTGATACTTAAACTAACAATTAAATTTGTTATTTATTTGCAATTTTACTTGAAATCTCAAGATTTTGACCTTTTTCGAAGCTACTATCCCAGATTCCTAGGCTAAAGCCGAAATCCCAAGATCTTGGAAAAAATTCCAAGCACTGGGATCCCTGGTTCAGCTGCCTTCATGTGCAATTTTCTTCACATCTAAATGCTTGGTTTTTTAGTACTGCGTTGCCGGTATATCAGGCTATCAATCACAAATGGTAGTCAATTTTGCCTACTATTCTTTTTGGGTACTTACGTATTAACGGGAGGACCTTTAAAAACACGACTCAAAAATTGAAGTAAATTATTTATTGAAACGGTTAAAACAATAAAATACACCCTTCCAGTGTACACTGCCCCGTACATTTACATACCGGGCCTGCCCCTTCAGTGTACACTGCCTTTCTTTTAAATAAAATAACATTAAAAATCAAAGGTCCTCCCGATAATACGTAAGGACCTCTTTTTGTCTAGCTATAGCCTAACCCCAATCCTGAACGCAGCTTGCACTTCGATCTTGTATCTGCGACGTTTGGCTTTACGTTCACTTGCTCGACTCCGAAATTCATGGTGATTAAATTACTGCTAAAACGCCGCTGGGGTTTTGTGAACTAGCATAATTATCCTGATAAACCTGGGATACTGTTTGTTTGCTTTAACTTCAACAAAATAAAGTATTGCGCACCACTGACCTTTTTTGACACGACAATAGCAACGTGGCAACTTTTTGATTGTCCTAAATGATTACGTCAAAGAAGCTGGTATTATGCACAGTCAAGCCTCATGCTTTTACGTTACGTTTTGCAGAAAGCATAATTATGCCGAAGTTGATTAAAATTATAGGCGGTAAAAAGTACAAATAATTGTCCAATTTTAGCAATTAACTGTAATTGTTAGGAGACGATTTTCGAGCAATTAATTGTTATCATTAATTTTGTTCAATTAACTGTCTGGAAACCCTGGATATAAGCCTTTCAAAAGCGTTGTAGTGGATCTGCGAAAAGCTTTGATTTGTTTCTACTTGCTGAAACTTCTCTCAGCACCTGCCACCAAGACTGCGCATGCCAGCAAAACTTGAAGAGCTATAAGCAAGTTTGGATACATTTCCAATAGTAGGTTTCGAAATAAATCGTCGTGACATGGCAAAATCTAAAAGTACAAAAACCATATTTTTGAGAATATTGAGATTGTTGTCGTTAATTACTGGCTATGAACGGAACAACTGGGCCAGTTTTTTTTCAGTTTTGCCATGAAGCTGTAAACTGTCCGTACATTAATTATTTCTTCGCCTTTGCTGATTAGTAGCTTTACATAAACGAAAAGGGATCTTTTGTAGAAAGCCCCCGCCAAAAAAACACCCCCGCCACCGCTCTTATTCAGTTAGAACTTTTATTCATTGATGTCATTCAGCACTGAATTCAGCGATGTCAGCTAATAGTTTGTACTAACCCTAACCCTAGAATCTGCAGTAGTTAAAACGTGGTGGGTGTGTTTTTCTCAAATCTCACATTTTTGCATTAGTGGCGGAAGCTTTCTACAAAAGATCCACGAAAAGAAATCAAGGTTGTTTATGAAATTTGAAATCTAATTGTTAGGTTTTGCAATACCACGGCAGTATATCGGTCAGAAAATCATTGGCTATCCTGTGGTCTTCTTTGCTTTCTTACGATAACTAGAAATTGTTTCAACTCATCATTCATTTGCAGAGGGTCAATATTTCCCATATTTTAGTAAAAATTTTGACATGCACCGGGAAGGTGATTGTCCTCGTACTCTTGCAAAAGATTTTTTTGATTGTAAAGAAAATTAAAAATTGCACCCACCGTATGCATTTGCTCAAAGCGGTCTTTTAAGAACAACATATTGCATGATCTATCAATGGCAAAAAGAAACTTGCTTTAAATTGGTTTTCTTGTTACATTTCACAACTTTCGTCCTCTGCTTTATATTCAAATATTCTTCTTTATTTTCTGGGTCTGCTCTTCGCAAACACGCTATCAATCTGTAGCCTCGACAATTTCACGCACATAAGTCACCGCCGTATAGTGAAGATTTTGCTTTAATTTCTGTTTCGACTGCTTCTAATGAAACACCAGAGGTTTGCATAACTGTGCTAGTTTTGTTGATTTGAAAAAGGAGGTCATGCCAAATAACAATGGACAAAATGAAGCTCCATGATTCAAATCCTAGTATTAATTTACGAACATTATTAACTGCTTCATTATTCTTTTTTTCTAAGCAATAACTTTCCAATTCTTTCAAAGCTCTGACCACATCAGTCAAATGGTATCGCAAAGGTGAGATGCAGTGGATCCGACTCTCCCAGCGAGTAGCAGATTGCGATTTGAGTGATCGCAGCACATTTTTTTTCAGTATGATCCCGCGTTGCGTGGAAGATAAAAGGTGTACATACAATTGAGTCAACACACCAAAAAAAACAATGTTTTAGTGGAAGATTTCGCGCTACCTACCACAGCTAAATTTAATAAATGATTAGCGCATAGAACATACAACGCTTTTAAATTGATTTGCAGAAATCTACCTTGGAGCCCAGTTTCTTTCCCTTTCAACTGGTTGTACGTCAAATACAATGTCGGGCCATATATCCGGGTCACTCATGGAGAGAATCACACAAACAATGCGGAAGTATCGACGGTATTTTCTGGGCTTGTCACACCAGCAGACGTAAACGGTTGATTTTGCTCAACTAATTCAGACAACGTATTTTCTGATTCTGAAGCGGGCTCTGCTGCACATGGGAAATTCGAATTATCGTTAACCGGATTCAATAATTGTTGTGCAACATTATCTTCAGCATCTGCAGCAGCAACGTGAAAAAATCGAGTTAATTTGATAAGATTTTTTTCTGTTTCCTGAAAAGCAGCCGCTTGTTTTTTTTCTGTGCTCCACTTTTGCAGCGTTTCACAAAGGTGAAAGTAAGCCGGAACGCCGGACCTACCAGTGGTAGGTAAAACTCCACCGGTATTACGAGAAGGCTACCTTAGAGTAAAAGCGACTGCGGCACTGCGCCTGAGTCAGCGATTAAGAGGAAAATGTTAGAGTAGGACAAGTGGTGAGCTATTTTTATCACTTGTACAAGCCGGCTCTACTGGCGTCGCACGCAAGACCCTTATCAGTAAGGTTGGGTTTAACATTATTGGTTCAGCCGGCTGTTTCTTATGCAAATCCATAATTGCTGTACACGTAATTGTGATCATCTTGATCTCTTACTCAAAATTGCCAATGCTCACACAGAAAAAAATCTTGCCACAAACTATTATGATCATGGAGAAATTGAAACACTGTCAAAAATTATGGTGGCGGTCAAATAGTGGTTGCTTTTACAATTACGGAAATAAACTATTTACTGGAAAGGCTATTTTACGATTTGGTGCGGCCCCTTTCATATTTATACTTGCGGTGCTCAGTTCTTTGGCTGTGCTACTTGCCTTGTTTCCGATATACTGTAATGACAAAAGCGGCTATGGCTTCCCCAACGTCATTCACCATATTTTAGTAGGATTTCATCAAACCAATTTATTTTCAAACAATACGTTCTCTTTAAATGCACTTTTACAAATTGTTAGATTTACGGTTTTATTTTGATTTTTTCTTAAACTTGGGATTTTATTACATTGCTTTATAGTATAAATACCTTCACAGCAGAAGAAAAAATTTTTACTTTATAGTATAAGTCGGCGTCGCTCGGCAGGGCCGATCAGTAACGTCGGGATTCAGAATGTCGGTTTAGCCAGCTCAGTCTGCTTCACCAATCATGCACTTGAAAAAATGGTAACGAGAAGGTTATGTTTTTTCTCTACGTAAGGTTTTCACGTCTTGATACGCTCCTTTCGTGGTAGAATTTTTGATTTCAAGGTCCTGGCTTTGCTTTAGGTCTATGTGCTCTGTTTATTGCTTACGTAAACCCAAGGGAGCATTGAATTTCCCTTAGCTTGAAAGTAGGGAACACATTTCTGATATTAAGGTATTTTCAACCAAAATAGCTATAATGTCTTTCATGTGCTGGTGCAATTTCACTTAGGGACGTTGTTTGCTTTTGGTTTCTCCTTAAACAACACTAAAATAAATAACCGCTTGTTACGCCTGATACAGTATAAGAAGTTATAGAATTATTTTTAGCAAAAATTAACGTTTCTTTAAACGCAATCGATTAAAAAACATTATGGGAGGGTGTGCATAGCCACTACAAATCTCCTAAGTTTATCGCGTGCTGGCAATGTCTTATTTGGCCTGCTATCACCACCATAAGCGTTCTTAAAAAACTAAACAGACTTTTATCCGTTAAAGGCAGCAAGTGCTTGAAAGCCTATCTAAGTTGTGGGGGAGCGCCAAGATAATTCATTTGTATTTCCAGGATTAAGTTATTAAATGCTTGGACCGCCACTTACAACGTTTTCGTTATTGTAGGCGAATTTATATGAGCTAACGCCCCTGACTGCGTGGATATTTGCTTGATCCTGGCATAAACGCAGCCATGCAAAGCCCTAACTAACCCGAAATGAAGCACTCATAGTTAAGTTGTTGCAACAGCAGAGCCCCCATTAGTAACGTCGAGGTCAAGAATATCAAATGAGCCGGCTGCGCCAGCCTCACGCAATTGCAAAAGAAATGGCTTCAATATTTAAATCATATGTAGCTGGACAGCAATATTTTGTCGCAAAAAAATGAAAGAAGATCATCGTTACTCCCTCTCCTTTTTTTGAGGAATCACCAAGTGTTTTGCTTGGAATGGGCTATATATTAAAGTTTTCAGAGACTTCATTTTTTGACGGATCTTTTTGTGTATTTTGATGCATAATGTCAAAGATTCATGCTATCGAGAAAGAATAGACAAAATTTACCGAAGTAGTTAGTTTTTGTAGAAATTCCAAATATATAAAATGCAGGCCCTAAAATTTTGAGTTTTATTAACCGGTAGGCAACATTTCATAAACGTTTGGAGACTTCATTTTTCGATCAATGTTTTGAAAGCGTAGACAGATAATGCCAAAGAACCATGGCGATGAGAAGGAGCAGCCAAAATGTACCAAGCAACGAATTTTGTCTAATAATTGCCAGTTTGTTAAGTTGAGTAGGATAATTGTTCAACAAAAATAGAACATGATAAATGGCAACTAATTTTTGATCATCCATTGTAAACTAATCCTTAGCCTTAACTACTTTAAAGTCGCATATTACTGGAAAGCAAATTTATTAAGTTTTCAAAGGACAGTAATTGTTAGTACCTTATTACAAGTTTTATGCATCAAACTTACCTGCTTTTACTCAGCTTATCTGTTTTTACTGCATGCATCAAACTCAGTTTTCGAGAGCAGTAAAAAGTTACACAACAGGAAATAAAGTTTAGTTTTTTAGTATACACTGTAATACTAAAAACACATATCACAAAATATCAAAATTGCCGAGAAATAACTTTTAATTTGGTGAAAAAAGTTTGAAAATTAGTTGAGAAATGAGGTCATAAATCAGTTTTTAATAAACTCATTTTGTAAAAGTGTTGCAATTTTTGAAAACATCATCATGTTTTGATCTCTGTTAGGGAAAGACTATGTTAATCGTACCAGATGGTACGCATGACATCATAGCGCGAGTTTTAAGCGTGCGAGAGAAAAATGAGAAGCATGCTTAGAAGAATTGCTTGTTGCATTGTCAAATGAGCCTATATTGTTGTAGAGTTGTTTTTGTCGAAATCACCTTGTTAATATCTTCTGAAAATGCGTTCGTTTGAACAGAAAACGGTTTTGCTCTGTCAAGAAATGTAAATTATAAAAAAATAATCTTTGATTATGACGCCATAATGACGTCATCATTACCCTTATGACACTCACTACGGGGCGTTGATCAATCGTGCCAAATTTGTACATCCAGTAGATCAATCATGTTTGTACGTCTAGTAGTTTCGGAGGAGCTAAAGCGTACGTACGTACAACACACCTACAGACAGAATCGTGCTTTATATATATAGATTTTTGGATGCAGAACAACATTTAGCCGTAAGAGAGTGTATTCATATTTGCAAATATTTGTGCAAGAATGGAACTGAATTAAATGGTTCTAGCCTTCCATGGTAAGAAAACTTTAACGGCTGTGCATTGTAGAACAATTTGTGCTTAAAAAGAATGTAAAGCAAGTTTTCCAAAAAAATATTCCTAGATGTTCGGATAGCAAACTCCCTTCAATTATACAAAAGCCTTGCCATTGTGCTCTCATTTTTTCAGAGGGATGTTTATTTATTTTGAAATTGAAAACTTATGATGGTTACCCTGGATTAGAGCATTGGACTTGCAGACATTTTAACCAGTAATCCCTGAGCTAAAAATTTAAAATGCAAATTGGTGATGCGCCTTTACCATTACGAAAAACATAGTACCAGTATTAAGAAAATTACATTAGATATAATCAAGATAAAGCAATTGAAAGACAACAAATAGCATTTTTTTTATCATTTCGCACACCGGAAGAAAATAATTTTAACGTATAGTCATTATGCCTGGTCTACGAGAATTACCATTTTACATTACATTTAACTAAATTAAACTTGGATTTGTACTAGTCTGCAAGAATTGCAAGTCCAAGTCCGAGATAAAAACCCACAAGTCCAAGTCCAATGCCCTGCCTTGGATCTAATGAAATGTTTCGTAAATGATGCTAAGACCAATTCCAGGCATATCATTTGTAGGTGAAACTTCAATTGCATACTTTTTGGACATTACCTTTATTTTAAACGTTATTTCAAAAGACTACTGTTTTTCGAAGTGCGTAAAAATACAGGAAGCACATTTTCCGAAGATTCTACAGCAAAAGAATTTTTTTTCTGTAAGTGTGAGGTAATTATTGCCAAAAAAAGAAAAGCTTTTTGCACATCACCAGCTTTGTTTGACAAGAGTTTACCTTAAAAAACAGATACAAGAAGGAAATGCCTTTCACCGCAAAGCTCATGCTTTAAGGTTTGGAAGACTTTTTGTGAACTTGCACATTTTTGCTCCCCCGGCCGCTCTTAAATAATGCTCCTGGCTACGTCCTTGTTTTTTGAGAACAAGTTTTTGGTAGAAAACCTCTTTTTTTTCTGTGATTATTTAATCCGAAAGTTAGTGATGCATGTAGCCTAGTATTACTTTGCAATTAACCTTTAACATGTCGAAATATTTTTCACAAATTAAAGGTCAAAATGGCTGTTTTGATCCAACGATTTTTATATAGCATGCTTATCCAATGGCACTTGCCAATACGGCATTTGTATCCAAAACTTGTTTTTTATCAAACGCTGCGAGGAAAAAACGATTCATTGAAAAGAATTAATACTAAGCTTTTGCTTGGTAGGAAGAACTCACATGTAAAGAAACGAAAAACATAGCCAAGCCTTTCTAACAACAGAGTTTCTTTCACAATAGGCCTTATGTTTCATTCAACACTGTCTTTGCAAGTTGCAGTCCCATGTGTTCCTTGCAGATCGGATCGGCACTTTTGGAACCGTACAACTTTGTCCTTCTATTTTAAGAAAAATTAAACAACAAGAAAAATTAATGTGATATTCAGAGTCGAGATGGATCAAAATTACCCAATTCGCAAACATATCAATCACCGAAGTTAGAAAACAACTGACTAAAACAACTTCTCAAAGTTGCCTCAATCTTGTCCCTCCGAGAGAAGCAACTACCAGAAAGAATAAGCAATTTCCAACTACAGCAAATAAATGAGGGCAGAAAATGAATCTTCGTGGGTCAAAAAACCCATTTTGTTTTTTGAAATTTTAGGGAAACTCAATTTTTGACTGCCATCTCGGAAGCCACGGATAAGAAACAGCACACTGCTGCACAACTTACGTAAGTTCCAATTCCAAATACTATGTATAGTGCCATGTGTTTGGTGTAACGTGTTAAATTGAGACATACGAGTACTTCGGTTACCGAAAAACCTTTTTTCCTTTGTGGCAAAACAACTTTGTATTCATGTCCACTTCAGAGCGACCAACACGTTTGCAATACATTTCGATCACAAGCTGTACAAGTTAACAGAAAAAAATTGTCGTGCAATGCTTTCTCGAGGACTTTACAAAAAAGCGATCTCGAGGTTTGAACGCTTGACCATTGCTGCCATAAAGCGCAGTCCAAAGCATTTGATCAGATTTCCGATTCGGGTCTGAATACAAAATGCTTAATAAACGTTGTTGAAACAACTGAAAAACAAAAAGATGTAATTTACTGTGCCAGCATTGTTGTCTGTGATTTTTTAATTTTGATGTTTGATCGATTTATTAATGATTATGTTTTGCATTTACTAACTTATTGTTTTGGTGAATGCTTAAATCGATAATTTAACTTATTGCTATCCTAAAACACTACTGTGTTGTAAAGGAGGAAAAAGAACGAAGTTTAAAACCACCCTTGATGTGCAAAAACGTCATGTTCAAAAAATGTTTTTGCCGGAAACTATAATTCATTTTTGACAGTTATTTTTCCCGTAATTGGAACTTCTTTTGGACCAATCTTTAAAACGCAGACTTGGTCGAATGAGTTAAGACAGATTATGCAAATGCACGACCTTTGACAGAAAAGTTTGGGCCAAGAGCGCCATTGTTTTAGTAGCTTACTGGAAAGACCCAAATAACGCAAATAAGAAGCAAACAAGACGTAAATAACAGTCGTTGTCTGAAAAAATAAACAAACAGCCGTTCAAGAAAAATAAAAAATCATTAGACTTCAGCAAAATCTGCAAATAATATCGATAACTCTGGAAAACACCGGCGTAGGCAGAATTTGTTTTGGACGATTGTTTTTTTTGATCAAGAATGCCGAACGCGCCATTACTGTGGGAAGTCCGGGGGCATGCTTCCCGGGAAAACTTTTGAAAATTACACTAAAAAAAATAAGCATTTCCTTATTTTCTAGAATAAGTTTTGGGTTAATGCTTGCACAGGCTTTTTATTAAGTTAAACTTAGACTTTTTATTAAATGTAGTTATTGAATTAAAAAATTTCATGCCATCAGTTGTCATGGGAGTTTTTGGCTACCCCTCTCCCAATCCCGTGCGTATCGCAGTGCTGGAAAAAAGAAGTTGTTAAGAAGAAAAATGTAATTAAATTGCAGAAAATTTGTCTAGAAACAGTTTTAGTTTTAAAAAACCCAACTGTGTGAACAAATAAATGAAATATTGTAAATTTGGGGTAAAGAACTTTTACTTCACAATGGATCTTGTTTTGAAATCGTCTTTGCGAATATGATCAATCTAAACACATAGTCGACAAGATTGGATGTTCTTTTCGAAAACAGCGGTTTGGTTATTCAGGTTCGCCTATTACAAAATTAAACAATAATTTTAGAATACAATAACTCATAAAATGAAATATAACAGCAAGCCAAGTAGTACAGCAATCAATAGAAAAATTAAAAAGAAAATTATGAGAATAATTATCATTTCTTTTTTCATTTTCAAAGCGACAGGATGACTGGCCATTTGTTCATCCAAAACTGTTCCTCCCACATTTTGCCGGGGAAACGATTGGCTTGGGATCTCCTTCCCGAGGAACTTGCATAAAGGACCCCATCCTTCTTCCACACTGTAGACCAACAACTTATCTTTGGGGGCATTCTAAAAATAGATTAAAACGTTTTTAGCAGATTTGCCCAGCAAACTCTTTAGCACCAGTGCATAAGGTCAGAAGAGGCTGGAGATAACAGAACCTGAGACCAATTCTGTAAAATCTATTGCTTCTGTTTCTTGTAAAAAGAAGGAAAATAAAATGCAAAGTATGGTCAGACGCTCAACCAAATATTTATGGAAGAAATGGCGCTGCCCAGAGGATCAAAACTGAAAATGATTTTTAAAATCGCCACCTAAAACTACGGCTTCCGGCAAGAAAATATGAAGTGTACCGCACCTTTTTGTTTTGCCGAGCACTTTATTGAAGTTTAAAGGTTATTAGAAGGGGTTAACTGCATTATTCTTCCCCTTCTTGGCAGTGGTAGCCCATAACTAGAAATATTCGGGTTGGTAAGAATATTTTAACAGAGTGGGCTGCAACAAATGACTTTGGTCGTTGTGGTTGCGAGTAAATTGTCGAGTACATTAATTAAAACACCGTGTGATAGCGACATTGATCAAATGGCCATGCGTTCCAATCTCGCGATAACTGCGTTGTTATGCCCTTGGGAAAGGCATTTTGCAATGATTTCTACTACTAGACTGATTCTTACAAGCCATAGATTTATGAGTAACAGCAAGCAACTCAAACATGGAATAAGGAATATGGATACTTGGAAACCTCGAAGCAGGTCTAAACAATGGCGTATGTTTATCGCTATCGTCGCTGTCCTGCAAGCCTGGAAGAGGAATACGCAATTAAAACAAAACAAAGCTTTGTGTCAAGGTCTTAATAAAAATAACTCACAGAACGGTGTAAAAGCAAAAAAAAAAACTGCAGCACGCGATCAAGCACATGAGTCTAGCTGCTGCCGATCGCCCTTGGTTCAAAGACGTACAGAGCTAAAGTAAAGTAATGTTATTAAGCATTGGTATAAAAGTAAGAGGATTGGGGGCAGCATCCCCCAGATTGTTGTCAATCATCAGCCAGAATGTTGTTGGTCCCCATAAATTTCAAAAAGCTAATCTCCAAAAACAAAAATGAAAAAGCTTTTCAACTTTGCCTGGTGACCAAAATAGGCAAAGAAAACACTTTAAAAAGTTACAGTAACTCCGAAAAAAAGTCTTTCTATTCTTGGCATCTCATAAAAGAAAAAGTGTTGACATGCCACTGAAACAATCTAATAAAGGTCGAGAATGTTCTATATATATTGATGTCATTCTAGTTCGTGATACAGAGCGTAAGAACTTTTTGAACGTTGGCACTTTTCAAGTATTTATAAAACTTTTACTAAGAGGATCACAACCTTCAAATTTAGAAAAGTGTATGAAGATCAACCTTCTTTGACGAAACTTGTTTGGTACGACAAACCGAAAAAGATTTCTCCGAAAAGGCCCTTCATTTGTTTCTCAGTCAAACGGGAAATTAAAAAATTAATTTTAGATTTCAATTGGTTCGTGAAAGAATATTTGTTTTTTTAAGACGTTATTGCTACTTCAACCACAGTTTGCATGAGGCCATTAGTGATGTAACAGCCTTAAATAAAATACCGTGAGATTTGAACTCGCCTAATTTATTAACCCCGTCAACAATAAATTAAATATTAAATTTTGTCGCTTCCGTATTCGGCTTGGCCTAAACCTACGTCCAATGTCTGGTTAAGCATTGATTTGCTTATCGTCTGCAACTTGTGACTTGGCTTAGCAGAGAGCGGAGTTGTGACGTCATAGTTTCGCGAGAGTTCAAAATGACGCGAAGAAGAAATATGCTTGTTTTTAATTGCGGGTATTGGGCTACCTCCACTCACTAATTAATCACTGTCGAACATGACCGAAATGTTATGATTATGCTTGAAGCAAATTATCCCTTATGGGTCTCCTCTAGTTAAACGCTATAGGCCTATTTGCAGTGATTGATCCAAAGGGGGGGAATGCATGCTCCCACAAGCTTTTTCCGGTCTTGCTTTCGTGTGCTTATTCGTTTGTTTCTATGTCGCGAAAACATTTATTCAAAAAGCTGAACTTAAAAGAGTTAATCTTAAGAAAAAGACATTTGTCACATGAAAAATAGGTAAATTTACACTTTGAAAATGCTGATGCTCACAAAAAAAGGATCTTTGATTTCACTTTGATTTATTCAGAAAATACTCAACTTTCTTCTTTTAAAACGTCGATCTCAAAAATGAATAGTTGAAAATTTGTCTTTTAACTCACCCCCTTCCCTCGGAAAAGCTTTTGGATGCACTACTGTATTTTTGAAATATTTTTCAATTTAAGTTGATGTCTTATTGCGTGTGTAATGCTTAGATTTGTTTGGCTTTCAAGGACAGGTAGCCAGATGGAAAATACGAGCACCTCAATTATCAGTGATCATGTTTTGAATTGACGCAAATATCACGGGAAAATTTCTTTCCTCATTCTTGTGGCGCTTGCATGCTATCGAAAGCAAAAGAGTTCAATTTCAGCATTGCTGAAGTGTTATTTGTTCGGTAAAGAAATTTTCGGCAACTCTTTCTACGTGGTTATTGTCCTTTTGAAATGCATCGCGCCAGCCTAGGATATTGATAACCACAACTATGAAACGGGTCTAAAATCGAACCCAAATTGCTCCGTGTGCTAGGTTTTCCTGTTACAGTGCGAAAACATGGGGGCCAAACAATCCTCATCGCCATCATATCAGCCCCTAGACAATTATTCATTCTTTGAAAAAATTTCATTTCATAGCGATGTCTAAAATATTGCCTCTGTGCAATTTTCACCCCAGAAACGAAGCAAAGTTTTTTAAAAATAAATAAATTCCGTCCTTTCTCGAAATAAAATAGCTTTCGGGCTCTGTTCTCCCTTCACTGTAAAATAAACCGACACAGCAACAATTCCGTTTCCTCCACAACCACAACGAAATTTTACACTTGCCAAAAAATTACCGAAATTTTAAAACTTTTGTGGAGTTTTGTCTACTGAATCAGAATATTGCTTTGGAAAACGCTGTACGGCCAAAAGTTTTCTGTGAAGCTCTCTTACGTAACGTTACAAAAAACTTTTGGCAAGAAAGCTTTTTCAAAGCTAAATTGACGTTCTGTACCACCAAAAAAGTATGTTTCTTTACTAAACCAATTTTAGCATACGTTTGTTCCATTCAAAGTTAATATCTTAAAACCCCACCACCTAGATCGTCTATTCTTGGCAATTTTAGCGTACACCTTTTCCTTAGATTCCCATTGCGTGGTTTCTAATGCATTAAATAATATACTTGTTAAAAAAAAGTTTGTAATAGGAGATTTAAATCAAACTAAAAACTGTTCTAAAGCAACTCTAGATAGCGTACTTGCAAGCAATACTGCTGGTGTTGGCGGTAATCTCGCTTTTGAAGCAATTCGTTGGGAACACCTATATCCGACGGACTTTTCATATAATGGCCGAACAAACGGCTATCTGAAATGAAAAAAGTGACTCAACCACAGCTACAAAGCTGTTAATTATTTTCGCAGCCCGTTGTTTAGTAAAGTAAATTTTCCTCAGTACGATTGATACAGTGCTTAAACGGGATAGAAAAGCAGTGTGCCAGTAGCCATACCTCACATGTTTTTCTTGGCTTTGCCACTTGTGGGTGGCCACATTTGCTCAATGTTTAAAAGACAAAAATATCAACTACTAGTACAATTATGCAGCAAAGTAGTATGTAGTATGTAGTAAGACCATTTGTTTTGTAGTAAAATATCGGCAACGGAATTGTTTTTTGAACCATAGGCTTAGCGCAGCAAAGCAAGTCACAGATAAAATAGTAAACGTTTTTTCTGAAAATCTAAACGCTTTCGGCCATTCATTTTGTACTCCTCAGAAAAATAATTTTGATCTTAACTGTATCAGCAAAATTTACAAATGAAAGGCAGTACACAAATTCCAAAGTTAATGCGTTTTTTGACTCAATAAGCAACTAGTATTAAGCACCAAAAGTTTACAAAAATAAATAACGACAAAGTAAGGTACCGTCTTGATTAAATTCTCAATGCAATGCAATGCAATGCAAAGGTCTGTTTTTTCACCCAATGTTTTTGAGTTTGTTTAGTTATTACATAAATTTTAGATTTCGTGTGTCTTTATGTGACTGTATTGGCGTCGGTACTTAATTTTTATCCTTACTTTGTCACCATTTAGCCTACTTTGTCATCATCTACAGTATTTTTGCAAACTTTTGGTGCTTAATACTAGTTGCTTATTAAGTCAAAAAATGTATTAACTTTGAAATTTGTGATCTGCTTTTCATTTGTAAAGTTTGCTAATTCAGTTAGGATCAAAATATTTTCTCTGAGAGTGCAAAATGAATTGCCGAAAACGCTTTGACTTTCAATAAATATGTTTACTATTTTATCTGTGATTTGCTTTGCTGCGATCTCTTCCGTGCTTTGGAGGTCTGCACGGAATGAAAAATTCGCCACATCTTGCCTGAAGTCAATTTTCATAATGTGGTCTAGCCCCAATAGTAATACTTTTCGATCAGGCCGAACCCAGACCAAAAAATTCTGCCAAAACCCTGACTGCTCGAATTGCACCGAATTTTGGCCCAATGACAAATCCTGTGGTACGTTCCGGCTTTCTTCGTGTACAATCTTTGAAAAATTTTGTTGTACCTAGAACCTGCTGTTCGTGCTCACGACGCATTCTTGTCATTACCTAAAGCTATTTTAAGTTTTGCACCTTCCATCTCACAGTAATTAATGAGCAATTTTAACAAAAGAAGTCGTGGGCTATAAAAACCAAGGCTATAAATAGGAGCGACCTTTAGACTGGGTAGCCCAGCAAAAAACATTTGTTTTATACCTCGTTTGCATCACAACACAAGCGGCAGTGTTCGCCCTTGTTTGCAGTGTTTGCCTAAAATGCGAGATACGCAGCACGACATCAATCTCATTTGCCCTCGTTCAAGTGTCCTAAAAGCTCTTATAGTGTATTCAGTAGATGCACAAATGTGAGGAGAAAATTTCTTAACTCGTGATTTCTGAAAAGTGACTTTTTAAAAAGGAATTTACAGTATATTGGCAGATAAGACTGCTGAATTGGTAAAAATTGCCTGCTCTCTCACTTGTAGTATAGAAAAGCATAGCTAGTAACTGTAGGTCCAAGCCCAACCAGGCCGCACCAACAAATGTCCAGACCCAAAAATATACTTTTGCCAGGCCAGGTCCGGGCCCAATAATTTGGTTGAAAATCGACCAGGCTCTGTTTTCCAGGCCTCCTCTACACGTGCGTACGTATGCTTCAACAACATGTATTGGTTGCAGAAGGTGCACGTAAATCTCACAATGGCTACCTCGTTGTGCCCGTGAGAAAGGCAGTTCGCGGCTTGGCAGACTCCAACAAGCTACAATTTCGTGGAAATAACAGCAAGCAATTCCAGCGGAATGTTATACCTAGGAATTCCAAAGCAGATTTTGACAAATTGTACAACCCATCGCTGTTATGCAAGCTTGGAGGTAAAGAGTGCAACGCAAAATTGCTTGTAACGATTTTTATAAATAGTTTAACCTAAAACACTAATTGATCAAATCGCCTCTTACTCATTTTTTGTATCATTTTGAACATTTTTCTTCCCGTTTGAGAGAAATATAGAACAGCAAGAAACGCGTAATTCTCCCCCAATTTTTTGTGCTGGTTTTGTAGACTTTTGTACCACGAATCCTCGTCTCGTGTCGTTAGAATAATCTAGAACATAATTTCTGTGAAGCTTATCCCAGCTGAATTAAGTCGTGTTTTAATATAGCTATGAAAAAGCTGTTTGAGCCATAAGCTTTTCGTGACGCTCTCATCAGTGGCGGTATCGGAAGCTTATGAGAGCGTCACGAAAAGCTTATAGCTCAAACAGCTTTTTTGAGAGCTATATTAAAATTCTGTGCCACCAACAAGATTTTTAAGTCGTGTTTCTGGATTATGCAAGCTGCTCGACAATTTGGCGCTATCTCACAATGACGAGAGTTCATTGTCCACGTGATCTCAACATTGCTGCATCTTGAGAAAAACGGTTTGCGGTAATTACCGCTGCTCGGTTGCAGCGTTTGTTGCGGTAATGCTCAGTGCCAGCAGCAAAGGCAACTACTAGCTGGGTCTGAAAGCAGCTGTGCCATGGAAATTGCAAAGATTGCCCTGTGGCCCGAAAATAGAAATTTGAACCGACACCGAGTTGAGTGCAGCTGGTGGCACTCATCAAAAGCGGTCGCTTAATACTTACTGATTAATCGTACTCAGAATTCACATACAAGAACTATTAAAGCAAAAGTATTAAGATTTTCGGCATTGAATGAATTTTCCCTCAAAACTGTTAAGATTTTAGACACTGACTGAGGGACGGTTGACGAGGTTGAAGTTCTGTTTTGTTCAACAGCTTTGCCACAAAAAAGCATGAAAGCATTTTTTCATTCATTTTAAGCAACATTCTCGCCGCTCAGCATCTCAAAAAAAGGTGATGACTTTTTTTAAAATATCCAACACCTTATTGCCACAAAAACACTTTTGGTTACCCCCATGCAAAAAATTTTATTTTTTGCCTACCGGTCACCAATCTTAAGAAAAATTTGGAGTAGCACTTAACCTCACTGCCACTCAAAAACGGTTCAGTTTTTATAAATTCGCAAAGTTTTTGTCTTTCGCACATTGTACAAGCTGTTCTGAGATACTGGGCTGAGTAAATAAGAAAGAAACATCGGCGGGCGTTCTTAAATTAGTGTGTGTTTGGAAAACGGCCCGCTTTAAAAAAAAAGGTACCTTTGAATCAGGAAAAGCCTGGTGGATTTCTTCCCAGAAGAAATTGGCCGGGCAGTCTGTGACAGCGTCCACGTTTTCATACATGGCCTTGAAGTCACTTTTGGTACCTTTGCTATCAAATATTTTGTTCCAGTAATGCTGGTGGAACCAAAAATGCTCCATAAAATCATAAACTTTATATCCAAGAATGGTCAAAGCGGCATTTAAAGTTTTGGTTCCTGTTTTTGAATATCCCGCTCCTATTACTTTCATTATGTTAACTTTAAACTTCACTCGTTTGACAAGTAAATCTGAAAATTAAATTCAAAAACTTTATTTTACCGTATAGCCTAATCAATTGTTTACACCAAAAAAACTTCAAATTTTTTTATTAAAGTTTTTTTTAAGTAAAAACATCAAACTAATTCAGATGGTATTTTGGTTTAACAAAACTGTTGTCTAGCTTATTTGAGGCAAACATCAAAACTTTGTGCTCATATTCCTGCGTGTACTGCATACAACATCAAAACACTTATTGGGACAAATGTCAAAATTTTGATCTGAATATATCTGTATTGCCTCTACTGTTTGCCACTAAATAATTAGAGCTCTTATGTAGCTTTGCCGGTTTTTGTTGCATTTTCTTGCTGTATATCAAGCCGCGTTTTTCTTTTTTTTTATGAAAAAATAATCCACTTGGTGGCCTGCAAAGTTACGAGCTCAGTTGTATATTATCCTTCCGTCACATGAAAACTTTTCGTCAACTGTTCACCAGAACAACGTGTGATCAGGTTTGTTTCGGGGTTGTCACACTACCGGCTCGGTGAGTGTCAATCAAAAGCAGAAAAACTGGCGCAAAGTACGTGAAATCGACGTCGGGTCCATACGCGCGACCATTGATTGGTGCCTAGCGAGGCGATACAACCCACCCGACCGCTGTGCAGCTTATTTAAAGAAAGTTTATCACGAAATTCAAACTCATTTTTTCTTGAAATATTTTGCAGCAGATAATGAAACCAATGATAATGCAAGATTGATTTGGCAAAAGATATTTACGAAATCCCGATCATTTTTCACTTATTGACAACAGCTCGATGATCAGTCAGATTGCAAACTTTTCGTCTTCTCTTGCTGCATATATCGATGAACATTACGGAATATATTTAGAAAGGCTCGCCACGCTTTAACAGAGATCTTTTCTTTCTGATTGATATGCTTTTGCAGAAGCAGAAACGCGAGAGCATCTGAAAGAACAAAAGCAGTTTGTTGCAGTATCATCAAAACCGCTAACTTTATGCCTGCCCTTTTTTTTTGCTTAATCATATTTATCGTAAATAAACTGCAGATATTGTTTACAAAAACAAAAAATCGTAATAGTAGACATTGGTAAAAGACAAAATTATTTACTGCACTGGTGGATTTTATTAACATAATTAAGGTCGTTAGTTGAACTTGTAATATTGCAAGGTTTGTTGTTTATGACGTACCAAAAATTGGTTGGCCTCATGGCATCACTGCTTACTGTAAGTGTGGTCTTAAAGCAGCCTGTTCGCTTTTCGTTTGATGCAAATAATCCTAATTTTTTAAAAAGAAGGAGGAGCTAGTAGTCTCAAGAAACCTTAGGAATATACGTTTTTGCGTTGCTTAGAAACGTTGACTTTTAAGATGAATTAGGTACAAAAAAAAATAACCAAAAGATAATTGGTAGGGTAAATGCTTCACTGCCAATCAATTAGTTGATTTTATAAGTATGAAAACATGTTTTGGTTCTGCATCATCGTCAGTTCGTGACGTAAAACCGAAATATATTTTTCTATTTTAAGATTAACTGATTAATTGTCCGTTAGACATTTACCAATCATTAGATATGCCAAGTGATCAAATGTAAAGCTCGCTGCTTCAGAATACTTTCAATTCTGAAAAGTACTTTTACTTTGCAAGCACATACGCTCAAGTTAATTAGGCTACAAGAAACACCGGTATGCAGTGATTGAAACAGAGAAATCGCGAACACAAATTGTAGATTTCCAAATCAACTATATTCTCCACTTTATGAGCCACAATTAAAAATTCGGTTGTGATGCTCAATCTTATCAGTGCCAGGTTCAAATACAAAACCTAAATGCTGTAGGGAACGCTAAAGAACTGAGGCAGCTTTATTTATTACAACAGTAACATAGCGACCGCAAAAACTTGATGGAAATCTGAGTTTTGGCTTCAATTTAAAAAAGTTTTCCAAACGAGATTACCGGTAATTAAATGCAAGAGAACGCACGTCAATCATTAGGTCAGGTAAAGATGCAGCATTGTTGCTATGAAGAATGACATTATTGCTACGCCTATTACATCTATTCGTATTATTATATGTTTATCTTCCGGTTATGGAAAACATTTGCGGTTATGCAAAGTGTTCAATCCCGCTTCGTAGTCGCCAGTACTGCAGGCAAATGCATTTTTACCACAAGCTTGCAACCAAGCTAAAGTAACTTCTGTGAAGCGCTTTTTCCTAAAGCGCAGAGACCTAAAGGCCGTGAAGGCACTGAACTTGCAATCTCGTGATTACGAGCCAACGCTTTATCGCACTGAGCTACGCAACTGACAATCAGCAGGAGGCTTGGTGTTGTAAGGCGGTTTGCTTGCAGAACTAAATTACGGAAACAAGATAAGTTCTCTGCATTTTGAAAAGTTTTTAACAAAAACATCGCACACCCATAATGTTGACAGGCTGACAATTATTGACTGGAACGGTTTCATCACTTTGCTTTTGTTTGAATCACCGGTTATTTCATTGGCGATCTGATTAATATGTTTGACAAACTCGTTGAGTTCATCAGCTCGATTTATGGCTTTGTTTACGATAAAGAAGAATCTCAGTGACCTTTCTTTGGCACCAAAAATAGCAAAATTTTGCGCAATGCTGCTGCCGAGGCACGACTGAATTCCCCGGGGTTTTAATTGATTTTTACGCAGCTAAAACAGTGAAGATTAAAATCGCTGATATTGGTCAACAGCAGCGCTGAAAGAGAGTTCAAGGGGTACCCACCGATTCGAAGTCAGATTTTATACGGTATGGGCATTCAATAAGGGGTGTGTATGGTCTGCTGGTGTGCCGCCCAATCCGCATAGAGGGCACAAAGTTTTATTTTGAAGTTAATTTTCAAAACCTTTACTTTCAAGAAGACGACTTCCGAAAACAACTTGAAAAATGACGCAATGTTCTTTTTCAAGAAGTTCATTGCTACTAAATTCCTGTTATACGCCACTGTTGCTGATTGTTAAGCACCTGGCATCAGGTCAGGGTCAGCTTCTCAAAAGACCCTGTTGGTAATTGAAGACCGTAGTTTCATGAAGGAAGGATCCATCACGTTCTAGAAAAGTTTTTATGCTCTCATCTTTAAGGTTGGTTTAGTCTTGTGAGGAAATAGGAACAATAGGCCTTTTCTGCGCTAGCTAAAGGACTAACTTCAATCAACCAACTGGGTCTGTAAGTGCTGTGTGTTACAATAACACAGACCAGCAAAAAATTTTTGGCATGTAAGGTGAAAGCGGGTTCAGGGTAAATTGGGGGCGCTGAGTTCGAAAATGACGCTATTTTTTGCAGATTGGCTCTAGTTTTTGAGATATTTTGAATTTTTTATTTATTTTTTACCGTAGTTAGGACTACTTTTAAATGGACATTTATATAGAGCTAGTCAATGAATAAAATGTGTTTTCAGTGTAACTGATCCATATTGGTCTGACATGAATGATTACTGAGCCAAAACAGGCAAAGCTCTTAATTCATGCAATGACTAAAGCATGCTATATAGTAAACGTGCAATGTTCTACATGATAAACTACAAAGAATTGTATCGGTCCATCATTTGCAAAACACAGTCTCCGTAACAAACAGTTACAAAGGGATGCTCATAGACTTAAAGAAATATTAACTAGCATGTCACATTGGATTTTAACTGTTCATCGGAAGAAAAGTTCGCTTATATAATTTCTGGCTATGGGTTTGTTCAGTAAAATCACGGATCAATGTCCAGCAATAATCTGCCATCATGTGAGAGAGTCCCAACAACCTTGATATCTTTCTTCCATCGTCTTAATGTCTTGATGGAACCTCTCCCCTTGTTCCTTGCTAACATCACCAAGATTCTCTGGGAAATAGTCTAGATGGCTAAATAGATAGTGAAGTTTGATGCTCATCCTTGCGCCAAAAGCTTGAAAGTTTTGAAGCATCACATTCACAAGATCCCGGTAGTTGCTGGCTTTTGTGTTGCCTAGAAACTCTTGTATCACTGAGACATATGAGCACCAGGCAGCCCTCTCAGTCACTGTCATACGAGCAGTGAAGGTTTGATCTTGCATCAGTTTGCAAATTTGGGGTCCATCAAAAATACCTGCTTTAATTTTTTTCCATGCTGAGACCAGGAAAGGTTTTGGCAATATAATTGAAACAATCATCACCTTTGTCAAGAGCCTTCACAAATTGTTTCATCAGACTCAACTTTATGTGAAGCGAAGGCAGGACAATGCGATCCGATAAACCAGTTGCTCATTTATGATATTTTTATCGCCTACTGCAAGATCTTTTCGTGCCGGCCAATCCTTCTTTACCCAGTGCTGATCAGTAGCGCGACCGTCCAAGTAACAGAAAAAACAAGGATATTTGGTGTACCCCCTTGCTGTCTTAACAAAAAATTGACCATTTTAAAGTCTACGCATATGGCCCAGTTGTGCCCACTGTAGCGCAGTTTCTACAAAACCATCTTCACACACAGTGTTCTTTAACAGTCACGAAATATCCGATTGGAACACATGCAAACTTGTTGCCATTATGAAGCAACACACATTTCCAACTCCATTTGGAGCTGTCCATAAACAATCTCCATTGATCTGGGTTGTACTCTGGAAGACCCATTTCTGAAAGGAGGCCTTGGATGTTGTTGCAATAAACAAAGTCATCTTCCATAGGGAAAAAACGAATCAATAAATCATCCCTATCATGTAGAATGTAATTTTAATTCCCGAATTCAGTATAAAATAAACAAAGTCATCTTCCATAGGGAAAAAACGAATCAATAAATCATCCCTATCATGTAGAATGTAATTTTAATTCCCTAATCCAGTATACCGTGTTCACCACGACGAGATGCCAAAATATCAGACGATTCCTTGGATAGACCGAGATCACGAGCTAGGTCATTCAGTTGGTCTTGACCAAAGGGTTTTGGTTTTGCACTGAGCGAAGATTAGTCGGTTAGCTTCAGCAGCCATGCGGGAAGAGCTACTAATACTACTGTCGCAGTCATCAGTATCATCCATCGCGTCCAGTAGCATTTCATCTGCAGTAAGGTCAGGTAAGGAAGTGAAAACTGGAACTTCAGCGCAATGTGGTATGGGTCGTCGAGCACACTAAATATCAGGATAATACCATTCTTTTTTCTTTCGCTGATCCAACCCAGGCATATCCACCATGCAAAAATGCAATCATAATGATGATTTTTGGGCTCACGCCATACCATAGGAACCCCAAATCGCATCGAACTGACTTTGCCTTGAGTCCAAAAGTGCAAGTCAGTGCTTGCACACCTTAAGGGGTGCTCAAGACTTGTCTTGATCTCCTAACTTAATGCAAAAGTAGGCTTTTTAAGCTCTCTTGGCAAAATTTCTCACATTGAATCGGTACTTTGCCATCATATGTTCACCACAAATGTACCAAAATACGTCTGGATTGTTTCGGCATTGCCTTCGCTCAGTGCTCATCTCTACTCCTTTCTCATATACAGCTTTATTCAAGACAAAGTAACTAAATTTTCCTGCAAATAAATATATAGTACCCATTAAAGTGTTCGCCAAAAAGCAGCAATTCATCGTTCATTTATGTTCTTAAATCCACAGAATCTAGCACTTTAGTTAGCTGAATGATACATGCTTTCCACACTGTGCTGCCTTTATGCCTAATCATGGCTGTTTTAACGCACAGGGGAGGACAAATAAACTAAAACTGATAACTCTTCTCTAAGAAGAAAGATAAGCGTGATAAAGAGAAACTTTTGATAGGAGTAAGTAGTAAATTTTATCGTTATTAGCTGATAGTAATACTCGAAACCGCATCAAACTTTCATGAATCATCAACATTATGACTTGTTTTTATGCGAATCGATGTACACATAGGTTGTATGGAGTAGATGGACTCTTAACTTTGAATGGGAAACCAGTAATATTACATTGAAGAAGCTTCACATGCTTGAGAATGCATCGTGCTCAAGCAAAATCATAAAAACTAAGAGTAAAAATATCTCCAAAACTAGAACCAATTCGGCAAAACTAAGTGCATTTTCAGACTCAACGCCCCCGATTTAACCCCCAAACGATTCAACATCCTTTGCCTGTTGACAAAAAAATTTTTGTTGGCCTGTGTAATTGAATTGATGACCTCATGGACTTTCACCTTCTTAAGAATTCCACCTCATTTGATTTTGTTTTGATCGAGTTGAACGTTTTGTGTTTTAGGATTATACCATGTACCGGTACTTGCTTAGCTTAGGTATTTAGCAATGTGAAACACATCACACTCACAGAACACTCACAGAGGTACCACCAGTTTCTGAGGGCAAGGAGGGAGCAAGCTTTGAAAACGACAGGTTTCATTTTTCGAAGAAGCAACTATACTTCACGTAGAGGCGATCTTTCGCAAACTATTTAAAACAAATATCTCGCCAAATAGATCATCATTTCAAAAAAAGGAAATAATGGTCTCTCACCGTAAAATGATCTGCAAAGAAAAAATGATCTTCATTATATAGAGATGCAAAAGCGTCGCTGCTACGATTTTGCCCTAAAACTTTATAAAATTTTGTACAATTTAATAAATTCTTAATGAAATAACTTCAAAAACCTATCGTTTTTGGAAGAGCACTTCTGCCTACCCGTTTTGGCATCTCTGCGCTCGCGCGAGCACGCGCATACACATACACCACGCACAACGCACAACGCACCATTCAAATTATGTTCTGCATATTTTGGCGTGGTAAATTTTGCTCAGTTGTTTAAGAAGGCAAACTACTGTAAAGGTACACACAATCGATTTTAAGTTTTATAGACGGGAAGGCTAAGACTCCCATTTTCCTGGGCTCACCGCAACGATGAGAGCAAGGAAGACAAGAAGAAGCTTGACATGAAAAAATATAGTCTGTACTTTTTGATTTTATTTTGAAAAGAAGGAATGAAGCTTTCAAACACGTGCCAGGGAACTATGCATTGGGAAGCGCTGACTTGCGGGTAGCATTTTTTTTCTGCTTTTTTTGTTCTTGTTTTTCTCTTATGCTTACAAGACCACCGATAGCTTTTTGAAAAATAAAACATTATGATAATAAAGTTAAACAAGAACTAATATGAAAAACAACATTTTAACGTTAAGATAACCATCATTTTGCAAACCCAACGGATTAACTGTGCTTATAAGACAGTTTTTCTTTTTTCGCTAGCTAGCGCTCTCGAGTTACCTATACTTTCCTTGCAGCAAATTGGACTTGCCTTGGGTGCGGGATTCCTCGCTTCTTTGGCTCGATATAGATATTGATCAACATGTGATAAAGGCTTCAAGAAAAGCTTGCAATACCTAGACAGTTTTTTTATACTTTATCTCAAACTCCCAAAGACCTAGCTTGAGAACTGTCGTCACGCAAGTGGACCATACAGTAAGTTATATTTTATCGAAAGGCAGTCTGTAACAACAAGAATTAAACTACAAATTTTTTATTTTTTAAAGTCAAATTACTTACTAAACAAGTATGCCAGGAATACTTACAGAGTGGACGGAATAGGCAAGATCGAAATGAAGTTAGTTTCATAAAAGAAAAGTTCTCAAAAAGTTTGGTTAGATCAAGTGAACAGAAGTTGTAAAATTTTGAAAATTGGGTTTTTACCACTGCCAGTGGCGTTACTATCAAGTTGGTGGACTTTTAGGGCAGAGCCAGTTTAAAATTTAAAAAATGTTGTCATCAATCTCTAACTGAAGCCCTGTTTTTTGGAAGCTAGTTTGTAGTGTTCCCCCTAGCATAATGTCATCGGTGGCGATTCCACTGCTTTTCTAAGTGTGTCGTGATGGATCTTCAACTCAGTAGCCATCCACGTAGGTCTATGCCTTAGCGGTTGACGCAAGCTGCTCTCAAGCGAAAGTTGTAGAGAGTGACCACAACCTTAAACGCACATGACGATGAGAATCTTATATTGCTGGCGCTATTGCACTGAAGAAATTATCCAAGCGAAATGTCATCAGTAGCTTTATTCGCTTCCGTGTCTTGACTTGTTAACATAGCATTACCAGACTCCCTGTTTCTTATCGACTGCAAATCCGTCCTTAACCGGGAAGAAGAATGCTGTTTGCGGATCACATCAAAAAAAGAAATCCATATTAAAATATGAAATTATCGAATTACGGATATTCATTTTAAAAATCAAATTACCGAAAAATTACCAACTAAGGGAAATTGCAGACATACGGAATTATTGAAGTCAATAAAAACGAAAAATTTAACAACTCAATTAGGCAAAACTCGATAGATGAATAGCATGCAACTCCATTTTCTTAATTCAAAATCTTTATAAATTTTCATAAGAGTTTTGCATTTTGGGGTTGCCCTGTTTATCTTCAACCTGATTGCACGTTTGCAGTAGCTCTTCGGAGTTTGTGATGAAGCCTCAATATTCTTGTTTACATCTGCCTTTTGTCACAGGACAAATAAATATCATTACTGTTCGGAGTTACCAGCTTGGCACTTAGCAACGAAGGGACGGTGTAAAAAAAAAGGTCGGCAAGTCCGCTTGCTGTGCACTTGGGGAAGACACTTAACAGCACACCCCCTTTGTTACGTGGCAAACAGGTAGTGGGGGCCAAGTACACTTGTCGTGGTAACCCAGTCTGACAAAAGACTAGTAAATAGAGCACACGCCCACGTGCATAAATGAATTAGGGAATTTACCGCTTCATTGAAAACAGCATTTACGCAACTCCTACTTCGCGCGCAGCAAAAGAGGTAACGTGGAGAATAAAATAAAATACGAAACCGAATTTTTTTCAGTGATCATTACAAAAAACCCCGACACTTACGAGCGCTCCAGACAAAAAGCGGCAAAAATCTTCGACTTCTTTTCTGAGCGGCTAAAAAATTGAAATTACACTTCTTTACAAATCGTTGTATTTTGCAAGCTGTACCACACGGCAGGCAGTACGATATAAAGGATCATAATACTGGGCATGGCCGTATTTAGAAACTGCTTGGGGGTATAAAATAATAAAAGTTCCCTTAAAAATGATCATTCTTTTTGAAAGAGTACGTTCAATACATCTCAGGAAGATGTAATCGCCCTGTCCTCCACTAAGACGGATATTTCATAAACACCACGATTAACATTTTTCACTAAACAAACAGTATCGTGGTAAAGGTTCGCTGAAAGACCATAAAAACGTTTTTTCGAATTTTAGTACAGCATAAGACACCATCATTTGAACTAGAAACACATACAAAATAAACTTTGCTATATTCATATTGTAACTTTGACTGCCCAACGAAGAGCACACACAGCACTGTCAAAGATCCCATACAGCAAATCAGCCAATGATGGCAGCTTTAAGACTTGCGCAGTATCAAAAATTCGATGGCCCCATCAGGACAGATTCAAATACCCTGCACCATTTCCTGGTGCGCGCCTCCAAGGAGCTATTTACCAAAACGAGTCTGTTTGGGACCGGTGGGAAGAACGGCAGCGGATGATGGCTAACTAGTTAAATGATAGAAACGAGTTATTGGTACTTCAGTGCTTTATCAACTTAGAACAGTATGGATGCTTACCCAGCATATCACAAGAGGCCCTTGGCACCACCAATGGCAGTCTGTCTTGTTGGTAGTGAAGCAACTAAATTGCATTTTGCATTCAAAATTGTTTGGAAACAGACGGCCGCTTTCCCATTGCTCGAGCTTGATTAGGCTTGAGGTGTGAACCTAAATTACAGCTTCATGCCGTGTCTACTGGATGAGGAAGGAAAACCCAACCGATGCTGATCAAACATTTCGAGCAGGGGTTCTCAACCTTTATTCTCTCATTTACCTCTTAGCAAATCTCAAAAGTAAAATCTACCCCTCAAATCTTTTTATATATTTTCACTTCTACAACTGCCTTTTGTAATAGGTAAAAGTGTGAACTTTTTGCTCACAAAATTTACCCCCAAGGCAGGTCAAATTTACCCCCGGTTGAGAACCCCTGATTTAGAGCAATTAGAGGCGCGCAATAACTATTTTGATGGAATGAAGATGGAGACCAAAACAGTAGGAAAGCAAAATAATCTATTTTTTTCCTTTATGTCGAACATGACGGTCGAAAGATGAGCTGTAAAAAATATGAGGTATTCACAGACAACAAAACGAAAAGTTCTTAACAAGCGGGAAAGCTTTTGTCCCCTTCGTCAAACCATCATGGCTATCTCCACGAAATGAGGCGCATTCAATTATAGATAAAAGATAGCTTGATTCGAGGATGAGGTCAAAAACTAGCTCAATTATCATAAGGTACTGGTACTGAGCAGTTCAGCGCTAGAAACAGCTGATGATTGAACTCTTCAAAGTTAGTTGAAGCATAATTAAGCCTCACTACGTGAACGCCGTGCAAACACAATATAACGTTCGACTTCACGCCTGTCGCAAGCGACAAGTGATAAATTGTCGCAAATTGTAAACGCCGATGCTATGGAATAACATTTGTACGTAGTACTATATCATGATAGCGGGCAATTTTGGTTAATAATTTACAAATATTTCCTTCATCTGCAGTTGAAAATTCGAGACTTTTTATCAGTTGCTGCGTCATATACACTGATTGTGACAATAGATTTTCTATCCACAAATATCTCTTTGGCACTCTATATATATAACTTGCAGTGAAAATGTGTGTACGTAGATTGACTGTACTTGTCTATCAATCCACTTATTAAAAAATATAAAAAAATGCAAAATATTCTACTGTTTCGCATTGATGTGTTTTCACTCAGCTTTGATTGGCGAAAATCGCAAAATGTCAATCTAGTTTCCACTCGCGTACGCTGGAGTACTTTGTGAATAAGCCAGCGTATGAAAACGCACGGACGTACAGAGCATTGACAAAACAGACTTTCGTGTTTGCTTTAACCCAGCAGACATTCCAATGCTACACGAAGTAAAGACAGCATATTTGACTTTGTGCAGACGCTTCTATGACTGACCCCTACCTCAGAACGGGAAAATGACCATTAAGCCCCAGAAACCGGAAAACTTACATCGGCCTGCAAGGGTTCGATTTGCTATCACATGACTAAGTTCAGTTGATAAATGGCGTCACAAAAGAAACAACACGATAGATTTGAACTAATCCGGGAAGGCCACATCACGAGCATGCACTTCCATTAAGATAACAAACTGACCAGACAGCAAAATGAGAAAGTACTCCAAGATGGCCATTCAATGAATTTAAAAATCTATACGACACGACACAATGCACTTCATAAAATTATTCCCACAGCAACCAGCCACTATCACATGAGTTGGTCGCTTTGCAACGAGATTACGATGAATTGACCACCTAGAAAAAGAGGCATCTTAACTAGGAACTATAAAAATATAATAGGTTAGCACGGTTGAAAAATGAGTCCAGGCATTAGAGCCAGGAAGAACAACGTACAAGCTGCTCAGAACAAGTTAAGCAACTGTGACCACGACGTTTTCAAGCTCCGTTGTCTTCCGTCGACGTCATGAACACGTCACCATCGTCGGTTTTAAGTCGCTTGTTCGGACTTTCGACTTGTACGACCATGTCCTCGTCAATGGATTTGCGTTTAGGCGACTGAGCAACGCGCTTCTCTTCAGATTGCGGAGAATTTGACAGAGTGGATTGCTGAAACAAAAGCTACATACAGATCTTTTGCGCAAAGCCTCGGTGTACATGCACGCCTAGTCAGATCAAAAAGTCAAGTTCCCGTAAAGTTTGGGCTTATTAAAATGCACAATAACAAGGCGGCTTAGGATTTGATTTATCGCCCACAATGCTGAGCACCAAACAGGAAATCTGTGAATAACATTTTTAATGTCTTTGCCGTGAGCAGGAAAGAAGACAAAACCGACCAAGTTGGATTTATGAGGCATAGCTGACCTTTGATTCCAAAATGCTATGGTTTAGACCATTTGGACGCAGTTGACCTTTTTGCCTCGTCTAAAATACTGCCTCCAACGCAGAGGGCTTCACTCCAAAAACTTCTTAGAATCGTATTCACAGCTTTTCCGCTGGGTGCTCATCACAAAAAAGATAATGTGGCAGGTCAGCACGAAAAACCAGCAAGTTTGCTAGTTGTGTCCTTTCGAAGGGCACTCAACGGGATACCTCCACCTTTACGTGGCAGACAGATAATGGGTCAGAGTCTACCCATGTTGTTGTTGTTGCAACCCGACCCCATCCGAGGGATGGAGGCATGGCGGAACACCATGAAGCCGGGCAACTTCCCACGGCCGGGACCAGAGGTCGTAGAGAGACAGAGAGTCGCCAAAGAGCGAGCGGCGCAGAGTCCGGAGCTGGACAGTGCAGAATGAGATGAGAGGTGTCCTGGGACGGGTGACCGTAGGCGCTCAGTGAAGGATTTCCGGTTTTTCCGATCCTACAGAGATGAGAGCTTAACAGTAGGCTGTGTCCGTTGCAGCGAAGAAGAAAGAGCACAAGTTCCTCAGTGGAAATCGAGAAAACCTGTGTGTCGAAAAACTTAGATGAGACAGTACGCGTTCAGTCCCAGAAAAAAGAGTGGATACGAGAGATCAGAGAGAGACTACAATGAATTGCAGAGGGCACGAATAGCGTTCCACGTCTGGCCAGCTCATCAGCCGCGTCGTTTCCCGAAAGAAACGAATGTCCGAGGACTTATTGTAGCCTGATAGTATAGGAGAGAAGACAGTTTCTGCCAGATCTACCAGAAAGATTGAGGTAAAAGAAAAGACGGAAAAGACATGGAGGCGAGGAGAGAGCGAAAGTCAAAGAGAAGAAAACTGGCAGACTTGTGAGTGCTGCGGAGACCAGCAAAAAGCTTCCAGAATGGCGCAGGCTTCAGCGGAAAAACCTGAATCCTTTGGGCCTGCCGAAAAGGAAAGAGTGGCCTCAGAGCCACAAAGAGAGCAGTTGGCAAGTACGCCAAAGCCACCTTTGCCAAAAGGAAAAGGAACAGAGCCATCTGTCCAGATCACGAGATGGGAGAGATCCAAGGTAAGCGAGAGCCACGCCTTGGAGAGAGGGAGGGCTACCAGAGCTAGAGCATGGAGGAGGGTTGATTCCACACTGAAGGAAGGCAGGTTACAAGGAGGTGAGGGAGGGCAAGCAAGGAGAGTCTCCCTAAAAGAGGTAGAAGGAAGCATGAGTGGGTGAGGGAAGGCAAAAGCGCTCCAGAAAGATCTGCAAAGTCTTGGTTTAACTCCAAGTCTGAAATGAAAAAGGAAGTTGGGAGACATAAGGGCCCGCTCATAAAAGGAAAGAGCAAAACGAGTCAAGGCGACTCGTAGGGGAAGTAGAGACGCCTAAAAGAAGAGAAGTTAGATAGGGGAGGACGAGAGGCAGCCGGTGATGGCGCGACTAGCCGTTCAATGAAGGCGTTCCAATTTGATGACATTAATAACGCTTAAGAAAGGAAACCATCCGGGTGAAGCGTAAGTGAGAAGGAGCCGAAGAAAAGATTTATACAGAAGAGAGAGGGACTCCTTAGAGAGGCTTCATGAGGAAGCAGAGATACAGCGTAAGGCCTTGAGATGACAGAAGAACTTGGCTTTAAGCGAAAAAACATGTTTAAAAAAAGAAAGAGTGCAGTCAAAGATGGCCCCAAGAAAAGTTGGAGTGGGCTTGAAACGGAGGCGGAAGTTGAATAAGAGATGGAGCCGAAGGTTAGCTTGGTGGGCATCCACTGAGAAGAAAAAGGTTTCACATTTGCTTGGACTCGGAGGAAGACTCCAGTACTCAGACCAGCGCTCCAGTTGAATCAGAGCTCCTTGTGTGACCTCCACCGTTGTGGGGACCGAGGGGAGGAGGACCAAATGGCCAGGTCGTCAGCATAAAGAGAGCAGCTGACGAAAGAACGCAGAGAAGCAGGGAGATCATTAATGAAGAGAGAAAAGTGCAAGACCAAGAACGGATCCTTACGGAACACCTCGACGGACTCGAAAGGAGCGACTTTTGTGATTTTGGAAAATCGCGCGCCTATCAGAAAAAAAAGATTGGGCCCAACGAGGAAAGCAAGGAGGGAGGCCAGCCGAAATTAGTTTGTAGAAAAGGATGGGGTTCCAGACAGAGTCAAAAGCTCTAAAGAAGTCGATAGCAGCGAGAATAGTCCGAGAACCCAGCCTGGTTTGTTAAACCCATCCGAAATAGACTGAGAAAGGTACAGAATTTGATTCAGAGTAGAACGTCCAGGGCGGAACCGGCCAGGCGGGGAGAGAGAATGGAATTAGACTCATGAAAGAAAAGTACATGCGATAGAATGATGCGTTCAAAAAGCTTTGAGATGCAAGAGAGAGATAGGCCGGAAGCATGCAGGAAAGTCGAGAGGCTTTCCCATCTTGTAAATGGGAATAGAGGATGTTTTCCAAATGGGAGCAAAGATTATGCGTGAAAAAAATATGAGAAAGAAAATCCATGCCAGAGTGAGGAAGATGCTTTAGCATAGGATAGGCAACTTTACCTGGGCCAGTGGCAGTGAATGAGGAGAGGTTTGTGGCAGCTGCAAGATATTCAGCGGGGGAGAAAGGGGAGCAAAAGGACGAATGATACCTCTCAGGGCACATGGCTCGGTGAAGCTGGGAAAGGTGGCCTCCGGCTCTGCTACGCAAAGCTTTTGGCTGGGAGACAGAAAAGTAAGATCTCAAGCAGTTGGCGAAAACCGAAGCCGACTGCCGAGGAGAGAAACAGTTGGGGAATTGAAGAGAGAAAAAATATGAAGAGCCAGCGCCAGAACGAAAATGAGAATACACAGATTTAGGGACAGATTTAAGTGAGAGAGACGAGCAAGTCGCCTCTGCACCAATCAACAGCCGCCTCAACGTGGTGGTGCGGTCCCCGACCCCGTTTGGGTTGGGTCGAAATGGCTGTTGGCCTTCCCGAGGGTCCCAGTTACCCCGGGCACTCTCCTACATTTTTTTGCTATGCTGCCCTCTGAACGGCCGCAGAAGAGCAGCTCACAGCTTCTTCAAAATCGGTCGTCTGTTTTCTCTTTTTCTTTTCTCCTGTCCTTTTCTTGCCCTTCTTCGTCTCCTCATTCTTCTCCTTCTCTTGATGAGCGGTAACGTTCATCCTAACCCTGGCCCCATCTTTCCTTGCTCTGTGTGCACTGGAAATGTGACCTGGCGGGGCAACTCAGTGCAATGCTGCGCTTGCTCCAAATGGGTCCATCCAAGGTGCTCACAACATTCCCTCTCCAAATTCAGAGCTCTTGGCAGCTCCCACTCTTGGAGCTACCCCCCTGCCGTAACACTGTGACTGCCTCCTCAGACTCCTCCGACATGTATACCTCCACTGTACAATCTGGCCCCCCTCTGTTAATGCTGCACTCTTGCCCCACCCTCGTCTCCAAACCTCTTATCCCCCATCTGCCAATTTTATATCTTCTTCCTCTGCCCCCTCACCACCGTCCCTTGCTCCTGGCTTTACTTCTGCGCCTCCTGCCTCCTCTCCCACTCCCTGACTCTCTCAGGGTTCTTCAATGAAATGCTGGTGGTCTTCGAGCCAGAAGCACTGAACTACTTCACTTTCTCTCAACCCATCCTGTCGACCTTATCTGTATCCAGGAATCCAATCTTTACTCATCTTCCTCTTTCCGAATTCCTGGATTCTCTGCTCTGCGTTCTGATCGCATCCACACCCGGTCTGGCATTCTCTCTCCTGATGCCACGCACACTAGAGGCAGCGTTGTCATTTTCGTCAGGCAGGGCCTATCCTTTTCTAAACTGTCTACATCCTCTCTTTCTTCACTTGATCCCTACTCTGATTATGTAGGGGTCAACATCTCTCTTAACAACTCCTCCTGTTCTCTTTTCTTAATGTGTACGCCCCTCCTATCCGCTCCTCCCCAACGAATGGCAGAACCGATTCCTTTTCTCTCTCCATTCTTTCCTCCTCAAAAAATCTTTTCATTCTGGGGGACTTCAATTGCCATCAGCCCCTCTGGGACTCAAGAGGCACTTCCGACCCTCGTGGGGAGGAAGTATTTGACTGGGTCATATCCTCTGACTTCCTCCTCCTCAATGATTCCGACACACCCACCTTTCTGCATCGCTCCTCTGGCAGTCGCTCCACTCCTGACATCTCCTTTGCTCCGTCTTCTCTTGCCCTTTCTTGCTCCTGAGGGGTGCTACAGGACCTGGGTTCTGACCACCTACCAATTCTTCTATCCATCCCTCTCTCTCCGGCCTATCGCCCCAACGAGCGTCCTCCTTCCTTCAACATTCAGAAAGCTCGCTGGGATCGCTTTGCGTCCTACTTTGACTCTCACTGTCCATCTGCAGAGGAATACTCGTCTCTTTCTCTTTCCTCTGCTGCTGCTGCTCTTTTTACCTCTCTGGCACTAAATGCAGCCTAATCTTCTATTCCTTTTGGCCGCATCAAACGCCCTCCTAATGCCTGGTGGTCTGCTGAGGTGGAACAAGCGGTTAGTGAAAGACACAAAGCTTTCGCTGCCGCTCACAGAAGTAATGAAGATCGCCAGGCTTACATCTCTGCTTTTGGACGCGCCTCGTCAGTCATTGCCAAGGCAAAGACTGAGGCATGGCAGACGACTTGCTCTTCTCTTTCACCTAAATCTAACCCTAAATCTGTGCACTCTCTTCTTCGCTATATCGCTGGCTCTCCTTCCTCCCCCCCCCCCCCCCCAGCTTCCCCAACTGTTCTTCTCCCAGGGAATCGGCTTCGGTCTATGCCGATTACCAGGGATCCCACTTTTCTGTTTCTCTGCCAAAGGCCATGCGTAGAAGAGCCAGAGGCTACCTCTCTGAGCTCCGCCGAGCCACGTGCCCTGTGGAGTCTCACTCGTCCCTTTGCTCTTCTTTCTCTCCCGCTGAAGTTCTTGCGGCTGCCTCCAACCTCTCCTCGTCCACTGCCATTGGCCCAGATAAAGTTGTCTATCCCATGCTAAAGCATCTTCCTCGCTCTGGCATGGATTTTCTTCTCCACATCTTCAATCTTTCCTGGTCTTCGCGTTCCTTTCCTTCCATCTGGAAGACATCTTCTATTATTCCCATACACAAGTTGGGAAAACCTCTCAACTCTCCTGCATGCTTCCGGCCTATCTCTCTCACCTCCTCAGTCTCAAAGCTTTTTGAACGCATCATACTATCCCGTCTACTCTTCTTTCTGGAATCTAATTTGATTCTCTCTCCCCGCCAGGCGGGTTTCCGCCCTGGACGGTCTACTCTAGATCAAATTCTGTGCCTTTCTCAATCCATTTCAGATGGGTTTAACAAACGCAAACCAGGCTCTCGAACGATTCTGTCTACTATTGATTTCTCTAACGCTTTTGACTCTGTCTGGCATCCGCCCTTTTCCACAAACTGATTTCGGCTGGCCTCCCTCCTTGCTTTCCTCGTTGGGCCCAATCTTTCCTTTCTGACAGGCGCGCTTCTGTGGTTTTCCAAAATCACAAAAGTCGTTCCTTTTGAGTCTGTCGAGGTGTTCTGCAAGAATCCGTTCTGGGCGCTGTACTTTTCTCTCTTCATTAATGATCTTCGAGCTTCTCTGCCGTCTTCCGTCAGCTGTTCTCTTTACGCTGATGATCTGGCCATTTGGTCCTCCTCCCCTCGGTCCCCACATCGGTGGAGGCCACACAAGGAGCTCTATTTTGATTGGAGCGCTGGTCTGAGTACTGGTGTCTTCCTCCGAGTCCGAGCAAATGTGAGGCCTCGTTCTTCTCAGTGAATCCCCACCAAGCTAACCTCCAGCCCAACCTTCTTCTACTCGGCTCCTGCCTCCGTTTCAACCCCACTCCAACTTTTTTGGGGCTATCTTTGACCGCACTCTTTCCTTTTCTAAACATGTATCTTCGCTGAAGGCCAAGTTCTTCCTACGTCTCAAGGCCTTACGCGGCATCTCTGCTTCCTCATGGGGCCCCTCTAAGGAGTCCCTCTCTCTTCTGTATAAATCTTTTCTTCAGTCCCTTCTCATTTACGCTTCACCCGGATGGTTTCCTTTCTTAAGCGCTACCAATGTCACCAAATTGGAACGCCTCCACCGAGCGGCCAATCGCACCATCACCGGCTGCCTCTAGTCCGCCCCTATCCCTCTGCTTCTCTCTGAGGCTTCTTTACCTCCCCTACGAGTCACCCTGACTCATTTCACTCTTTCCTTTTATGAGCGAGCTCTTCGTCTCCCAACCTCATTTCCTATTTCAGGTTTGGCCAGACTTGGAGTGAAACCAAGACTCTGCAGATCGTATTGGAGAGCTTTTGCACCCTTCCACCCGCTCATGCTTCCTTCTACCTCTTCTAGGGAAGCTCTTCTTGCTTGCCCTCCCTTTCCTCCTTGGAATCTGCCTTCATTGACAGTGGAGTCCACCCTTTCCTCTCCATGCTCTCGCTTTGAATCCCCCTCTCTCGCCCACCTTGACTCTATGCCCCCAAGATCTGGTACTCTGGACAGACGGCTCTGTTCCTTTTCCTTTTGGCAAAGGCAGCTCCGGCGTACTTGCCATCTGCTTTCTCTGTGGCACTGAGGCCACTCTTTCCTTTTCGGCAGGCCCAGTATGCTCAAGTTTTTCCACTAAAACCTGCGCCATTCTGCACGCTCTTCGCTGGTCTCGGCAACACCAACAAGTCTGCCATTTCTCTTCTCCTACTATCTGACTCTCGTTCTGTCCTCTTCTCCATCTTTCCTCTTATCTCAAACTCTGTGGCAGATCTGGCAGGAACTGTCTTCTCTCTCCTTCTGTTCTATCAGACTACAATGGGTCCCCGGACACTCGTTTCTCCCGGGGAACGACGCAACTGATGAGCTGGCCAGACGGGGAGTGCTACTTGCGCCCTCTGCAATCCCTTGTAGTCTCTCTCCTCTTATCTCTCGTATCTACTCTTGTCTTTTCTCGAACTGGAGGCGTACTGTCTCATCGAAATTCTTTGACACACAGGCTCCCTCGATTTCCACCGAGGAACTTGTGCTCCCTCGTCATGCTCACTGTGTCCTCTCTCGTCTTTGATGCAACGGACACAGCCTTCTTTTAGGCTCTTATCTCTCTAGGATTGGCAGAATCGAGAATTCTTCCTGCAGCGCCTATGGACACTCGTCCCAGGACACCTCTCATCTCATTCTGCACTGTCCAGCTACGGACTCTTTGCGCCGCTCACTCTTTGGCGACTCTCTGTCTCTCTCTACGACCTCTGGTCCAGACCCTGGGGAGTTGTCCAGCTTCTGGGGCTCCATGGTCTCCCACCATACCCCCATCCCTCGGAAGGGGTCGGGTAAACAACAACAACAACAGAAAGTCGACTGCCATGCCTCCACCTTGGCGATGACAGACGAGGCATGTCGGGAAGTGGAAATTGAAGCCTGACAATCTTCATCACTTCTGTGAGTTGCAGCGAAAGCCTTGCCTCTTTCACTAACCGCTTCTTCCACTTCAGCTGACCATCAGGCTTAAAGTTGATGGTCAAAGCAGCAGCAAAGGAAAGAGAAAGAGACAAGTATTCCTCTGCGAAAAAAAAGTGAGAGTCAAAGTAAAAAGCAAAGTCATCCCAACAAGCTTTCTGAAAATTGAAGGAGGGGAGACGTTCGTTGGGGCAAAAGATCCCAGAGAGAGGGACGGTTAGTAGAATTGGTAGGTGATCAGAAGCCAGGTCCTGAAGCACCTCCCAGGAGCAACAGGGCGAGAGAGGAGGGACAAAACAAGATGTCAGGAGAGAGAAGAGTAGGTATGTCAGGGTCATTGAGAGGAAGGAGGTCACAAACGATCCATTGGAAAACTGTTCCCCACGGGGGTCAGAAGTACCTTTCGAGTCCCAGAGGGGGTGATCGCAGTTGAAGTCCCCCAAAATGAAGAGATTTCTGGTAGTGTAGGGGTCAAGCGAAGAGAGGAGGTAGAAAGTTTAGAGAATGATAAACTCTGCCTGACTAAAATGATAACGCCGCCGCTAGCGTGCGTGGTATCGGAAAAAAGAATGCCAAACCAAGAGTGGGTGCAATCAGATCAGAGAGCAGAGAATCCAGAAAGAGGAAGATAAATTAAGGTTATATTCCTGGATACAAATAGGGTAAACGAAATGAGATGAAATAAAGTGAAGAAGTTCGGTGCTCTTAGCTCGGAGACCTCCAGCATTCCATTGCAGAACCTCGAGGGAGTCAGGGAAAGCAGGAGGTGTAGAAAAATAGTCACGAGCATAAGGTGGTGGTGAGGGTACAGAGAGGGAAAGATACGAAATGGACGGAAGGGGAATAAGAGGTTCGAAAGCGAGGGTGGGACGGGAGTGCTGCATTAGCAGAGGGGGAGTCAGATGGGCCAAGTAGCACAGTGGAGGTATAAAAGCTGGAGGAGTCCGAGGAGGAAGTCACAGTATTGAAAAGATTTCCAGAAAAAGCAGGGATGCAGCAGGGAGGGCAGCACCAATAGTGAGAGCTGCCTAGAGTTTGAATCTAGAAAAGAAGTGAGCACCTTAAATGGACCCATTTGGAGCAGGTGCAGCATTGCACCGACCTACCTCTCCAGGTCACATTTTCAGTGCACACTAAACAGGGAAAAATGGGGCCAGGGTGAGCATGAACGTTGCCGCTCAGCAGGAGAAGAATGAGAAGACGGGCAAGAAAAAGGCAGGAGAAGAGAGGAAACAACGACTGATTTCAAAGAGGCTGCGTGCTGCCCTTCCGCGGTCGTTCAGAGGGCAGCACGGCGAAAAAATGGTTTGCGTGAAGGGAGTTCCCGTGGTAACTGGAACCTCGGGAAGGCCAACAGCCATTTCGACTCAACCCAAATGGGGTCAGGGACCGCACCAACACGTCGAGGCAGCTTGACCGCCAGTGGTTGAGTAAAAGACTGTAAGCTCATACACATGAATAAATGACCGGAGTGAAAAATGAAATAGTTCTAGCATCGCATGCTCACAAGGCTTGCACTGAACGGGGCAGCTGGAAGAACATTCGTTTGTCTGTTTTATTATGACGTCACGTGAAGCATGTAGGTCACATGACAATACAATCAAGTCGTACATTATCACCCTAATGTGTTTACTGATTCTCCTGCCGGATGACAACTTCCAAGTAACTTCAAACTGGTAACAGGTCGAAACAGCACTCCAACTAAACCTGTTTTCTCACTCATTAAAGTATAGTGAATCTAGAAATTCTATGTTCGCCTCACAACCAATAGCAACATTTGGCATTTCAACAAATTCAAAGATAAACCTTGACTGACTGAATCAGACCATTCATATCGTTCATCCAACTAACCAAGTAATTCATACTGTTTATACAACCAAGTTATTCATACTGTTCATCCAGCTAAAAAAGTTAATCATACTGCTCCTAGAACTAACAAAATCATTCATACTGTTCATGCAACTACCACGACATCCAATTAACCAAGTAATTCTTACTGCTCATTCAACTAGCAAAGTCATTCATACTGTTTATCCAAAAAAGTTATTCATACTGTTTATCCAACTAACCACGTCATTCAACTAACCAAGTTTTATTGGTAACAGCTACATAAGACTTGAGACAATTGCAGAAATTTAAGAGCTCGCTTCGGCTTCTCAAAACACCATAAAAATGCAACCAAGTCATAGTCGGCCCAAGCTTTTAGTTACAGATACACAAATAATTAAATTTGTTGTAAGTTTGCAACTTACGTCAGGCGTTGAAATGCGGACTTCCATAGGTGAAGATTTAACCGAATGCTTTTCAACCAATGTTCCAACACCTGTACAAGATGCAATTTATTATTGGGTCAGTATTTGATGATCTTCAGTGTCACAAAGTTTGGTTCAAAATCTGTCTTTAAACACTCAATTGTTTAGCCCACTGCTTTTCAGGGATTTTCAGCTCGAGGCCTGCTTTTTAAAAACTTGTTTCTGGCAGACCACTATTAACTTGAAAATCTTTTTCCTTCGAATATCCACTTTACAAAAGCGACTATTATACCCATTGCGGTTGCGAATAATTTTTGTGTTGATCAACCTTATGAAATCCATCTTGAAGATGATTTGCAGCCCACCTCAAATAAATAGCTTGGCGGGCCACCAGAGGGCAGCGGCCCAAGAAAGCGCAGTTTCAGCATCATAAATAACCAAACAAGTACAGCATAAAAAATAGAGCTTGTCAAAGTATCAATGAGATAACACAAAAATTGAGCGTTATTCTACAATCCTCCAGTCCTTGAAAAACGTTTTGTCCTACACGGCTATCAATAAAAGAACCCTTAACGCATTTAGCTCCACTTTGGAGTTTCCAGTACCGTTGGAAAGGATTTCTACCACAACCACCGCAACAAAAAGGAAAAGTTACCATAAAACCATTTTCTTAAGTCAGAACGTAGGTATCACGCAGGTACAAAACTTGCAACCTCTTGACTGTGACCCGATGCCATCTTGTGCCAAGCTATACCGTCGTGTTTAAGCATTAATGATGAGTTGCCGAATGCTCAATCAAAATTCAGTATTCGACACTATTATCTCCAGTCACAGGATAATTGTTCGCCGGTTATACTAGGACATTTTTTACAAGTTGAAACCAGGTAAGTAGTGATCTGGCACATAACATTTCTATAGCAAACAGAGCAACCACAAAAAATGTTCTAAAACTGCTGGTTTTAAAAATGTTCAAAAAAGCGTAGCCGTCATGAGGTTTGAACGCACGGTTCTTGCCGCCGCTTATGCCATTACTATAAAAAAGTATTTTGTACCTGGTAATGGTTCTTTCAGCGCGTCTTTCTCGGTGTTGGTTAAGGGCAGCGTGCTAATATCTCCTGACATTTTGACTAGCCGTTCGTTGGCAGATGCATCGCTATTCTGAACTGCAGCGGCATCGACCAATAGTTGCTTAGTCTCAGCTTCCTCGACGATCTCTTGCTCAGCCAGATCTGTTTTACCGCGTTTTTCAACAATCTCAGGTGCAATGTCGCTATGTGAGACTGCACAGTTCATATCTGTTGCTGCTTCAGCACTGTTGCTGGCATCGCTGGCATCAGCGACGGTCTGACCGGCGTCTTGCTTCCCATTTTCACTGGCAGCTGCATTATCTGTTGCGATCATGGCAGGGATGACAGGAGCACTTGTGGCAACAGGAGACGGAGGAAGAGGAACACGAGGCCTGTCATTGATAACAAATGCTAGTTATATCTGCAACCACCGATCACAAAAAAAACCTTTATGGTAACAAACGTGCTTAAATTTGCTGTTAAATTAACAGTACTACTGGAAATCATGTCTACTACATAACAATGGAAAAGAGCAACTCAAGACTGCGTAATTTTTCGTCCATTTTCCGCTTTTTGGTAGGCTTAAATGTGCTGATTCGGTGTATGTCTGTCACCACACTCGCTTCCGAACCAGACTTTTTGCTGGAACAACGTAGCACTTCAAATATCACATGCTTTTTCTAACAAATACCAGCCGTATTTATGGCGTTAAAACTGCAGCGCATTGGTTTCGAGATGGGAGATGATTACTTTAAAACGGCCACGGGGTTAATTATAATTAAGAAAGTAATCATACAAAACCGGCATTGTTATGGTGAAATATCCGTGACACCGCTTCGTCAAAGAAATCTAATTTCTTAAATTGAGTCGGTGCCACATTGAAGAGTAAAATTTTAAATTTCTGAATTCGTGTACTGATTAAGTTTGATCTTTATAGACAAATAACTCTTACATTTACAAACTTAAGCTCAAGCTCAACTCACTAAATCATAAATTACCTTTCAA
This sequence comes from Trididemnum clinides, assembly GCA_963675345.1. Classification (NCBI taxonomy): domain Eukaryota; kingdom Metazoa; phylum Chordata; class Ascidiacea; order Aplousobranchia; family Didemnidae; genus Trididemnum; species Trididemnum clinides. The sequence goes on from OY776287.1 coordinate 27,325,760, forward strand.
TAGACGTTAAACTAGTCCGGGAGTCATATGCACCATTTATCTGTTCAACAGGTTCTGAAGACCGCCTGAAAAAAAAATACAAGCTTAAACACCAAGCTTTTATTCACAGAAGTAAAATATATTACGATAAGGGAAAAAATCAACATACTTAATATTACCTGCACGTAAAGTAAATTTTGTAGGTGATACAAAAATTTAATATAGCTTTGAAAAAAGCTGTTTGAGCCATAAGCTTTTCGTGACGCTCTCATCAGTGGCGGTATCGCGCCAAAAGGGAAGATTTAGAGTGAATAAGTCTTTTATGTGATTAATTTGGACGTTAGGCAACCTAGACAAGCCAATGATAGCGCTAGTATTGTAAAGCGCGCCAAAGAAAGATTTCGCAATAGCGAAATGCTAAAGAAAGCGCAGCAAGGGGCCAAGTAAGAACGCCGAGATTATCGAAAGAGTTTGAGAGCGTAAACAAACTCTTTCTGTCTGCATAACACCGGGCGCCGGGTCTTGATATAAGCAGCCTCTAAGAGATTAAGGTGGAAAAAACAGCAGAAATGGAGTGCCTTCTTTGTGTGTTTTCGGCAAACTATACATTCGAAGTCTCTACGATCCAGTTGGTCGTATTGCGCCATATATCCACTTGGGCATAAGATCGGCTTTGACTAAATCAAGCAACCGCTTCTGAAGGCGTGATTCAATGCTGGCTGTGTTGTCATTGCTGGAGACCGGACCAAATCTTCATCTTGTTCATTTTATCGACGTAGTCGCTTTTGTTTAAAAGGACAATGCCGGACCCTTGGGCAGAATTAGTGATAATGATATCATTATTCTTTCGTAACCTGCTGATTGCACGAAAGCACTTTTTGTGCATTGTGAAGTCACGTGAATCTATCGTGCTGTCACAATACAATGTGCAAGGTCGGTGAGTCGGGCCTTTAAAGCAGTGCGTTGTTCAACAGAATTGGCACTGTGATGTAAAAGCTGTGCCCACAATGATTCAAATTCGGCGAAGATTTCTTCTTTGAACAAACACCTGGGTGGCAGCCCAAAATTGAGACCATGCGACAGCACGAAACTTTCAGTGTCAGATAAGTTATAATCTGAGAGATTCAGAACATGCCTTGTAGTATCACTGTGAGCATTGCCGAAACGGTCACGTCTGAGTGAAACAAACAGTCGCTCATTTTTCCTCTTGGATTTCGATTCCGCTCTTTCATCAAGTAATGCCAGGTATCTGCAGAATCTGATTTTGTCGAAGAATGTTAGAAATTCGCAGGCCGACCGCCAATGTGATTGGTAAACTGTTCGTAGTTTTCTTGATTGTTCTGTTAGCTTTTCAACATCGTCTGTTAAAAAAGCACGTGTCTATCTCTGGGCTGTGGGACTTTGATGAAACCATCAAAATCTGTTTAGATGCCTTTTACGACGATTCTGATCTACAAGCACTCATTCCAAGGGACGTGTTTGTTGAATTGATGAAAAGCGCTACATCCTCGGTTGAGTTCAGCTTCAACAACACTATGTACAAGCAAACAAGACGTAGTAGCTATGGGATCACTACTTGGTCCGGCTTGGCTAACATCTTTGTTGGATATTATGAAGAAAAGTTTATTTTCTCAAACGCAGAAGCCTCCAACATACTTCAGATATGTTAACGACACGTTTGCCATCTTCGATCATAAAGCTGAAGCGGATGAATTCCTGACCAAACTCAACTGCTTTCATCCATCCCTCAAATTCACCTTTGAAAAAGAGAAAAGAAAATGTCAACCGTTTCTTGATGTTTACGTCGAAAGAATAGGTATTGGCTTTGAAACCAGTGTGTACCGGAAACGCACTTTCACCGGCCAGTATTTATGTTGAGAGTCCTTTAGTCCTCTCAAACGTAAAATAAGTCTAATATCTGCATTACCTAATGATTTACAACAGGCGTAGGCAACATGATCTAATTTTTTGGGTGATATCAATAAGATTAATGAAGAAAGGTGCTTTCAGTTATTTCATTTGCACAACATCGCTCTCAATAAAAATAATTATCCAGCAAATTTAAGGTAAATATTGACAAAATTGAGAGTCAGCAAACTTCAATCTCCAGAAAAGTCATCCAACAAAATTCATCTATTTAGCCACCGCTAAAAACTGCGTCTGGCTACGCCTTTCTCTGTACGCCACTGTGGTTTCAATTACGCATGCTAAATAAATATATAAAACTCAGCACCCGCAAATATACGACAAAGAACTTTTAACTGGATATTGATTAACACATACATAGATTAAAAATAAATAAAGCGAGCATTGCGCAGATCAGCAAAATAAAGTATTCAGCTGTAGACCTATGAATATTAATTGCTGATCAAGGTCATTAAGGTTGAAGCGGTACTTGGGACGGCGTATTACTTCAGCTTTGCTGAATTCCTTTGTAACATTAGGTAGCAAAAGAAGGTCTGGAAGAAAAGATTGAGCAGGCAGCCGATTGATTTGCTTCTCTTTTTTGTTCTTTGTGATGTTGATGACAATTGACTCAGACGTCAGTGCAAGCACAGTTGAACCATACCCGGTTCTTATCATCCAAAACGGCGAGGTCATGTGTCGACCTCTATTCTTAATGCGACGGTAAGCAACAACTTTTAATGCGACGGTAAGCAACAACTCCTCTAAATGCGACTTTAAGCAAGAACGCAATTTCAAAAAAACTTTGGTGTTATCGACGAGGGCACTTTCAAGGTTGAATGAAATAGAAGTATTGGGAGCTGAACAACAGTACAACCACTTGAAAGATCATGAAGTACAAACAGCAAGTATGGCTTCACATACCCGGTGGTTTTTAACCTCCGTCTATCTATGGACGGCTGAATGGTATCAATTCCTAAGTAGAAAATCCAGCAAACACGAAACAATTGTCAAAAAAGTGACTGGAGCTAAAGTAAAGTGAAAAGTGACCAAAAACGGCATCACCACCATCAAGTCGGATTGTCATTAAGCGTCCTTTGTCCCAAGACAGACGGAAACAATTTTGTTAATTGAAACAATAAGCAATATTTAACTAACAGCGCCATGCGGCACAACACTTCTTTGAAGTACCGGACATAAAATTATTGTGGTGAAAAGAATAGCTGCGCTCTAAGATGGAGTTGCTCCCGTAAAAAGTAAGCGTTTGAAGTCTAATTTAGTATCTATCTGTGTCTGGCAGGTCCATTATTTTTGTACAGCAAGGATGAAAACTATAAAATTTCGGGTGATGACAGTAGCTAGTGTAGTTATCAAAGTTTGATAGATTTTCGGTTTTGCAAAACCTTACGTAAAGGACCTTCCCTAGGGATTCAAAATCGTGTACATCCGTCCTCAAACGGATGTTTCCGTTTGAGGACCTTGATTGCAATAACGTTACTATGCTTGCTCTTCACTTGAACTCTCTCATGTCCCGCTTTCTGCAAAACTAATCCATAATAAATGCATAAGCTTAACTAATGAATAATATCTCAGCAGTTCAAGCAAAACAATACATCACTGGATGCAAAAACTATTATAATACTTTATGCCTATAAAAACAATCGTTGTGCCGAAAATTGCAACACGCATTTAAGAGCGTTGGCAAAGCATAATACACTACTTACAGCACATCAGCACAAATAAGCACATTAAATATGGATAACTGGATTCCAATATTCAAGGGTAGTAATGACAACGGTAACGCCTTTATATTTGTGGAAAAGTAACAAAAGCGGTAACGAAATTACTTTATTGGCAATTTTCAAAAGTCACTCGTTACTATTTGGTCGAGTGCTTTAATATCTTATTCAAATCTTATGTAAACCTTGCACCTAATTGGTAGCGCAGCATACGAGCGAAAGAAGCACTAACAATTATTAAAATGAATATGCAAGGAAACCATAATGAGTATACCACCCAACCAATTTAGACGAGACCATCCCTGGACGCGTTTCGTTCTTTTGGGACTCATCAGCAGGGCCCGTCCCGTCACAAGCAAAAGTAACCCACTCATTAACGTTATCCTTAAAAACGAGCAATGCACATGCAGAAGTACTAAGACTTCAACCGACCACGTATTGCGTTGCTTAACAGGGCGGGTTGACGAATTGGTTGGTTTTGGCTGCATATTTACTAGGAGATCAGTTTACACACTGATCTGAAAAAAGCATTTTAAACGCTGCATATATAGCCTAGCGCCTTGTCTTCGCATTGCCATCACGCTCGGGGCGAGTGCGTAGACAATTCCCAACGTGGGAGCCGGGCGACCTTTGATAGACGTGTCGAGTAAATCCATGCCAACGAATTTTTACTCTATCTCACTTCGCAGTAAACGGGGCCTCCTACAGTGAAACGGGTACATTCATGCCAACTCTTTTCAAGTAGGGAAAACTATAGGTTTGAAAATTATAGGCGAAGATGGAAAATGTAAACCTTGCACCAAATTGGTAACACAGCATTCGAGCGAAAGGGGCATTAACAATTAGATGTCAACCCGCAAGCAACGCAATACGTGGTCGGTTGAAGTCTCAGTACTTCTGCATGTGCATTGCTCGTTTTTAAGGATAACGTTAATGAGTGGGTTACTTTTGCTTGTGACGGGACGGGCCCTGCTGATGAGTCCAAAAGGACGAAACGCGTCCAGGGATGGTCTCGTCTAAATTGGTTGGGTGGTATACTCATTATGGTTTCCTTGCATATTCATTTTAATAATTGTTAGTGCTTCTTTCGCTTGTATGCTGGGCTACCAATTAGGTGCAAGGTTTATATTTTCCATCTTCGCCCATAATTTTCAAATCTTATCTTTTGATATTTCTGAAAGCAATGAAACGATGACCATTTGTAGTTTAAAGTTCCTCTGAAACAGATTTAAACAAATCGCTCTATGTGACGAGAACTAATTTTCGCGCCAAGCGGAGAAACATTAAGCTTGATCGACAGTAAGATTTGTGAAACTCCTCGACTTTTTCATGTGGCGCGAACCTCACTGCAGGAGGTCGTACTTTTTCGCACTGCCACACAAAGAGAAACAAGTGATAAGAATAACAATTAAGCAGATAGGTTGTTATTGTTCAATGTAGCGGGCAGCGGATTTCATTTCCATGAAAGTTTAAGATGTAGGTATTTAGAATGAGACCTATGACACATAGTAGCAGCACACTTCATCACAGTTTGGAAAACGATGAATGCATCTACGCCTATTGTGAGAGACTGCGGCACCAAATTACATTTTTATAAATTGCAAACAGCGCAAGCATGACTGAAAATTTCCACAGCAGAAGCAAAAGCATACAGGGGCAACGTTCCCTCTAAGCTGCGCGGCCGCGCAGCTGGTCGAGAACCCCCGCGCAGTACTTTCGTTCTGACGCGCACTGCACAAGTATTGACAAGACAAGCTAAATACGTGCTTTCAATCGGAAGCAAGCCCCACATTTGAGATTTGACAATATTGTTTTATAAAATCAAGGCGCAATCAGTTAATTGTGCAGTGATACCATGAAATTCTACTGTGCCAGTAATCAATTGAGCAATTAACTAAAAATGATGTCATAATCATTTGTCAATGTCAATAGAACGCATTGCTATTGAAGAACTCGTGAAAAGAAAACGGCATGTTGTTGACAAAATGCAAATGTTTCGTAGAAGTACTGTTCTGACAATGGTTAAACTAATAAGCGCAAGGCATGTGATAGTTAGTTGTGTGTTTAAATGAAAAGTACTTAGAACACATGACGTTAAAGGAGAGAATGAAAAAATGGTAGGTAAGAGGTTGATGAAACCGTGACCTCGGCAGGCAGAGTTACGCACCTTGCCAGTTATCACTAGGCCACGGAAGCAATTGAGATTCTAATCTGATTTCATGTACTTATGCCGTAGGCCAGGGGTCGGCAAGCTTTTGCTAACTGTGTGCCGACTTAAGTTTTGAAATCGTTCAGCGTGCCAACCTCATACATTTTAAAACATTAATATAGAATAAACCAGACATAGTCCAAATACAGGGTTACCATATTTAGAAAAGCAAAATGCCGGACAATGGATGGCAACCTTGCACCAGGCCAAATTTATGGGCTTTTCAACTGTTGTCAATACAAAATCGGCACGCCCAAAGGGGTGGTCTCAAAAAAAAAAAAAGGTCATCCCGTGATTCGCAGCGAGTTTGGTGTCAGTCATAGGCCCAGAAATGCAATAATTTCTGCAATCCCACAGGTGCTGACCTTCTTTTTTTTTTTTGGACACCACATCTTTGGGTTTGCCGAATTTTCGATCAAAAAGTCGGGACAAGCCCTGAAAAAGCAGGACGTATGGTAACCCTATCCATAGGTGGCATTAATATTGTGTACGAATTCAATCACAACTGCTGGGCTATTTTTTATAGACCGAGTAGCTCCGATTGGTGCAACTTCCGTGTGAACAATAAAAACATTTTGTGCAACTTGGGAAGGCTCTGCGTGCCATTGGAATTGCTTGGCGTGCCAAGTGTGGCACGCGTGCCGTAGGTTGCCGACCCCTGCCGTAGGCTACCGTGTGTCCACTTTAGGCAAGGAATTAAAATTGCTGGCTAAATCGCTAAGATACCGTTCCTAGCCTACAACGTGAGCAGACTGTAGCCTACGGCATAAGTACATGAAATCAGATTAGAATCTCAATTGCTTCCGTGGCCTAGTGATAACTGGCAAGGTGCGTAACTCTGTTTGACGCCTGCCTGGTTCAGGAGTTCAAAACCTGCTTCCGTCTGGTGATGACACTAATATGTATTAAATTCAGCAAAAATTTTGCACATTAATTGCTTTTAAATAATTTGTATTTTATAACTCTACCTGAAGATCTCTAACAGAGTAAAACAGGCTGTTGGGGGTTAAATTTGTCATTAACATTTGGCAACACAACAGGTGCTGTTACATAAACTTATCAAGTAGCAGCAGACATCAGTATATTTGTTAGGCTTGTGATCAGCAGGCATTCATTTTACAAACTAAACGTCGTTTTTTTTCAGTGTACTGTATTAGTTAACTTTAATTTTATCTAGCAATATTGACCATGTCCAAAAGGAATTTTGAAGGACTGACTGCTAAAGGAACACAAAATAAAAAGACGAGAGACTCATTCAATCCTGAATGGCTGAAAGTAAAAGTAACTACAGATACACCAGATTGAAAAAATGTACACGTTGAACTAAGTTCGATTTACGAATATTCTTATGAGAGCGGACTCAAATGTAAAATTTGTGCTGCTTGTTCAAGCTTCAAAACTAATACAGGTAATGAATATGCAACTGGAAAGCGATGGGAAGCATGGAAATTAGATTACTGTAAGCGACATTTATTATCGCGCATCCATGCAGAAAATGTTCAGATTTTGTACAACCAAAAGCACGGAATCAGTGTGAAAAGACTTCTGACGGAAAAACTTGCTGACCGAAAAGCACGCTTAGACCATGCCAAACGCCAGCAAACAGATGAGGAGCAAATTTGCATCCTGATGGACAATGTTCTCCTTGCTATAAATATGAATACTTCGATGCTTTCTGTACAAACTATACATGACCATATCGGAAAATTTGTTTCGCTACCAGACAGCTGGCGAAGTAAGAACTACACATTCGAGTTTGTTGCGGCAATTAATGAAGTTGTTGCAGACGAAATATTTACAGAATTACGTGCATCCTTATTCCATACACTCATTGTTGATGAAAGCACTGATATTGCAGTACATAAAGTGTTAGTATTGTATTTCAAATATCGTTCTCCCAATTCCCTGGTTTATAAAACAGTGTTCGGTGGAATCATCCAACTGACAGCATGCCATGCTCAGGCTCTTGAACAGGCTGTAAAAGAGTTTTACAATGAACATGAAATCGACCTCAACCGTTTAGTCATGTTAACATCTGATGGTGCATCAGTTATGCTGGGTCGGAGGAATGGATTAGCGGCCTTATTAAAACGTAGTGTTCCCCATCTTTCAGAACAGCACTGCGTCGCACATAGAGAAGATTTGGCACTATCTGCTTCATGGAAAGATAACAGTTCATTGAAAAAACTTGATGTTCTTTTGCGTACTGTTTATACTTTGTTTAGTCGATCTTCTGTTGAAACAGCTGCACTTGCTGAATTGGCCAGTGTAAATGAAGTGGATGTTTTGTCTTTTCGACCAATTCAAGAAGTTCGTTGGCTATCACGACATTTTGCTGTCAGCGCTTTTGTAAGAAATATAGATGCATTGGTTTTGTTTTGTGAAGAACAAATTAACGAATGTAGTGATCCCATCTGTACCTATGTTTTGCGATGTATACAAGATCCACAATATTTACTGGGTTTGTATACACTGAACGATGTTTTACACGAATTAGCAAATTTATCGAAAGTGCTACAGAGAAGTGCTTTATCACCAATCGAAGCTCACCAGTTGTGCGTTTCTAAAGTTCGCAAATTAGAAGCACAGTACCTTGGCTACAACACTTTTTGGAATGACAAAGCCAAACAAATTTTAACTGAAAATGAAGACATTGACACAAGACAAATTACGCGGTTTATTAGATCAGTGTGTGATCATTTGCATGCTAGATTTCCATCTGATGAACTAGAATGTTGGTCTGCTTTTGATCCTACTGCTTTGAAAAATTGCACATTTGACTTTGGTGTTGCAGAAGTTAAGAAACTGTGTATGAAATATAAAGATCTAATTAACGCAACAAATGACAATTTGATCATACAGCAGTACAACGATTTCAAATTCCTGATGAGTGAAAAATTAATATCAGGCACTATTACATCATTGCCTGAAATAGCTGACATCACTATAAATGATGAGCAGTTTAACTTGCTTTTAATGTTAGTTGACATTTGTTGTACTTTTCAAGCTTCCAGCGCAGATTGCGAACGAGGCTTTAGCCTTATGAACAACATTAAAGTGAGGTCGCGCAATAGGCTAAGCAATACTCACTTGGATCATCTTATGCGAATAAAATCGTCTTCAAATGCAGGTAGAACTGTTGACTTACACAAAGCGTATACTATGTGGAAAGAGCAAAAAGTCAGGCGTGAAAAGATTTAAAATCATTACCATTGAGGTATAATGCAGAGTGAGTGCGAGCGAGCACATTTGTGCTTCTCCATTGCTGTAATTTGGAGTTATTACGGATGGCGGTGTTGATGTGGTCAAATGTTGTTGTTTAAATGGTGCCAATATTGCTCTTGGCTGGATTAATGAGTCTACACTTGTGCTTCTCCATTGCTGTAATTTGAGTGTCTAAATAAATTCTGTGTTCGTTTAAAATGTTGTGTTCTTTTCTATTTTTTCGAATTTTCCGCGCAGAACTTTTTTTTGGAGCTCACACGGCCTTCCATGCCGCGCACACTAAGCAAGCTCTTAGAGGGAACGTTGTACAGGGGTATCTTACTGCCGACCGAAGCAATGTGTCTGAAGAAATAGGAAAAACTCAGCGCAATAAACATTGGCCGTGTTCAACTATGCCTTTCTCTCGTACATGCATTGATCAGCGGTAACAAAACCTAATTTCAACTGCATTTTGATAACTTGGATCTTTTTTTATGCTCTACACTGCATCCACATTTCGGTGCATTGGTGCTACTATGGCGTGAGGTCTACCGACATAAGTCACCTACCGAAACGCAGGGTGAGGTTTACCGCTTGACTCGCACCTACTGAGGTGCAAACCGCGTGAGGTTAGAGTTAGAACCACTGCCCTAACCCTAACCAATGATTTATTTCTGTCATTCTTAGAAGATGTACGAAGTGTGTATCGTCAGAATAAATTAACCTTTGTGTGTGAAATGTATGTGTGGTGTTTGGAATTATTACAGCTATAGAAGTAAGTGTTTAGCTATAGCGGGGTGAGGGATAAATAATTCAGTGGTAGACCTCACCTATAGTAGTAACCGGAGGTAGATCTCACGCTATAGTGTGGTAGACCTCACGCTACAGTAGCATCCACATTTCTAACTCTTTTGGTTGACATGGCCAAAAGAAAATAAATTTGGCTTTGACATCATGGTAGCCAAAAAACAATTACAACGAAAATAGTTTCTTTGATTGACCAAACTGAAAGCACTCCCAACTTATCAAACACAACCAGCACCAACTCCAGCTTAGATTTTCCCAATAACAATAAAGCGGAATTTTTTGAAACACTTTATTCAACTTGACTTTCAAAAAAAATGCAACTATGATATCATCATCAAATTTATGAACACTCGCCCAGAAAAGGCACCTGCAGACAGCAAACTTTTCGGAAGATATATTTATCAAATACAACACTGCACTGCGATTCAGCGCCGCGGTCAAAACTTTACCTCGGCAAAGACGTTTTAAAGTTAAAACGTTTTGGCCTTACGGATAAACATCTTGAATGTAGGTTTTCTTGAAAGGACTTTAGGGGTGGTGTATTCTTTTTCTACAGGGTGATCGCGATCTCTGCGGATTTATATAAATGATGAAATATACAGTATATCTACCAAATATATACATAATACAACTGTCAGAGTCATGAAACAATATTCCCAAAAAATACTCTATATGACCACCTTCCGCAGTCACGCAAAATAGCCTGTAAAAGTTTAATCATTGAAATACGATCATAGAATCATAAATCTGCAAAAAGATTGTGATCACCCTGTATTTTGTTCTAATGTTCAGTTCGCCGTTCCGTATTGTCCTGCGGGGAGAGTGCACTTGTAAGATTTTTATTATCAAATCGTTGTCGTACTTGCGCAATGCTGTTTTCAGTTCGCATACGTAAGCTATGCCGTTAAAAATTTAAAAGTAACGAGTAACGGTAACGCCATTACAATTTTTCACGAGTAATTGTAATGGTAACGGCGTTGCATCAAAAGTAACGAGTGCCCACCACTGCCTATAATACCCCCAGTTCTGCATGCATCATGTGTGCAACAGCAAAAACGTGTCTATTAATGAAGATTAAATTCATACTTACAACAATCGGGGCTTGGACGGCAGCATTATGTATTTTGACTAGTGTTAAAAAGTAAGTTTTCATTAAAATAGCGGCAGCTTTAATCCACAGGCCTACTGGCAGTTGGTCCAGGCATACCATTACTCTTCTCAGGAACATTTGGATGAGAACATTTTGAATGAGACATTTGAATGAGCAACACTGAACATTGACAATCTATTATGCATAAATAAAAGCTTACATGACTAGCTTACGTCAAACAATGCCCTTTCTGTGAAAAGAAACTCAGAATAACTGCCACTGATCGTTCGAGGGCATTCTCATTAATACAGTAAAACAGCACACCAGTGGATCCAATAATTTTGCTATGAACTGGTGGCGTTCTGGCACGCATCTTACTGTTGTTCAGTGGCGAAAGAATACAAGACTATGGTGACTAGTCACTTCTATAACAATAGCTCCATATAATAATTTTCGTTCCATATATAGTCTGCGTTAATACTTTTGTATCTGTGATTTGTACCAGTTAAATATGGTTCATCGTTATAAGCCACCTAGCTAGATAGAGATAGCAGGTTTTGGTTGCATCACAGCTGCTCAGGTTGCTACATGCCTTCCCAACCATCTTCGACTAAGATGCGACGTTTGCTATTGTGCAATTTCCAGTGACTCTGATGCCAGGTGCGCTAGGCTTGTCGAAAGAAACCTCTTGAGTAATTAAAAGGTTGACCAAAATAGCTATAGTTACAGGTAACCAATAACCTACAAAATAATTTTCCCTGTGCTCCTCAAATACCTAATAAATACAATTACCACAAAATAACACATTACACAAACCTCAGTTGGGCGGCACTCCTTCAAAGTTTAAATTTGTTTTGGTAATTTTTGGGGGTTTGACAGCAGTTTTGGACTCTGGGATGGCAACTGGTATGGCTTCTGACTTTAATTGCAAAATCAAGATTTTTGGTATTAATTGATGCAGAAAACACCGTATTTATTCGATTATAAGACGATTCGCTTATAAGACGGGTCCCACTTTCACCTCGTATCTGCACAGTTTTGTGTGAACTATTTTCTAACTATGTAGACCTCGCCTATAAGACAGGCCCCCCAATTAGAGCCAGAAATCTCGAGGAAAAATCCCCGTCTTACAAGCGAGTAAATACGGTAAGCAGCTCAAAACATAATTCGATTAAAGAAAGTGCTTTTCGCACATTTGCCAAGTGAGGATGAACTGAAACATTTACTTTGGCATTTTCATGTCCAAATACGCCTCAATTGCAGTGTTTTTGGATAAGAAAAAAATCTAATTTTTTTATCTCTTACAGACCTAGATTGCAAGTTCCAATAGCACGGCTCATAATTATAATCATTAACGAATTACAGGGTGTCCCAAAATAAATGAAACCCACAAAATTGCTAATAAATATGTTGATTTTAACCCTATAGTTTATATTTTTCAGATTTGATAACAGTTATAAATAACAATTATTGTTTTAAAACCCCATGGCTTGGAAATTAGAAGAAAAAATTTTTTGCGTCACGACTTATATAGAGACTAAATCCTATAACACTGTTCAAACACGCTTCCGCAGGAAGTTTAATTTCAACACTTATCCTGGAAAATCCCAAATATTCCTGTGGTATCGTAACTTTCAAATCTATGGAACTGTAAATAAACGTAGCAAGAAATTAGATAATCTGTAAGGATACAGATTAAGGTCTTGAGTAAGGATTCTATGCAGCGAGGACCGCGAAATGCCGAGCTCACTACTGCGTCTTCGAATGGACTTTTTCGGGCTCCGGCCAACAGAAACTCTGGACGCTTCCACATTATCTGCAGATCTTGCACTCAATTTCCTTCCACTAGATGGATTCTCTAATTTCTTGCTACGTTTATTTACAGTTCCATAGATTTGAAAGTTACGATACCACAGGAATATTTGGGATTTTCCAGGATAAGTGTTGAAATTAAACTTCCTGCGGAAGCGTGTTTGAACAGTCTTATAGGATTTAGTCTCTATATAAGTCGTGACGCAAAAAATTTTTTCTTCTAATTTCCAAGCCATGGGATTTTAAAACAATAATTGTTATTTATAACTGTTATCAAATCTGAAAAATATAAACTATAGGGTTAAAATCAACATATTTATTAGCAATTTTGTGGGTTTCATTTATTTTGGGACACCCTGTATTTTAAGTATGTCCAACTGCTAAACTAAATAGTCTTGAAAGACAAAAAGATGGATACATTATGAGACTTCACAAATCTTACATTATGAGTAAAACCTACATTTCTCTCTCACTTATGAGAGCTAGCCCTAGGCATAAAATCATAATATGCTTTCAGAACCAGACAGCAATACATAACCTTCTAAACAGGTAGGCCCATTATGCAATTGCCTGATATTGGTATGCCACCGGAAAAGCTTACTTACAAGATTAAGACAAACATTTCATTGCAAGTTCAGTTGAGTTTAATTCATATACTGTCACCTTTCTTGAACACAAACCACAACAAACATCAGGACAATATCTAGGCCTAATTGCCTCACTATGCTTAACAGGTATAGAACCAAGCTTAATAGGTTTACACCAATGCCTGTTTAGTACCATCCTAAATGCTTAATGCCAGAGAAGAACCAGAAAACATTAAATAACTAAGTAACCAACCAGCTGATCATGAAGCTCTCAACTCAAACCTAAAATGTCAGGCCAAGGATGTCCAACCTGCGGACCACTTTATTGTTAAATTGTATTCTACAGTTAGTTTGAATGTACTGAATGGTTGCATTGTTGAACAGAAAAGGTAAACACCTTTCTTTTTGGTCCACAATTTTCTACAGCAACATTTTCACTGATGCTCACAAAAAGGACCATATTTTTGGTCATCGCTGTTTTCGGAGCAATCTTTCAACTGATTTTCACATCAAGGCCTTAGTTTTTTTTTGGTCCTCAGCTCTTACGAAGCAACTTTTCAACTGATGCTCACAATATGACCACTTTTGATTCCAAACCCTTATACAAAAAAGATAGATATTTTAGTGCTTTTGTGGCCAGAAAATATACTTAAATTTGTAATTTGTTCCGTTTGGAGAAAAGATCTGTTGGACATCCCTGGCGTTGGCTATTTCAAAAACAACTTCACTATTCTGAGTAGAAGCATTTTAATTATGACTGATGATGCTTTACGTATAAAGCGAAACGTTTTCAAATAAAAACGTTCTCTAGTTTACTGGCTATCATATTTCTATTTAGATTAGCAAAGAAAGCTCATTTTCATGCTACCAATGTCATTGAGAGCCACTATGGGCAAAGTACTAAAATTTTACTCCGTAAGCTAGAAGCAGTCAACAAAAAGATTGTGAAGAGAGAGGCAGACGTTGAGTTTTTAATGAAATGCGTTACCTACCCACTCGAACCTAAATTTCTGAGATCTAAACTCTACAAAAAAGAAAAGCAAAAACGTAGAATCAACTTAGCCCAGTAAGAAGCATTTTAATTATAACTGATGATGCTTTAAGTATAAAGCGAAACGTTTTCAAATAAAAATGTTCACTAGTTTACTGGCTATCATATTTCTACTCAGATTAGTAAAGAAAGCTCATTTTCAGGCTGCTAATTTCACCAAGAACCACTATGGGCAAAGTCCTAAACTTCATTATTCTTTTAGTCTATTAGTTAATTGAACTGAAATTGCTTTATTTGTGAAAAACAGACAACGCCGTTACTGCAGCCGTTCTAGCGCAATTATTCTTGGATATTCGACAGGTTTGCAGTCACAACTCACAAGCTTTTCTAGAAGACTACCAGCAAATGTTCATGAGTGACGATACAAAGCCGGGTAAATTAACGAAACTTGATGTTTATCGTTCACTAAGACTTTTTAAAAGGAAACACACAAAAAAGTCAAAAATGAGTTAATACCGATAAAATGCCTAAAATTTCTATTCGGTTTGCATCTTATAAATTTCAAATCACTTGACCTTCAACCCTGTCTACGGGTCCAATGGACCTCAAATCAGTTTTTACATTTTGATATTTCAGTTCTTCACTTGCGCTAAAGTTGACGTTTGGTGACTTTGTTCAAGTTTGTCACAAGATTAGATAACATAAGACTACATCTCCTCCATAAGACAGCTAATGCTCTTATATTTTTATTTTGTTTAAAAAGCTTTTCATAATCACAACTTGTATTTCTCATTGGTAACCCGAATGAATCAAAACTAAGAACTTGCTACCATTATACTGGATCAAAATCAAGTGAACGGTGGTAGACCAGTGGCATATGTAAGTGGGGGATAAAGGGCACTGGTCTCACTAAACGGTATGACAGCAACAAAAATTGTGAAATGAAAAAGATTAAGCTTCTTTGAAGACAAATTAAGCAAAGTCATCACTTTGAAAAAGTTGATGTCTAGGGATGGGCAATTCAGAATACCGAATCCGAAGGATTCGAATCCAAAATGCCAATTCAAACCGGATAATAATATTCGGTTTATATCCTGCTTACAAGCTTTTTCACGTTGCTTGGTCACAGATTTTCTTTTTGTAAAAGTATCAATTGCATGCAATGATTCAAAACTAAATCGCCCACACAGGCAAACATGTAGAAAGTTTAAAGGTATTGCACTGCAATAAACTCGTTCTCTGACTGTGCTTCTGTTGTTGTAAACTTGTAATAAATGCTTTCATGTTGATTGTGCTAATTGCGAAAAAAAGGATTCGGATTGTGGATTCGGTTTAACTATGTAAGTCTTCACACCTGTTTGGAGACCAATTTGGACGAAATTCTCAATTAAAAAAAAAAAGTTGATCTCCACACAAAAGCCCCCCCCAAAAAAAAAATTTCTGCACATGCTGCTATGGCAGCTACACCTAACCAGTACGTCTACCTCATGCATCCATAAAAGCAAAAAAACGTTAAATGTCAATTTTAGAACTTGGACAGTTTACCTTGACGGATAGTGCCATGATGTGACCACCATGAGATTTTTCTCGAGAGCTCTCATGTACTTTTCACATTTGGTATAATTTTTCTGTGGATTGGTGATTAGTTCACATAGACGCTGTACTGTGAATGGTGCACTGGAAGAAAAGAAGCCAGCAATAAGCAGCAAAATCAAATCGGTAACCACACGTAAGTGATTCAATAATGTTCTTGATCTGTGTCATTATTCTTCACAATTTTGAAAGTATAAAACAAACATAATTCATTATGTAAATTCTAAACACACTTTTAGACAAATACCCCAAATATAATGCCAGGGTTCAGGTGTATTTATATCAAAACGTGCACTTTTTTGTGGAATTCACAGGTACACCTGTACCCAAAAGCAATACTTTGTTAGAACTGCGTAAAAGTGTTGACTAGTTCCCAGTAGGAAGTCCTTGATTTCAAGCTCATGTACCAGATTCTAATGCGAAGCCAAGATATCGAAAACATAATTTCCCCACGCACCTTTCAAACTTATTAAGCAGTTGTACAAGTCTTTCTTTCATCTCTTCATAAGGATCATTTTCATAATTTGAATTAATTTTTCCAGCTTTGTAAGAATGGTTTTCATAAAATTCATCCAAAACTAGTTTCAATTTTTGAACAAGCACCTTCTGAACTTTATCCCATGTAGACCTAAACAAAAAAAAACAGTTAAAGTTACTCCTCAAAATGGTTGAGCCAACAAGTTTTAGTGCCCACTAACTAAACAAAGGGCCAAATCATTTGACATTGGTAATTTAAGTATCGCTATATAAAAGATATTTTGCCAGAAGGATTTCATGACGAATATTATTACTGTGTTAGATCACTTATCCTTGCCCTGCTTATCAAATTTTTGAGATAAGCTGTTAAGAGCATTTAGCTATTACCATTTATGCAATGCCACCACTAATTATAACAAAAAGCTTCAGGCAAAATAGCCATATGCGAAACTGTATTAAAATAAGACAACAACAATTAACGCTTACTGGTAATGAATGCCCAGCGTTCACAAAGCAATGTACTCATTCATTCAGCAAAGGTAAGAACAACGAACCCAGCAAAACGTTGTTATGATATTTAGCAAACAGCATGTACCTGTTATTTCTTTAAAACATGGTACATGTTAGTAGCCCATAACAATGGTCCAAAATTAAAATCAAATGCAATTTCAACACTTGAAATAATTCTGCAAGAGCTGCTGTTTGATTTCAGCCTCACACTTTGAGTTCACAACTACATGTAAGAAAACTACTGACTCAAAAATCATAAGGTCATTAATTCACTAACTTTCCACCCATCTTCTCTATAAAATACAATCGTGAGAACTTATTATTCATCGAACACAAAAGAAACTGGCAATCTGGGAAAATTTTACCCGTAACATCAAAGCTACACAAAAGTAGAAAGTTATGTCTCACAAAGTATCTCCCGTTTTTGCAACATGCAGTAGGAATTGCTCTAATTGGTCAGGTAATTGATTTCCTTCTGTTTCAGTAAAATCTGAAATTAATAAAAACTTGTACTCATGTGCCATCATCTTCACGCTTGAAATAGGATTACAAACGTGAAAATGATGGCACATAATAATTGCAATGGAACAATTAGTGATTTTTAAACGTGTGCTAAAAAGTATTCAAAACAAACTAAAATGAACCGGCGAAATCGCAGTTAAAATTCAACAGTACACAAAAAAAATTTCCGGCGGTGTTTGGTTACTTTTTCAGTTTGTTAAAATTTGTGTAATTTTGCCAAAAAAATCTTCAACCACCGGTTTAATGCATGGGAGGCAGCAACAAGAAATCCAAGTTTGGACCGAAGCTTTCAAGGGCAGGGCTACGTTTTACGTAACCATCGGATAGTAGTGACGCAACAGCGAGTGACGGAGACATAAGTATCGCGCACACCGTGACCTCACTTCTTTAATATTACAAATTATCTCCAAGCAATAAAAATAAAATGAGATCAAAAAGTTCATTTTTTTCTTGTCCGGACCAATTGCAATCGTAGCCAAAGAGCAATAATGTCAAGCAGTTCTCAAATTTCAGTTTAAAACTCCACTTTACTCCTTGAAGGCAGTTCTCAATTGGAATTGGTCAAAATTTATATTTTTTCTTGACGTTTCAACGCTAATTAAATCGTGCTTACTAAGATCAAAAAGCACTGAGTTCTCGGTTTTAGTTTTGCACAAAAAACACTGTTTTCTGAGAAAATGGTTCAGGTTTTGCAAATTACAAATAAATAACTTTTTCGCACTTGCCAGCTATGAAAACAAAAAATACGAAATTTAACCAATTCTAGTTTTCAGTCCCCACGAAAGATTATTTTTTTAAATAAAATGTGGCTGACAGCTATGCGCTGTGACTGCTTACCAGCCATGCTTGAAAAAACCTTGAAACATGAAGAAAAAAGTGTGGATTCTATTTTCAACCTCTTTAAAAAAAGTTTATGTTAAAACGTAGCCTTTTGCGTGTTAATTGCTTCAAAATTTGTAATACAGTAGAATTTGCCTTCTTCTTCGTCGTTTGAGCTATTTGTTGTGAGCTTTATGCAGGAAGATGTACGAGGGTAAATCAAAAAGTTCTAAGACAAATGACATAATTGTAATTTAAGTAGAAATATCGCAACAAAATAACGTCTAATTGTACCACTAATGACTTAACAACAAATTGTTAGATTTTCGTGAAGGACAGAAAACTATCACTGCAAGTTATTGCGAAAAAGTTTTGAGAAAGCTGAAGACTGCATTGGCCAAGAAGTGACAAGGAAAGCTCCATCGTCAAATTTTGTTCCATCATGACAATGCTCCAGGACACACGGCCAAGACTGTATCGACAATTTTACGAGAGTTTCGCTGGGAAATCCTTTCACACCCTCCCTACAGTCCTGATTTAGCTCCTTATAACTTCTTCCTATTTCCAAAACTGAAGAAACATTTGAAAGGAACAAGATCTCAATCCATAAACAAAGCAAAGAGGGAGGTTATGATCTGGTTGACTAGACCAGCTGCAGAATTCCATCAAGAAGGAATTTCTCGATGGAAACCTCGCTTGCAAAAGTGTATTGAGTTAGGTGGATCTTCTGTTGAAAAATAAT
Source organism: Trididemnum clinides (assembly GCA_963675345.1). Classification (NCBI taxonomy): domain Eukaryota; kingdom Metazoa; phylum Chordata; class Ascidiacea; order Aplousobranchia; family Didemnidae; genus Trididemnum; species Trididemnum clinides. Next base: position 27,344,746 of record OY776287.1, read on the forward strand.
TTTGCAACTTGAATAAATAAAGTTTTTTTTTCAATTTGTCTCAGAACTTTTTGATTTACCCTCGTATATGTAGGCCAAACTGCGTTAGCGCTCACGCTCGGTTTGCAAGTCTTCAGTTAGACTGGGGCCACCACGACGGGTAAACTGCTTGGCCCCACCATCTGTCAGCCACATAAAGATGGAGGAATCCCGTTAAGTGTCTTGCCCAAGAACACAACAAGCAAGCTTGCCGGATTATTCTCCACACTATCCCTATTTTGCTTAGGACCAAGCAGGGAAGCTGTGAATGCCACTTTTTAAAGTCTTTTGGTATGAATCGACTTGGGAAATCAACCCCTGGTCTACCGACTGCGAAGCGGACGCTCTAACCGTTACGCCATCGCGCCGTTTAGACTTTGCCTGAAAATCATAAGTGAAGATTGGAAATTATAAAACCTTGCACCTAATTGGTAACGTAGCATATGCTGCGTTACCAATTAGGTGCAAGGTTTTATAATATAGAATTTGCTTGTAACAATACCTCCATGGGACTGTAAAAAGTTGCCGTTCACTATGTACCATTTCAAAGCTATCTTTTGATTCAAGACTAAGGTGTATTATCCAATTAGGTTAACCAGTGAACAGAAAAATCACTGAATTGTCTACACTCACAAAAAGTTGTGCACTGCGCAAAGAAAGCTTTCTCTCAAGTGTAACTGTGCGCGCGAGCCTACTGCAGTTTTACGGCTGCGTGTACCAGTGGCGCTGGACAAAGTATACGGGACCCCCTAAAATTTTTCCGTGGGGGCAGCCCCCTCGCAAATGCAGTAAAGGTACGCGGCTTTAAATGGACCTTACTACTTTTTGCAGTAAGCGCTTCTAAGAGACCCTGCAGTTTTTACAAATATTATCATTTCACTTTTTTTACTGGACTTAAAAGCAGCGTTTACCGAGCTTGCCCATATTTGCTTCCACGAATTTCTTTTTCCTTTGCTTCGGCCAATTTTCGTATGTTTTCACAAAGATAAAATTCACCTACCAATATTTACGACCTCTTTTCATGCATTGAGGTAAATCGTTGATTAAAACTGAATAAGAGCGAAAACAATATCTAGCTAGCTGTTACAGCCGCTATCAACGAGGGTTCCGTAAACAAGCTTCAGAAGTGTCTCAAACCCTCTGATCTTTGTTTTCGCCACAATAGGCCTACATACCCAGGTAACGACGCTTCACTGCTTTTTCGCATCTGGGACAAAATTCCTAAAAATTAACTCGTTTGTTTTTGTGCTTGGTTTGCGAAATCAGTTGATAGGACCATGCTGAAATTTGTTATCGCTTATCAATAACATTGCTTTCTGAGATACGTGTGAAGGCTGGTTTCCATTAGGCGTAGATTGCAGGCGTGGCGCGAAAAATTCTGTTTCACGCCACGCCTGCAATCTACGCCTAATGGAAACTAGCCTTAAGGAAGAAAGCAAGACACACGTAGGCCTACGATGAAGTGTTAATTTACTTGTACCTTTGCGGTCCAATTAATTTTACCAAATTTTGCCCTTCAGGTCCAATTTTTTTTTCAACTGATTTTAGTACATTTTTACTTGCATTGGCAGTTTAGATCATGCGCTGTTTTCATCCCTGGGATCGGTTTGGACTTGCTGAAGCGTGTGCGTGCTATATATCATCCCAGAGATGAGGTTGGACTAAATTAAATAAATTTTGTTTTTTATCCCAGGCATGACGTTGGACCGCAAAGGATTAAAGTTGCGCAGCATTGGTCATCACATCCTTTCCAATTTTAGATCAAGTTTACTTTCAATTGTTTGATTGATTATAGAGAAATGTAAGTACAGTAATCTCCCGCTTAAGTACGCAACTTGATCTAGAGGTGGCTTTGCGTACTTATGCGGGAGGTGCGTACTTAACAGTTTTGTGTCGCAGTATGCAGTGATGCGTGTAAACATTACAGTATACAGTACAGCACAAACTCATTACGTCAAAAACTTCTTTGTTCTCTCGATCATTGTTTTGTTAGTCTTTTCAAACAGTTTCAGTTTACATATAATAAATAACCTGCTTTCTAGCCTGAGATCTTTTTGTTTTGCTTGTAGCCTACTGCATAGTATACGATTACGTACACTACAATTTTGTTGTTCCCATCATGTCAAGTAAAGGTAAACGTTTAAGCGAATCTGAGAGGTTGGAGGTTATTGCTAAGTTAAGTGTGCCATCTGCTCCAAGTAAAAGAAGTCTTGCAAGAGAGTATGGTGTAAGTGAAGGTGCCATCCGTAAGATAATGAAAAACAAAGAAGGTATTCAAAAGCGTTCGTCTTTAATGTCTGAGGAAGGAAAGAGAAATACTTTACGAGCGTCTATTGGTCGATTTTCTGAGTTAGAAGATGTTCTATATGTTTGGATAGATAGCATGCGACGTGCAAAGCTTCCCGTCCCTCCCTCATTGGTCATTGTAAAAGCAAAGCGAATTGCTCAACAATTATCGATACCAGAAGGCGACTTTAAAGCCTCATGGCAGTGGCTTAGCCGATTTAGGAAACGTCGAGGATTGCAACAAATTCTTCTTCATGGTGAAGGGGCAGAAGTAGACAAAGAAGATCCAAAGCTTCTGGCCGCATTGGACGATTTGTATGCTACAATTTCAAGGTATGATCCTGAAAATGTGTACAATATGGACGAAACAGGGTTGTTCTTTCGACTTCTACCACGGTATACTCTGCTTATGCCATTCGAAGACCTCAGTACAACTAGAGGAAAGAAGAAAGCTAAAGAGCGCGTGTCTCTAGTGGTTTGTGCTAACGCCACAGGAACGCACAAACTTCCTTGCACAATGATTGGGAAACCGAAATCTCCAGCCTGCAGCAAAAAGCGACAATGGCCAATCAAATATTTTAGTCAGGGTAAAGCATGGATGGATGTTGACACATGCTGGAAATGGTTCAATGAAGTTTTTTATCCTGAGGTAAAAAAGAGAACAGGACGCCCTGTTCTCTTGCTAATGGACAATGCTCCAGGTCATTTTGATGGCTTTGAGCGGGGTAATGTTAAGGTGGAATTCTTTCCACCCAACTGCACCAGCTGGAAACAGCCATGCGACATGGGTATTATTGCGGCATTGAAGAAGAGATACAAATATTTGTACCTTAAGGATGTTCTAGATTTTTGTGATCTTGATGAGAGTGTTCGAATCCACAAAACAGAGCAAGGTAAAAGATTACCACGTGGGGCTGCGGGTGTTGCTTACGGTAAACCTGCTCATTTACTGGATGCCGCTTACTATGTAAAGCAAGCATGGGAATTCATATCAGCCACATCAATAAGAAACTCCTTCAACAAGGCCCAACTGCTAACTCCAATGGCAGGAGGAGTTGATGAAGAGCCCGACTTCATACCCGAATTGTTACTTAGCTTTAGGGCTTTAGATATTGCAATTGACAATGACGAGCTTGACGAATTTATGCACATCGATGACGAGAAGAACGAAGAATATTCAGAGGCTCTGTTGGAAGACGTAAACACGGCATTGGCGGCAGTGCAGTCTGGCGAAGATGCTGACACTGACGATGAGGCTGGCTCAAGCAATGCTTGTGATGGTGAACCTGTCACCAATAGCGTTGTATTTCATGGCTTTGATCAGCTTTATAACAAAGTTCTCGAGATTGAAGATCAGTTGCTGTGTCCAGTCTTGCAGGAACAAGCAGGGGATGATTATGACAAGATAAAAACCACATTTGAGAGCTTTCAACAAAAACTGAGGCAGGTGACATTGCGAGTCAAGCAAAAGAAGATGGAAAACATGCGCCAGCTAACTTTGCACGACATGATGAGCAATGAATAAATTCTACATATTGCAATGTATATTTTATCAGGCTGCAGTTTGTTACTGATTTTTCGTTTTTCGTTTGAAATAAAAAAAAGTTGAACCAAAGTTTTTTGAGAAATTTTTGCGTACTTTTCTGGGATGCGTACTTAAACGGGTGCGTACTTAAGCGGGAGATTACTGTAGTGCAATTATTTATCATCATTATACCATAAGTAGCAACAACTGAAGTTCGCAAGTAATTTTTGTTCTTGTGTCATAGGGTAGTCGTGGTAACTGGTAACCCACCTAACATCACATTATTTTATAAAAGTAACATTTCGTATGCTTATACAGTGTGTCGGCGTGGGATTACTGCATTTATATTTAAATGCACTGTTAACCTGATATTTTGAAACGTTTACGAATTACTGTGGCAAAAATCGTATAGTTTGACTGACCAAATTTAATTTTACTGAATAAAATAGATATAGCCAGGTATTTCGCTGCCGCCGATTAGTAACAGGTAGACTGTTTGCTTTTGAACTTTAGAGCTGACATAATCGCGCTGAATTATTACGTCGCCGAAGCACAACGTCACAGTTTTACCTCCTTCGCCATCAAATTTTGAAAACTCGGCGCTTACACACGTAGAATTGTTTTTTTTGAGGCCATCTTGGAAGATCTTCGACGCGCAGTAACTCGAGTCCCTGCTACGAAGACGTAGCAAAGTAAACAAGATGCAACTCGCAAGCTGGCGTTTTAATCGGATTAAAGAACCAAGGTCATTCGCGACAGATGATGGCCTAGATCAGTGACTTTCAATAGGTAGATCGTGGTCTTCACTGGGCCATTACTTTATTTAGCCTTCACATCGAGTGAAATTGCCAAACATTTTCTTGACTTGTTTTTTCATTTTATTTAAACGACATTTCTAAAATTTACTTTGATAACTTTTTCTGAGGTCATTTATGAAATTAAGAAAAAAATTACAATCTGGCCATATTAAGAAAAAAATTACAATCTGGCATACCTCCGTGCAATTCGAAAATTGACAACCTGCCAAAAACAGTTCAAAAGCATTGAACTAGAGTGACACAATAAACGAACAAAGTACGTCTGAGGGAAAAAACAAGGGGTGCCATTATATGCGAACAAAACGTAACTTTGAAAGTATACAAAAAAATTAGATTTCTGGAGGGACCGAGAAAAGCATTACCTTATTATAGGCAAGCTGACGTCATAAATGAAGCCGTTAGAATAATTCTACGGTACAATAAAAGGTGGCAACAGCGCGCGCGTAGCTGTAAATCGCTGTTGCGTCACTGTCGCTTGATGTTTACGTCAGACTTTTGGCGTCGAAAAAATTTGGACGAAGAACCCGAGATCTATCTGAATTAGGATAAACGACATCTCTTGTTATCTCAACCAATACACTGAATAAATAGCAGCCGGTTATGAAAACTATCCTATTTTACAACTTCCCAATATGATAGTAATGCTGGTGCAACGATTGTTCAGCAATGTCCGCCAAACTTTGTCCTGCGGTTTTAGTATATTTGCTAGCAATTTCGAACTTACTAAACTCTTAGAGGAAACACTAATCGGCATGAGGCCAATATATTCAAAATATAGTCCCTTCGAACAGCACTAAAATATGGAAAGTCATATTGAATTGAGGAATCACTGAATCAGGGAAATACCGGTACAGAAATTCATATTACCCATGAAAAACCGAAATTCAGAAATTTATTTTAAAAAAAGAATTACATAACGTATGAAAATACGGAAAAACTACCACTACTAACTAAAGAAGTGAGGAGATCGCAGAAATATGGGAATGAATGGAAGTCCATAAAAACTGAAAATATAACCATTCAATTGGGTAGATTTAGATAATTGAGTTGAGTTTAACTAAGCATTTTTGTAAATTTATATATTTCTGCGTTTTGCTGCAAAAAAGTTTTCCGATCGGTATTTTTCCATGTTTCAGTAAGACTAGCCGTATCTCTGTAATTTCATTAATTTCCATTCATTAGCGTTGTCCGATACTTACTTTCTATTGCCTGTTTGTAGCCTTGAATAGCATCTTCCATGCTTGATCTGTTTACTGCAGCATCAATATTTATACTAGACAGATTGGGTTTTGATTTCATAGCCTATTAGCACCAACTAGCAACGATCAAGTCAATTGCTGGTCTATCAAAAAATATTAATCAATAAGTAATTAGTAATCGCCTAATTCATTGGTAAAAAAATAAACCACATAACACACTAATAATAACTCATAAATAATGTGAAAAAGTGCAGCGTGGTATGGCACGACTTAGGAAACAATACATCTCAATCGTAAAATTTAAGAACCACCAATTAAAACTGAAGAAAAAGATACAATACAAAATCAAAAATCCCTGACCTCAAAAGTAATCAATTGAAAACCAACCTAACAGAAATCGAAAAGGTCAGCACTATTACTGGGGGTCAATCCCAGGTGAAAAATAAAAAAAGGTTTTCAACTGTTTGGCAAAGCGGTTTCCCTACACTGGCATATTAGGCATAGTACAGGCACAGTAGGCATAATACAGCCATGCCCACTTAGCTAATACTATCCCCATGCTACTGCTATGCCTCCATTATGCTTGTTCTAGGCTGATACTAAGCCTTTTAAATACCATCCATTATCAGAGTATCGCAAAATTAGCTTAGTGCGATAAAGCACTGGCTCATAATTGTGAGATTTGAACTTCAATGCCCACTCTGGGTTTACATAACTGTGCTCTCAGGAAAAGTAGTTTACAACTATTTCTCCAGTATGGCTGCAGGCTTTTTGACAGAAATGTATGGGACCTGTAAGTACCAGCACCCTTGAAGCTACTCAGAACACAAAGTGATTGATGCACAACTGCACAAGGTCTTCCGTAATTCTGATCAAAGAACAAAAGTTTAATAATAAAATATGTATATAGTCAGACCTTGTTTTTAAGACAGTAGCTATTTTGCTGTTGAATGTTTGTGTTTGGTCAATTTCAATGATGTACTAAACACTTGGCTTGACAAAAGTATTATCCTCAGTGTAGATTGCCCTCATGTTTACATACTGCCCTACCTCCCCCGTATACTCTAGCTCTGTCAAAGTACCCTATCAACAAAGACTCAAACCCATACCAATCACATCCAAAGGCAGTAGCACTACCCACTGTGCTACAGCATTACTCTGTGCATTATAGCAAATGTGCTTATTTAAAGAGACACAAATGTTCAATGACAAAATAGATCCCAAAGAAAAAATGCCATCAATAGCCAGATAGTCAGAATAACGATCTACTTTATTTTAAACTCCAAGCAGTCAAAAATCCCCATGCGTTTTATTTTTTTAACCTTGCAGTTGCTTTCAATGCGCTTCTGTCCCTTTAATCTTAAAATCTCACTGTTTGACTCCGACACAAAAACTTATGGAAAGGATGGGGAAACATTACAATTTGGAAATCCAGATTTACAGAAATATGGACTCACTAAATCAAGAAAATTTAATTTAAAATAAGAATCACAGAATTATGTATAAACTACTAGCTCACAAAGTACAAAAGAAATACAGAAACTTCTGAAAGTCAGTAAAAACTATAAATACAACAACCAAATTAAAGAAAATTAGATCATTAAATTGAGATATACTGTGCATTTTGATATTTAATACCTAAGTTGGTCTACAGATTAGTCATTTGATTTTTGAAAATTTCTGTATTTTGCGATTTCTATAATTCAACAAATGTTTTGTTCAAATTTTCATAAATTCACGTTTCTGTGTTTTATTACTGCCCCCAAGATGTGCTAAAATGATAGAAAAATAAGTGCTCAATTGCATGGTGACAATTTTCAAGGACAAAATTGATTGTCACACCAGTAATTCTCAAAGTGGGTTCTGCAAAGCCCTTAGGTTCCATAAAGCTACATGCATATAGAATTTTGCAGCAAATTCCAAACATAGCTGCCAATCTTGTAAATACACTCCAAGATTGCATGTTGAAAGGCAGTCAATCCTTAACAAAAAGGTCTTCATGATATTAACTTTGTCAAATATAACATCACGAAGCAAGGTCAGGGGTTCTGTAAAGCTACATTTTTAAAGAGTTCCATAATGAATCCAGAACATAGCTGACAATCTTGCAAATATATCTCAAGATTGCATGTCAAAAGATGGTCAATCTTCAAAAAAAAGGTCTTCATGACATTAACTTTGTCAAATAAAACATTTCTTTTATTGTACTAAGTATTAATTTAAATAAGGGCACTGTTATATTACCAACAATGTCAAAGGGCTCCATTGTAAAAACGTTTGAGAACCACTGGTCTACACCAATAAAAATTGTGATCAAATTACAGTATACACACCCGTGTGACAGGGCATTCATGATTGTACTGCACTAGTCAAAACAGCCAACAAATGTTTTAAAACTACACTAACTGATGCAGCAGTATAGCAATTAAAGCATCTGTTTTGCAGTCAGTAGACTAGAGTTCAATGCACTTTTTGAATCATACTGAAAGACTTTAAAAAATGGCATTTGCAACTTCCCGATTTGATGTGCAGCATGAAAGTGACAGTGCGAAAAACAAGCCATCAAGTTCACTTTTTGTGTTCTTGAGAATGTAGGGTAAATTATTCACCAGATACCTGTATCTTGATGAGACAGGCAGATGGTACCTAGTCAAGAATCGCAACTGACAACTGAAATTGAAGCAGTGTGCTTTGGATACATCTAACTATGAAGAGAGGCTGATTGCAATCTCAGGATGCCCAAGCTAGTAGGCAACTGAAGAAGAGCTACAGCTGAAATTAAAATTTTAGCTAAACTCAAACAAGCTGTCCCTGACCTACACAATAACCAAACATACAACTGCCGTACCTACACCAAAAGAAATCCAAAGGCTGATTTGTTTAAAGTCAATATTGGCGGAAACAATAATGAAAAACGTGATCTGCTAAATACCTCGGTATGATAAATGATGAAAACCTTAATTGGAAACAACACATTAGGAAAACTCTCAAAAAGCATCACAAGCAACTGGCACAATTGTAAAAATTCACTCCTATGTTAGTAGTTCAAAATTTACTCACGAAAATTGATTGATAGCACTACATTATGTCCAACTTCTGACTGTTATGCTATTACACGTAGTTTTTACTGTTGCCTTATTCATTGCTTGCATTTGTTAATTTTGTTTTATTGGCATAGACCTATTTTGTTGCATGCTCATACATGAAATAATCTTAACGACACTTGGATGGCTGTGAACTTTAATGACCACTTAGCTCTTTCGCAGTCTCCCCACATAGACCTATTAATAAGTGACAATGTAGTGACACTGGTTTTACATTGTGACAGCAAAACCAGCATGAAAATATAGTGACTGATTAATTTGCCAATATAAGCTATGCTAGGGTTGCCATATGTCTGGAAAATTCTGGACATATTCGGAATTTAGGTGTTCTATCCAGAAATAATTTGTCCAGAAATTTTCTCAAATGTCCGGAATTTTTGTAAGCAAGAGAAAGCAGTTAATGAAGAATTGCAATATTAGAATGTAATAGTCACCACAAGTAGCCCATCTGTTTGATCGGGACAGGTGATGATCTTTTTTTGAAAAACACCTATATTTGGGCTAACGCAACACGAGCTCTAACATATCTGACTGTTACTTCAGAGCATTATTTGCTTAACTCAGGCCCAAAATATTTGTCATTAAGTGAACTAGTACCAACTTTTGATTAGTCGCAACAAAAGCAACAAATTTCAAACTTGCCAGCAAAAGGTAACAACTTTTTTACTAAAAGTTACAACTCTGCCAACCCTGCTGCCAATACTTTAAACAGTGAACAGTGGTGTCTGGATTCTTGCCTTATCAGATAAGGTAACCCTAGGCTATACAGCGTAGCATTAAGGCTATGCAAGATGAGATTACCACATATTTTAATTTCAAATTAGAGATAATGAAGTTTATTGTAATATTCTTCTAATGTCGATCAACCGAATATCTCACTAAACCCACATTTTTTGAGACAACAAAAGGTCTGGATAAACGAGGCAATGCTTAATGGTAAACATTAGGAAAAACTTATCAGGCGTCTTACCATAATCTAATAACAATTTTTCTAAACTAGAACACATCTAACGTGCAGAACTCGAACATATAAATCCTTCCTGGACTAAAACTTACGTAACCATTTATGACTTCGCAACCTTGGTTCACACGTCCCACTGATAAAATTTGTACTATGAGCAAAACAAATACTGTGATTGGACGGTGTAAGAGCGGTGGGAGAATTGCAAAAACTAGGAAAATGTTTTAGCTAAAACAGTTCCTTAAATCCATATTTTGCGTGACCGCGACTCCGCAATTTTAAGTTTTGCTTTTAAAATGAGGTGCAAGTATAAACAGTATAAGTATAACAGCATACGAATCTAGCGCCTGCCTCTCAATTATCTACAGTCACTATGCTTTCTTTATTCTTTTGCAATTTTTTCTTAAAGGTTTGATTCTATGCTTATTATGCGGCTTTGGCACTAACTTTCAAAGCCGCGTAGTAAGCTATCATAGAATGCACAACTTACCTGAAAACTTAAAAAAATATGAAACAAACTTTGTAAATCATTTTTGTGTTTTTCTGTTGAGAGAAGGTTGCCAAAATGTTGAAAAAACACACTGTGACTTTTTTTTCCTTAGTGTTTGGCAAAATTCATGAAAGAATAAAATTTCGCAAATACAGTTGACTTTGTTGGAGAAAGTCACAATAGCCAAATAAATAACTACAAAGAAATTAGAATAGTGCAGCATTTAATGAAAATGGCAGCATCATTTGTCAAAACAAAGACAGAAACGCGTGGCGGACAATTTTTTCTCAAACGAAGCAAAGCGTGCATAATACCAGCAGCAAGTTAAAGAAGGGTGCTCGTTGATTGTAGCATAGACTATTTGTGGTTGCAAACTATGATGACTCTCTACACAAGCAAAAATGAGGATTTGAGATTAGCTGAAACAATTACCATGAACTATAAGATTTAGGTGATTTATTTACTTGCTACTAGTGTGAATAGCTGGACCGACTGTAACAACATAGTAACTGCATGGAATACCTGAAAGAGTTATCTATAGGTGTAAACTAAACCATACCAGTCATTTCACAGTTTTAAAAATTTTTTTCTAAATTTTATAGTGGGTTATTACATAAATTTTTTTTTAAAGAAAAATTAAGTGTGTAGCTATATAGGTTAATTGCAACTATTCAGCTTGAAAGTATACCGAATAGATTTAGCCGCGGAAACAGCAATACCCACATCCCCCTTAAAAATATCTTTAATTTTTTTGTTATTTCAAAAGTATTTGCTTTGGCACAAGGATTGTTTTTTGCTTTAAGACTATTGATTTTGGCTTAGCAAATTTTGTCTGCAAAACTGCTAAATCGTTTAATTTGTAAAGTTGGCCCCTCATAATTATTGTGCTACTAAGTACCAGTTTTTGCGTTTGGTTTGTAAAAACTGGGAGAAGAGCAGTGGCGTCACCAAAGAGGCAATCCGTTCCTCGTATGCTGAATACGTTAGATTTTGTTCAGCTAGTAGTTTGTTTGATAGTCTGCTCTGGGCCACCACGACAAATAAACTGCTTGATCTCACCACCGGTCTGCCACATATAGATGGAGGTATGCTTCGCTCAAGGAAACAATAATCGAAGTTTTCGGTATCCCATTCTTGTTGAGCATCCAGTAAGGAAAATGTAAATGCCATTTTTAAAGTTTTTGGTATGACTCGATAGAGAAATTTTCAAGTCTCTCTTCTAACCACTAAATCACAGTGCTTTTAGCGACATTATTCTAGGAGATGACAGTTTTTAAAAATATTTTTCATTTTCGGAAAACATTTCCGACAAAATTGCAGTAATTCAGATTACCTACCCCCCATCCCTTTTTTTAACACTCCGGAATTAGACGAGATATGCTTAAAATGGTTGAGATCGCCCTGGGTCTTATCAAACTTCAGCAACGAATCTGGTAAGCTCCCTAGTAGGGTAAAACAACAAACCAATCGAGTGACACTAGCATATACTAAATAAAACAAAGGGGGATAAAAGTGCATCCACTGGTCTAAAGTCGAATTTTATGTTTTAGCCACTGCCTAATTGTAAAGTTGTCTGATTCTTAACTTTTTATACAATGAATGCAATGTCTTTTGAAATTGAACTGTTTCCGGAGAAAAATCAACTTGTGGAGGCGCTGGCTTGCCTTCTTCATACGATTTTTGTCCATCGAACAATGGGAAAATTTCATTACCAGGACGAAAGGACATTTTCTGTCAGTCCACTTGAGACAGAAGACGTCGATTGTAAGAATCTTGACTTTACTTATGTCCGTGTGGCTTCAAAATCGCTTGATGCACTAATTTATGAACACGCTCAAAAATTTCGTAATCAGCTGCAAAAAAACTCTGGCATTGGTACCGTCACACTGGAGTTCTATCACCAGAAGAACTTAAAGCGGTGGCTTTTTGCCAATCAGTCTGTGACGTGGGAGAAGTGGAATATAAATGTGAAACAAAACCCAGTCAAAAAATCTATCATTGGGCTAGATGACAAAATAATTGAAATTGTGGAATCTGTAGGAATGTGCAATTTTATGCCAAAAATCCCGGAAAAAACTGAATTACCTTCAGTGTTTGACACATCATTTCCTGATGTACAACCTTATTTATTCAAAATTTACTCTAGTTTTCACAGCGCAGTTGACTCCAATCAAACAGCAACAACAATGAGGTCAGCTGTTGATTGTGTGTTTGGCGGCGCCGCAATTTGATAAACCAAAACTTGAAACCTGATAACCAGTACACTGCATTAAGAATTAGCTGATGTAAATGTTGTTGTTTTGTCCTTTTTGTGTTTTTCCGCTACCTCACGCTTTTGTTCTAAATGTTAAATGGCAATTTCAATTATCTGTATTTTTTATGGTGGTGTTGGTGCTTTATTTGATAATCTTTTGATATTATGCCGCTGTTTTCATTTACCTCGCGGATATCCTGGTTTGGGCCTGAACTTATCATAACTTACAATTAGGGTACGTTTTCCTTACCTTGAGCTTTTATCGGAAGCAAATTTGCTTGTCTCACTGCCGAAATTAAGCGTTAAAGTGTGAAAGCTTCTACTTGGACATTACAAAAGAGAGCAAAAAGTGCTGCAACTTACACCAGCCTGTCGTGTTATCGATAGCACGCCTATAATGCACCAAATCTGACCGCTTTGTTAAAACTTACAGGTTGCTAAAAATGACTTTTAATGACATGTGAGTAATTATGTCGAATAGCTTGAAATTAGCAAACTGCAGACAGTGACACTGTTTCGACCTATCAGGTCTCTTCTGTTTTACCAAAAGTATTCGAATGGTTATGCATTCAAACCTCAGGATTACTGCAGGTGTCACGCTCTGAGAAAAGGCTCTTAACGAATGGTTTTCTCTTCCTGGCCGTAAATTATTGAATTTGTCGCGAGTTCGTATATTTTTCTAATTCCTAACGCGATAGAGAAATCCTCACACGATGCAGATTTTGCCCCTTTTTTGATTCGACTTACGTAGTAATAGGAATAATTGAATTATTCTTGCAAAAAATTGGGATAACAATGAGCGCGGCGGAATAACAATAAACAATAATAAAAAGCGGGCGATGCGTATATTTTGTATTGCGAGCACAAATCATGTGACACGAGCGCCATTCCAGAAAACATTGAAGCAAATAAAACATTTAGTTAGGCAATGCACACAATTACACAGCAGGCCAAATGCAAAAACTACCACCACAAGTCAATACCAGCATTTCAAAGAAAATGTTAAAACTCAAAAATTTCCAAGCCAGTTTGGATGCTTGTGTCGTAATAGTAATCGATTGTGTCTGCTTTCATTTCTATCTAGTATCAATAGACTGTACGAGAAAACTTGAAGCGTTATGTACACTATCACTGTTAAACACAATTTGTCTATTTATAGGCTTTTTAGTAGCATTGCCATCTACAGAGTTTTGCAACAATCAATGCAGCCTTTTAGTTGTGATATCATTCCTTTAGGCTGAGTTAAAATGGCTGTTTGCATTTTAGGCACACTAAACATTTCCGCTGTATGGGCTATTGGGGATGCAGCTACCCAAGATCTCCGAATGCCCTTTTTACACATTGGTCAATAAATGCTTTGTCATCTTCGAAAGTGCAGTAGTGTATTTTTTGATTTATCAAGCTTGATAGACCATGACAAAATTCGTAAATTTCGTACATAACATCAAACCGTGCGCCACACAGCGTTAACTCAAAACACTGCCCCCTCCAAAAAAATAGCGGTGACCCGGAAGAAAGCACATTCAGCACACGTAGATTGCGGGAAAGCTAAACAAGTTTTTAGATTTAAAAACAATTGCGTCTCTCCAAAGTAAATTTTAAGTCTCCACAAATGCAGCACTTTCGCACCGTCGGGTATAATCTGCTCTTGTTTCGAATAATGCCTCTGGCTCAACGCCAATCTCGGGCAACCTGGGTTTTTGTCCCTCCAAATGAGTCGTTGTGGCTCCCCAAGCGGAATTAGTATCTCCGGAGAAGATGCACCGGTACTTCATAAGGCTTTGTTTGAGAAAAAATTAAAGGAATATGAGCTTTTGGAACAATTTTCCCTTCCATCTGTTAACACGTTCACATTCATATTAAAACGATAATTTCTTAACGACTACATTTTGTAATTTATCATTGGCAAGATATCTAATTTGCTTCATCTCTTAAATCATAAAAGACAACGTCTGGGTGGCTGCTTGAGTAGATGACTGAAAGGTTCATTCGCAGCCCTCCCTGCGGTTACACAAGACAATAAATTGTAATTTGTATACTTTTATGTGCTTGTTTGTGTGTGTGTGTTTTTCACTGAAATAAATGTTGTGGTACTACTATTATTATTGCTCCCAATCAAATGTTTTTTACAAGCTAAATACTGGAACGTAGCAGTAGAGTTCTCATCCCAATAGGAGAAGACTAAATATTTTTGAAAAATTTACCAATGAAAATCAGGAGCATATACAAGCGTGCACTCCTCCTAAATTGGTAAAAACGTTTACAATCTGATGGGCTATAGTAGTAGTCAATACTGCTAAACCACAGCAAAGTAATGGCAAAATACTTATTTTTTGTTTAAAGAAAAACTAGCCAATGGACAGTAGTCCAAAGTCGGATCTTTTTTTTAAAAAACTGGTCTTTTAGGTTCAAAATGAGCAACCATATGTGTAGCCAGGACCGGCGAAAAATGCTATCTTCTTTCTGCCGAATTTCTTTGACTCGATCTGGATACCAAGCTATTTTTGAGCAAAAGAGCAAAAAGTTTTAGTGCCTTCTTTGAAATTGCACATATAACTAACTTATCGTTTTAATTCATTAATTTTCCCTTTAATTTGGTATTGTCAAAGAGCTAATTTGCTTCCTTTATTTGTAAACAATCAATTCAAAGTTGCAGCGATTGTCATTTCCGGTGCAAAATATAGCGAAAAAAATTGAAAAAAAACGTATACAGTTTCACCTCGTTAACACGGACCCTGTTAAGCCGGATATCGGTTAACTCGGACCATGACTTGGATGATAAAAATAAAAGCAAACAAATAAATTTCATTTACAGTGTACAGGTGTACTGTACATTAATTATTTACATGTTATGAAGGTGAGGTAAAAGAAAATAACCTTGGTAATAGCCGAAAATAACTGTCGATATCGGTACAGGTTTGTTTGCTAGGCTACGCTATCCCAACGTAGCCTTCGTCAGGTGATTTACCTGAATAAACAAAAATGAATGAATATATAAATAAATAAATCTGCGTTTTTACATGTTATGAAGGTAAATGTAATAAAACAAAATAGCCTATATAATAACAGCATTTTTAATTAAACTTCGTTACCCTAGGCATGTTTACAAGCTATGGCCTGTAGGCCGTCGGTTAAGTCGGACAATCGGCTAGCACGGACACCCTCCCCTCGCCCAGTTAACGGGGTGAAACTATATGTTAATTTTGATCAAATTTAGTGGGCTATCTTTCCTTCTTACCTCCAAAACTTCCAAAAAATATTTTCCCGCCCACTCATATCTGGCGATGTCCTTGAAACAATTTTTACCCAGGTATAATCTAAACAGATATTTTTGAAAAAACGTATAATTTTTCAAAATTATCTGTTTAAATTTAAAAAAAGTCTTGGCTCAAGAGCACAAACATGCAACTGCGTTTTGCTTGCGAGTAGAAGCGTGCAAATGAACAGCAAACACAAGGCAACCCCTCCACCTTTGCAATTACTTTTTATTGAGCAAGATTTCAGAAACTGGCCAAAACCAAGAGCTGCAATTTTTCCCACAAAACTATCAAAACAGTAAACGATAAGCTCATTTTATGTTCGAATTTATTGGTTTGTGAAAACTAAGATAACAATCTAAGTAAAGTGTTTTCTTGTATTGATTCGGGTAGATTGTTTTGTTTTTATCTTTACACGTAAAAGATTTCATTGGACCACTTCAAACACTAAACTTGTCTAATTGGTCCTTCGTCAAAATTAGTAGACTAACGCTGGTTAAAAATATCGCAATACTCAATTTTTGTGCCGATTACAATACCAGAAACGTGCGTACAAATGCGATGATATTGGTATGGTACAAAGCACGGACCTCGTTTCAAAAGGGAGAATTGGGGGACATGTTCCCCAAACCTTTGGACCAGGAGGGATCAAAAAGAGGGAGAATCACTTAGAGGAATAGACTTCGTTATTGGGTTATCCAAACGTAGTGCGATTGAAATAGTTGGTTACTTTTTGCAATTTTCGTTGTGCGTATGGCCGTACTGCGATGATAGTCTGTCCAAATAAGCCAGGGGCGCACAAACTGTGACCTTGGGTGATAAATTGTGCGGCTGTGCACATAAATTTAAAGTTGACCTCCTTTCAAAAAAAGATCTTTACCTTTACATGGATAGAGAAGGCTCAGCGGTCATAAATTGAAATATAGTCTGTAGTACGGCCTCCCATTGGAAGAAAGTGTGTCCCCCTGAAATGAGCGACGATCTCCGGTGAATAACGTTCAAGTATGCTGACGGCCAACTTGAAATGTGCAAAACTCCTTGCAAAGGTTTAAAATAATCCCAAAAAGGCAATTTTTTGTAAAAATTTTTAAGATTCTGAATTGTTCGAACGTAAAACGAAAACTATTTCAGATCGATCTTAAAAAATGATCCTAAAACTTTCCACAAACTCTCATTTCTCTCCCAAAAAAAGATTTTCCGCCGAATAGTTTATATACTACAAATTTTCCAATTTTAGATTAATCTCTTCCCGTAAAGAAAAGCTTTTGCCGAAAATCAAACAACTAATTCTCTGATTTCAGGTTACTATGATATGATCTCCAAAAAAATCTTCGCCCACAACAAAAAATTCCAAAGTTTGATCGCAAATATTTCGAAATTTTTTTAACAATTCTGCTTAATTTGTTTGAGAAGTCCCAAGATTTTGGATTAAATTCTCCTGGTTGGCACAAACTGCGTGATTACTAGTCGAATTCATGTTTGTTGCAGCGACCTAAGATAAGTTGTGTGGTCTTAAGATTCGTTTCAGCCCCAAAAATAGCTTAAGCATTGTAAAGTCTTTTCAGCACTCAAATTACTGCGTATTTGTAAAACCAGCCGAAATTGATTTCACAATGAAACAATTCCCACTCGGTATGGTTTGCTTCTTTGCACTAACACCAATGGAAAAAGTTTACAAATTAATTCTCGGAAATTCATGACGACTACCATTCAACCTAGACATGACATTTTTTTGCGGCAGGCCCGAAAAACATGTCATGTCCAGGTTGGGTGGTAGTCGTTGTGAATATGCTTGGAGCGTATCCAGAACTGGTTTACTTATTTCACTGCTCTCTAAACAAGAATCACGAAGCGTAAGAGCAGCATTGCGCGTCGAAGTTTAAAGCGAAAATTTGCTCAGAAAAAAATAAAACAAAATTTTCAAAATATGAAAAAGCAAATAATTTGGGCGTATATGCAAGTAGCCTATGAAAGCAGAGAGTAAGCACACCAACAGCAACACAGATTTCAACCAACTACTAATAACACTATCAACAACTACTTTATTCGGAATTTATCAGCCTACAGACAAATCACGGATTATTTCAACTTATGTAATTAGGAGTTTTTTTTTATTCAATTTTTCAAGCTTTCGCATAAAAATCGTCTCTCCGTTTTCCATGAGTAAAAATTTTAATCGATAAAATCATTGCGCAGACTATTACCTATTAAACACACTCAAAAGCAAAAAGTTTGTATCACTGCAAGCTTTCTTTTTTGAGGGAAAAGGGGTTCGTGTTTTTTCTTTCACTCTTGTTTTTTGTTGTTTTTGCTAAATTGGTGCATTTCGTCGCTGCTTAAAATGGTGTCTGTTGACTTCAACAACTTTTTGATCTTTTCGCGGTTTCCTTGTCAAGTGACTCCACGAAGCAGTATTTCCAGAAGTTGGTTATTATTTCATCCATATGTTTTCGTGCAGCACTTGATAACAGTGGCGTGCATAGGTCTGATGATGCCCGGAGCCAACTGCTTGATTGTACGCCCCCTCCGACACTGTCAAGTACTCAAGAATGTGACCAAGACAGACAGTTAAAATATGTAAAAGCTAGTGTTGAAAGAAAAATTTTGAACAATTAAAATAAAATGTTTCAAAGAGTATATTTTGTTTTAATGTGTTAGTTAGAGGCTAAGGCATACATTTATAAGAAAAATTTGTCTGGTGAAGGGTATGCATTGTGGAACAAGACATTGCGTTTATGCATGCAAATAATTATCAAAAAGGCCCACCAAAATGATCTATTATGTATTACCTCTTGGCGGCCGTGCATTATATAAGCCGCGGTGCAGTCATTTGGACCCACCGAAATCAGCTAAGCGCCCTTTCAACATTATGCGTACATTGTATTCTTAAACGTCATCGTTAATGCGACGCGTCTGTGGATTCGAACCCGCACCTTTGGAGCTGGCCTCCTCGCGCGCCGAGTTTTGCTGCCATGCACCACGTGCTGCCAGCCATGCCTTAAAGCACCGCATTTAGTTTGTAACCTTTGGAAGACTTTTTATGCCCAATCACTGCTTGTGTGATCAGCTTTACATAAGGATATTAGTTTTAGTCTATAGGCGAGCGGCTAGAGGTACGTTAAAACGAACCTCGTTCAAAGGTAAACAGCACGTAAGTCTTGTGCTTTGTGTTAGTTTGTTTTATAAAAGTCAACGTTAATGCTATTGGGGGACCTCTTGGCCCTTGGCAAGCCCTGCTGATGAGTCCAAAAAGACGAAACGCGTCCAGGGATGGTTTTGTAAATTTGAATATATCTCTCAATAGCATTGCTTCCTTCGAAAGCCCCGCGCCTTCACAACTCGCTTTGTTGTTTTGTTTCTCGCTTATAAGACGCTCTCTATCGATCGCAATCACTTGGAGCTAGCAATATATAATTTCGTGAGGCATAACTGGAGATAAAGTTGTCTATTTTTTTCTATTACAAATAGTATCTGAAACTGTACAAGTGCAACCATGTAGTTTGATGCATTGCTGGCTTGCTGCCCTTAATATTTTTGTGAGCTATACAATAAAAATGCTTTATGAACATCGTTTAGTGAAAGCAGAGGAAGAAGTAACTCTTTTTATTTAACTAGAACATGTGATGACGTGAACAAATCAATTAGACCAGGGGTGGGCAAACTACAACCCGCGGGTTGCATGCGGCCCGCCAGAGCATTTTGTGCGGCCCGCCAACTCTTGTAGAAACTTCCATGTACCGGTATCTAATTTAATATGACAGGGGTAAGCAACACTTATCGTATTAAAGAGCCAAAAACGTTGGAAGCCATCATTGAAAGAGCGGCTACGCAATTCTTAGTTTGTATTGACGCATTTTCCGTCCAAATAAAGGGTGATTACCTTTTTTTTTATACAGCATCATTTTCAAAGCCGCGTAATACGGCATTGCAAGAAGTCATCGCAAAATTTTAAGCTAATACAAGCTCTTGCATTGCATACAGCTATTGCAAGATTTTAAGCATTGGACTTCGGCCACTCTTGAATAGTCAATGCAGCCCTCCGACTAAAAAGTTTGTCCACCCCTGAATTAAACACTTATACTTTACGATTTCTCTTTCTCATATGAGCTCTCCTATCGGAAAATATTTGAACTACCTCATTTTTCATATCTACCGAAAGGAATTTTCTTTCGATGCTGATTAAAGCCAAACTTGTCAGACGTTCCTGCAGCATAGATGATCTTATACATGTTTTTATCAATTTCAACTTTGAAAATAACCTCTCACAACTTGCAATTGAAAATCCGATGATGAGCAGCAACCTACATGCCATACATAAAGTTGGGAAGACATCCTTTCCAAACTGCATCAAACATTCGAGAGCATGCTTGGGATTAGAGAAAACTGCATTTCCTCTTGCTTGAAGGAGCATAACAAAGTCAAAGGTGATTATATGTTTGGTTTTTGTACAGTACATAGCAAACTAATTGAAATTTTGTAAATAATAATTTCAGTACAAAAACTGACACTGCAGAAGATTTTCTACCAAACATAATCACACCATGCCCCCCAAGCAAGATCCTACCATATCCATGCATCATGTGTTAGTAGACTTACGATACAAAAAAGCATATATTTTTAACAATTTAATGAAATGCAATTTTTTTAATTTCACTCTTTTGATGTCCCTCTACCTTGGATGCCCGGGGCCGTCGCCCCCCCTCTGCACGCCACTGCTTGATAAATAGATTTATTTTGTGTTAATTTTGAAGAGTTGGCATTCAGTTGTTTAAAGTTTTTTTACGTCTTGAACAATATGGTACATGCAAACAACAAGAAACAGTTATCATGTGTTGCTGTTTTTACAATCAATTGCATTGAGGCGGTTTAGTCTAAAAGAATTTTACCTTAACAGCAAGCGAAGCAAGAAAGTGACTTATTCAGATCCGATCCAGATATCCGCTCATAAATTTCAT
The DNA here is from genome assembly GCA_963675345.1 of Trididemnum clinides. NCBI lineage: Eukaryota > Metazoa > Chordata > Ascidiacea > Aplousobranchia > Didemnidae > Trididemnum > Trididemnum clinides. The sequence continues at coordinate 27,365,613 of OY776287.1, forward strand.
ATTGAATTGAAAAGGCAACACATGTAAACAAAGAATGAAAATAAAATCGTATTTGCAATCAGGGCTTCAACTTTGGAGGAAATTTCCTCATTTGGAGATATTTGACCATAAAATTTATAAAAGAGGAAATTTGGGGAAAAAAAGATCAAAATCAGGAAATAAGGTAAAAGCCAAAAAAAGTAAAATTTCCAGCTTGTTGTGTTGAAAAGCTGAAATTCCGGAAAAGACTTTTAACTTATTACCAGTACTTAAATTTTTCGGTAATCCTGTAGTTTAGCGCGGTAAATTATTTAAGCTGGCAGGGCAGTGTACACTGTAGGGCCAGGCCCGGTATGTAAATGTACGGGGCAGTGTACACTGGAACCCACCCTGTACAGGGCCTGTACACTCCCTTCCAGTGTTCACTGCCCCGTACATTTACATACCAGGCCTGGCCCTACAGTGTACACTGCCCTTTCAGCTTAAATAATTTACCGCGCTAAAGTACAGGATTACCAATTTTTCAAATGTGCATATCATGCAGCATATGTAAGTTTTTTGCTTTTATTTAGCTGTTCTTAGTTCATTGTTAATTTCAATATTCACTCCATACTTCCATGCGGAGTTATTTTACTTTTCATTTTTGAAGGCACCGTTTTCATAAGTGCTGAGCTCTTGAGTTGTTGAAGCATTGTAATTTAGTTAACACATTAAAATTTGAATTTTAAGTGCTCTGCAAGTTTTTTACAAAAGTGTAGAACGTAATCTGTTTAAAATTTTTTTTAGGTTGTGAGAAAATTAGAGAAATTTGCATTTGAATTTGAGGAAATAATTTCCTAAAGATTATTTGTGTAAGCGCTGTTTGAAATTTAGTCATGTGGCCATGTAGGGATTTCAATTTAAAGCAAATTTCCTCATTAGGATAAATTGTACAGTAAAGTGTATTGAACAGGATTTTGGGGAATAAATGATAGAAATAGGGAAATAAGAAAATACAGCAAAATAGTATAGAAAAGTATGATTATTAGCTTGTGCAGAAATTATGCAGAAATTGCAAGAAATGCAGAAATTCTGAGATAATAAAGCTTTTTGTATTCAACCGTCCTTACAGTTTTGTAGAAAAAAAGAGTTTTACCATATGTTCTTATCAATAATTTAAAACTGCTATTTTTATGCCCACCTATCAAGGTAGGTTAGGTCTAAATAGTTATTTTGAATAGCTTTGAGATTGTTAGTATGTTGAAGTAGCAGTGTAGCACCATATTGAAGTCAATTTTAATCAATTTTGTATCATGTTTTCCTGCATTTGGCCTGCTCAGATGCGTTGATTCAATGCATGTCCACCACTATGCACTCACTTTTAAACCAGACTTTTTGCTCGAGTATTGTAGCACTTTAAATTGCAGATGCCCTTCCTGGCAAATACCAATGATGTTTTCATAGTATTTGAACTCCAGACCTTTTGAGTTGAAGCCTACAACAATAAATTGCGTAGGCTTTGCAAGTTTGGCACCTCATTTTAATGACTGCAGAAACCTTTAATGTTGGTACCAGCATTTTTTAAATATACATACCATGCAGCATGAGTAAGATTTTCACTTTCTTAGTAGTGCTAATTTTAACCAATGTCATTCTGCCTGAAAAAAATCTACTTTTACTCTTAGGCAAATTTGCGATAAAAATTGAGCAACAAGAAGAAGAAGAAAAAAGCTCTGCGTTCGCACCCATCTAATCTACTACCTTGGCTTTGCAAAAGTAGTTTTTGGAACACCAGAAGTGCAAAATTGCTAACGTATTGCAAAGTTTTGATGGGACTGCTGTAAGTCACTAATCGGAATAACTATACATCATGTGTTTCACATGAGTTTGTTTTGCCCAAGTTTGTATAGTTATTCTAATGAGCAGTTTATGGTGGTCCCATCATGAAACTTTGCAATACGTTAGCAATTTTGCACTTCTGGTGTTCCAAAAACTACTTTTGCAAAGCCAAGGTAATAGATTAGATGGGTGCAAATGCAGAGCTCTTTTCTTCTGTTTGTTGTCATTCAGTTTTTACCACAAATTTGCCTGAGAGAAAAACGGATTTTTTTTTCTGGCAAGATGACAGTGGTCTAATTCTATTTCTACTTCTGATATTCGCACATACTGTAGTGCTGAATTATTTTACTTTTTTGTTTTTAATGGCAGTGTTTTTATAAGTGTTGAGTTGTTGAAGCAATGCAATTTAATTAAATTAAACCTTTGCATTTTAGGTGGCATGCAAGTGTTAAGAAAAGTAAATTATCCATTACTAAATATATTTTTCAGAGAGAAGTATGGGAGGAAATTAGCAAAGAAAAATGGTTTTGAAATAAATAAATTATTGAAAATAATTTTCCAAAGTAGAAGAAATAGCAATATTTCTTGAAGCACTGCATGTTAGTCAACTTGTATGTTCACATGATCCCTGCAAGATCTAGTATTTGACTTATTGGTAACTAGTAGTAACCCTGAAGCCTTAATGTAATTAAAGCAATTTTGCTTTTAGTTTATTTTATCAAGTGTTGCCTGTCACACCTAGTATAATATGTAGGCTATACCTGAGTGAAATTTTTTTAGTGTAGCGTAAGCTGTAATTGGGACAAATTACTACTTTTCAACTTTTATTCAGTGCTGTAGTACCAGTGCTTTGATCTAACCATTGTTTTTGAACATTTGCATATTTATTTACCACTTGGCTACTCTACATGTTTCAGTAATTTTTAGACTGAAATTTAGGATTCTTAAATCAAGAAAATCTCTCAAGTTACTCCATAAATGGGGGGTAATTTGGGACAAAGTTATAAGCACCATTTCCTCTACGATTTTGGTAAGTGCATAACCACCAGCGCAAGTGTGAAATCGCTAGCAAATGTACGAAAACTGCTGAACAAGTTTTGGCAGACATTGCTGAACAAACAGTTATACCAGTCTTAGTAACATATTTTGAAGGAGTAAGAACAGATGCTTGCAGTAGCCTACTGCTATTTAGTCAGTGTATACACTAAGCTAACTTTGCATAGCTTATAGTTTGCCGATAATGTTGGTTGGCATACAATATCATCCTTCATTTTCCCCTCAGACGTATTTCGATTATGAAACTTTTTATTTAGTTCAGCACTCTTCAACTGTTTTTGGCATTCGGCCCTTTTTCGAAATGCACAGAGGCATGTGGCCCGATTATATTTTTCACATTTTCATGAGCATTTTTTGCATTTGTTGGTTTCATATTGTTTTTGGCATTTTGCCCATTTTTGAAATGCACAGAGGCATTTGGTCCGGTCATATTTTTTCTCGTTTTTGTGTGCGACCTCAAAAAAGTTATCTAAGTAAATGTCAGAAGCATTGTTCAACTAAAATAAAATAAACAAGTCAAGAAAACGTTTTCCTTTCCAGTAATTGAAAAAGGCTAGACTTCAACAAAAAACATGTTTAAAGAAATTGAAACTGCACTTCATATTTTTTCTTCTCGTTTCTAGACTTATTTCAATCATGGCTGGTAAACTATCACAGCACATAGCTGTCAGCTGCATTTTATTTTAAAAAAAAATTTGGAGGGGATTTAAAACTAAAATTGGTTAGAAATCATACTCTTTTTTTTTACTTTTAGTTTTTATAAATAGCAAGTGAGAGGTTATTTATTTCTGATTAACAAAATGGCATTTTGTATGTTAAAGTGAAACCAAGAGCTATGCACTTTTTTATCTTAAACAAGCACGATTGAAATTAGCATTGATGTGTAAAGAAAACAAGTTCAGCAATTCCAGTTTCAAACTTCTCTCAAAAACTAATGTCTTGTGTTAAAGTGAAGTTTGAAAGCTACTTGCTGTTACTGCTCTTTAGCTATGTTAGAAATTGGCCAGTTTACTTTATGTTACTTGCTTTGGGGTTGATTTGTGATACAAAAGAAGCTTGGTAACAGCATGTGCGATATTTTAAGTTGCTGTCACTCATTGTTGCGTCATAGCCAGGCAATGTTTATGTGAGATGTTGCATTTCCATAAAAAAGCGGCTGTCCAACCTTTCCTTCCCATTCACTGTCTCCCATGCATTAAACAGCATTTAACTCCCATGCATTTAAAAATTACAAAAATTTTTAAAAACGGAAAAAGTTATCAAAAACCACCTGACTTTTTTATTCACTGTTGAATTTTAACTGCAAATCCGCTGGATATAATTTTGCAAATTTTTTTGCATTTAAGGAGAACAATGGTTATAAGGCTTAGAAATGCTAAGAGTAATTGGTGAAAATGTTGTTATTGTTGAAGATACTGGTGTGGTAACATTGTGGCTTTGTGGCTCGATTTGCAGTGTGATTCAATAACGGGTGCAGCCAGGATGCCACTGTGCCATGGCCCCCCTTTGGTCCTAGGTAAAATTATGCCCAAAGCAAACAATTGTCTGAAATTTTCTGCTATCGTATATTTTTCTGCCAAGTTATTTACCAAATCAGTTTGACGAGTCTAGATTTATAGTTGACAATTTAAATTTTCCAATTTTAGTCAAAATGCTTTGAACTGTGGAGGAAACAAAATCATTGTTAGCTAAGTAAAAACTCTACATTCTCTCTGGAATGTTTTTTGAAGTTTATAAAGACTGATGTAAAAAGTTTAATGAGTGGACAAAAGTAGCAGAGCCACTACAATCAGAAATAGCAGAAGTTACGATTACATTCTTTGGCCTGCAAACGTATACAAAATTCAAGCATGCGTAAGCACCATAAAAGACATATCAGTATTTTTTCCAATTCTGAAAAACGTCTTTTGCTACTGCATGCTCAAGTTAATGGCAAATTTCCCAATTCTTCTCGTTCGTGTTTGAAGCATCATTGTTCCACAAAGTGGATTGAGAACTATGATGCTGTATTTATTTTTAAGGAGTTTTATTCAGCGGTTGCTGGTTCTCTTGATCAACTGTCAGGATCAGGCTATGCCTTATTTGAAAGCAACAACAACAGCTGGGTTAGGCTAGAAGTTATCAATGCTGCTGAAACTTACCAAAACAGTTGCAAAGAAGCTACAGGGTATCAAGAAATTATTTTGACTGCATTAGATGCTACAAATATTACCAGTTGCAAAGATGTGACACAGGCTTTTAGGGAGAATGAAGAAGTATTTGTTGGACTTTTTAGACATGCTGATGGTGTCTATGGGGAATCCATACCCATCCCTCGAATCGTGAATTGGCAAGCCAATAGAGCAAATCTACTAGCTGTTTCACCATTACAGTTTTTCAGGCGTTCTGTCTCATTGCCTTTTGTTGACACAGCGCTTGAGTAACTCAGCGAAATATTTTGCTCTAATGTTGTTGACTGCATAATACTCCAATTTTTGATACCATCTGTCAGTGTAAAGTATGACATTTACTTTGATCAGAAATGCTGTGAACTTCCAACTTCCCTTTGTGGATGACTTCATTGGTGCTGTGGAGGTTAAATTTATGTAATGGCATTCATATTGGCTAGGCCACATAGATGATTCTTTACCATACAACACTTTAGGCATGTTGTTGTCTGCTAAAGAAATACCGTAAATATTCAAGTATAAGTCGCATTGTTTTGTATTGAAAATTTACCCAAAAAATCAGGTGCGACTCGTACAGAGTTTTGTACTGTTTCATCAGATCAAATATGGGGGTGCAACTTATGCTCGAACATTTATGGTACATATGTATCATCTTTGGAAGTTCTTTAAATATTGACAACTGGTCCGGTTACTACAGCAACAAATGAGTGTTTGTTTAGTGCTCTGAGATATTCGAAAACTTGTTTGCAGTTCACAATGAAAGAAAATTGTTTGAATGGATTGGCATTGCTGTATGTTCTCGTGACCTTATCATTAATTTTGAACATATGATTGATGAATTTTCATGTAAAAATCATAGGCTAAATTTCAATTGAGTTAAATTTTGACATAAAGCACCAGTGAATTTTTTTGGTTCGCCTATCACCATTACCAATTAGTTTGGATCAGTAAATGCTTTGGATGCAATGGTGTAAGGGCAAAATTTTTTTGTGTAAGGTTGGTTACATGTCATTTTGTTACATGCATGTCAGTCAAGTGAACTAGCCTCATTGGAGTAGCAAAGAATTGTTCAGAATTATGCAAAGTCAATATGTTTGTTTGAATTATGTAAGGCATGACTCAATTTTTATGAGCGCATTCCAAACCACCCCGGAATAGCTTGGTCACTTAATGAGGAGATAGTGAAAAGACCAAACAATAAAGATTAAAGCTAAAGAAGTTAGCTGGGTGATTCCATATCAACTGATTCCGGCCATGCAATCCATCTTCTCAGATTTTTGTAAAACTTAGCAGTTTTGTAGATCTTTTTTCCTGTTCACAAAAAACCAAATTTTTTAAAAATTAGACCAGCATAGCCTAAGGTACTAGTGTGTGAAAATCACCATTTTTTTGTTTACTCATGCAAAACAACCATTAATATTGATAAACTAATCTTTAATGCTCTATAACTCCGGTAAATGATGTGATTTTTAAGTACAACTTTTAAATATTGCTGGAGATGTTGTAATCCATCAATTGACTAACTTTACAGATCATTTTCTCTGACCTTTAAACCGAGGCTAACTAACAATGACTTTTGTGATGATTCATGTGGAACAAAATTTCCATCTACTAATTTCACTGTGGAGATTAAAAATAGAATTTATGGCATTTTGAACTTGATTACAGATAACCAAATACTAAGTAATGACTGGTGAAATATTCAATTTTGATATTTCAATTCAAAGTTATTCCAAACATTTTATAAATTTACTACATTGCATCAAAACGTTTTTATATGTTAAGTCATAAATTTTCAAAGGTTTTTAAATTAATTCAAACAAAAACAGATACTGAAATGTGCATTTAAGACCAAGGGTTCTTTAACTTTTGTCCCCACAAGCCTTTGCCAACATCAAAAGCGTTAACTACAGAATAGATTATCATATTACACATAAGTTAGTAGAACCACAGAAACTAATCGACAGTCAATAGTACAAGAAAAAAATGTAATAATGAAATTACAAAATACAGCATTTAAACCAAACTTAGTGCAGAGACTATTTGTCAGCAAAAGAAATGATTTATTTATAAAAGTTACAGTTTTTCCATGCTTTGGCTATCTTCTTTTGACATGCTGCTGATAGGAGATATTGTTCATGGCTAGTTGCCAGAGATGGTGTGCCAATTTTGCAAGGAACACGCTGAAAAGGCACCCTGTAAACATCTCGTTTTTCTGGCCATTGCAAGGAGTGGCATGAACAACCAGGATGCATGAAATCCAAAAGAATGTCTTCATTTGAGATGTTAATTTCAAATGTATACACAGCAATGTATCATATGCAGCACTAACAAATTCATTTTCTTTGGCATATCAAAGAATGTCATTTGGACTTTTTTGTTGATCTAAATCAACTTCCAACGAGAAATGTCTGTCTTTGCTTACATGCTTCATACCCAATATGGTGGATGATGGAGGCTGAAAATAATGAAATGCATATATGCCCTTAATGGTTGCTGCTTTTTCAAATCTCTCTAAGTTTGAAATTTTTACTACTGAAATCACTCCTTAACAAAATCTTCCAAACATCATATTTATTCACTTGTTCAGTGCAGAGTGTCACCATTTTCTCAACAATCAAAATTTGGTTTTTCAGCAGCCTTCTTAGGCTCGTCGTAGCTGTTGCGCGCTTAGCTGTTTCTCTAATTCCATCACATGGGGACTTGGCATGGTTAGTGGCCAAAAATGACCATGCTGCTTGAATGCCAAAATCTTTTTCATGTTTACACAAGATTTTTTATTCTTGCACTGAGCTGCACATCCATCAGTAAAATATTCAACACTATCCAGATAAGAATTACTTCTTTAAGGGTTACTGGGGTCTTTAGTAAAATCAAGTACATTATCACACAATCATGTTGCAGGTTCTCAGTTAAGAAACAAAGATTAAAGTGCTTTAATTGGTATTAGATTTATTTTTACAGACCACATGGTGTGCTGTACAACTTTACTAGGTCCAATGCACCTCATCTTAAACATAAAAAGAATAATTCTCAGCAAAATTCAGTAGTAATAAAGCTGCTGTTTGATCCACATTTTCCCTAAAAAGTTTCAGGAGTTTGCTTCAATCTTGTACACCCAACTACCTCAACTAGCTTCATTCACTACATGTTTGTGTGTCCTCTAGTTCTTTGTGCACAACGCCCACTCCCAACTTGGAAATTTCAGGACTGTATCATAATGAATATTAGAGCTTGCCAACCATGCATGGCCAAATATTACTGAATTTGCTTGAAAGCAATATTGTTTTGACACGCATGTAGGACTTAGGTGCCACATTTTAAATTTGCTTTTCTCATCAGTTTTCTAGTATTGATGGAATTTATGCAATCAATGCAACGTTTTTAAGTCTCTTTACCAATAACCAACCCATGTTTTGTTGTTCATGATTGCTGCAGTTGATAGTTTCTCAAAGATTTTTTGAATCTGTTTTTAAATCCATTTATTTTCAACTTCATCATACATTCTTCCTCAAGTGATTATTTATACCAGCCAAACGTATGGCACAGTTTTGCTTGGCCAAATATGTGGTAATGCATGGCTGATGCTGACATAGCATGACGACTTGCAATGGAGTAAGCAAAGCTTTTTTCGTGTGGTAAATGTAAACAGTGGGAATCTTTGCCTGGCCCTTTAACTCTTTCGCTCCTGCAGTCATCATTTGATGATCTCGTGTTTTCAGTGTTTCCCTCAATTTTTTTTCAAATTGAATTACAAAATTAGTTTACTATAAAATGGATTTGTGACTTTATTAACCGATTTTCAAAAGATCACCTTTAATTCCTCATGCATCGGAAGATGTAAAATTTGTGCCTTTATTCATGCATTTTCTTATTGAGAAAGGGTTAAAAACACCAAGAGCCCAGTTGCAGATGACAAAAATTGCCAAATTTTCAGCAAGAGCCAACTACCTTAAAGTCAAATTGAGATTACATGTTTTCCAGGAAACCAAATGCTTTATCATTAACACAGTGTGAAAACTACTCTTTGGTGGCATCATTTGACAAAATTTTAAGCAATTTCAAGCTCACGAGCCACATGTGGCTCTTTTTTTACATGCCTTGTTTCTTATATCAGCAGCCTAGTTCTTCTATCAGCAGCCTGGTTCTAGTCAAAATCTACCACTAGCCTTGCTAGTTCTATAGTATTTTTTGTACATGTGGACAGGCTAATTGTGTTTGCGTTTTTTTAGCTTTTAGTATATTTGAGTAATAATTTAGTATATTTTAGTAATAATGGCAGAGAAAAAATGCACAGCAAAATGAAAATATGAGGAACACAGGACGTTTTTGACAGAGTTGGAGAGCTTATATTTTTTTGTTAAACGTAATCGCAAGCCATTCTTTCTGCCTTATATGACAGTCATCATAAGTGCATTTCAAGGCTTCAAATCTTTAGCACCACTTCAGGTCGCTCCATGCTAACATCACCATGAATTTCTGAAAGGCACTAAACTTTGCAAGCATAAGTTGATCACTTTGAAGTCAAGCAGAAAAGCAGATACAAGTTTTCCAAAAATTCACGAAGCACTCAAGAGACTAAAACTTGTATCATATCAAATGGCTTGGAACATTGCACAGGCCAAAAATCCATACAATGAAAGGGAGTTTGTTAAAAAATGCCTCTGTGACATCGTTGAAATTTTGGCTTTTGAAAGCAACAAACTAAAAAAAAATTTGTCAGATGTCCAACTGTCCCACCACACTGTTGAATGCAGAATATCTGATATTAACATGGTTATTGAATCACAGCTGCACTCTGATTTCCAAGCTTGCTTGTATTTTAGTGTCGCATTAGATGAGAGTTGTGAGGTACAAGGCAAGCCTCAATTAGCGATATTTGCAGGATTAAACGGATTGTTTGATCAAAAAAGAACTCCTTGATGTTGTGCCATTAAAAGACAGAACCTGCAGCATAGATGTGAAAGAAGCAGTGGTGGCTGCAATCGAGAAAGCAAATCTGCTTATTGCAAAACTAACTGCAAATATCACGGATGGAGCACCAGCCATGATTGGATCTGTGAATGGACTTGTGGGGCTGTGCAAAACTGACCAAACATTTCCTAAGTTTTGGAATTTTCACCGTATCATTTACAGGGAGCACCTCATGTCTAAATCATTAAAGTTGGACAAAGTCATGAAGACTGTGATGGAAATCGTCAACTACATCTGCACACATGCGCTTCACCACCACTGACAATTCAAGAATCTCATCGCTGAGCTAGTCCAAGGGCTTCCAGGTGACCTGCCGCTGCACTGCACTGTAAGGTGGCTGTCAAAAAGCCAGGTACTCTTTTGCTTTTTTCAGCTTTTCAATGCTGTGAAACTGTTCATGAAAGAGAACAAAAACTATCCTGAGCTCTCTGACCTAAAGTGGATTATGGATCTAGCTTTTTTGGTCGACATGCTGTGTCACTTGAGCAGATTGAACCTGAATTTGCAGGGTAAGTTGAAATTGCTTCCTGACCTAGTACAAAGTGTGTCTGCTGTGGCAACAAACTAAGCTGTTTAAGGAGCATATTGAAAGGGGAGATTTGATGCATTTTCCCACCCTGCTAAGCTGGCAAGTCACTATCACCACCCTGAAAAAGCAAAGAGCTAGATATGCAACACTTCTTGAAACCCTAAAAGAAAGCTTTGTGTCATGGTTACGTGATCTACAAATGAAAAGGCTGCAGATTATGTTCCTTGTCAACCCATTTAATTTTGAGAGTCTGTTTGCAAGCCCCTCTAATCTCAGATGAGGCTGCATCTGAATTGGAGATGATCGATCTTTTTGAGGAGGACAAACTGAAACCTGCGTGAAGGAAAAAGACCAATGAGTTTTGGAAAAGTGTGCCAATGAAAAAATACCCCAATATCATATGGGCTGAACTTAAGGTACTCTCAATGTTTGAGTCAACATATGTTTGCGAGTCTGTGTTTTCTACCCTAAATCACATGAAATCAAGGTGTCAATCTGTACTGACTGACACCCAGCAACGGAATACAAGCCCAATTTGAAGAAGATTGTTAAAGAAAAGGAATGCCAGAATTCCCACTGACTAAGTAATATGCATGGTAATAAATAGCTGGTAAGTTTCTGTCATTATCATGTTGGTGTATCACATTTACAATAAATCTAGCTGAACAAAGATATGTGTGTAAGAGGTGGGGTGATGTTCATGCGATCATTATATCTTGTATATGATGTGGCTCTTGGCAGAAACACAGTTAGAAATGTAGCTCTTGGTTTCTGAATGGTTGGCCACCCCTGGTTTAGGCTAACCTTCAGCAGATAATGACTGATCATATTTTGGTGCTAAATTTAACTAACAAAATTTGGTACCGGTCCATACCAGTTAACAAAAAAGGTCATAGGCCTCAGAAAATTGCAAATTGTAAAAACCGTAGGCTTTTAGGTTAGTTTTGACTGATGTACCTTGAAAGCTTATTTCCTTAGCATCATCAAGCGACCATTTCTAAAAAAATGGTAGAAAATAAAATCTGTAGTGATCTTTGAGGTAAAAGTATTATAACTTCGAAGACAACTCACCACCTATTGGGGGCTAATTAGCATAAAATTGCATATTCAAACACAAAAAATTTTTTTGTATTATATTTGAAATCTCCAAGAAATTGAGATTTCAACGATATATAACACTTGATGTAGAAGTAAACAGATGAGTAATGGTTTACAAACAAACTAGGGGTATTTTATGATGATTGATTATGACAGTTTTTTTTGCACTGCCACCTTTGGGAAATTTTTTTCGCTTTTCACCTGGTAGCGAAAGAGTTAAGAGTATAATGCTAAAAATTTAAGGCCAGCAGTTTAGCCATTGCGTTAAAGGTTTTCAAAGCCAGAAAACTTCTATATGAAAGAGGTAATGCATGGCTGATGCTGACATAGCATGACGACTTGCAATCGAGTAAGCAAAGCTTTCATCGTGTGGTAAATGTAAACAGTAAGAATCTTTGCCTGGTCCTTTGAGAGTATAATGCTAAAAAGTTGAGCTTTTAGCCATTGCGTTGAAAAATGTTTTCAAAGCCAGAAAACTTCCATATGAAAAGGCTAAGCATAGTAACTGAAATGGATGACACTATTTCATTTCAATTTGTTTTTTAGAAGGCCTGAACATCATTCCAAATAACCATGGCTAACCAGTTGTTTGCAGTCTTGCCCTAGTTATCTCCACCCTGAGCATCTTTGAGTGTGAAATTTCTTCTATTAATGTCTTCCTTCACTCTCTTTCCCCAGATTTTCTTTAGTCTTCCTCTTTATACATTTCCCAGAACTGTCTTTTCTCTCACTCTTCTGGTTAAACTCAATATTCATTCGTTTAAGATACCCCAATCATTTGAAAGGGCGTCCCCTAAGATACTCACTTGTATTCTCAACTCCTGTCCAATCCTTTAACACATAGTTGATAATTTTGTCCCGAAGTGTCATGTCATATATCATTTGGATCATCCTCATATCTGCTATCTGCATTTGCCTGCTATTTGCTGTCTTTTATTGCCCAACAGTCAGTTCCGAAGCACTGTACTCTTGTCACACTTGCCTCATACATCTACCTTGCAGTCTGCAAGAAAGAATTCTACCACAAGGTAAACCCAACAATTTTTTAACTTTTCGTGCAGCTTATATCCTTGTTGTCACTGCTTTGCTAGTGCTATTGTATTTCTCAAATGTTTCCCAGGTAACAAAGCTCTTTAACAATCTCGATCTCATCTTATACCAATCTTAGTTTTTTTCATTTTCTTCATTATTAACCACTCCTTCTCATGTGCCACATCCATATGTCATCCCTCTCGTTAACCTTTTGAACATATTTTATGTTTCCAGTATTTGCATTTTTGAGATTGAATAGCATTTCTCATCACCCTCTTTCCTCCTATTTCTCATGAATCAACAGCAGCCCTGGAAGTCTTTGTAGACGGTTTTGTTCCTATTTTTATTGCTTTGGTTTTATCAGCATTTATTTTCAACCTCTTACTTTCTAAAGCCTTTTTCCATTCGGCATACTTCTTTCCAGTTACCCCCAATGAGAACTAAATTGTCTGCATACCAAAATTCTTTCATTGTTTTTATCAAATTACCAGTTAGAGCATCTTTAACAATTGCAAATAACAGTAGACTAAGCATCAAATTTTGATGTACCCTAACTTTCACCTAAAACTAGTCTGACATTACAACTTCAAGTTTCGATGTCTCAACTTCTCTGTACATCTCCATTCCTTTCTCACTTCTGGTTCCATAGTACCTTTTTTAGGTTCCACCCAAATTACTTTTCAGGGAGCATGATTGAAAGCTTTCTCTAAATCAACAAAGATAAAACACAATTCCTTTCAGATTTTTTTGTATTTCTCTATTAGTTATCTGACAGCAAATAGATGGCATCCATTACTCTTAGACACTCTTCATAGTTCTTTTATGAGTTTTGCCACTCTACTATTGATTTCATTCCACTCTAAATTTTCATTAGATACATTTTTTGCCTGATCTCAGTGCATTTTGAATATTTCTTTTAATCTCTATATCTTAATTCGACTTGTCTTTAGCTTTTGATTACATCAGGCTTTCTGAAGCAGAATTTGTATTACTACTTACTGACATTGCATCATTACTTCTCCTGAGATTGCCGTAACATTTTTCACCTACTTTTTGGCCAAACTATAATCAATCGCTGTTCTGTGTTGTACAACGGAACTCTGGATTTACTGAAATACAACTCAAAGATATGGAAATCTAGATTTACGGAAATTCGTACTGAAATGTGCAATTCAGAATTAATGAATCACAAAAATACACTTGACCCTCGTTTATCTGGACTTCGGTTTATCCAGATAGTGGCTACAAAACAAAAGCTACCGACTTCTCCCTGTTCTGCATCTCAAGCCCCAACCATGTAATACATTGTAAATATTTTAAGGTATGCAAAATTATAGTGCTTTTGTCTTTTTCAAAACTGTTATTTCATTTTATTGGCATTAATTGTATACATTTGTGTTATACGGACTTGGTAATTTATTGGGACCCGTTCCTGCACCATTTAGCCGGATAAATAAAGAAGATCAAGGGTACATTGTACATATTAGTTATTTAATTCGACTTGAATAGTATTGTTTCGCCAATCGTCGTGTAGTTTTTCTCAGCGATTTGACTTCATACAGCGTAGTCTCTTGAGAATGTGACGCAAAGACTTCATAAGCAATTTCCTACAAAATTGATTGATATTGTGATAAGTCAAGTGATTTTGTGTTGTTTTGTTAAGAGTTTAAGTAAATGTAGCTTCAAATAAGACCCCTACAGCGAACCGAACAATTAGCCCCTACTGAAAAGTAATAGACATTATAACCGGGCTTGCTGCGGACTACTAAAAATCTTTCTTTGTTTTGTTGTTTTTCTTTGGTCTTTGCCCTGTGGTTAAATAAGGCCACATGTTTGACTCGTATATATGACAGGTGCACCTGCTCATATATAAATATAATGACCACGTGCATTTTCGCTATTAGCAAAACGTGAACGTGGCGAAACGAGTAGTGAATTTTCGTTTCAATCTGATTATGCTTCGGATTTCTGTTTGGGCCTGAGTCTTGGTCCCCCTGGTTCCTTGTTATTAAGGGTTTTCGTTCTTCGCACGCTAGGCGGAGCTGCGCGTATTTGTAAATAAAAGACTGCAAGAAAGCTTCAACCGTTTCCTGTTTTTGTTTGACGAAGCAGAAAGGATCCGTAGAGCTAATATCACTAGCTCTACAAAGCAACTCTACTTTTCAGTGCTAATCAACGACGGTACGCTTGGCGCGGGAATCAAAAGAGTTGAAACCTGGTGCTGCCGCACCAAGTATACAATACATACATTTGTGTTATCCAGACTTTTCATTATCCGGACAGGTCCCTGCACTATTTCGTCCGGAAAAACGAGGGTTGAGTGTACAGAAATTCATAGTTAAATATGGAAGTTTTGAATTATAACAATATTGAAAAACAGCTAAAAATTTTAGTTTATTTGTTGTTTTAGTGTTATTTTACTGGTTAAGTTTTTCATTGTTTTCATGGTCACTTTGATATAGCTACATCATTGATGTTGTAAGACATGCTGTGTATGCAAAATACAAATCTGCTATAATTATTGGAGAATTGCTGAAATCGCAGAAATTGATAAAAAGCTATAGATAAAACCATTCAATTGAATAAAATTACATTATTACAGTGAGTTATTGTCTACATTTTGATGTTTATAACTTAGTTGGTCCACAGATTAGCCATTTGGTTCTGTTTTTGTAATTCAGTGAGTGTTTTTGATATTTTTACATTTTTTTCCACATTTTGGTGTTGTCCACTGAAATCTCTCATCAATGTTTGACACATCAAACCCTATTCGTACATATTGCGATAGCTCAAGTAGTTGACTTACTTTCATTTATTGTCAAAAAGCTTTTATTCACTCCGACGTCAATGAGTGTAAGGCAGCTCAGTTTTTTTGCTTGATAAGAAATTAAAGTTATTAACATGATGTCATTGAAACTGAGATGCAATCGAGTATCGTAAGCAAACATGAATTCTGAATTCAATGTTGTTACCGAAGAAGTTTGTTTAAAAAATTTAAAGTAAATAGCTCTGGGCTCATAATGATATACTTACATATTCATTATTATTGAAGTGCATTTGTTGTGTTTAAGATGCCAAAAAATTTATAGTGAATATGATTAGTTTAAAAAAAAGATGAAAAACTACCGAGCTAAGCTGACTTTAACAAATAATAAGGTTTAGAAGTGGAAAATGTTGGACACAAAAATGTATTAAAGTGAAAGGAACTATGTAGGG
Organism: Trididemnum clinides; assembly: GCA_963675345.1. NCBI lineage: Eukaryota > Metazoa > Chordata > Ascidiacea > Aplousobranchia > Didemnidae > Trididemnum > Trididemnum clinides. The sequence goes on from OY776287.1 coordinate 27,381,483, forward strand.
AGATTTTGAAAGGATTTTTCTTCATTTTTATTTACCAGGTGCTGCCTCCGCTCAAAACAAAGATGTAGTAGAACTTAACAGAAGTAACTTTAAGATGTTATGTTTGAAGCTATATAAAAAATATAGTGATGCTTGGTTATGAAAGATGCAAATAATAGTGCTGTTATCTTATTCTATCACTAATTTTTTTATTACAGTTATTCTTTGTCGTTATTAGTTTCAAAATTTTATTGCAATGAATGCCAAGTCTTTTGATATTGAATTGTTGGTGGAAAGAGTGCAACTTGAAGAAGCAGTTATGAGTATCATGCATACAATATTACTTCATAGGTCAATGGGAAAATTCAATTATAAGCAAGAGAAAACATTTTCCGTTGGCACACTTGGAACAGAGGATATTGATTGTGACTTTCTTGACTTCACATACGTCCGAGTGTCATCGAAACTGCTCGATGCGATTGTTCGAAAACAAGTGCAAGCTTTTCGTGACCAATTGCAAGAAAACTCCAACAATGGCGTTGCAGTTGGCACCATAACGTTGGAGTTCTATCAGCAGAAACGTACTGGTCGCTGGAACTTTTCCAACGAGCCTGTGCCTTGGGAGAGATGGAATGTGCAAGTTACCGAACGTGTTCTTGGTACTGAGGGAGAAAGAAGTGTGGCTCGAGAGACAACGGCTGTCAAACTTGCTGATAAAATTATTTCTATTGTTGAATCAGTTGGGAGGCATGACTTCGTTCCAAAAATGCCTGAAAAAGCAGAATTACCTTTTGTATTTGACACATCCTTTCCTGATGTCCAGCCTTATTTGTTTAAAATTTATCACAGTTTTGGAAGTACAGTGGGCGCCAATCAAACAACAACTGTGGGATCAGCTGTTCGTCGTTTATTTGGTAACACAACGATATAATCAAGCAAAAACCTCCACTGATACACACTGTGCAATAGAGTTGTAGAGTTTAAACTAATAGGATGGGTTCGAAACCATTATAGGGTGTCTTGTTTTGTTTTTCTCTTATCAGAAAATTTTTTTCAATATTTTGTTGTCGAAATTTTTTGCGTTGATGCTGGATTGCATTGCAGTATGCAATTTAATTGACGGAATTTTCATATCCCGACTTTTTTTCAATATATTTTGTTCAGGGCAAGAGAGAGGTTCAGTTTCTAAAATTTGGTTTAGGGTTTAGTCTTCGTTAACGAAGGCGGACACATTCATCTCTCGTTCTTCACAAATTTTATAAACAGCGTTGCGCCACTTTTTTTTGTCAATGGCATTTTTCTCTAATCCGAGATTTTTAAGGTTTTTTTTCCATCTACCTCCACGTCATATTCGGTCGCCCTTGTCTTCGAACCTCTTCAAAATCGAACGCTTTAACGCTTCATCACAATTCAGGAACATAGTGCGAAGAAAGAGTGTGAAAATGCACCCAATAGAGGTAGGTATACGTCATTCAGTCAGGTTAGTGTGAGACAGTCCAGGAACGCTGCTCCCACATCACTATCCTCAAAACATGCCCATACCATCGCACTCTATAAGGTTATAACAAAATGCATTGTGGTGGGACGTTGGAGACAAAGGTCAACGGATTTTACGAGAGGGGAGGCGCCGAGCCGTAAAATAGTTCTACCACTAACTACTGTACTTGCAAAACAACTACCATTATGGCATCCACCCCCAACTTTGACTTTGCGTGCCTCTAAACCTATTGGAAGAAACATAAAAGTTTATAAAATGATTAGATGTCAGTAAAACCAGCCGTGATTTAAGAACGCGATGATCGGGTTTACATTGGCGATGATCCCATTTACAACAACTTTTTGATAGAGCTCTCCCTTATGTCACGTGTATGTAGCCGGCTCGACCTAAATTTTTCCTCCACATCTGACTGGCAGCCAGTGTTCCCTCTAAGGTAGGGCTGCAAACTCAAAATTTTGTGGATTAACTCGAAAATATTTAAAGCAAGTTAAAGTCAATTAAATTGTTTGTACAATATCATTACAACTGAATTTAAAAAGAATGAAATCTTTTTATTGGAAATTAAGAATTTTATGCAGAAAGTGGGCTCAAGCCAGGCTTTTTCTAACGTTTTCAAAGCCCAACTAAAGTCCTCGATTTCGTATGCAGCCACAACTGTTAGCGTTGAGCCTGGCTTAACTACTTGTTTAAGTCAGCCTCTTATAAGTTATCATTGTAGAAGGATTAAATCGCGACTTATAAAAGCAACGAGGCAAAACCTTAGTGATTGTATTGCTGTTGCTAAATGTGGGCAATGGGTCCCAGGTAGCTTAAATCAGTAACATAGTGATGCAGCATGCTGCACCACTTACTGCAACCGCTTTAACCAAAGCTTTTTGCAAACAACAAGTTTCATTAGTATCTGACCACAACTGCGTACAGCGTGTCATCTGCCAATATGACGCTACTAGATATATTACTTTTCTCGGCAACCTCATGATTCCTTAAGGTGGCAAATCACCATTTGAAAGCCAGAATTTCGACAAAATCAGTAAAAAAACTGAAAATTAGTTTGGCACAGTTTATAGTACTATTTGATCCATAGAATCGGATTCTGGCGACAAAAAACTAAATCGGCCGGTCTCTAAAATCCCATGTTTCATAAGTGGTACACGTGTGTTCTGCCTAGCAACGGCCCCTAACAACGCCTTTATTGCTTGTTTGAGACCCCTTTTCAGCCGATCTCGTGGGCGTACGATTTTGGAAACGAGCATAATTTTAGCAGGTGTTTTCATTGTCTTGATGGCACCTTCCCGGAGATAAAATTTTCATCAGAAGATGATCTCCTCTGTAAATGCCTGCATGGCCAAACCCAGAATAACATTGAGTCAATCAATAATGTGATCTGGAAATACTGTCCGAAGGAAGTTTTCGTGTCTAGACCAATGGTATCAGATGCAGCACACTTTGCTGTCGCTGTATTCAATGATGGTAATGACGCTTTCGTGAAACTTTTCGAGCAGTTAGGACTGATTGGAGGATTCACAGTCCAAAAGTGCACATGGTAGGGACACTACGCGTCTGTATCACGCCAAACGCAAATCAAGTGATCGGTATAAAATTACTCGAAAGAGACTTCGAGCCGAGAAAAAGGGCTTCATAGACACGAAAAATGAAGAAGAAGGCAACGTTTATGAATCCGGCGCACATTAATCTGTCTTTGAACAGAAATAAACGTTTTCAGATGATATTATGCCTAGTTCGGTACAACATGAAATGTTTAATTGCGATTTTCTCATTTTGAGGATTTTGGTGTGTTCATACTGATTTCAAACACGCATAGTATAGCCAAATGTCATCCGATTTCCAAAATTCTTTATTTAACATGGGCCTTGGATCATTATGCAGGGATTCTAGTCGGGAAATTCCCCTCCTTAGTGCAGTTCTCTGTTGATAGGGGTATTATGTTACTAATTGGTAGCTAATTATGCGCAAAAATTCCAACAGAATTTTTGAATGCAGACTGTATCAAACTGAACAATAATATAGCAAATTCGTGACTACAAACCCTTATTTTGGTTATTATCTGTCACACAAATTTTGAATGAACGAAAAAACCCATGTATGAAACGAGATATCCGTGTTTGAAAATTGGCGGATTTCTGGTGCGATGACGTCACGTGTGACGTCATAATTTGCATAATTTATGCAAAACTGTCAAATTTCTTCCTTTTTGCGAACGGGCTTGCTAATGACCAAACCAGTTTATAAAAACTCCCAAAAACAGCTCAAATGGTGATTTGCCGCCTTAAGCTGGATTTTCAATAACAGTGACGTCATAATAGATTAAGCCGAGCTTTCAAAAGTCTCGTTTGAATTTAGTTTCTGCATATCACTAAATCTCCCTGTATAAGTCCGACTTGCGCAAGCTCGGCTTAGGCTTAAGCTCGACCTAAACTAAGTCTGCTTCCTGCGTAAAATCCTAAATGTTTCATAAAAACATTAAGAACAGTGAGAAGACCAGTTTAAAATTTGGAAGGAACATATGGAAAAGATCATGAATGAAGAGAACGAATGGTACCACATGGTGGAAACTGATGTAGTAGAAAGACCAGTGGAAAAAGTGGCTCGCAATGAAATTGTGGAGGCAATGCAAAAAATAAAATCCGGAAAGGCAACTAGACCATCTGAAGTAAGTGGGAAGATGATAGTTGCAAGTGGTGAAATTGGGATTAAAGTGGTGATGAAACTGTGTCAGCGTGTATTGAATGGTAGAGGAATGCCTGATGAGTGGAAAACTAGTGAGATTGTGCCTATCTTTAAAGGTTATGGTGACGTGATCAGCTGTGCATCATACAGAGGAGTGAAATTGCTAGAGCATGCCTTAAAAATTGTTGAAAGGGTACGGTACTATAGAGGCGAACACCAATCAATTTAAACAAAATGCAATTTGGATTTATGCCAGGAAAAGGAACAGTGGATGCGATATTCATTATGAGGAGAATGCGAGAGGAATATCAAAAGAAGGACATGAGGTTGTTTATGTGTTTTGTTGACATGGAAAAAACTGTTGATAGAGTGCCAAGAAAGGTGATGTAGTGGGCCGTGAGAAAAAAGGGTATATCAGAAGTAATGGTTCGGGCAGTCATGAGCTTGTATGATAGTACAAAGACAAGAGTGAGAGTGGGATCTGCATATTCAGAGGAATTCGAAGTAAAAGTTAATGTACATCAAGGATCTCTGCTGTCACTAAAATTGTTTTCAATCGTTGTGGACATTATTGCAGAAATTGCAAAAAAATTGCAAAAATTCGTGGTTGACGAATTACTATATGCAGATGGCCTTGCTCTCATGAGCGAAACCACGGAAGACTTAAAGCAGTGTTTCTTAACCTTTTTAGCACTCGTACCCCTAAAATTTTGTGAAAATGTTTTTGTACCCCCTGACCTATCGAACAAACACCTACAAAATTACCGGTAAATATACAATCTAACAATGGAATAAAACACAATGTAGCATGTTACCGGTGTATATTTATTAACCGTTGTATTGTTCACAACGAAAAATGAAATTACGCATTGAAATATTTTTTGCTAATGGCTTTTTTGTTGTTGCCTTCTTTCAATGATCAATTTGAAACGTGGTTCCTTTTTTGTGACAGTCACATGCATATCATCTCCTGGGTTCAAACGATTTCTTGCCTCAGTTTTATGATTACGAGAGTTGAGAATCCAGTTTCACAGAGATAGGTTGTTGCAAAGGAGACCAGAATTTTCAAAGCACTTTTTACTAATTGTGGAAACATTTCGAGTTGTGCATACCAGAAAGTAGCTAAGTGCAATGAATCAAACGCCATCTTGATTTTCTTACTGGCTCTCATTTCAACAAGGTCATCTTTGTTGTTATTGTTGGCTACCCGACCTCTTCCGAAAGATGGGGGCATGGCGGAAGAACATCGAGCCCCAGAAGCCGGACAACTCCCCAGGGTCTGGACCAGAGGTCGTAGAGTTGCCAAAGAGTGAGCGGCGCAAAGAGTCCGTAGCTGGACAGTGCAGAACGAGATGAAAAGTGTCCTGGGACGAGTGTCCACAGGCGCTGCAGGAAGGATTCTCGATTCTGCCAATCCTAGAGAGATAAGAGCCTAAAAGAAGGCTGTGCCCGTTGCAGCATAGACGAGAGAGGACACAGTGAGCATGACGAGGGAGCACAAGTTCCTCGGTGGAAATCGAGGGAACCTGTGTGTCAAAGAATTTTGATGAGACAGTACGCCTCCAGTCCGAGATAAGACGAGAGTGGATACGAGAGATAAGAGGAGAGAGACTACAAGGGATTGCTGAGGGCGCAAGAAGCGCTCCCCGTCTGGCCAGCTCATCAGCCGCATCGTTTCCCGGGAGAAACGAGTGTCCGGCGACCCATTGTAGTCTGATAGAACAGAAGGAGAGAGAACACAGTTCTTTCCAGATCTGCCACAGAGTTTGAGATAAGAGGAAAGATGGAGGAGAGGACAGAATGGTGAGGACAGAACGAGGGTCAGATAGTAGGAGAAGAGAAGAAAATGGCAGACTTGTTGGTGCTGTCGAGACCAGCAAAGAGCGTGCAGAATGGCGCAGGTTTTAGTGGAAAAACTTGAGCATACTGGGCCTGCCGAAAAGGAAAGAGTGGCCTCAGTGACACAGAGAAAGCAGATGGCAAGTACGCCGGAGCCGCCCTTGCTAAACGGAAAAGGAACAGAGCCGTCTGTCTATAGTACCAGATCATGTGGGGGCATAGAGTCAAGGTGGGCGAGAGCAGCACCTTGGCGAGAGAGGATGAGGATCAGAGCGGGAGCATGGAGAAGAAAAGGTGGACTCCACGTTGAACGAAGGTAGATTCCAAGGAGGAAAGGAAGGGCAAGCAACAAGAGCCTCTCTAGAAGAGGTAGAAAGAAGCATGAGCGGGTGAGTGGAGGCAAAAGCTCTCCAAGACGATCTGCAGAGTCTTGGTTTTACTCCAAGTCTGGCCAAACCTGAAATAGGAAAGGAGCTTGGGAGACGAAGAGCTCGCTCATAAAAGGAAAGAGTAAAATGAGTCAGGGTGACTCGTAGAGGAGGTAAAAAAAGCCTCGGAAAGAAGAAGAGGGATAGGGGAGGACGAGAAGCAGCCGGTGATGGTGCGACTGGCCGCTCGGTAAAGGCGTTCCAATTTGGTAAGATTGGTAGCGCTTCGGAAAGGAAACCATCCGGGTGAAGCGTAAGTGAGAAGGGACCGAAGAAAAGATTTATACAGAACAGAGAGGGACTCCTTAGAGGGGTCCCATGAAGAAGCATAGATACAGCGTAAGGCCTTGAGACGTGGAAAGAACTTGGCCTTCAGCGAAAATACATGTTTAGAAAAAGAAAGAGTGCGGTCAAAGATGGTCCCAAGAAAAGTTGGAGTGGGGTTGAAACGGAGGCAGGAGCCGAGTAGAAGGAGGTTGGCCTGTGGAGATCCACTGAGAAGAACGAGGCCTCACATTTTCTCGGACTCGGAGGAAGACACCAGTACTCAGACCAGCGCTCCAATCAAAATAGAGCTCCTTGTGTGGCCTCCACCGATGTGGGAATCGAGGGGAGGAGGATCAAATGGCCAGATCGTCAGCGTAAAGAGAACAGCTGACGGAAGACGGCAGAGAGGCCAGAAGATCATCAATGAAGAGAGAGAAAAGTACAGGGCCAAAAACGGATCCTTGCAGAACACCTCGACGGACTCAAAAGGAACGACTTTTGTGATTTTGGAAAACCACAGAAGCGCGCCTATCAGAAAGAAAAGATTGAGTCCAACGAGCAAAACAAGAAGGCAGGCCAGCCGAAATCAGTTTGTGGGAAAGAGAGGGATGCCAGACAGAGTCAAAAGCTTTAGAGAAATCAATAGTAGACAGGATCGTTCGGGAGCCCGGCCTGAGTTTGTTAAACCCATCCGAGATGGACTGAGAAAGGTACAGAATTTGATCTAGAGTAGACCGTCCAGGGCAGAAACCGGCCTGGCGGGGAGAGAGAATCAAATTAGATTCCAGAAAGAAGAGTAGACGGGATAGTATGATGCGTTCAAACAGCTTTGAGACACAGGAAGTGAGAGAGATAGGCCGGAAGGAAGCAGGAGAGTCGAGAGGTTTTCCCAACTTGTGTATGGGAATAATAGAAGATGTCTTCCAGATGGAAGGAAAGGAACGCGAAGACCAGGAAAGATTGAAGATGTGGAGAAGAAAACCCATGCCAGAGCGAGGAAGATGCTTTAGCAATGGATAGACAACTTTGTCTGGGCCAATGGCAGTGGACGAGGAGAGGTTGGAGGCAGCCGCGAGAAATTCAACGGGAGAGAAAGGAGAGCAGAAGGACGAGTGAGACTCCACAGGGCACGTGGCTCGGCGGAGCTCAGAGAGGTAGTCTCTGGCTCTGCTACGCAGGGCCTTTGGCAGAGAAACAGAAAAGTGGGATCTCAGGTAATCGGCATAGACCAAAGCCGATTCCCTGGGAGAAGAGCAGTTGGGAAAGTTAGGAAAGGAGGAAGGAGAGCCAGCGATAGAGCGAAGAAGAGAGTGTACAGATTTAGGGTTAGATTTAGGTGAGAGAGAAAAGCAAGTCGTCTGCCATGCCTCAGCCTTAGCCTTGGCGATGACTGACGAGGCGCGTCGAAAAGCAGAGATGTAAGCCTGGCGATCTTCATCACTTCTGTGAGCGGCAGCAAAGGCCTTGCGTCTTTCACTAACCGCTTGTTCCACCTCAGCAGACCACCAGGCATTAGGAGGGCGTTTGATGCGGCCGAAAGGAATGGAGATTTGGCCGCATTTAGTGCCAGAGAGGTAAAAAGAGCAGCAGCAGCAGAGGAAAGAGAAAGAGACGAGTATTCCTCTGCAGATGGACAGTGAGAGTCAAAGTAGGACGCAAAGCCATCCCAGCGAGCTTTCTGAAAATTGAAGGAAGGAGGACGCTCGTTGGGGCGATAGGCCCGAGAGAGAGGGATGGATAGAAGAATTGGTAGGTGGTCAGAACCCAGGTCCTGAAGCACCTCCCAGGAGCAAGAAAGGGCAAGAGAAGACGGAGCAAAGGAGATAACAGTAGAGGAGCGACTGCCAGAGGAGCGATGGAGAAGGATGGGTGTATCATGGTCATTAATGGGGAGGAGGTCAGAAGAGATGACCTAGTCGAATACTTCCTCCCCGTGGGGGTAGGAAGTACATCTTGAGTCCCAGAGGAGGTGATGGCAATTGAAGTCCCCCAGAATGAAGAGATTTCTGGAGGAGGAAAGAATGGAGGGAGAGGAGGAATCGGTTCTGCCATTCGTTGGGGGGAGCGGATAGGAGGGGCGTACACATTAAAAATGACACCGAGGAAGAGTTGTTAAGAGAGATGTTGACCTTTACATAATTAAGAGTAGGGATCGAGCAAAGAAAGAGAGGAGGTAGAAAGTTCAGAAAAGGATAGGCCACACCTGACAAAAATGACAACGCCGCCGCTAGCGTGCGTGTCATTAGGAGAGAGAATGCCAGACTGGGAGTGGGTGCGATCAGAACGCAGAGCAGAGAATCCAGGAATTCGGAAAGAGGAAGATGAGTTAAGATTGGATTCCTGGATACAGATAAGGTCGACTGGATTGGACGAGAGAAAGTGAAGTAGCTTAGTGCTCCTGGCTCGAAGACCACCAGCATTTCATTGAAGAACCCTGAGAGAGTCAGGGAGTGGGAGAAGAGGCAGGAGGCGCAGAAGTAAAGCCAGGAGCAAGGGACGGTGGTGAGGGGGCAGAGGAAGAAGATATAAAATTGGCAGATGGGGGATAAGAGGTTTGGAGACGAGGGTGGAATGAGATTGCAGCATTAACAGAGGGGGGCCAGATTGTACAGTGGAGGTATACATGTCGGAGGAGTCTGAGGAGGGAGTCACAGTGTTACGGCAGGGGGAAAGCTCCAAGAGTGGGAGCTGCCAAGAGCTCTGAATTTAGAGAGGGAAAGTTGTGAGCACCTTAGATGGACCCATTTGGAGTAAGTGCAGCATTGCACTGACTTGCCCCGCCAGGTCACATTTTCAGCACACGCAGAGCAAGGAAAGATGGGGCCAGGGTTGGGATGAACGTTACCGCTCATCAAGAGAAGGAAAAGAATGAGGAGACAAAGAAGGGCAAGAGAAGGACAGGAGAAAAGAAAAAGAGAAAACAGACGACCGATTTTGAAGAAGCTGTGAGCTGCTCTTCTGCGGTCGTTCAGGGGGCAGCATAGCAAAAAAATGAAGGGGAGTGCCCGGGGTAACTGAGACCCTCGGTAAAGTCAAAACCCATTTCGACCCAACCCAAACGGGATCGGGGACCGCACCACCACGTTGAGGCGACTGTTGATTGGTGCAGTGGGTCATCTTTCGTTTGGTCATTTTCATCCATCAAATCTAGATTGAAAAGGAATGGGTCCTGTATCTATCCATGTGAATCAGACACATTTTTATGATGAAAATATCTTTCAAAAGACTGACTTAGCGCCTGAAAATGTTGTTTTATTTGAATTACAATATGCTCCGGCAATGATGTCGTAGAAGTAGAAACTTCATTAAGTTTAGAAAAATTTGCATAATTTTCACAATCGATGAGATTGTTCCAGATTGAAAGTTTGCTAGTAAAGGCAAATATCTTTCCTCTGCTAGTGATGATGTTTATTCCTTTGCCTTGCATGGAAACGTTCAAGTTGTTTAAGTGGGTGAATATATCTGACAAGTAGGCCAGAGACAAAATGAAATCCTCACTTTCAAAATGCACTCCTAGACTGATACCCCGCTGTCTGGGAAGCACCTGAATTTCTTTGCGCAGTTCTAAAACGCGAGTGAGAACTCGGCTTCGTGAAAGCCATCTCACCTCGGTATGGTAAAGAAGTACGCTGTACTCGGCTCCAACTTCGTTACAAAAAGCTTTAAACAGACGATTATTCAAGGCATTTCCTCTGATATAGTTGACTGCACTCACAGCAATTGATAACACATTTTTTTGTTTTTCTGGCAATGACTTGGCTGCAAGAACGTGGCGATGTATCATACAAAGTGTGGATTATAATGTGAGGAATCTCCTTTCTTGCTAGGGAAGCAAAGCCGGATTTACTTCCGAGAATGGCGGGTGCTCTATCGGTACAAAAGTAAGCCAACCATATCAAGAGATATTTCGTGGTTCAAAAAGAACTCCTTTAAGATGTTGAATACATCCACTGCTTTTGTGGTTGTTTTCAGTGGTTCACAAAATAAAAATTTTTCCACCACTTCTTTTTCTTTCACATATCGCACAAATATCAATAACTGACCACACAAACTGACGTCTGTTGACTCATCCAACTAAAGACTAGATTCAATAGCACTGGCTTTGACATCTGCAATGATCTGTTGCAAGATATCTTCACTCATATCACGAATCCTGAAGGTGATGATGATATTTAATAATGGCACTAAACTTAGCTTTTTTTCCGCTTCTACCCCGAGTACTGTAATGATTTTGCCCAGGTATCCCTGATTTTGCCATCTCTATTGCGCAAGGTTTCACTGACTCTTCTGCTACTGTATGTGACTTGTTTTTTTGGTACACAGAAAAGCAACTTTATAAGATGCGTGCAACAATGGCTTATCCATCGGCCAAAATCCATGTTTTTTTAAGGTACAACTCTGATGAAAGCGCACCCTTTTGATTTTCGAAGTATTTAAATCATTTCTCAACTTTAAACCCCCATGACGATTATTGAAATGTTCCTTAAGTCTTGAAGGTTTGAGATTAGCATTCGAAAGTACTTTGCTGCACATTATGCACTATAGTCTTTCGGTTGCATCTTTTTCTGCCAAGCACATGAAACCATGCTTGACATAGTCTTCGCTCCTCTTATGCTTTTTAGACATAATTATTATTGCTTAAATTTATTAAACAATTAAATCAGGGGTGTATCCAGGGGGGGGGGGCGCTGGGACCGCGGCCCCCCGCTGAATCAGTGTATAATAAATTTCTTTGTGAAAAACTCATAAATTTTTTATTGCTCATGATTTGCGGTTAACTTCAATATTTTGTGAGATTTATGTACTTAAATTTATGACAATGACATAACTAACGAAAACAAGCAGGTTAGGATAGAAATAAATGAACGAACCAGTCACGGCTGCAAGTTCTGCAGTGTTGGTGCCGATTTACCGAAGTTGATGTAAAAACTTGGCCTACAAGCCAACAGGGTTAAGATGGAATGATTTAGTGATAGTTCAAGCTAGTTGTTCAAAAAAGGACTTCAGACGAGTAGTTTATCACAGGAACTTTAGTGGAAGGCACAGAGGGCCTAAGCTGCCGTATAATCGGGCGTTAGCTTAGGCTAGAAGCTACAACTTAGCTGCTGGCAATCAAATTATAGCCAGCGAACCGGTTTTCTAAGCTACTAGACCAGTATTTAGCCTAGGTTACCACTATCAGATTGGTGAGGTAGCAAACTGAAATAAGTTCCCTACAAAATTTAAAAGCATTTTTCTTTGCAAGTTTTAAGCCCAAGAAACAGGTTATTTACATGCTTAAGGGGATTGCAGAATTTTTAAAAGAAGCGTTAAGGCATATTTAAAACCTAATCTGCGTCGAAGTGCATACGGAAATATTTTTGTTCTTGAGTAAATAAAGATAATGATAAGGCTATAGCCAGCTGCCATTTAATGAGCCGCTTGGCGAAATAGCTGTAGTGGTTCTATTATTTTATCCCGATGTCTAGTGTTTTCAATTATATACGTAGGCCTATAGCTCTAAACCTGGTCGTTATTGAGCACTGTGACGGCAACGTCAAACTTACTCTACATAATAGTAAGACTATGCAGGGTGTCCGAAAAGTTACTTTGCGGTATGGGTACATAAAAATGTAATTTATTTCCATGTACAGTAAAGTTTATTAGAAAACTTTGATTCAATACAATTTTTATTTATTCGAGGCTACATTTGTTTACAATACTACAGTTTGTTTGTAATGTATGCAATTTGTTTGTAATGCAAAATGCAACTTTTTTCGTAGGGCCTGTTAAGATACAGTGCTTCCGCGATTATCCGGTCTAGTTGGGATAATACTTTCAGAAATCTGAACGGAGAAGCAAAAAAACGGATAACTGAATTCTTAACGTTTAAGTCAAGAGCACAAAAACACACCACATTCATGGTTGAAAAAATGATAGAAGTTCAACATTACAATATTCTAAGAAATTTCCCGCTTAACTATCATTTGCAACACTAGATCAACTAAAATAGAAATCAATTTTAGATTGTTTGCGGGAAGATTCGCGTTTTTCAGTAACAAACTCGCGAAGTCGTACCAATGTGGAAGTGTTTGAAACTGTTACCTTTCGGCTGATTACGGAGCCACGTTTGGCAATGGTCAAACATTTGCATTGCCTCTGCACGAGAAAAAGAGCATTGTACTTTTTGCGTTGAATGTTGTGCATTCTCGTCTGCATCCTCTTCTTCATCACGTTCGTTCCCTTTTGCTACTCAAACAAGATGAACTATTCCCTGCTCCCCCAAATATTCATAACCTGGCCCATCAGGATGAAACCAGCCATCAATATCAGAGGTCGTCAATTCAATGTTTAGTGCGGCAAATTGTTCTACGAAATCGTCATTCAGCCCTCTCTCTGAACTAATTGCGTTTTCTTCCACAGAAAATTTGCCGACAATACAGCAGTTTAGCATTTTTTAGAGGGATTTAGCGTAGCGTTTCTCGGAAACTATTCCTGCAACATCTAGTTAAAAGCAATCTAATTTTGAAATGTTGTAGCAAAATAGAGCGACCGGATAATTAAATGCCGATAAACGAGGTACGGATAATCGAGGAAGCCCTGTAATTGTCTCACAGACTTCTTTGGATTCCTCAATATTATTTCCTGGATCTCTATAGCTTTCTCATTTGTGGTTGAAGGCCTACCAGTTCAGTTCAGTTTAACGTGCCACAGCATTACTGTGAGGCGTCTCTGCATCTTGAAATTTCTTGAAAAATCTTTTATTGCACAGTATTTATGTATTTTCCACCACTACGGTACCCATGCTCAACTACGAATGCTCGCTGCTTAATTGCCAGTACCATTAATGTATAAGGGTATTGATTTGGATATACATGTATTATAAATGACTAGTTGTTGTTATAATGACTAACTTGTTTTTATATTAGCACCTAAATATTGCGTCACAAAACCAGCCTTGTTGAAAATATTTTCTACTGCTCAGTAACTTTTCGGACACCCTGTATTTATATAGGCAGTTTGGTTAACCATTTTTGCAATGGGCGGAATTGGAGTCGCGCGATTTTGGCTGTGCCTCGACAACCCTGTTTCGTACACAAGTTACATACAACATCATAATTCATATACAAACTTCAATCTGAAGATATTGTTGCTTTAGCAGCCTATATTTGACCAAAGTAAAAGCACAAGCGTATGGAAAGGTCACCAAAATGTAAAATTGTAGGGGTAGCTTAACAGTTTTAGTTCATATTTTTGTTCATAATTGAATAAGTGTAAAAAAAAAACAGTATTTGAATGAGCTTAATGTACCGTATTCGTTTAATGTAAGACCATGTAATTCTTTCGCACAAGAATAATGTGCTTTTAGGTTGCCTTTAAGTTAAATAGTGATGTTAGTGACCACCCTACTGTAGTAATTAAAAGGTATGGGCCTAAAAGAGTTTTGTTTGATTGCTCTCGCTGCCGCGCTATGATAAAACAACAGTCTACTAGGTTAATACTTTTTAATAAAACTGACGGAGCAAGTGCCTGATTCTTTGCGTCGTAATTCGTTGCATTCTTTTCAGAATGCTCGTCAAGTAGGCCTGTGGCTACTGCCTATTAGTCCCTCATCTCCAATGCAATACCTCGAAAGTATTAGACATATAGCACATCATTGAATTCCTCTTTCATATGTCTGTCGGGAGTTAACATAGAATGCCACTGTACAGATTTATTAAGCTAATGCTGGTTGCCCCAGTTGATTTTTTCAGCGGGAGGAAACTATATGGGTGTAATTGATTGTTTGTGAGTATGTGTTTTGTTTGGACGTTTTTTGTAATATGGACTATCGGAGTCCGAGATAAATAAAGTGTAGCGTTTAGCTGCAGCACTGAGCAAACGCAGAAAACTACCGAAGACCTAGATACACCAATATAAAGAAAACTGAAGTATTAAATGGTGAAATGTGGCAAAACGCACAGGTTAGATGGCGAAGCCCTGCATAAACTGATACAAGCGAAAAAGCATGTCCCACCAAAAAAGTTTCATCTGTCCAGGTTTTAAATTGCGCCCCCCCTTTGAAAATTCTTGATACGCCCCTGTAAATGATAACTCAATTCAACGCAAATCTAAATATTAACTGGGCTTGAACTCTCAACTAAACAACACAAATAGTATTGCTTATTATGAAATCACAAATCCGTCGGGACAAACAAGAAGCTATTTATACGTCACAGTAACTCTTTCTTATGACAAAAAATCATTCAAAAATCCAGATGTGAAAAAAGGCTTCAGAAAATGTTTTTCTATTTCAAATAACATTGAAAATAAATTTTTAGCAATAAGTTCTAAATAACCATTATTCTGACGCCTCGTCTCGTATCCCCTGCGTTGGTGCTTAGTATACCCCCAAGGAGTACAGGTACCCCTGGTTAAGAACCCCGGACTTAAGGGAAAGATTTTGGAATCGGAAGGATGCGCTTAAAATTAGGAATTTAAAGCAGGGATGTGGAAGCGGCTATTTCGTCAACTGCTTCCGCTTCCACACCTATCGCTTCCACTAACAAAAAACGAGAAAACGCCGTTGACAACTTTTTTTAACTTTTGTGGGTCTGTAACCTGCTTTCTCCTACACTTTATCATTTTGAGGAGACAAAAACCTTTATATATTGCTGTTATTTTACCTACTTCGCTTAAGCTTATTGTTCTGAACTACTCTGTGTTTCTTTTTCTTAGATATTAGAACTAGTGTTGAATGTAGAACAGTACTCTTTAACCTTTTTGTCACCAAATGTACTTTCGCGTATTTCACGAAACCCCCGCTGACAAAAATTTAGAAATCACGAATTGCTTGCAAGAAAATCAAATATTTCGTTACTACACTTCAAAAAATAATTAAACTCTTCAACAAACAAACAGTTATTACAAGTTCCTTCAATACTTACAACCACTTTTACAACAGTTAACCTAGTGCTTCTCAGATTTAAACCGTATGACCACATATTACAGCTGTCGACAATAACCTGTCGTCACAACAACAAATTACACGATATAGCGCGGATTTTCCCTCTCTATTCTCAACTAATTCTGACTTTGAGTTAACTTTAACTCTAATCATCAATACAGGTCTTTTGTCCGTCCCCAAAACACGTAAAGACTCTTATCTTTCTGAATAGTGAAATGCGAAATTTCTGTCGTATATACAATATACAAAGCGAGCAAAATTGAACTGCATCAATCACAAGCAATTGCCAACTACTACTAAGAATGCAGGAAACAAATCTGCATTTTTTGTTTCGATAAAACTGCAACAACTAATCGGTCATTTTCAAAACTGTTCTGTAGCTAAAGTTGTTGCTGTTAAAAAGCGCCAAAAAACGAATGTGTTTTGTTTGTAGGCCTAACAGTTTAAATGTGCATTGTTGTCAAATGTACAGAGAGGATAATTTCATCCCTAAAACTTAAGTTGGACTGCGCAAGTTCTCACCTGCCCTGAAAAAATACTTTAGTAAATTTATTCATTTTATTTTTTCCCTAATTTGCATAAAAAGAAACTAAAATTTGACAGCAGTGAACAAAGCAAAACGATATACATTGATACAGGCACATGAAAAGAATTTTGTTTAAATTTAAAGATAGGGGCATGACCATCGCACCTGTAAGGAAGCAATCACATAAAAACACACACAAAAAAAGCATGAACAGTATGTACAAGGTACCGCAAAATACATTAAAAATAAATAGCATGCTTTGACCCAAACAGTGGAGGCTATTAGGTGTTACACCTTGCTTAAGTGTGACCTGAGAGCAACGACAGCTAAAGAGACAGCTCCTTTATGTCTCAAAGCGAATAAACCATGTCGCCGGTTGTAGTTTTGTGTCATACACCTAGGACTAAAAATCTCTCGCAAAAACCTCACTATTCAAATTAAAAATCTGATTTGCAGCGTTTTTTGATGCTGACCAAAGTCTCCATTGCGCATTGTTAAGAACCTCAGCGCGCAATCAAGATCGTAGTCAGGGAGAAGAGAATTATGATGACATTGGCTCTAGTGTGACATTATTAAAAAATATAGGAAATAAGTTTTATATACTTTCGGAATGATGAAAACTCTTTTGCCGAACGATGGCCAAAAGTGTGTGAACAAGTTTGAGGGCGTGACGCAATGCCTCTATTCTAAATACTCCAGGCAATTTAGTGACTGTCGCTATGGCGTAGACTGATCGTTTTTGTTGACTGAATAAAATACTTATAGTAGACTAAATGACAGATGCAAGTTCACTATAGAGCCTTTCTCGTACTACTTAAGATAAAAGTAATTAGAGAAAATCTTAATTGTAGCTACCTGGGCACCCACTGTTTTTACTTACTTGAGATGACAGTTTATTCAAAAATCCATTGCGTTAGATGGCGTTAGATCACCACACTGGAACTACTGCTCTCTCGCAAAACTCCGTTGCTCTTGGTGACGCAGCTGTCCAGAAACTGTCGATAACAAGCACAAAGGTTTAGCGTGTGCTCAAAAATTATATTTTTTTTGTAAAGACTCGATAACCATTGGTCTCTTCGCAGCCTTCCCTCCCAAAATATAAGCTTGTTAGAATACGCTGTTGTTGTTGTTTTCTTCTCCTGCATGTGTAAGCTTTTTTGTTTCGTTGGATAAATATATTACCAGAAAATGAAAAATTCATACGGAAAGCAGAGGCAAGTTGGTAGTAAATCATGTGCGCTGTAATTCTGTGAGCTAAGATGTCAGAATGCTGGTTGAAAAAGATCTCTATGTTGGTTTGTTCCTACGAGATCCTAATGGCAAAATTATGGTTCAACGGCGCGAATTTCAAGTAGGCTGTTGTAGGATACGGACTATATTAATACTAGGCGCGAAGGTTATTAAACGATGATGGAACCGAACTTGCTTTGGGTAGGTTATTTGGCTCATAGATTTATTTAGTCAACCCTTAATAGCCGTAGTTGAACTGTTGTTTTAGTAAGCTACATTCTTTTTCAAGGGATGAACCTGGCAAAGAAGCTATATTGCTCTATGATAAGTGTATAGGCTATGCAAGTAAACTGGGTAAGTTGCTGAGTGACCACCTGACCTGTAATTACTGCTTATGGTTAGGCTTAGTCAGAAGCTTGGACTTGCAAAGAGACAATATGTCTTAGTAAATCTATAAATGTTAGACAAACCTGTTATTCAGTTAATAGCTCATTAAAGCCAAAAAGTAAAGAAAGTGTATTTTGCAGTTGATGGCATTTTACCCTTGGAGCAGGGGCATATGCAGAAATTCATTGAGAGGGGGTGCAAAAATACTTTTTTGCAAATTTTACGGGATAGCCGTGGCCTTTTTCTTGGAAATGAATATTCCGATAGCTATATTAGGGGACTTATTTGCTACTTTTACTTGCACAAATGACTGAAAATGATATTTTACATTTTTCTAGGAAGAGCCTGAGAGTGCACACACATAAGAACCCCCACCCCTTTGTATGCTACTGCCTTGGAGACTATCTTGCCGTCACCATTCATCTGTGTCTAGATAAATTTATTTGCTGTACTTTTGGAAGTAATGCTGTGATGTAGTGGATTGTGCAGGTGCCTTAAAATATGATGATTGTGGACTCAAATCTTTTCTGGTTTGGTACTTAGACAAAGGCAGTGTATGCTGGAGGGGGTGGCCCGGTATGTGAATGTACAGCGGAATGTACACTGAAGGTACAATTTTTTAAAATTCATCATTGAAATTGATTAGGCAGTGGCTATTTTGCCGTCGACGGCAATTTACCCTCAGAGACTATTTTGCCGTGAGTTATTTGTGATTGGTCAATCTTAATGATGTACTAAACATGTGACTTTTGGTCGTTTCTGATTGGTCAATTTTAAAAACCAATTAAAAAAATTTTGCACCCCCAGGTCTCTATCCCCCAACCTGTACACTCCCTTCCAGTGTACACTGCCCCATACATTTACATACCAGGCCTGCCCCTTCAGTGTACACTGCCTTTCTTTTAATGCCCTGCCAGCTGAGATTCGAACCCACAACCATGGTATCTCAAGACCGGTGCACTATCCACTACACCACAGTGTCACTGGTGTAATTATAGCAAATTTGGCTATATAAACACGCGTGAATGATTACGGCAAAATAGATTCCAAGGGCAAATTCCTGTCGATGGCGAAATAGCCACTGCCAATTGATTAACCTGAAATGACCAAAAGTCGCATGTTTAATACATCATTTAAATTGACCAGTCACAAATGTTTGATGGCAAAATAGCTTCTTAGGGTAGAATGCCATTGATAGAAAAATAGCTACTACCAAAAATAAAACCTTGTTTTTGTATAGTGTGTAGGTATTGGTTGTCAACCCGCCCTGCTAAGCAAAGCAATACGTCGTCGGTTGAAGTCTCAGTGCTTCTGCATGTGCATAGTTGGATATTTTTTTTTATTAAGGACAACGTTAATGACTGGGTTACTTTTGCTTGTGATGAGACGGGCCCTGCTGATGAGTCCAAAAGGATGAAACGCGTCCAGGGATGGTCTCGTCTAAATTGGTTGGGTGGTATACTCATTATTGTTTCCCGGCATATTCATTTTGATAAATTGTTAATGCCCCTCACGCCTGTATGCTGCTTTGCCAATTAGTTGCAAGGTTTACAATTTCCTTCTTCGCTTATAATTTTCAAATCTAGAACAAAAAAATTTTTATCTCTTACAGTCCGCTGGCCAGGATGTGTGTAAATATTAAACCAGTATAGCAAACTGGTAACTTTTGCTGTGTGTAAACATGCTCAACTGTACTAGAGCTGTAAAAGATTAATTGGTTTAGGCTGATAGCAATGCTATATTTTAGGGAAAAGAGCAACTGCCCTGGTTGCATTACCCTCTTTACAAAATTCTTCAATAAAACTCCTCTGGCCCCAGACAACTTCTATTTTTTTGGAGGTTAAAGTAAATTTACACCCCACGCATTAAGTGAAACAGTAAATTTGAAGATTTTGAGCCTTTGATAATTAGTACAGATTTTGTGCCTCTTTCTATTATAGTATCTCTGAGCTCTCAAGGTTCTGACTCTGGGGTTAGATTTTAATAACATCAGTGAGCTGGTTGGCCTACTAAATGCTTGTTGATAAAGATAATGGATTTTGATGTATCTGAGTGCCAGTGAGTTGCTTAAGTGATATCTTTTATGTTTATACTTGTCAAATCCAAGAATTACAGAAGTTAAAATTATTACATGAAAATCATAGAGTGCTTGCTTAGATGTTTCTAGTTCTAAACTTAATGGCAGTGTGTACTGTAAGCATGAAGTACTGGTAAATGCATATATTGGTTATATTAGATTTAAACAGCAAATTAGCTAGACTTATGTACTAAGCTGAATTTGCCTGTGCATGGTTGACAAACGATTTATACTTGTAGTGAAATGCAAATTGTCAACAGTAATGGTCATATATGAAATCAGTATCTGACTGGAGCAATGTTGCTCGTTTGTGTACTGGTTCTGAATTATTGCCAGAAAAATAAAAAATTGTGTTTGAGATTACTGTTTACCTGTATATAAACCCCCTCTTCCCCCTCCCCCTCTCCCCCCCACACACATACATTAAACACCTGTACTTTATAGGAAACATTGTCAATATTGCTTTGTTTAAGTGTGGAGTTGAACTTATTAACATTTTTACTTTGTTTTGCCGTGCAATATCTGCTACCTCTTGTAGCTTAGAAACTTTCTCAAGTTAGCTGTTCTCTGTAGCTATTTTAAATGTCTTTCACTTACTTCATGGATCATTAGCATTTTGTTCCAAAAGTGGATCAGATATATCAATATTGTTCATTATCCTGATGTAAATGTCAAGTACAATACGCTGGTCTAATAGTTCAGCTCTGGGTCCTTTCTTGGGTTTTATGAGCTGTTGGCAAGATTGTATTGCTAGCTATTAATTTCAGGCATCTCCTAAGTCCTTGTCATTATGAAGAGCTCTTAGTTTTAGAGCCTGCCTCAAGTGTGTACTGCAGCTAAATCATTTTTAACAAACTTGAGTCTAGTTCAACTTACAGAAAAACGTCATCGAAGTATGTTTGATTTGGCCTGTGTAGTATATTAGTTAGTGGCAACGTACATTCAGATACTTGCGAGGTGAATGCAACCGAATCCAATGCTGTTTTTTAAACAATTATTATGTGGTTGTAGAAAAGTGTGGTTGGTTATTTTTCATATCTTCTTGTCAACATCGCCCACAGAAGTTCTTTTCGGGTTGGGATAGATCTTTCCATTTTGGAAGGCAAGCATTGTGAGGTCTTTCTTGGTATCTTCAAAGACTTGAATGGCGCTTTGGGGAATATGTAGAGAGGGCATCCCAACAGTGCTGTAATCCTCATCAAAACTCATGAGAGTGGCTTCTTTCCTGTACCATGTTTAATATTGCAAGTTTTGTCCGTTTATTAGAGTTTTTAGCATAATTTGTAATTTGCAAATGGCTATAGAATGCTGTTGGTCGTGTCTCTTGATATTCTAAGGGTCGTGAAGTCACAAAAAAACAGGTTATCAAAACACAGAGAATGAGCATCGTAAATGATTTAAAAAAACTTATAGCAGAAATATTTTCTCTGCTATTGCAGAGAATCTGATTTGAATAAAATATTTAATGCAGACGTACTGGGGGCAAGAGAGGGTAATAGGGAGGCACGTGGCCATGGTATCATGGCCCCCTATAAATAAAATAAAAAAGTTTGACAAATAGGTGCTTTGAATAACTTGATCACCAAAAAAAGCTTCACGTGTTATTTTGGAGAGCAAATGTGGGAAAATAAACCACTTTGAAAAATTAAAAGAAATTTTGTTCAACAAAGGCTCTCGTATAGTTTTGAAGACCAAATCTGAGAAAACGATCACTTACAAAAAATTGGGTGTCCATTGCAAAAAACGTTGTCGCAACTGAAGGGGAGGGGCACTGGATTTTTGTTGGCATTTTCCAGACGAGTACGTCTTAAAAAGTTTTAGAACTTTTGGTTAAATAATTATAATTAATTATAAGGTGATTGACTAGCGAGTGTATAGATTGAGATATGGCAAAATGTCAAATACTCTCTGGTCTCATATTTTTTGTAGGTAAATGCTGCAGAACGCTTTTTGTTTAAGTGCTCGGTTGATAGTTAGAACCGAGCTCGGCATTAATTTCCCCAGTGAAATGAGTGATAAATATCTTATATGATTCGCCCACGTATTCTAGAGGAAGTTGAATACATTGGCGTGTTTAGACCATCTCAGCTGGTAAGGAAACGCAATCTGATCGCATCCTTAGCTTATGCGCGCCTGTGTGCATTCTGCTGTTTAAGAATTAATCTGCTGCTGTCATACTTGCATTGATCATCGTAAAACGGCTTGACACCATCCGTGAGAGCTAGTTTTCTTTTGTTGGTGATTTACTTCGGAAAAAAGATAATCGCTTTTTTATATGTACCGTAGGCAAATTATTCTTGGTAACAGCTAAATCGGCAAATTTCTGTCTTGCACTATCACTTACAAAGAGCTTATTTTTGATTAATGAATTGTTTGGCTAAGCTTTCTTCACAGACATTGGTAATTGCGAGTGATGCATTATATCAATATTGTGCCTTTCTTCATTGGATAGCAAGATACCAGAAGACTTAAATTCGTTTTTAACGCTATTGGGGACAGGGAAGCTACTGAATAAAATTAATAGCATCATTGTTGCACCTGCGCTTTTTTAATTGATTTTTCGTATTCAGGAGCGGCGATGAAATCAAAACTAAAGGTATCTTTAGAATAAAACTATATTTGTCTGCCGATTTTAATCCCTAACTCATCTAATCAGGGACAATTTTAAATGAACAAAAGTCCGTCTAGTCGACTATTGTAATTAACATTTTTGTGAAAGCAGCATGCTTGCCTAATCTTTAAACACAAAAAACACTGCTTTTTCCCCTTCACATGCCAGCGCTCATAGGTTTTACTTGTTTTGTCTTAAAATATT
The DNA here is from genome assembly GCA_963675345.1 of Trididemnum clinides. Classification (NCBI taxonomy): domain Eukaryota; kingdom Metazoa; phylum Chordata; class Ascidiacea; order Aplousobranchia; family Didemnidae; genus Trididemnum; species Trididemnum clinides. Next base: position 27,404,143 of record OY776287.1, read on the forward strand.
TACTGTAACAGGTTCTCGCCAGGTTTTAATTTTCTCTAGGTTGCTATACGCGTTTATGCCTTTTAACATTAATTGCGAGGTTGTTATAGGGAGGGTTTTGTAATGGGTGCCAGCGCTACCATTACCAGCCGCAGCCTCTTAAAACTTTTTGCCGCAAGTATGCATGCAGTTTTATTTGTTGATCCGGTCATTCTTGAGCCGTTTTTTATTTAATTTAATTAACTGTAAATTTTGCAAAAAAAGCTTTCAAGCTGTAAGGCAACTTCTCGCAGATGGCCAGCACCAACCTCCGATACGTTTACATTGTGTTGATGTTTGTTCTTCATTCGCTGTCAAGTATGTAAACATTGTCATTTCGCTGCATGACACCTTTGTCTTGGAAACCCCAGTTCCATCGAGAAATGCAATTTAAACTAATTACAAATCGTTTGTCGCATTAAATTATTTGTTTTGAAGCTGTTTCTTTTTTCCAAATGCACTTAAAAGCAGACTGTTGCAGCATTCTAGAAATTAGCAGTAAATTCGCTCAAAGCAGTTGCTTAGTTACTGTTCATTTTGTCGAAAAACATGTGACCAGGCTCAGGGCACAACCAGGATTTTTAAGAGGAGGAGGGAGCAATTAAGAAGATGCACAATGTTTTTTTGTGCAGAGTTGATGAGTGTGTCTAATAAACCGCTTTACTCTTTTGAGAAAGAATGTCGTGGCTAAGAAAAAAAGGGACTTTAAGCTTCTGAGCCTCCTCCCTATTTGCGCCCCGGGGTACGGTGCATTTCCAACACAGTAAAAATACCGATCACGCATTTGTAGAGTGTGTACATGGAAACCAATTCAAGTTGAAATTTATCAAAGTGATCCAGTTTTTTTTAGCTCGAGTTCGATTCCCTGCGGCGAGTAGCTGTAAGCAGTTTTGCAAGTTCATCTTTTATGAATACTCATCACGATGCGTGAGATTTTGATTTCTTTTTGTATTAAAGTTAAGATAGTATGTAAGTTTCCCAAGCCCTTTAATCATAAATCCGGTCAAACCGAGGTCAAATGCAGTCAAGTGTGACGTGCCAAGCTTTATTTGTGCGCAGTTGCTCAGCAGTGAATTTGCCCTATGTTGCCGTTTGTATATACAAAGCGACTTGATAAAAACGTTACCCGATAAAGTTACAACTTTGAGAGTGACGTGCCAGCCAGTTACAGTTTTTCTGCTTACAACAAAAAACCGGCTATATGCCAGTGCTTTTAACAATAACGTACGTTATCAATGTGCCTTTGTTTCCGTGCGAGAGTTACATTTTGTATTGTCACAGAAACAACAACTTTCAACGCTTATTTGTCATCGTTTATTTTAAACAGTGTTTGGTAAAGCTGCGAAAACTTGGCTAAGCAAATGCGCTTTTAGCAGTTCGATTATCATGGTAAGAACGTTTGTTGTATTAGCCTCACTCGAGACAATGAAGTGCCTACTGAAATTACAATTTTTTTCCTTCGCGCCAAAGCCTTTCGCAATGCAAAACGCTTTTGTTTGAGTATTTACCGTGATTTTGAATACACAACAGTAGTTTACAACTTCATAAATTTTTCTTTTTCTATTGGTCCAACTTTTCAAAATCTGCTTCAGGCGAGTGGAAGGTGACCGCTTTTACTTTAATCTCTGAAACAGTTTGCCAGTTTCATTCTTTTGCTGTAAATAACCAAGTAAAAGCAAATCGCATTTCTTTTGTTTGCATTGCATGAATAAAGATTGTGTTTGTATTGCGTTTCTGGTAGGTGGATATTTTTCCATTGCTTTTCTATAGTCATTATTATTCCAGAGCTTGGTCCAAAACTCCAAGGTAAGCAAAGCTATAGCTCTATTGTTTTTTTTTGCGTTATATACAGGGTGTCCCAAAAAAATGTTTACACAGTATATCCACCTGTTACAAAAATTTATAATGCGCCCCCAATAATAGTTTTGAGATGCCGAGTTTTACCTTTAGAAAGATGGTGCACCTCCCCCTTTCATCGAGATGTGAGAACTTATCTGCATAAAAATATAGTTTGAAAGAAGAGGTACAGTTAGATATATTCCCTAGTTCACCAGATTTGACACCCGCAAATTTCTTTGTGTGAGGGTTTCTAAAAGAAATTTTGCCGCAGGAAACCTGAAATGATTGCTAAAATGAGAGTAGCAATTGAAAAAGAATGTGCTCAAATGCCGGAAAAAATGGCTGGATGTTTCTAGGTCCGTTTCTTCAAGATATAAAAAGCGTATTGAACAATACGGCGACCAGTTTGAGCATTTATATGAACTCGTCAATTTTTGAACATTCTGAAATTTCCCCAAATGTCTTTCATATTAAAAGTTGATTTGAAATCCTTTTGTATATTTTTTCTCACAAATTCTTTAAATGTGTATTCTTTCTCTTGTATCAATCTATTTACAAGTCAAAATCAATGACTTGTTTAAGTTATAACGATTCAAAGAGTTTATACATTTTTTTGGGACACCCTGCATATTAATTTGTGTTATTTGGGCCTGTTCCTGCACCATTTTGTTCGGAAAAACGAGGGACGAATTTACTTGTTTTTTAATACTCTCAAGAACATGTTTACTACATTTTTCTAGTCATTAAGTTTTTTCGCATGCTACCATTTCGTGCCGCTCGCCTTTTACCGCTTCATATTTTCTGTTGGTACGTTGCCTTTTTTGCGTTGGTCTTGAATTATCGTGGCTTCGCCGCACAGCAACACAAACTTAAAGACAGTAAGTATAAAATGCATTTCATAATTGGATCTCTTTTTCTTGTTAATTTCATTTTCGTTAGCATTAGCAAGGCTTGAGATTTGCCAAACTAAAGGCGTTAGCACGAGGATTAGCTCAGAGCTTTGCCAAATTTTTCAATGTTTTTATTGTGATCGTGTGCAGTGAATGTGAGTTTTACACCCAGCCCTTGTGATCGCGACTGAACCGCCTGGTATTCCAGACCAGCGCAGAATTAAAATTTCTATGTATTTATGAATCGGTGTGTGGTGGAAGTTTATTATAAAACATTTTAACTTATGAATTGGAAAACGAGTTTTTTAGTAGCCGAGTTGAGCCAGTGGTAGGTGTGTGATGTGTGCAATAATGTGCGATGTGTACAATGTGTGATGATTACAATAAAATGTCAACAATATGAGTTTCCAAGTAAGTCAGCAGTATGTATCCTTTCTGAAGGTCTGCTTACTATTATAATAGCAACATAGAATATTTCAGGTCGTCTCTATTTGATGATATAAGTTTTATTTAGCTGTGCGAAATTGGAAGCAGTTTGTGCAACTCACAATGTATGTACAGGGGTTGGGCAAAATAAAGGAACACCTTGAAAAAAAGGTTTGCCATTTTTATGAGAAAAGTTTTTAATATCAGTAAAAAAAGTTATTTTAAGTAAATATATCAAATCACATAAATAATAAACAATAAGCATTTAAATATGTCAAGTTTTGATTGTTTAAAGCACGTTCAAAGATTGATGCCAAAATGTTAGGTGTTTCTTTTATTTTGTCCAACCCCTGTATGTATTTTTCAACATCAAAACTTAACTAATTCCAGATAGCCACATATCAGCTTCGAATAATTTCTTTATACGTTCTGGTGCTAGTTGCTCAACATTTCTCTTTGAAAACGTAGTATGAATGAACATGGTTTCCTAATTTTGTAGTTGTTTTTAATCAGGAGAAAAAGGCAAAGTAAAGAGAAGAAGGTTTGTTTCTATGTTTGAGTTTTTGCTTTGCTTTCAGTTGATAATGAGAGAGCAATGCTAACACAAGCCGTTAAACCCATGGAATGCTATTTACAAGTAGCTCGCGAGGACAAAGCGACCGAATCAATGTAAACTGTCATTTGTAATCCGTTTTCAAATGGGACGTTCTTGTTCTTGGTTAGCGATGCGTTAGATAGTTGTGTGTTAGTGGAAGAGCCGATCTGTAACTGTCAGTGATGTAGTAGTCTATATGGAAAGTATTTTGCTTATTTGAGTGCATATATTTTCCAGACTTCTTCAGCTAAAGGTATTTTTTGTAGATGCTAGCGGAGATGTTTCCAGACTTGAGTGAAAGAGGAACAATTACTGTAGGCCTAACATTTCAAACTTAATCAAAATGTGATGACAAAAAGTTGAAATGCGTACAATATTAGCGGGTTTCGAAAACACTATCCTTTCACTGATGGAAAATATCTTATGATATATGTTTGCTCTTTTGCAGCAAAATACACCAAGTTTCACAGACGCAAAACAGACATTTCCAGAGAGTTTAAAATTCAAAGTATTAAATGTTAATTTTCTACTTTTTTACCATTTAGTTTTAGTTTTAAATTTTGAAAACTGGATTGTTTTCAAGTTTTTACAAGCCAGACTGCTATGACGAAAAGCAAAGTACAGTCGTTTTACCGCCCATTTTTCGCGCAGTTTCGCAAGCTTAGAGGTGCAAATTCAGTAGCTGTTTACCTTTACCCACCGACTTTCGAACCAGACTTTTGTTGAAGCAACGCAGCACTTTAAATATGGGATGCCCTTGTTGATGAATATTAGTGTTGATTTTATGGAGTTTCGAAGGCCAACCTTTCGTTCCGAAGTCTGAAACAATTACTACTAAACCATTGCATCCACTAAAAAGTAATTTATTGGCAGTGACAAAATAAAAAAAATCCTGTAAAAATCTTTGTAGTGGATTGCCCTAATTTAGTCTCTATGAGGGATAGAAAGCTTCATTGTTTATTGTTGTGTTTTTCTGTTTTCATATTTTTAATAAATTACTTTTTAATTTGTGATTACTCTATAACTTTTGGTAGATTAATTTCCATCATAGCTTTCTCTAAAGTTAGTTATAAAGTCCACACATTTTTTGTTTGTGTGACACCGGCACGTGACTGTTCTGTTCGTATGTGAACCGATGCATGTTAATTTTCTTATTCAAATATTTTAGACCCAGAGACTTGAAATACGTAACGATTTTACACGCATGCACGAAAAATTTTTGTTAACGATTTGTAAAGTTCTTCCAACAAAAGTTTTGGTTGTCAAATGAGTAAAGATATTTATGAATGGAAAAGTTTCGAACTAATTAAGTGAAGTCTGTTCCACACCAGCGATTTGCTGCAGGAACAGCTGATGAATGCAAGATCATTGCGCTTTAGCAGTGAAAGCTTTGCTCGGTTGCAATCGCTTCGTCGTTGATAACAAACGAGTAAATTCATCAGTTTTAGAAGCCAAACCGCGTATTGCTACTCGTCTACGTTTGTTACTTTTTACCTGCTCGACGGCCTAATGGTTAGAGCGTCTGTTCTGAGGCCCGGCCGGCCTGGTGTCGATTTGGGCCTACAACTGGAGTGGTATTTCCAGATCCCTTGTTGGCACTCAGAAATGGGAGTAGCGTGATGGATGAAATGTGAAACCGTGCAAAATATTTTAATCAAAAATGAAAAAGTCCCGTAACTACATGCCCGATGCAGTAAAATAGCGTCAAAAACTGCATGGCATTTCATTTCTTTAATCTCTTGATTACTTTTGCAATGCTGAATATAATGCTTTTAATCCCTGTTTAGGATTAGTTTATCAAGTATGGTTTATCGAGTTTTAGTTCCTGCAAACTGCCTCTGATCAATGACCGACGGTGCGGTGTTGGAATGACCGATTCCGGGTTTTCATCTGCGGCCTCAAACCGCTCTGGGCCGTCAGTTGTTCGACCCAGCTTGCTCAACAAGCTTCCTTCTGCATCAGCTTCAAAAGAAGCGTCGAAGGATGCACCTGCATCAGTGAAAGGTGGCCTACCAAAGCCATCGCCATTATTCCATTTTTCAGGACGATCCAGGTACGTCAGCCGTTTGTTCTCATTTCCCAATCGCTTTTATTCTTAATTCTTTAAAAACCACCATTGGCTGCGTGCCGGAAAGGTGCGCTACTTTCCCTTCAACTTTTGAACTTGTGGTAGAACCTACATACAATGAGGTCATCAGGGCTAGCGAAAAATCAAGCCCCCCCCCCCCCCCCCGATTAAAAAAGACTTACTGGCGTAGCGCCTAGCCGTATGTACAAAAAACGTGATATGTTATTAGTAAAATGTTCTACATTTTGCTATCTTGAAAGACTAGGTAGCGAAATTGTAGACTACCTGCTAAATCGAACATGTGTTACCTCAAAACAATCGATATTGTTTTTATTAAGACAAGGTTTCTAAAATACAAATGCGCTTTCGTTAATATATGCGTCATTGTAATGCGATTATCAGCTGCGATTGGCTCTTTTCTTTGAGAAATGACTGGCTTTTCATTTCAGGTTCTTTGACCCAAAGAGCAGCGGTGGCTACTCACCCAGTTTATATTCACCCAAAGAAATGTCACCAATGTCAAGCTTAACTTTCGACTTTCGAGACCTCAATACCAGGTGATGATTGGTACTTGAACTTTAGGATTAGCCGGCAAGCAATTTACGTGTATTACAAGGCTTGACGTTGCTTCTGTTGCTGTTAATCCGAATTCAGCCCAAGCTTTTGGTAGCATATTGTTGGCGCAACTTTAAAAAGCTGTCTTGCCAATCGCTCTTTGTGTCCTACTCAATAAGTGTCGTCGCATTAACTCGAAAATAATTTTGCGTTGCCGTTTACCCCTCTTCTTCCCTGGAATAGAGGCACCGCATGAAACGGTTATCCTGTTTCCAATCTCAAATCCAATCTCGATGAGGTTAAATGACACCGGCTATTTATTTCGTCCCAGTCGTGAACACAAATTGCGTACTGGTAGTCTCACACCAACGTGGCTGACAGTCATTGATGGATTGCCAACAGTTGCCTGTTACCTACTGAGCGATCAGCTCCTCAACTCTAACCCGGTGTCGGCATTCCCTGAACGGTTTCCTAGTTCACTTCAAAATTTAAAGAGCCTTTGGCTGACTTTAGATTTCAAATTGCTGGCAAGGGATAGAATTGTTAATAGAAATCTGTTTTTTTTACTTTGGGACTCATAAATGCTAAGTTTTAAAAATTAGGCTTGAATCAACGTTTTGTAGGTATTCAGCATATGTTGTAACGTCGTCTTTGCTTTTTTGACTCATTTTTTTGCTTTTTAGCCGAGAAGTGGCAGACACCCCGCGAAAGCGGCTCTCGCTGTCCAGTGTTTCAAGTCTTGACTCCTTCCATCTTCGCGGACACCCATCGCCATCATTGTCCATGTCGTCTACAATCAATTCCCCGTCTATAATGCAAGATGACGGTAAGTTGAGGAGGAAAACAGGTGCTTCGAACGAATTGTAGTGGTTGACTCACCAACCGACCGACTCACTCAATTAGTACTTATTCTGTTATCACTAAAGTATGTCAGAAAGCTACAGTTGTATTGGCAAATCACTTTAACGTTCATGGTTATGAAATGGAGCCGCTTGAACACAGACTAGCTTTAGAGTTTCCAATAGTACAGGGTGGTCAGTAAGTCCCTGTGCATTTGAATTTTATTAGAGACGCTGGAAATGACCTCTATCCTGCTCTTGGAGCATCAGGCACTTTACCCGTTTCACTAAACTTTTCACCGAGTTACTGAGCAGTTTGGCGATGTGTTACCGAAGCGCTTGTAAATATGTGTAAAAATGCCAATTGAAGGTTCTGTGAATATTCTTCTGAATTTTTGAAAATTTCTTGACAGGGAAGACCCATGTCCCACGGGCTAACATTTCGAAAATTTATCTCTGAAAGAAAATGTAATTCATTAATAATTGTAATGATTGTGTTCAAAGTCAAGCAGCAAAATAATGAATGTCATAAATGAGTGAATAATAGAAACAGCTACATCGGGACTTCGTTTTTGTCAGAATTCAGGCGCACGAGAACTTTTTGATCACCATGTAGCTTATACAAATACTTTTTTCCGACAGGAATTATAGCATTGACAAGTAGGTTTTACTGTGAAATAGCTTGTAAGTGTAGAGCAGAATGTATTTCCCTTCATAGTTACTGGGTTACGACTTACACAAGCAGTAATCACGCGTTAGTTGTGCAATTGAAGTAATACAGTTCTAGACAGCAAGTCTTCTAATTATACTCTGTGCGGTCGCATCATTGTTTGCTGGGCTTATTTTTCGAAGTCCTCAATCCATCAGAGCCAATAGCGTCAAGTTATGAAAATTTAGTGAAATTTGTCAAAAATTACGCGATTTTCTTAAGGCGTATCTGCCATCTGGCAGTGTTTGCTTTGTACCGTCTGCTCACTATGTGCTAGTCAAAGTATGGGATATAAATTCCTTCTTGTTGAATGTATGAGAGTGAAGTAATTGTGTGATGCCGCCACGAATACCAAGACAGATTTTCCCGAGCCCAAGCTGCGGTTTCGCCAAGCGGGTGTGTTTTGGCGAATTCAGCAGTTTTCGTTCGCTTTTGCTTCAAAATTTGAGCTTCAAGCTGCTAAAATTATTGTCTGTAATGACAGTCACACGATGAGTTGTTGTTGATTTCCAGTAAGGCCACGGTCGGAAGGATGGCGGAAAAATCGGAATAATGCCTCTCGATGGGGTTTTCTCGACGCAGGGCGTGGCTAAGTGGAGGGGAGTAAAATTATCGCGGTCGCTCAGAGAACGAGATCTGACACGAAGCATTTTTGAAAGACTTATATTACATTCTTAGGCGCTTGCCTTATGTCCAAGCCTGTTCGTTACCATTAAAAACCGCTTTATCAGTGTTGCTTGTCGATTGATGTTTTGTGGTGGCACTAATTAGGTTTGTTCAGTAAACCGATAAAAAATGGTCATCTCAAAGGCTTAGGTCAGATTTCGAAAGGCTCAAAAATACGATTATAACGTGTATTGCGTAAAGCTTGTCACCGATTCGCTGAAATGGCAGTGCTTCGAAATTTATCTTTCATCAGCCGCCTGTAAGAATAATCAAATTCAGACGGGATCAAGTGCATAAATTTCCCCATGTTGGGAAATTTATGCACTTGATCCGAATTTATGCACTTGGGCAGTGGCTATTTTACACTCCCTTCCAGTGTACACTGCCCCGTACATTTACATACCAGGCCTGCCCCTTCAGTGTACACTGCCTTTCTTTTAATGCCCTGCCAGCTGAGATTCGAACCCGCAACCATAGTATCTCAACTGTTCTAATGTTCTTAAGAATAAACTTGATAACTAACTGGGGAAAATTTTGCACTTGTTGTCTTGGGGAAAATTTTGCACTTGTTCCTTCAGACGTTCCGTTTTTTTCTTCATAATTATACCGGCAGCAATTTTCATTACCAAATAGTGGAGTTTTCGTTTAGGATATCGGCTCTTTACGTCTATGTGCGGCAGAACTAATCAACAATTACGCCGGCTGCCATGCCAATCAAAATTTTTGAAACCTAATTTGAGCCAGCTGGCAAACTGAGTTTGGAACTTTATTGCAATATAATACACGAGCATGATAGGGCCAGCGCTTTAAACCTCAGGGAACAGCAATAATTTTTGGGGAAGTCGTTGAATTCCATCATCCACATGCACCCATTCTATACGTTAACGTGGTCGCTCTCGTCATTTTGCCAGAAAAGCATCAGTTTCGTGAACGTATTTTAATCAAAACAAGATGAACAATATACTAACGCGTACGCCCAATACGCACTAACTTACTCCCGCCTGATCTTTCGTAAGTTTGTAGAGTGGGCAAACGCGAACCGCTCTGTAGCGGTTTTCATCATTGGATTGAAAATGTTAGATTTTATAACATTTATATTACTGACCGGTAGTTATTGATCGCATTTGTGCACAGCGTCCCTAGCAACCCAATCTGAGAGGAATTAAAGATCGGGCAAGCTTGGACAATTTTTCGCTTTGATATCAGTTATAAGCTACAGCACATCTCTTATGTTTGAAATAACAATTAGCCTACGGTATCGGTAGCACAAGTTTTGTTCAAATATTATAGCGATGCGCGGTTTAGAAATCCCGCGGTTGCAGCTGATTGGCGCGCTCACTCAGGTGTGACCGACATCACAATAGCTGGCTTCCCGCTGTTTAAATTCAAACGCATCTCGTTCATTCATAAAATTCCTAGAATGCGGGCCTGCGTTTTGATTTTTAAATAATAACTCTGCGAAGGCGCTAATACTAAATACTTAGGTTGCATTTTCATGTTGGCAAAGCATCGATGAGAAACTTCGTCACAGCTTGCAACGTAGTGCACTTATAAATTAAGCCAAATGAATTCAAACATTCATAAATTTTAAATCAGTGGTTCTCAATCCTTTTTGAGTGGTGGACCCCTTTTTGTTGTTTGAATAACGGAAGATTCCCAATAATTTTCTTTCTTTTTTGAAATTAATTTGTGGTGACCTTTCACTTTAGTGTGACTCCAAATCTAAATATTGTTGCGGACACCCTGAAAGTTTTCCCACGGACCCCGAGTGGTCTGCAGACCCCAGCTTATGAAACCCTCGTTTAACTGAAGGAATAGCAATGAAAAATCGTATTGAATACAATATTATCCGATTTGTAACAGCCTCAATACTTTTTTTCAGTGCAATTAACGCGGTCATTCGCTGGAGGTAGTACAAAGTCATCGAGGTAAACGCCAATAACATTTTGACCGTTTTTTTAATTGCAGTTACGGTTAAACGCTATGTTAAATAAACACATTGTAAAGTTAACTATATGATGTACCAAGAAAACTACAAGTTTTATGGTTCGATATAAATTCAAATATTTATTTCCAAATCCTTTGCTTTCTATTTATCTTTGTAATTTGGTAAGGCATGTTAATACTATTTGACCATTGTGAGGCGTGTGTGGTTGAATGACGCGCAATGGACCAATCACATGCCGCGTTTTATGACGTCATCGCGTGCGTGTCATAGCACGTTGCGTCTTGGTTCAACGGTTGGCGCGTTTAAATTTTCACTGGCGAACCCGGAAACTTTATATATGTCGAAGAACCGTACATGAAGTCCACTACTTACCGAGTAAATACAAATAGTTCGGCGATTTGTAAATTTAGTATAGTATTAGAAATGTGAGATAACTTTAAATTGACCTGTGTGCGATTCTTTTAGCCCCCCTTAAACCTTTGCGCTAAAACATGTAAAAATGCAAAACTATTTAGCATTGATCTGCTCAGACTACTGCTTCCTAAAACTCCTTAACTCTTGACAACGATTTTAAATTATACTCGAATCTTAAGTTTAAAGGTGGTTTAACCCTCTGCTTTCCCACCGAAAAACGTTCTTCGGTACTTCTTTTCCAATTTATATTGGCTGCTTCAAATTCCGACTTTCTAAATTGCCCAAATAACTGCGACAGTTGGCTTGATGAGCGGTAGGAACTTTCAAATGATGCGTCGTTAGCATTCTTGTGCGATTGTCCGGCTTGTGAAGTTAGGGCGGGAATTAGTCATAAACGCCGTCGTCCGCACAGTTCCAATTCGTCTTCTCTGGCCTCTCAGCACTGATTTCTCATGACATGACAGATGGCACGGCCACGCCACTCGCAAGTCTAACTTTTTAAGCTCGTAATGGAAAATCTCAACACCACAACTGTTAGATCGACTTTCACTTGCTTCAAACGCTTGTGTTTTATTTGTTCGTGTATCCAAAAATCTTCGCCCACGGTTCGCGCATTTTTTGCAAAATCGTTAAAATAGTGTAAATCGTATATTAAACAAAAACCGCTTCGCTGGCAATAGAGACTTTTTTGTTTCCAGCCTATAGTAGTTGCGTGTGGAAGTGAACACAAGCATAGCCAGACCCTGTGATTTCCACGTACACTGCTAGCCACTTCCAATCAGCTAACGTGAGGATTCTGATTTGGTACGCACATTTTAAACAGACTAACCGAAATACATTGACCATCCCCCCCCCCGCCCCTTATTTGGAAGGCTCGGTTCGAATCCCACGGAAACCGTTGCAATTTTTTTGCAGTGGAGAAGCGGATACTTTTTCATTTGCTAGCATTACCGTTAGTGCAATGGCGTTGGAAAAGTCGGTTTACCGTTATCCTTAGTTTTGGTATCGCTGATAGATTCGAAATGCGCTCAGCTAGCAGTACTTGTAACTCCGAAGCGGATCTGATCACGAGTATTCAGTGGATGACTGTAAAGGTTTGCCTTTACCGGAGGATAATAATTTACCCTTCCTACTCATATCTAGCGTTTCACAAGTTGTCAAAATTTTAGGTGTACAGACAGGAGAAAAGTGCAGACGAGTTGCCGACGGAGTAGACGGTGTTCGTCGTCCACCGAAATTCGATTTCCACCAGTACGAACAAGCCAGTGAAAGCCCTGCAGCTACCAGCCGCGTTGCGATAGATAGTGGAAGACTGTTTTACCAGCAGGGTGATTTTTCACGCGATAGTGTCGCGATGGATAGTCCAGATTTATTAAACTGTACAGTGAAGCAAGAACATTTTTTCAAGCCAATATCGAGTAATGCACGAGTTTGTAGGTCCAGTAATTAAAGTAGTATTTAGGAAGCGACTGCAAGGAATAGTCTTGTACAAGTTAAATATATAATGACATTGTATTGGCTAGCTTATATTTCTCGGTTGAAGAAATTTAGTTTGCTTATGCGAGTAGCCATACCGATAAAATTATATTTGCCCGCTTTTCAAGTTATATCTGCAAGAAATGCACTGTAAGTGAGTAGCAAACGTACATTTATCAGCGATGCAAATGTCTATGGGTCGAAGCTTCATGTGAGCTTAGATTTTGCATTCCTTTTCAATGTGCGTTTGCTACAATACTTATCTACAGTACACGTCTTGTAGATGCGACTTGAAAACTGGTCAAATATAATTTGTACCTCTTGCTGATGAGTATAATTTCGGTTTTTATAGCATTTTAAGATCTATTTCTTACTTTCAAGTGGAAACAATTTTTTCTTAATACTGATTTTGAAGCAGATCTTGCCGTTGATAAAAATATAGAAGCAGTTTGCGGTTCGGTTTATCTCAGTATAGTGTTTTGTTTTTACAGAAGGCTGCTTTGCTGAAACCCAAAGTTCTGTTGATCTGACCGAAACGGAGACGAAATTTGATCAAAGGATTCTGCAAGACAAAGACGGCAACGTGCTTGCTAATACTACAGCAGGCGATACAAAACTGCTGAAATATCGAAGATTTAAATCAACACCGTCTTGTTCAAAGGTGAGAAGATCGGTCGTGTAGTTAGCGGTCTATCGAAGTTGTTCAAAATTGATTTTATATTAGTACTTTATTGAAGGGTAAACAAGGTTGTTATGTTTGTTAGCACAATGGAGTGCAAGAGTTTACTTTATCAAGTGTGATTTATAAGGCGAGTCTGAATTAAGGTAAGTGCAACACTAAGTTTAATATGATAAGTGTTGCGTTTACTGTAGTCTGGCTTGCACCAAAACAAAGTTGAATTTTACGTTTTTTTTCACACTTTTCACAGGCTTAGACGTGCTGGTTCTGTGTATGACCACCACTACACACTCACTTTCAAACCAGGTTTTTTTGCTGGAGCAACGTAGCACTTTAAGTTCCGGATGTCCTTCCAGTCAAATACCAACGTCGCTTTTATGGAGTTTTGTACATCATGAGGAAATGTCACTACCACCCAAAGCTTCATCCATTGTGGCTTCCATTGACCTTGAACGATGAATAAGTGCAATTGGGAAATTGTTTTCCCACTGTTTCTTTAGAAGTTCAGAACTGTGCCAATATGGGTACATATTTATTTAAAAACCTTTCTTCGAGCTTTCAAAACAGTTGCCCGAAATCTGTTGGGAGGAAGCCAGATTGGTAGGCTAAATCGTAATCCTAAATCTCCGTTTAGGATAAGATAAAGGTTTGCCGTAAGGGTTACTGTATATTGCTGAAATGACGACATAATAAAAATATACTGGGGTTGGACAAAATAAAAGAAGCACCTTGAAAAATCAACAAAATTTATTTTAAGATGGTGTAGGTCCACCTTTTTAAATATCTGAAAAAAAACGTTATTTTAAATAAACATACCAAATGACATAAATAATTAACAAAAAGCATTAAAATATGTCAAGTTTTGATTGTTTAAAACACGTTCAAAGATTGATGCCAAAATGTTGGGTGTTTATTTTATTTTGTCCGACCCCTGTAAGTCAACCATAAAGGTTGGTTGCAAACCAGCCGTAAGGATGAGTCTTGCAGTAGAAATAAGAAGGGCATGGACCCTTTTATCACAGAGAAATCTGAAAGTTCAAAGAAATCTTAAAGTTCAAAGAATAAGAACCAGGCTTAATCTCAGCCTGGTTCTTATTCCTCCTTAATTACATTTTTCCCGGCTATACCAGTTTTTGATTTATAAACAGCATGCATGAGATTTGGGTCACTTGTAATACAACTGAAAGTTTACTTTTAGTAACAGCGGCAAATTGTTAAGTTCCCGTGCTATTAACGATAGCACTGCGTTTGGCAGAGATTAGCATTTTTGGTCTTTAAGTTAATGTTTAGGCTGGGCAATTAGACATGCTCTCACCATTTTGTATGATAAGAAAGGTCTAGGTTTCTCGTTAATAAGCTTTTGGAGTTGATTTTTACTTGATCGCTTTTTTAAAAAGGTTGTTTACTTTTTTTTTATGCAGCAAAAAGTAACTCTATGCATGCTGTTTTTTGTTTTGCAGAAATCCAATTTCCGTTCGCGATTGAACCGAAACTCAGGCAAAGAAAACAGCCCAGTCTTTCCAGTTACAAAGCAAATATTTTCCAAGCCCCAATCCGGTGTTGACTCCCCTAGTCCCTTTCATCCTCCTGAAGCAAGTCCTGGGCCATCCTGTCATGTTTTCTCGATAAGGAGAAGGAATTCGTCTTATATGGTCTCTCCAAGATTAACCTCTTCTCCTCTCGTCACAAACTTCACCTCCAGCTCTTCTTCGGCATTCAGCAGCGTTCCTCATTCCTCCTTACATCCATGCTACAGCAAGAGCAGCTCCCAAAGACAAGAAGAACTGAGGAAGAGCGCTGAAGAAGTCCTTCGAGATGCTAAGAGTCCCACCAATGTTTCTTTGACTCCGGAGAAAAGCGTTGTTCCGGGAAGCATTTCCTCTTTATCCGCTCGTACCACCCGCCTGTCACGGCCCGCATCCGCTGCTCCGTTTTGCCGCGAAAAACTACTGGAGGCGTCCGGTAACGTGTCTCCGGTTTTGGCGCGAGGCAACAAGCGATCCCTGGACGTCACCAGTTCGTCAATGGTGACTGCCACCAAGAGACATAAACGTAATTCGACTTCGGATTCAAATAGCACTCGTCGAAGGATGGCCTTCACTTCCAAAGAGAGAAAAGCAAAATCCGAAGGCCTCATGGATTCGTCGCCAATGGCTTCGTTAAAAGCGGGTTTCAGACCGATATCAGCGCCTGCCCTCATGGTGAGTTGCAGTCAACGCAATTGTCTTATGTTATCACTAATAACGAACTAATGTGATTTTTAACTTTTCGTGAACTGCCGTCAGTACAGTATGTTGTTAAGTGCCTCACTTTAAAATTTTTGAACTGTATTTTCCATCAGAAGTTGCTCTTTTTCCCGTTTTGTGCAGTCTCGGACTTGCTGTTTTATTGTGAGTGTACCACTATTTACTCGCCTTCGAGCCAAATTTTCATTGGAACAGCACAGCTCTTGAAATTCCGGATGCTCTTCCTAAAGAATACCAATGATTTTTTATGGAGTTTTAAACTAAAACCTTTGGTTTCGAAGCCAGGAATTGTTATCACACCACGGCAGCTGCTGCATCTGTAGCGGATAAATTGTTTTTCATTTCGGCACCGATCAGAAAGGCAGTCGACGAATGCCCGGAGAACTTGCTCGCACCACTTCTGATGCAGCTGCTCATCATGTAAACGACTCTGATGGGATTCGAACTCTCTGCTCGCTGTGGAACGGCTGTCAGAAGGTCGCAGTTCCGCATGTTTTCGAGGTTGTTCAGCGCTGCTCTTGGGGATCACAGCAATTACTGGCGCAAAAAACATTACTTTCACTATTAAAGCGTCGTGAGTTCGATGCTCCTGTGGGTTTTGCGTTTCTGTGACTTTTGACATCGTACGTTTGGGCAAGGCTTGTTTTTCCTATCGGTTGCATTCTATCCTTCAGTTTTGCAAGACTAGTGTCCAGACCTGCTTCCGAGTTTCCAAGTTCCAACGTTTCGCTAGTATTGCTTGGTGTTCCTTCGAATAAATTTACTGTCGTGGTGTGGTGGTAATTGTTTCGCACTTCTGATCAAAAGGTCTGGAGTTCGAATTTCTATAAAAGCATCACTGGTTTTACTCCGGAAAGGCATTCTAAATTTAAAAGTGCTGCGTTGCTCCAGCAAAAAGTTTGTTCGAAAGCGAGTGTGTAGTGGTAGACATACATTGCATCAGTGCGTCTAAGGTCTGGGAAACGGGGGGGAGGGGGGTGGAAAAGGAGATAAAATCGATTACCTAGTTGCACTATTTGTGGTAGAAACGCGTTGTCCTTGTAACTCCGAAGCGGGTCTGCCCACAAGTTCTATGCATGACGGTGAAAGCTTTTTCGAGACCGTAAGGAAAATATGTACGACTGTTTGATTGTCATCCGTGGCCTATCACGACGTTCCTTAATACTTGTAACTGGTACAGTTGTCCGACGATGATGCACCGCTGACGCACTCGCGACTGTGCAGTTCAAACGACAGCGACTCGGAAAGCGTCGACTCGGACGATAGCGATGACGAGATGATGCTGGAACACAGTCAACAGCTGGTGGATGAGAAACTGGTGGAAGAAATTTTGGCAGACAACAACCGCGCCCGGATGGAGGCTGGGGACACCACCCTGACGGGTGGCAATATTGAACCTCCCACAGGGATAGATGGGCTCATTACAGGCCCCCTCCTCGCCTCGGTATCTGAAGCCGAGAGCAGGAAGGATGCGGACTGTTCAATGATTGAACGAATGGTAAGGGATGGTTTTATTTTTACAAGTTGTGTAGGAGGAGGTGGGTTCGAATCTCAAATTGCTTCAACCGTGGCTGCGCTTTGAGATGAATGAACGGCAATTCGGTTCCAACCGTGAGTCTAATTAAAACCAGGCCAGGGAAAGGTGGCAGCCCACATTGAATCAATTATGAATGCAAATTTTAGACGGTATCTTCCCAATGCTATTGGTGGAAGCCGAAAACTTCGCCTTTTGACCAAGTTTATGTGACAAGCTTAGCTGTTCGATCCGGGTAAAGCACGAGACGCTTCAGGCTTTCGCACTGTTTCATTACAAGTGATGGTAACCCCGCAGCCTTGTGCGTATAGTGGGTGGAAGAGCTGTGTGCAGTTGCAGTTTAATCAAATGCACTCCGGGCTCTGAAGCATCTTAAGGTATTTTTGTCGAAAAACTGAAATTGAAAGAGCACGTGTAAAGATCTATTTTTTTAGATACTTGTGCTTTTGTCACGTTTACGCTGAAGCGTTTTTGAAAGACAAACTCTGCTGCTTGTGCTTTTTTACGAGGATGAAGCTCGGGTCCTGCCTTCCTCCGATTTTTTGCTTTAGGAAAAAATAACGCATCGAGGTTTGGGGTAGTTACTGGGATCATGATTTTTTGAAGAGATGCTTCCATTGAAAGTAGAAATAATTGAAAATTGATTTCTCCCCACTTGCTATTAGATAGTATGAGAGAAATTTGTCTTCACAGTTTTTGGTCTTTTTAAGCCGAATCAGTGCACGTATTAGCATTTTTTTTGCAGTATTGCGATATGCGCGTTTTGTTTCGCAGGCTATGTCCACGTAGGATAATTGGGTTTGTGTTTTTTTCCTCTCCTTTCCTCTGTGGACTGAATCTGTAATTTTAGCCGAAACCTCGCGAGCTCTTCCGATCCCCATCCGCTCCTCCTCTTGTTCCTCGAAATCGATCGATCACGAAGCGCTCGTCCTGTCGGTGCGATGACGGCACTCCGCAAGGGAGGAGAATGACATCCTTTTTTCCTGCGCTACCGGAAGTGGCGTGTCATGACGTAGACGACGAACCAGGGGCAGTTTTGAATAGGTGAGAAGAAGACGTTGAGGATGTAGCAGCTTGTACTAAATTCTTTTACATTTCGCGTACAAGCTTGCGTGTAATTCAAAGTCAAACTCTGCTGGTTGTAGGTTTGACTCCTCTTCCTTTTTTGAAAATATGCACGAACTTCAGTTGTTCGAGACTTCCAACTTTTTACGACCGGATAACTTACAAAGAAATAACTTTTAATACGACTGTGTGAATCACACAAAGTTAATTTCAGTGGCTTTGTGTGACCTATTAAAGCCACTTGTTTTGAAATCATTTCAATATTACCTATACCCAAAGTTACTTTTGCTTTTGATCTCACTTGCTGCTCGTGTGCAGAGTTGTATATTCTTATTGATTACAGATCGAGGTCGTTCAATGAGCTTGATATAATGAAAGCTGTCGACCTTGGTTGCAGCTCGGACAACTTGGTCGGTGATTTCAGCCGTGTATGCTCCTTGCCAACTGTCGACGGAAAGTGCCAAGATCTTAAATATATAACTCCGCAAACGGTAAGTTTAAAATACGCTGTGAAAATATCGTAATTAGCGATATAGAGTACTTGCATGAGGCACTGGAAAAATGAACACACATTTGCTGCGGCGTCACGTAATTTCTCAATTTCAAGTTGGCTGAAAAGGCCACGAGGTGTCTATGTTTGCGGCTTTACAAAGAGCCAACTGAGCGAAGATGTGTATGTAGCTGGAGATTGTGAAGGGAGTAGAAAAATCATTGGGCTGTCACTTCCTATATTTTCCAGAGGAAAAAAGGGTTTGAAAGATGCTTTTACATTCCGCAATTTTTGAACAGTTAATAAACTTGATCGATGACAAAGAAGACGTCGGCTGCTTCGAAATAATCGATTGTCGATATCCGTACGAGTACGAAGGAGGCCATATTAAAGGAGCTACTCTAGTATGGGAAGAAGAAGTCTTACACAAAAAGTGAGTTGCAGTATCGCGACAGACACATGCGAGAATGATCTGTAGTTTGACGGACGTACGACATTGGTGTGTCATACTTAATGTGCTTAACAGTTGATGCGTTTGTAGTCATCGATCAGTCGAAAAACGAGCCTTTCCGCGTTGACGGGATACCTCCGCTACCGCGTTTGAGACGAAAAGCTTCTGGAAAATCAGCTATTTTCGAGGCCGTACGAAATAAACCACTCTACTGCCTGCAAGAAACTAGAGACAGCACTGAAAGTTTGAAGGCAACTATTTTCTGCTCTATGCAGGTTTCTTTGCAACCCCCATCCGATGTGGGCTACTGAAAACAACGGCAGTTACAAGCCCCCCGTTCTGGTCTTCTACTGTGAGTTCAGCTCGGAGCGCGGACCGCGAATGGCGCGCGCGCTCCGCAGCAAGGACCGATGCGTGAACCGCTACCCTCATTTGCATTATCCAGAGATCTATATTCTGAAAAACGGTTACAAGAATTTTTATAACACCAAAGGCACAAGGGTAGGTCAAATGTGGATGTGTTGTTGTTGTTATTGTTGTTTATGCGTTCTCTTTGCTCGGAGGAGATAAGCTTGGCATGATACGAATATTATCCAGGTACACGTTCCAAAATCACGATCAGGCAATGGCAACGTTTCTCACCGTTTTCTTCTGCAAACCATATTCAACGCATGAATGTATATTAGTTAACTCTAAATTATACACGAAATAGATTTACAACCTATGGTTTAAGATACGCTGGGCCGGGGGAAAGCGACGGTTCATTCCGAGCTAGCCACAGATGCAAATTGCAGACCAATGGCGCCACACCTCCGACAAGGCGGATGGCGGCGAGGCGGATGATGGGTGCCAAAAGATCGCGTTGACAAACTGCTGTGTGAACGCCCTCGTTCTACTTCAAACCATCACAGTTATAGCGATGCCTTCGCGTGGTGTTACTCTAGGTTTGGAGATCGCTTTTTAGTGGCTGGAAGCATTGTGATTCTGCATTCTCAGTACCGTTGGTTGAAGTTTACCCGGCGCTTGTCTGCTGAAAAGCAGCAGTGGCACACTGACGTTATTCGTCAGAAAAGTCTTTCTCGATTTTACAAAAACGTTAAGTAATGACTTTTTTAGGAATACTGTGATCCACATTCCTACCGCCCCATGGCGCACCACGACTACACGCAGCAGTTACGGATGTGCCGCATCAAGTGCAAGACTTGGGCCGGGGAGAACAAAGGTGGTCTATTTAAACGTTCGAAGCGGTTTTGATGTTAAATCGTTGGTTGGTGCTGCACCAACCAACCGAGTAGAGCTCCGCTTAAAGTAATGCCGGTCGATCCAGAATATTAATCTGAAAGTTCTCGTTTTTCCCGCATTATATCTTTTCGCGCCCGTGCCATGTAGCGTGTATTTTTATAGACTCTTTTCATTCAACTATCACGCACCGTTAATTTCTTGAGTTCAGTTTCCGTCCACGAATTGTTACTATCATTTTTTAGGACTATTGTTATTATCATTAGGCCTTGTATCAGCTTTTTTTGCTTGTTTTTAGTGTGAAATGTTAAAAAAGTGTGGTCTTTGCCCTGGAGAAAATGTTATAAGAACGTTATGCAGATTTTACAGCTATCAATCAAAGGGCACGTCATTAAATTTTATTTCAGGGAGAAGTTATGGCGATCTCATAGGACATAATGCAGGAGCTTGAAAAAGGCTATCGCAACGGATTTGACGTGTTATTCTAAAACATAGACAGGTTGCGGTAGGTTTTTTCGACACCAGTATTCAACAGAAACCTATTGTATGTCATCGTCATCTTGCAGCCTGCGACTGCGTCCCTATTCAGCTATTCATTTTCACATGGTTTAGAAAATGAAGTGTTGCATTACAACATGACGTTGTCTATTTGTATCAGTATAGCGAAGCAACAATTAATGAACGTTCACAGTACGTTGATCGCAGACGTATGTCATGTTCAGGCCACAAATTGCGCTTCAGCTAAACACCTGGCAAACTGCACCTATGTTTTTGTTTGCTCCCACGTGAAAGGGGTCGTCCTAGAAACCCAGTGACTTGTAATCTTGTTTTGATACGTTATTTTGCCTCCATTCTGTCGTAAACTGTGTAGTCTTTGCCGAAATTCGCTCTTTGTACTGAAGCAATTATTACAATCTTCGAAGTTTAAATATTTGTTCCGCTAAATGTCGCTTGTGAGTTGGTGTCATGTGATTTTTCATGCCGCCAACGAATTTTAACATTTTACTGTTACAAGAAAAAAATAAATATCGATGGTGACTTCGTTGGTTTTTGTTAGAGCTTGTTCGGTTGTGCTTGCATCGTAGAAGGTCTCCACCAATCAACGGCTGCCTCGACATGGTGCTACAGTTTTCCGACCCCATTAAGTGCAGTCGAAATCACTGTTGGCTTTCCCGAGGGTCCCAGATATCCCGGGATCTCCCCGAACCAAACATTTATATGCAGTGCTGTCCTCAGAACGACGGCTTTAGGGGAGCTGTTGTTGTTGTGATTACCCCTCCTCTTCCTCGGGATGGAGGTACGGTACGAACGGCAATTCAGATTCATGCCGTCAACCTAATTGAAATTACGTTACAGGAAAGATGGCAGCCCATTTCGAACCAGTCATTGGTGGCTGGTAGCCCCACCACCATCAAGGCGGACTGTCACTGGTGGATACCCAAGAGTCGCTTTTTACGACATGCTGGCTTACCAACTTCACAATTGTAACCCGGTGAAGTACGGGTAGGCCACATGAAGGCGGAGATGTCCCGTTAAGTGCCTTGCCCAAGGTCACAAGAAGAAAGCTTGCCGGCTTGTTCTCTACACTATCCCTTTTTTATGCTGAGCGCCAAGCAGGGAAGCTGTAAATACCATTTTTTAAAGTCTTGGTATGACTCGACTTAGGGAATAAATCCCAGGTCTACCAACTACGAAGCGGACGGTCTAACCACTACACCACCGCGCTTTAGGGCAGCTCGCTAAACTCTCATTTTTCTTCTAATGAGCGGCAACAATTATCTATATCCTGGTCCTATCTTCCCATGTTCTGTGTGCTCCGCCCATGTGGCCTGAAGAGCCCGATCAGTGCAATGCTATCTGCTCCGAATGGGTACATCTAAGTTGCACCTTCCTCTGTTCTTCGGAGATTAACTCCATTTCCAGCTCTTACTCTTGGAGCTGTCCTTCCTGCTGCATCTCGGCTTCTGGGGGTCCCAGTCACAAGCACTGTGTCATTTTCTCCATGACTTCCCGATACGAATACTTCTACTGTACACCAAAACCTGCCCGTCAGCCAATGCAGCTCATCCTCGCTAATAACCTCCACTTCCATTCCATGTCTTCGTGCCCGAAGTGTTAAACTGCTTCACTTTTTTTCGCTCCTACTTGTGTCCAGTAATCCAACCTGAACTCTTCTTGATCTTTTCGGATCACTGGATACTCTGCTCTGCGATCGGATCGCACTCACTCTCGGTCTGGCTTTCTTTCATCCGATGGCTCGTACGCTAGTGGCGGTGTAGATCTTTTCGTCAAACAAGGGCTGTCCTCTTGAACTTTCTACCTCTTGTCTCAACCCAAACTCTATGTAGAACCCAATGTAAAATATTATTTTGTGAGCTGCATTCCGTCGTCCCGATTTGGAGTTGAACCCGGGCCGACGGCGCTTGATCTAGTTTTTGTTGTTTAACGCTGTAATTCAATCGAGTTTTTCTTTTATTGGACTGTGTCGCACAGGCGCAAAATTTCCCCAAACGTGCTTGTGTTGTCGAAGGTTGTTGGTTGGTCCTGATGCACATTGCATAGCGATTAGAATTGTCACTTTAACGTTAGTATTTTGTTCACTAGAATCTCTGCTGCAGTTTTGATACCATTGAACAGTTTATTTTTTACAGAGCCAAATTGCTGCTTATAGTGAATCGTTAGTAGGAAATTCAGTAAGGAAGTGTTAATAAATCCGGGTAACTGCGCAGCCCAAATTATTGGTAACCGCATGCGCTGTCGTTCGCATTGAGTCTATTAATTGGTTGTCACATCGTTCAAATTTCCACAATATACGAATCATTCACAATAAACGTCAAACACCCACTGATCGTCTGTTTGGTAAATCTACAGTAGCAGAAACGCAGGAAGAATCTCGGAACAAATCGATAGACGCAAGCGCGTTACTGATAGGGCTAAGAGATTGTGAGAGCTGGTTCGAACAACGACCTGGCCCGTCGGTGAACCAGCAAGTATATCTTACACCCAACATTTTGATGGAAAAACCCTCCCCTCTCCCTCTTGAACGTCTACGCTACTGTTTGCTTTTCTTCGGCGGATAGTAGAGTCGATTCCTTTTCTTCCTCTAGAAATCCTCATTCTGGGGACTTTAACTGCCATCATCTCCTCGGGAACTAAATAGGTACTTCAGACCTTAGTGGGGAAGAAATATTCGATTGAGTCATCTCCTCCGACCTCCTTCCTCTCAACGACCCTGACACCCCTACTCTTCATCGTTCCTCCCCTCTCCTGACATCGTTTTCGCTTCCTTCTCTCTTGCTCTTTCCTATACCTGAGAGGTGATTCAGGACCTAAATTCTGATCACCTCTTAATTAAACCATTCCTTCTCTCTACCGCCGAAATGAGCAATCCTCCTTCCTTTGAGTTCTCAGAAACCTCCTTGGCATGACTTTGCCACTAACATCGATTCACACTGTTCTTCTGCTGAGAAATTCTCTCTTTCCTCTGCTGCTGCAATCTTTGGCACAGAATACGACCAAATCTTTAATTTTATTCGGCCGCATCCAACGCCTACCTCATGCCTGGTGGTCTCCCGAAGTGAAAGAAGCGGTAAAGAAAAGATGAAAGGGTTTCGGTTCTGCCAACAAAAGTAATGAAGAACGGCAGACTTTCATCTCAGCCACTCAACATGTTTCCGTCGTCAGTAGTATATGATATCATTTGCGAGCCCCTTTTTGCGGAGCGCTTTGCGGAGCACCACGTCATTTCCGAACGTGATGACACATGAACTTGAAGGACATTGTAACAACTTGTAAACAAATGACAACGTGTAACAACTTGTAAACAAATGACCACACAAAGACAACCTGTAAACAACTTGTAAATAACAACTTAAACAAATGTCAATACAACTTGTAAATAAAACTTGAAATTGATTTGTAGGCACCCCTCTTGAGAATACCCCCACTTCAAAAGTTCTCCAATTAATTTCGCTTTTCAACTCGTTAACGATTTTTTGTCTTATTCTAAGCACAACTGCTGTAAAACGGAAACATTGACTTTAGGTCGTGACTGCAGCCTTTGATAACTACTTCCTTTCGAGCGTAAGCGTCAATCACGTGTAATCGATCGCTTCGTGAAATTTTTGTTTAAAACCTCTGATCGATTTGATTCCCTAGAATGTTGTTTCTTTACTCTTCTATTGGGGGTATTTTCCTTGTTATATTTCTGCAGTTGGTTGGAATTAATTTACATCTATTTCAGTATGTAGGCAATGGATTCAGTCTTTTTGTCAATAATTTTCTGACCACACATGGCTCTCATCATAGCTCTCTCTCTCTCTCTACTCTCTTTAAAATTGCGTTTCCATTTTCTTTTAAACACCATACCTTGCTTAAATCAATACTGTTTACATCGTAAAACTGAAAAGATTTGTCTTTAATTGTGTGCAAATCATAAAACATTCACCTCAAATTTACATTCATTTTTCATACAACTAGAAATCTAAACTGTATCCTATCATCACACTGTTTAAAGATTTTTCCGAAATTTAGCAACTTTTAAACTTATTAACACGAAATTTTACTACCTTTCAAAGTCTCCTCAACTCACCTACATAAAAATAAGCACAACTTTTGACATTATTCATAGAACATTAACATAAAATTCATAGTTTTACAATTTCCTCAACTCACTTACATAGAAATAAGCACAACTTTTGACATTATTCGTAGGATATTACCATAAAATTCATGGTTTTCACAGTTTACCTAGCTCACTTACATAGAAATAAGCACAACTTTTAACATTATTCGTAGGACATTAACATAAAATTCATAGTTTTGCAGTTTCCTCAGCTCACCTACATAGAAATAAGCACAACTTTGACATTATTCGTAGGACATTAACATAAAATTCAAGGTTTTCACAGTTTCCTCAGCTCACTTACATAGAAATAAGCACAACTTTGACATTATTCATAGAACATTAACATAAAATTCATAGTTTTTACAGTTTCCTCAGCTCACCTACATAGAAATAAGCACAACTTTGACATTATTCGTAGGACATTAACATAAAATTCAAGGTTTTCACAGTTTCCTCAGCTCACTTACATAGAAATAAGCACAACTTTTAACAATATTTCAAGGACATTAACACAAAATTCATGGTTTTCAACATTTACGTTTATTACAGCTAGTCGTTAGTTTAGAGGAAAATAACCAACAGTTTTCTAGATTATCAGGTTTGCTGGGAAAAATCACAGGCAGCGACGTTGCTTCCAGAAGAGTGTGGTGGAAGAAACAATATTAAATTTGACACAATTTCAAACTTTTATCGTTACTTTTACACTTTTTAGATTAAAATTTCAGTAGCTTGACCAGACTTTTGGGTAAAATGTAGATTTGCTTCACATATGACAGTTAGATAGTTACATTTTTATGTTAGTTTCACACTTTCTTGGAAGGAAAGTTCAGTAGCTTGACCAGACTTTTGGGTAAAATGTAGATTTGCTTCACATATGACAGTGAGGTAGTTGAAGTACAGCGGTAGAAACATTTTGAAAAGATCAGAACAGTGAATTTTGTTTCAATTCAGCGTCACTACTATTGTTAAACCAAGAAGATTGAACTTTTATCGTGTTTGCAGACTACTTCAAACTTTTACTTGTAAACATTCACCATACATCTAATTTACAATATCTTTTCATGCAGCTAGAAAACAATTATAACACTGTTTTAAGTATAAAATTCTAAAGCCATCAACATAAAATTTCTCAAAAAACAGCTAAGCTTACTATCAACAAAAAGCTGATGCAAACGGAAACATCAACAGCACGTCAGCAAACCTTTAACCAATCACAAGTCGAAGCAGAAATTCAAAAATGGTTTACTATCAACCCTCCGTTCTTCAATCTTTTTGTCAATAATTTTCTGACCACATGGCTCTCACCATAACTCTCTCCATAAAATTGCGTTATCATTTCTTTTAAACACCATACCTCACTTAAATCACTACTGTTTACATCGTAAAACCGAAAAGATTTGTCTTTAATTGTGTGCAAATCATAAAATATTCATCTCAAATTTACATTCATTTTCATAAAACGATCCTAAATTGTATCCTATCATCACACTGTTTTAAGATTTTTCCGAAATTTAGCAACTTTTAAACTTATTACACGAAATTTTTACTACCTTTCATAGCCTACTTAACTCATCTACATAGAAATAAGCACAACTTTGACATTTTTTGTAGGACGTTACCACAAAACTCATGGTTTTTGCAGCCTCCTTAGCTCACTTACATAGAAATAAGCACAATTTTTTGACATTTGTGTAGGACATTAACACAAAATTCAGGGTTTTCATAGTCTACTTAGCTCACTTACATAGAAATAAGCACAATTTTTGACATTATTTGTAGGACGTTACCATAAAATTTGTAGTTTTCACAGTTTACCTAGCTCACCTACATAGAAATAAACACAATTTTTGACATTATTTGTAGGACGTTACCATAAAACTCATGGTTTTACAGCCTCCTTAACTCACTTACATAGAAATAAGCACAACTTTGACATTTTTTGTAGGACGTTGCCATAAAACTCATGGTTTTTGCAGCCTCCTTAACTCACTTACATAGAAATAAGCACAATTTTTTGACATTTTTGTGAGGACAATAACACAAAAGTCAGGGTTTTCATAGTCTACTTAGCTCACTTACATAGAAATAAACACAATTTTCAACATTATTTGTAGGACATCAGTAAAACAAAACACAAAAATTACTCTTTATTCTTATCAAACTCAGTGTTTTCCATCTACTGCAAATAGAAATTATTGATCCAATTCTTTAACTTTTCATTGTTTGCTAAAAACCACAAATAGAAAGCTTTAAAACCAACTCTGTGTTATCACCAATCTAAAACTCATTGCTTTTAACCCAAATTTTCAACTTAACCGTTAATTCGTAAGCACTTGATCAAACATACTAATACATTGTTACAAGTCGTCTTAGCTGATTAAAGACTTTTGTTTCGTACAATTAAACTCTTGCACTAAGTTTTGATCTATTTGAAATCATTATTGATAATTCACAACTTTCAACTCGCAACATATTCTCTCCCGCATAGATAAATTTAAAATTTTACCTAAATCCTCGCAAAACTACATTACATCATATCCATTATACACTTGTTATACATAATCACTGCTACACACGTTTGCAATTGCAGATTAGACCAAGTTGATTCATTACAAAATCTCTTACTATCTATTATCAAACAACTTCAATGCTACAGTATTAGGTATAACCCATTAGTTACAAAATGTAAAATCTGAGCTCACAAAAACAACTGCTAAACGTTTTCCTACTAGCTTTATCAACTCTGCTGAAAGTGAACAAACTCTGATAGTAGCATCTAACATTAACTTACAGTTGTCTTTCTCATTAGTGATCGCTGTGACCAACACACAAAAGTTTTGAATGTGGTCTCGTGATAGTCTTGACTGACTTTCTGACAAGCCACTTTTCATCCTTAAAATAATTTTTCCTCACAACTGTTTCAATGCTTTTAACAACTCAAAACGTATAAAATATTTTCTGAACTTTACCAAGTATTGACTCACATAAAACATCATGACCCTCTATTTTCAAATTTCATTCAAGTTTTTTTACCAAACTCGCAATTTGATAACTTCTAAACTCATTCATTTACACAACAAACCTTTCAAACTTACCGTTTATTTTCAAGAAGCACAATTTCTGATATTGCTATACATTGAAGCGTAAATAATTCTTATTTCTCAACCAATCAAAATTATATAACCTCGTTCTGATTGATTCGTTTTTGGTTTATTGTTTTGCTCTTACTTATTTCATCATGTTGATATTGATTTATTCAACAAAATATTTTCCATTAATCGCTGTAAAATCTCTTCACTTCCATCCAAGATTGAACTTACTCCATTCCAAAATAAAGCTTTCATGATTTACCGACAAGAAAAACTCAGAGTAATTACTGCCAACAGACATACATTCTGCACATACTAACAAATTTGCATCAAATCACTTCAAAAATTACCCGATTAGGTAAAAATCTGCACAGTACGGTTTATTCTTTCCAATCAAAATAACTATTTGAAACACTATTTTGTTGTGATTACGATAAAAGTGCAAACCATTTAAATTTCTTTACCAACATACAACTTTAAAGCTATTTTCATTACATCCACCAAACTTCAAGTTTAAATTTCTAACACTGTTATACGTAATTGATATGCAAAATATCTATGTTATATTCAATCATTGTTTAACTTTCTCATCGAATTTACTCTTCCTATGCCTCATTGTATAACAAAGATCAACAAGCAATTTAATTTCGCCTAATTTACATCAACTTCTCACACCAACACACTTAAATTCATATCAAAATTTTATAAATCTACCTATATTCTTTGGTTGAAAATGTTCATGTAGTTGGGCACTTTATCATTTCTTATAACTTTTTTAGATACAAATTTATTCACTTGTTAAAATCTTCACCAAATTTTGAGCACCTTGAGACAATTAAGTAATAAAAAGTTTTATCTGAAGTTTTTCATGAAATATTTGAGATGAAGACCACTAAGGTACATTTTGTGCGATCAATGTAATGTTTTCTTAATTTATCACAACTCAGTTCAATGGTAAACGAGTAGTCTGATGTTTTTCAACCATCACGTATCTTTTGCACCATGTAATAAATCTAATATTTTGTGTTGCATATCAACTTAAATCAAAAAACCCTATCTTACAGTGTAAAACATTTTCAAACTTATGTCAAATTTTCTTACTGAGCACTCACCTCATCACATTTTTCACCTCTGTACATAACTGTAAATTGATTTTTTCTCAAAACTCTTGAAAGCTTATGTATCAAGCCTCATATTTGTAACTTTCGACACTACATATCACCAAAACAAAACAATTTTTTGATTACCTCACAAGTTATTTTATGTAACTAAAAGTCAAACTTATGACGATTGCAACCTTTTCCCAATTATCAAACGAACAAATATGGTGGTTAGAGCGTATTAGATCTGGGTTCAATTTCCCTGTCAAAGATTTTTAAATGATTGCAGCTTAGTGCTCAGTATGAATGATTTGTTTAGAGAAAGACTAGTTTCCTTCAAAAAGTGTGTTCTCCACTACAAATAGGTGATGGGTTCAGTGTACCAACTGCAAACTTGTAGAAGTAAATGAAACTAACATTGCCACTACACAGTTTCAAAAACCACCTGTTTCCAATCCACCCCTAAATCATTTTATTGCTTCTCATCTCCTTTTCGTTTGCCGATTTTCATTTGTTTGCAGTAGAGATTGGTATCTTTCCAGTCATTTTCTCTAGCATATTGTTGCATAACATCATGGTTACATCAATTTTGTGTATTTAACAACTTCCTGGTTTACAATTCGTGGCCATTAATCTAAGAGTAATAACTTTACCTTGACAGATATTATTCTTACAGCTGAGAAAGTAACTTTTCACTAAAATTTTTGAGAACATACTACAAATTTGAGATGTGGAATAAGTTGGGGTTATCACATGATGTATGTTTGCTAAAAAGAGCTTAAAACTGTTGTTATTGCAAGTGACTTAATAAATAATAAACATCTACAATTTCAAACGTTTACTTTTGCAAAGACCTTTTCAAGAATTGAAATCTGTAAATGCGATGTAGTAATTTCAAATAATCCACATAAGATATACAATGTGTCCAAAGAGTTGGTACCATATTGAAAATTTTATGTATTTTTTGTTATTTTTCACAAAAAGTCACTACGTCTCAAAAAAATTTATATATTTTCCATTATTTTTCATAAAACGTCATTACGTTTCAAAAAGGTTTATACAGAGACGTAGCAGCCGCCCCTCAAACCCCCCAATTGGGGGGGCCCAGGCCAACTTTGGGGGCCCAAGTTAGTCTGAAATTGCTTTTTGGCTACGTCACTATTTTCAGTTCAGCAGACTTGTTTACAGCCGATTTAAACTGTAGGAAGAAATTGGCTTGTGACATCATAAGTGAATGCAACGTCATTTTATCTCGCAGAATCTAGAATATTTCGATTGATTTTCTGGTAGAATCTTGAATATTCAATTGACGTAACAATGCCGTTGTTATGCAACAATTATAGAATGGTCTGGAATTCTGTTTGGCTATAAATACCGGGACAATATATATACACTGCAGAGTGCAGATAAAGTATTTTATTGACATTGTATAGAATGAAACGTTCAAAAAGTGGTGCTCAAAAGAGAAAAGAAGCAGCCACTGCTCGAGATGCTGTAGCGAAATTGCCCAAGATGACAGATTTTTTCAAGATTACTGAGCAGAGTAGACCTGGCACTACTACCGAGAGGGATGAAGAAAACTGTAGTGTACAAGAAAAAGAAGACTATGACGATCAGCATCAAAGTGATTGTGAATTTCCAGAAAATGTAAGTTGTGATTTACCTGCCAATACGCAACCTTCAATATCAAAAATAACTGAATCTCAATTTACCCCTATCCCTGATGACCCATGTAAATGGCCTGAAAGTATTTCTGATGCTCAACGATGTGATATAGTAAAGCGTGGACCACATCAACTAATAATGAATTTTCCATATAATAACACAACTCCAAGGCGACGTTTTTCCTCCAACCATTATAAACGTGTGTTACCTAATGGTGAAAGTGTTTCACGGTCGTGGCTAGTTTATTCTGGGGAATCAGATCAAGTTTTTTGCTTTTGTTGTAAGCTATTTGGAAAAACACTAAGCCCCTTTTGTAGTGGTATAAATACATGGGAGGGTTTTTCGAAAAAACTGAAAGACCATGAAAACGGCATTTCCCACCAAGAATGCTGCAGTCAATGGATGTTGCTAGCTGAAGGGATAAGAAACTCATCCACTATCGACAAACGCGAGATGAATATTTTTTTCAATGAAAGACGTTTTTGGAGAAATGTTTTAGAGAGACTTATCGACATTGCCTTGTTTCTATCGGAAAGGAATCTTGCTTTTAGAGAATCTGAAGAAGTCTTAGGATCTCCTCACAATGGAAATTTTCTGGGTATATTTGAGCTTTTGGCAAGAAGAGATCCGATCCTAAAAGAGCTTCAAGACAGAATCAAGAATAAAAACACTAAAGATCACTATTTGAGTCCTACCATACAAAATGAACTAATTGAATTGCTAGCGACAGAAGTTGAAAAAGAAAATTTACAGCAATTGAAATTGGCAAAATATTTTTCTATAATTTTGGACTGCACTCCAGATATGTCACATCATGAACAAATGTCTGTCATTCTCCGTTATGTACTATGTAATGAAGAAGCTGCTGTTGTTAAAGAAACATTTTTTGGCTACTTGAGAATAAGTGACAGTACTGGGAAAGGCTTGTTGGACGCTTTCTTAGAAAAAGCGACCGAATTGCAACTCGAATTGTCTGATTGTCGAGGTCAGTCATATGATAATGGTGCTAACATGAAAGGAAAACATTCTGGGGTCCAAGCAAGAATGCTAGACATCAATCCCAAAGCTGTTTACGTGCCCTGTGCAAACCATACCCTTAACTTAGTTGTTGTTGACAGTGCTAATTCATCGACGGAAGCATTGACATTTTTTGGAGTACTTACAAGGTTGTATGTGCTGTTTTCTTCCTCTGCTCAGCGTTGGGAAATTTTGAAGAAACATGTGGAGCTGTCCATAAAGTCACAATCTGACACTCGTTGGGAAAGCAGAATTAAATGCATCAAACCTCTTCGATACAATTTAAAAGAGGTGTTGCTGGCACTGAAAGACTTGGAAGCCATTTCCATAGAAAGAAAAGATGGAAGAGCTGCCTCAGAAACAAAATCGTTGATAGCTCATTTATCAAAATGGAGTTTTCTTTTGTCGGTGTTTATTTGGTATGATATCCTATTCCAAGTCAATAAAGCAAGCAAGATTCTTCAATCGTATGGAGTCTCCCTTCATACAATGGAAACGGAAATCCAGGCAACTGAAAAGTTTTTGCAAAACTATCGCACAACGGGTTATGACAGTGCCGCAACATCTGCTGTTGAAATAGCACAGGAATTGGATATTGATCCTTCTTTTCCTCCGTCAAGAAGTGGAAAGAAAAGAAGATTGTTTGATTACCAAGGTGAAGAGGAACAACGAGCTACTCCTGAACTGAAATTTAAAAGCAACTTTTTCTATCCATTAGTAGACCAGGCTATTATGTCAATAAAGGAGCGCTTTAATTTGCTACGTGAGGTTTCTTCCGCCTTTTCGTTTTTGTACACACGAGACAAACTTTTGCTTGTGCAACAAGAAAATGCTCTTCTTACTTGCTGTAAAGAGTTTCGCAGTGTCTGCATAAATGTCCTACTGAACTCTGGCATCGGTGCCGAATTTTTTATGACTTGCACCTTCGGTATCGGCATGCTTTATTCTGACATTAGCCTGTTTACTTATGTACAAATTGTGGTGTATTTTCTTAATGCAGCTTTTCAATTTTACACCTCTAAAGTGATATGACCTGTGCGCAGGGACTCTTGCGCTTACTTTGGGGGGGGCCCGAAGTTGGAGTGCTACGGGACTGGGTTTATATATTTTCCATTATTTTTTCACAAAAAGTCACTACCGTTCAAGTTTTTTTCAATAGGAAGGTTGCACGCACGTGATCAAACGTCATCAAAATGCGATTTCGAAAAAAGTGGATGACCAAAGCCAGTGTTTTTGCATTGAATTGAATAGGAGTGATATCGTTTTTTGCAAAGCAAATGAAGAAACGTGACAGTTGTTGAATGAACGTTAGATATGTTGTTTTATTGATGTTAAGGAATGAATCTAAGGTCAAAGTAAGATAAGAGGTGCTAAGGTTTGCTTGTTATTGCTAATAGTTGGGCTAATTTTATGGGCTAAACATGCAGGCTTATTTGTAGCCAGCTTCTGTGAGGGTTTCATATTCGATTAATCAGCGTGTTTGGGAAAGATGAGTTTAAGTTAGTTGTAATGTGTAACTTATACAGTATATTTAGTGGCATAAGCATTCTGAAAAGTTGAAAACTTAAGTTATACTGTAGCCTAAATGACATGGCAGACTTCTGTACCGTTTGACATATGCTGGATTAGTTATTGTTGGATAAAATCAGTAAGTTTTTGAAATTTGTTGTCAATAGTAATTGCAGGCCAGTCATATTGATATGTCAGATGTAATTGTGTGACCTTAACCACTCTTTAAACAATTGTTTGGGCTATTACCTAGGCTGCTGTACCAAGGGTAATACAAAAATTACGATACCGATTTATTGATTCATGCGTAGAGCTCATGCTCTGTTTGCATGTCTTTTGTCACACTGGATCACCGCGACGGGTAGACTGCTTGGCCCCACCACCTGTTTGCCACATAAAGATGGAGGCATACCGTTAAATGCCTTGCTCATGGAGACAGCAAGTAAGCTTACCGGCAAGCTTACCGTACCGGTAGTAATGATCAAATAATGGTTGTTTTTGCTAATGTACCGACTGGTATCTAATTGGTATAGTTTATTTTTAAGTGAGGAGCAAATGGTAATTAGATAGCACTTCTCTTAGGGGCATTTTTTAAAAATTAGCCCACTATGCTAATCTTATACTAGCCAACTGAAAGACCAAATCTCAACCAAATTGCTTTTGGTCAAATTTATTTCTTTCCGAGAATCCAACTAGCAATAATTCATTCCAAATTTAAATTAATTTTTCATTAGTTTTCAAAATAACCCCAAAAGTTGGTGTTCGCCCTATACCTCTCCAGCATAAATTAGAGCCTTTGGTCATCCACTTTTTTTGGCGCGAAATGTGTGACGTCACATGCAACCTTCCTATTTTAAACTCTTAATGTAGAAATAAATTTCAATGTTATTTGCATTACTATCTATTGAGACCGTGTGATGAGTGCTTTTTCTAAATTCATTGTCTAGATATTTAACATTTTTAATTTACAACAATTTATCGTGTATATAATTGATATCTTGCAAAAATTAATGTATTATTTTGGAATAACATTGCATAATGAAGGCCTTGAGTAATAATAAAGTCACTGGAGATTGGGAGCCTGTGTAACAAACTGAGGAGTGGAAGACCAACTAAATGGGAAATGTGATCAATGATGTGCAGAAAGATGTCAGCGATAATCCAAACAATTCAGTGAGGCGATGATGTGCAGAAAGATGTCAGCGATGATCCAAACAATTCAGTGAGGCGATGATATCCAAACAATTCAGTGAGGTGATTATCCATAAGTTTGTTATTCCAAAATAATACATTAATTTTTGCAAGATATCAATTATATACACGATAAATTGTTGTAAATTAAAAATGTTAAATATCTAGACAATGAATTTAGAAAAAGCACTCATCACACGGTCTCAATAGATAGTAATGCAAATAACATTGAAATTTATTTCTACATTAAGAGTTTAAAATTGAAAAAAACGTGAACGGCAGTGACTTTTTGTGAAAAAATAATGGAAAATATATAAACCTTTTTGAAACGTAGTGACGTTTTATGAAAAATAATGGAAAATATATAAATTTTTTTGAGACGTAGTGACTTTTTGTGAAAAATAACAAAAAATACATAAAATTTTCAATATGGTACCAACTCTTTGGACACATTGTATATCTTATGTGGATTATTTGAAATTACTACATCGCATTTACAGATTTCAATTCTTGAAAAGGTCTTTGCAAAAGTAAACGTTTGAAATTGTAGATGTTTATTATTTATTAAGTCACTTGCAATAACAACAGTTTTAAGCTCTTTTTAGCAAACATACATCATGTGATAACCCCAACTTATTCCACATCTCAAATTTGTAGTATGTTCTCAAAAATTTTAGTGAAAAGTTACTTTCTCAGCTGTAAGAATAATATCTGTCAAGGTAAAGTTATTACTCTTAGATTAATGGCCACGAATTGTAAACCAGGAAGTTGTTAAATACACAAAATTGATGTAACCATGATGTTATGCAACAATATGCTAGAGAAAATGACTGGAAAGATACCAATCTCTACTGCAAACAAATGAAAATCGGCAAACGAAAAGGAGATGAGAAGCAATAAAATGATTTAGGGGTGGATTGGAAACAGGTGGTTTTTGAAACTGTGTAGTGGCAATGTTAGTTTCATTTACTTCTACAAGTTTGCAGTTGGTACACTGAACCCATCACCTATTTGTAGTGGAGAACACACTTTTTGAAGGAAACTAGTCTTTCTCTAAACAAATCATTCATACTGAGCACTAAGCTGCAATCATTTAAAAATCTTTGACAGGGAAATTGAACCCAGATCTAATACGCTCTAACCACCATATTTGTTCGTTTGATAATTGGGAAAAGGTTGCAATCGTCATAAGTTTGACTTTTAGTTACATAAAATAACTTGTGAGGTAATCAAAAAATTGTTTTGTTTTGGTGATATGTAGTGTCGAAAGTTACAAATATGAGGCTTGATACATAAGCTTTCAAGAGTTTTGAGAAAAAATCAATTTACAGTTATGTACAGAGGTGAAAAATGTGATGAGGTGAGTGCTCAGTAAGAAAATTTGACATAAGTTTGAAAATGTTTTACACTGTAAGATAGGGTTTTTTGATTTAAGTTGATATGCAACACAAAATATTAGATTTATTACATGGTGCAAAAGATACGTGATGGTTGAAAAACATCAGACTACTCGTTTACCATTGAACTGAGTTGTGATAAATTAAGAAAACATTACATTGATCGCACAAAATGTACCTTAGTGGTCTTCATCTCAAATATTTCATGAAAAACTTCAGATAAAACTTTTTATTACTTAATTGTCTCAAGGTGCTCAAAATTTGGTGAAGATTTTAACAAGTGAATAAATTTGTATCTAAAAAAGTTATAAGAAATGATAAAGTGCCCAACTACATGAACATTTTCAACCAAAGAATATAGGTAGATTTATAAAATTTTGATATGAATTTAAGTGTGTTGGTGTGAGAAGTTGATGTAAATTAGGCGAAATTAAATTGCTTGTTGATCTTTGTTATACAATGAGGCATAGGAAGAGTAAATTCGATGAGAAAGTTAAACAATGATTGAATATAACATAGATATTTTGCATATCAATTACGTATAACAGTGTTAGAAATTTAAACTTGAAGTTTGGTGGATGTAATGAAAATAGCTTTAAAGTTGTATGTTGGTAAAGAAATTTAAATGGTTTGCACTTTTATCGTAATCACAACAAAATAGTGTTTCAAATAGTTATTTTGATTGGAAAGAATAAACCGTACTGTGCAGATTTTTACCTAATCGGGTAATTTTTGAAGTGATTTGATGCAAATTTGTTAGTATGTGCAGAATGTATGTCTGTTGGCAGTAATTACTCTGAGTTTTTCTTGTCGGTAAATCATGAAAGCTTTATTTTGGAATGGAGTAAGTTCAATCTTGGATGGAAGTGAAGAGATTTTACAGCGATTAATGGAAAATATTTTGTTGAATAAATCAATATCAACATGATGAAATAAGTAAGAGCAAAACAATAAACCAAAAACGAATCAATCAGAACGAGGTTATATAATTTTGATTGGTTGAGAAATAAGAATTATTTACGCTTCAATGTATAGCAATATCAGAAATTGTGCTTCTTGAAAATAAACGGTAAGTTTGAAAGGTTTGTTGTGTAAATGAATGAGTTTAGAAGTTATCAAATTGCGAGTTTGGTAAAAAAACTTGAATGAAATTTGAAAATAGAGGGTCATGATGTTTTATGTGAGTCAATACTTGGTAAAGTTCAGAAAATATTTTATACGTTTTGAGTTGTTAAAAGCATTGAAACAGTTGTGAGGAAAAATTATTTTAAGGATGAAAAGTGGCTTGTCAGAAAGTCAGTCAAGACTATCACGAGACCACATTCAAAACTTTTGTGTGTTGGTCACAGCGATCACTAATGAGAAAGACAACTGTAAGTTAATGTTAGATGCTACTATCAGAGTTTGTTCACTTTCAGCAGAGTTGATAAAGCTAGTAGGAAAACGTTTAGCAGTTGTTTTTGTGAGCTCAGATTTTACATTTTGTAACTAATGGGTTATACCTAATACTGTAGCATTGAAGTTGTTTGATAATAGATAGTAAGAGATTTTGTAATGAATCAACTTGGTCTAATCTGCAATTGCAAACGTGTGTAGCAGTGATTATGTATAACAAGTGTATAATGGATATGATGTAATGTAGTTTTGCGAGGATTTAGGTAAAATTTTAAATTTATCTATGCGGGAGAGAATATGTTGCGAGTTGAAAGTTGTGAATTATCAATAATGATTTCAAATAGATCAAAACTTAGTGCAAGAGTTTAATTGTACGAAACAAAAGTCTTTAATCAGCTAAGACGACTTGTAACAATGTATTAGTATGTTTGATCAAGTGCTTACGAATTAACGGTTAAGTTGAAAATTTGGGTTAAAAGCAATGAGTTTTAGATTGGTGATAACACAGCGTTGGTTTTAAAGCTTTCTATTTGTGGTTTTTAGCAAACAATGAAAAGTTAAAGAATTGGATCAATAATTTCTATTTGCAGTAGATGGAAAACACTGAGTTTGATAAGAATAAAGAGTAATTTTTGTGTTTTGTTTTACTGATGTCCTACAAATAATGTTGAAAATTGTGTTTATTTCTATGTAAGTGAGCTAAGTAGACTATGAAAACCCTGACTTTTGTGTTATTGTCCTCACAAAAATGTCAAAAAATTGTGCTTATTTCTATGTAAGTGAGTTAAGGAGGCTGCAAAAACCATGAGTTTTATGGCAACGTCCTACAAAAAATGTCAAAGTTGTGCTTATTTCTATGTAAGTGAGTTAAGGAGGCTGTAAAACCATGAGTTTTATGGTAACGTCCTACAAATAATGTCAAAAATTGTGTTTATTTCTATGTAAGTGAGCTAGGTAAACTGTGAAAACTACAAATTTTATGGTAACGTCCTACAAATAATGTCAAAAATTGTGCTTATTTCTATGTAAGTGAGCTAAGTAGACTATGAAAACCCTGAATTTTGTGTTAATGTCCTACACAAATGTCAAAAAATTGTGCTTATTTCTATGTAAGTGAGCTAAGGAGGCTGCAAAAACCATGAGTTTTGTGGTAACGTCCTACAAAAAATGTCAAAGTTGTGCTTATTTCTATGTAAGTGAGCTAAGGAGGCTGTAAACCATGAGTTTTGTGGTAACGTCCTACAAAAAATGTCAAAGTTGTGCTTATTTCTATGTAAGTGAGCTAAGGAGGCTGTAAACCATGAGTTTTGTGGTAACGTCCTACAAAAAATGTCAAAGTTGTGCTTATTTCTACAGGGTGACACAAAAAAAACGGTCATCACCAAATTTCGAATAACTTCCAAAGTTTTATTTATATTGACACAAAATTTCAGCTACATTAGGTCACGTCCTGTGTAGCAGACAACTCGAAAATTTCAAGTCTGTACTACAAAACCTCTTTGTTTCACTGGCACTTAAAAAATGTGCTCGAAATGAGCTCCCCGGCGCTGCAGGCACACTTGGATCCGGCGGGCAAAATTCTCGATGACCCTCCCGCATTCCTCCCTTGGGATCGCTCTTATTGCTGCTGTGATTGCTGCCTTCAGGTAAGGGATACTTTGGGGGTTGTTGGCATAGACCCGGTTCTTAAGGTATCCCCACAGATAAAAATTTGGGGGGTTCAAGTCCGGTGAATACGGCGACCACTGCGGGTCACACCTGCGGCTGATCAGTCGGTCAGAAAAACGCTGCTGTAGCCATGCCAATGATTCTTTTGAGGTGTGGGGGGTGGCACCATCCTGCTGGAACCACTGGAGGACCCTGACGACCTCTCTCCGTCGACCAAGTGCTGTCCAGAACTTGCCAAGCACCTGGACATATCGCTCGGTGTTGATTGTCACACACTGCTCATTGTCGTCCTCGAACCAGAATGGTCCAATGATGCCATGTTTGGAGATGGCAACCGAGGCAGTGCACTTCAGAGAGTGTAATGGCCTTTGCAGACAGTGTTCAGGGGATGTGCTTCAACAGAAGATGTTGTTTTCAGAGTTCACGTGACCCGACAACAGAAAATGTGCCTCGTCCGAAAACCAGACATTGTCAAGAAAGTCTGGCACAGCGTCAATCTTGTCGCAAAACCACTGGCACATGATCACGCGCTTCCTCATGTCATCAAGTGTAAGCTTTTGTTTAATCTGTATCCTGTAAGGATACAGGTTGAGATCTGCGATCAAAATTCTCCGCACGGACTCTCGGTTGATTCCAAGCTCCTGACTTCGCCGACGCACAGACTTGCTTGGGCTGCGGACAACAGAGTCTTTGACTGCAGCAACGTTGTGCGGTGTCCTTGATGATTTCGGTCGTCCAGAGTATGATTGTCTGCTAGTGTCTTTACGATTGAGGTTATGCACAGTCCCATGGGTTCTGAACTTGTTGACCCATCTGTAGATCATTGAATGAACAGGAAATTCACGACATCTAAACCGTTCTTTGAATTGCAATTGAGCTGCGTGGATAGACTTCTGCCGAAAATATGCCTCAACTATAAATATCTTTTGCTCAGTAGTCCATGGCATCTCGAGGGTCAAATTTGGTAGACTCTTATAACATTAATACTTATTGGTAAATCTGAAAAATGGAAAGAATTGATTAATTATTTCAAACGTTATTCAACTTTAGGTGATGACCGTTTTTTTGTGTCACCCTGTATGTAGATGAGTTAAGTAGGCTATGAAAGGTAGTAAAAATTTCGTGTAATAAGTTTAAAAGTTGCTAAATTTCGGAAAAATCTTAAAACAGTGTGATGATAGGATACAGTTTAGGATCGTTTTATGAAAATGAATGTAAATTTGAGATGAATGTTTTATGATTTGCACACAATTAAAGACAAATCTTTTCGGTTTTACGATGTAAACAGTAGTGATTTAAGTGAGGTATGGTGTTTAAAAGAAATGATAACGCAATTTTATGGAGAGAGTTATGGTGAGAGCCATGTGGTCAGAAAATTATTGACAAAAAGATTGAAGAACGGAGGGTTGATAGTAAACCATTTTTGAATTTCTGCTTCGACTTGTGATTGGTTAAAGGTTTGCTGACGTGCTGTTGATGTTTCCGTTTGCATCAGCTTTTTGTTGATAGTAAGCTTAGCTGTTTTTTGAGAAATTTTATGTTGATGGCTTTAGAATTTTATACTTAAAACAGTGTTATAATTGTTTTCTAGCTGCATGAAAAGATATTGTAAATTAGATGTATGGTGAATGTTTACAAGTAAAAGTTTGAAGTAGTCTGCAAACACGATAAAAGTTCAATCTTCTTGGTTTAACAATAGTAGTGACGCTGAATTGAAACAAAATTCACTGTTCTGATCTTTTCAAAAT
This sequence comes from Trididemnum clinides, assembly GCA_963675345.1. Lineage (NCBI taxonomy): Eukaryota > Metazoa > Chordata > Ascidiacea > Aplousobranchia > Didemnidae > Trididemnum > Trididemnum clinides. The sequence goes on from OY776287.1 coordinate 27,444,696, forward strand.
GTTTCTACCGCTGTACTTCAACTACCTCACTGTCATATGTGAAGCAAATCTACATTTTACCCAAAAGTCTGGTCAAGCTACTGAACTTTCCTTCCAAGAAAGTGTGAAACTAACATAAAAATGTAACTATCTAACTGTCATATGTGAAGCAAATCTACATTTTACCCAAAAGTCTGGTCAAGCTACTGAAATTTTAATCTAAAAAGTGTAAAAGTAACGATAAAAGTTTGAAATTGTGTCAAATTTAATATTGTTTCTTCCACCACACTCTTCTGGAAGCAACGTCGCTGCCTGTGATTTTTCCCAGCAAACCTGATAATCTAGAAAACTGTTGGTTATTTTCCTCTAAACTAACGACTAGCTGTAATAAACGTAAATGTTGAAAACCATGAATTTTGTGTTAATGTCCTTGAAATATTGTTAAAAGTTGTGCTTATTTCTATGTAAGTGAGCTGAGGAAACTGTGAAAACCTTGAATTTTATGTTAATGTCCTACGAATAATGTCAAAGTTGTGCTTATTTCTATGTAGGTGAGCTGAGGAAACTGTAAAAACTATGAATTTTATGTTAATGTTCTATGAATAATGTCAAAGTTGTGCTTATTTCTATGTAAGTGAGCTGAGGAAACTGTGAAAACCTTGAATTTTATGTTAATGTCCTACGAATAATGTCAAAGTTGTGCTTATTTCTATGTAGGTGAGCTGAGGAAACTGCAAAACTATGAATTTTATGTTAATGTCCTACGAATAATGTTAAAAGTTGTGCTTATTTCTATGTAAGTGAGCTAGGTAAACTGTGAAAACCATGAATTTTATGGTAATATCCTACGAATAATGTCAAAAGTTGTGCTTATTTCTATGTAAGTGAGTTGAGGAAATTGTAAAACTATGAATTTTATGTTAATGTTCTATGAATAATGTCAAAAGTTGTGCTTATTTTTATGTAGGTGAGTTGAGGAGACTTTGAAAGGTAGTAAAATTTCGTGTTAATAAGTTTAAAAGTTGCTAAATTTCGGAAAAATCTTTAAACAGTGTGATGATAGGATACAGTTTAGATTTCTAGTTGTATGAAAAATGAATGTAAATTTGAGGTGAATGTTTTATGATTTGCACACAATTAAAGATAAATCTTTTCGGTTTTACGATGTAAACAGTATTGATTTAAGTAAGGTATGGTGTTTAAAAGAAAATGGAAACGCAATTTTAAAGAGAGTAGAGAGAGAGAGAGCTATGATGAGAGCCATGTGTGGTCAGAAAATTATTGACAAAAAGACTGAATCCATTGCCTACATACTGAAATAGATGTAAATTAATTCCAACCAACTGCAGAAATATAACAAGGAAAATACCCCCAATAGAAGAGTAAAGAAACAACATTCTAGGGAATCAAATCGATCAGAGGTTTTAAACAAAAATTTCACGAAGCGATCGATTACACGTGATTGACGCTTACGCTCGAAAGGAAGCAGTTATCAAAGGCTGCAGTCACGACCTAAAGTCAATGTTTCCGTTTTACAGCAGTTGTGCTTAGAATAAGACAAAAGATCGTTAACGAGTTGAAAAGCGAAATTAATTGGAGAACTTTTGAAGTGGGGGTATTCTCAAGAGGGGTGCCTACAAATCAATTTCAAGTTTTATTTACAAGTTGTATTGACATTTGTTTAAGTTGTTATTTACAAGTTGTTTACAGGTTGTCTTTGTGTGGTCATTTGTTTACAAGTTGTTACACGTTGTCATTTGTTTACAAGTTGTTACAATGTCCTTCAAGTTCATGTGTCACCACGTTCGGAAGTCACGTTCGGAAATGACGTGGCGCTCCGCAAAGCGCTCCGCAAAAAGTGGATCGAAAATGATATCATATACTATTTTTGTCATCATCAAAGCAGTCCACTCGATCTTTTAATCTGTCGCTGGTTCTTTCCTTTATGCTTAACTTTCCCGACTGCTTTTCTTCCAGGAAGACAGCATTAGTTCATGCCAACCGCCTGAGATCTTACTTTTTTGTCTCTCAACCAAAGGCTACTTGTCTGAACTTTGCCGAGTCTCTTCCCCCGAAAAACCTCATTCTTCTTTCTCCGCTCCGATCACTTCTGAATTTTTTACTGCTCCTGCCAACCTCTTCTCTTCTACTGCTAATTGTCCAAACAGAGTTGCCTACCAGGCACCTCCCTCGCTCTGGTATAAATCTTCTACTCATCTCTTTTCTCTTGGTCTTTGCATCTCTTTCCTTGCATCTAAAAGTCTTCTTTTATTATTCCCATACACAAGATGGAAAAACCTCACAACTCATCTGCTTCCTTGCAGCTTATCTCTCGCTTCCTGCGTCTCGAAGCTGTTTGAGCGCATCATTCTAACCCGTCTTCTCTTCTTTCTGCAGTCTTAACTCCATTCTCTCTCCCCATAACCCGGCTTCCGCCCTGGTCGGTCTACTCTGGGTCAAATTCTATTCCTTTCTTAGTCCATTTCGGATGGGTTTAACCAACCCAAGCCAGGCTTTCGGACAACCCTTGCTAACATCGACTCCTCTAAACCTTTTGACTCTCTCTGGCACTCTGCTCTCTTCCGGAAACTTATTTTGATTGGCCTCCTTCCTTGCTTTGTTCAATGGGCTTAATCTTTCCTTTCTGATAGGTGCGCTTGCGTGATTTTTCAATATCACAAATTACCACGAGCGTTTCCGAACATATTTTGCACTGTTACGTCATAATGTTAAGTGACATAGCTTGCCACTATAGAGCGAGAACAGCACCATGAAGCAAAATTATCCATCGTCATTCTCATAACAAACATAAATAGTCAAAGGTAAGTAGTAAACATAAATAGTAAACAAGTAAATGAACAAAGTAAATAGTAAACGTAAATAGTAAATCCAGAAGTTTAGCATTCCATAAAATTAAATTGATTACATTAATCGACGCGATCGAGTAGTGGTTAGAGCGTCCGCTTCGCAGTCGGTAAACCTGGGGTTTATTACCCTTGTCGAGTCATACCTAAAGACTTTAAAAATGGTATTCGCAGCTTCTCTGCTTGGCGCTCGGCATTTAAGGGAGGTTGTGGAGAACAAGCCGGCAAGTTCGGTTGTTGTGTCCTTGGGCATGGCACTTAACGGGACGCCTCCGCCTTCATGTGGAAGACAGATGGCCAGGCCTGGAGAGGATGGGTTCCACCAGGCGTCTCAGCCTAAGATTCGCTGCATGATGAACACAACCAAAACAAATTGGTCATCTGCAGCGCCCCAACGGCAATCGCCACGGGTTAAGTAAAAAAAATTACATGATTTACAAATATGCTCTTTAGTCCTTAATTGAACCAAAAAGGGGTGGTGGAAGTGTTTTGTGCAGGGCATTGCAGAAAATAAGCATACGGTTAATGAGAGTCAGTAACCCGAAACAACGTTATTTTGTATTGTTATTTTGCGTAATACTGATGTAATTTGCTGACATTGTATCCAGATGCTATCCCTGTATGTTGATTCTAGCGCAATGGGGTTGAGACATGTGAAGCACCTACGTGATAGAGATCAAAGTCGTTTCCCCCTATGAGGTTTTGTAGTAATCCAGCAATGGATCGACAGCATGAACTAAAATTGTCCAGAAGGGTATATTTGGATTTTATGCGGGGAAACACTGTGGATAGACTAGCCTACAATGTGCTAGTGCAAAATTAATTTTGTGAGGGAGACCTGTGGATGACTGGCATGTGAGATGCTGGTGTAGATTAAGGGAAGTTGAGAATGCTGGTGAGGCATAACCATACTTTGAAATTTAAAGTTTAGCATTCTATGAAATTACAATTACTTAAAGCTCATTACTGGCATTTGTAATTGATCAAAACGACATAATAATAACATCGATTTGTAAAACTGGATTTAGAGGAAACATTTTTGCTTGAAAATAGTTTAACAGCACTTAACAAAATAGATTGTATGACTTTTGGGAAGGCATGGCCCCTTTTCTCGCTATGGTGGAATTTAAGCAAAAAGCGTATCCAAAGAACTTAATATCCCAAATATGTATGCAAAGGGGGCGCACCAAATCGTCGAATAGCTCTTCCACTAAACAGCTCATTTCTTTAATTGCCAAAATGACTACCATTTGGGTGTCGCCATCATCTTTGACTGTGTTCACTCCCCTCCTTTCTTTCACTTTTCAAAAGAATGAATGATAGTTCGCGACATCATTCTTTGTTTGTGTTTGTGAGTATTACCAATCTTGTTACTAGACCAAGATAATCACCATTACGTATACAGAAACTATGGCTTATATTTTCTATAACCTTTCGTTGCTACTCTGACCAATGTTTGTAGGATGCAGCCGGCTCAGTTGCCTTAAATGATACGTTTTAACCTGCCACAGGTGATGGCATTATCTGCGGGGATAAAATCGCACAATACTTAAGAGAAACATTTTTTCTATTTTTAGTTAATAAGAGCTTTATAGAGCTACCGGTATTGAACCTAAAAATTTTGGGAAAAGCATGGATCTTTTAACTCCCCTGGACGCGTCTAAACGGAGAAAAAACAATATGCAACATAATGCGTAGCCATTAGTGACTTGAGAAAGTTTATGGAAAAATCAAACGAAAATAACGTCACTGTGTGAAATCGTATCACATGGAAGACCTTTTTGCTATTTTGCCTAAATATACTTTAATACCAAAAATGTCTTTCCTACTACCAAACTAAGAGAAACACAAGGCCCCTTGGCTTCGCACATCCAATGAACAGAGCATATGACCTAAGGCGTAGCCAGGACCTTGATATCAGAAAATTTTATAATGAAAAGAAACGCACCAAGTCGTGAAAATTGGATGTGCAGGAAGGTATTAACTTTTCGTTACTGTTTTCCCTACTGCCTGATGGGTAAAGCCGGCTGAACCGATATACTAGACCTCAACGTTACTTAATGGGAACCTGCGAGCAACTCCGGCTAGTTTGAAATAGATTAACCCATTAATGCCGAGAATTATTTAAAAGAAAAATTGAGCATTTTTTTATGTAACTAACTGCACCAACTATCTCGGACTACTATGAGGGACTGACTGCAAAAATCGTTCTGAAACGTTTGCTGTACATGTATTAAACATAAATCTCATCATCAATGTCGTCAAAAAGATGAAAATGCTGTAAACAAATATTTTATAGGCAATTTTTTTTATGGGCACATATGTTCCCAATCGGCATTAATGGTTAAGGCTCAAGAAAAAACAATTCACACATGGGGTTTGTTGCCGAAAAAGTTTGGGATTCCCTGGGCTTAAGCGAAGAGAATTTTTTGTGCGACTTGGTTTGGAAAAAAGTCCGCGGTAGCAAGTCATTTCCAACAGAGATCTATTTTTCAAAGCTCATTTCCTCAGGCGGTAACATCATTGCATTTAACTACAGTTGATCAGGGGTGTCAAACACGCGGCCTGCGAGACCATTGAATGCGACCCGTGGGCCAAATGTGGTCCGTGTAAGGATTTTGAGCCTCAGTGCGAATGCATGATCTCCGAAGTTGGTCTGCGAAAGTTACCTGAAAATGGCGGTGAAGTTATGGCCGACAACTTCTAGAAGTCGCGGCTGGGATGACGGCTTGCGGTGAGAGAGGTAATGATCTTTTTTTTGAGATCAGCACCATCTCGAGCTACACGCCATAACTTTCGGTGATCTTTCGGTCAAAGTTTGGGGACCACTGATATACAGTCTTGCCTGCTTTCAGCTGACTATGGCCCGCATAAAATCCACGTACGTAAATGTGGCCCGCAGCACTGAATGAATTTGGCACCCCTGCCGTTGATGACATTCAACCACTGAAATGTTGTTGTAGCCTACATAGCTTTCAATATGCCATCACTCAGAAGTTGACTTACGTCATGTTGCTATTTGCAAGGCACTAAATACAGTTGTAACCACATTGAAAAAGGTGGAAAATATCTGACTTCATTTGCTTACATTTCATTTTTTGAATTCGCAATTTAAAAAGTATCAAAATGCTTTGCCGACTCCTAAGCACAGGCTACTTGATTGTCGTAGAAGACTTTTGCCCTTGCAAGGTGGGGAAATGGACAGTGTTACTTTTCAAAGATGTAATTTGCTTCAAATAATTTCACATCTGCAATCAAAGAGTAAAAAGTCGGCTGGGCCCTTGCAGCTTAAAGATGCTAACTAATGTCAACCGTAAACGCTAAGCCGTACCAAGCACCAGCATTGGCTATGTTTGAGTTCAACGACAGAATTTTTTTGCATCCATAGCGTTGAGAATGGGCTTCAGGGGTTACTTACAGACCAGGGATTTTTCATAGAGAGTGGGGGATCTACTGTTGTGCCAACGCCAAAAAACAAAAAATTACTGTCAAAAAGTTGATCTCTAAAAGAGTTATCAACTCCAAAAAGGGCGCAGCAAGTCGCCCCCCAACTCAAAAAACGGCACAAAAAAAGCTTAGGTCACTGGTGCTGACCCTCAAAAACTGTGGCATCGGGCTCGGGTGAGCCTCTCGCTGCCCCTGCTCTTGATGCTTGCGAATTGATCAACTTCATTTTGTATCAAGCAAAACCGAGACGTAAACGCGTCGCTGAGACGCGCCGAGAAAACTGCTCGTCGGCAGCTGCTTCACTAGTTTCATGTTGACGAGATGCTGTTCTAACCTGGCAGTAAAAGAAATGCTGGTGTGGGCCACATGGGTTGTAGGTTTCCTTGATTTTGTTTTTGAATCATTAGTTCCACACATGATAGATCAGCGCTACAAAAAATTAGGTCAAGCTAAGCCGTTGAATATAGTTTTTTTTCAACAACCAATATTGTTTTCCGCAAGCGTTTCTAGGAGGGTGTGCTCTGACCTTGACAAAAAAGCAAAAATAGTTCAACTCACGTTTGTGAATAGCCTGCACCAAACATGAGAAAGATTCACCTTCTTTTCTTCCAAAAATTTCAGTGTTGACAAAATTTTTGGTGACCACTTAAAAAGTGTTTACTGGGTAAATGGTTTGCGTCCGCCGTTTCAAATATTCACTATACACTAAATGTCGTTGCCCACCAAACAAAAATTCTGACCACCCCTGGTCTGAAGTGAGCTAACCATAACAATTGGTGAACAACTGGTTCCGTTTGTGGCGTAGAATTTCTAGTTCCCTGTTTTAAACTGCTATTGTCAGACTTTTTATTCATGGCACGTCTACGATCAGCATCAATTCGATATGCTTGCTTGTACTTTTGCGCGCACATTGCGCGGTTTCACGGTAAATAGAAAGATAATAGAATAGGAGTGACAACTACTCTTCTTAAAACAATGAACTTTTGATTAGCCTAGTGGCTGCACGACATGGTTAACTGCTATTAGTCACGACAGGCAGTGCAAGATTGATGCCTGCTTTTTACTTATGTTGAAACTGGGATCACTCGTAATAAAAATAACATTCTGAGGCTTGGAACGACTTTCTCTTTCATTCTGAAACAACTTGTTTACAATCAACTGGATTTTAAAAAGAATAGTCACGCGTATCTTTTCCTACCAAAATAACGATGATATAAGAAAGGCAATATTTGAAAGAAGCATGGAGTGGACTACTGCTTTTGGAAAAAGCGAAATAAGTAACCTGTGGTTTAAGAAATTAATCCTGCCAGCCACCAAAATTCTCTTTTAGAAATTCTTTTACTTACTTTCCTCTAAACTGGGTCCTAGCACATAAGTTTCTCTCTTCATAAAGTCTATTTTTAAGCCCTTCTCAATTGCAAAAAAGAGCAGAAGGTTGAGATGAAGAAATCATTTGTTGCTGTTTTGATACAACCCGAAGGAGAACCAAATTAAGGTCTACCAATATTTGCAAACCCGAGGAGAGTTGGGGTGAAAGACTTTTTTCAAAGATACGCTCAAAATGAAGCAAAAGATTTTTTTCAGACGAATTCATTGTTTCCTCGCCCAACGTAAAAATTGCGTGTACTCGCCAATGAATATCATCTTAAATGGTTATTCTTGCATATTTAAAACGAAAATTAGTTCAAGGAATCTTTAAGATGTTTATAGGCATTGATTTCTTATGGGTTTTTCCAGACTACGCGGAAGTGTTCGTGCTTAGAGAAGCACATTGCTTGTATGCAAGGAAATAATACTAAGACGCTTTTCCGCGCGAATAGCAAATTATTCAGAAAGCAGCATTTAGCAATTTGCAGTTTGATGCTGGCGCAAGTCCAGTTTTAACATGCGCGCCATTATTTTTCACGTATGTTATTTTAAATAAGCGCTTGTCGCTGTTTAGCTCGTTCGTAATGAAACTTGGACCGTAGTGTTTTGCAGAGCAAGAGTGAGAAATTTTATATTTGCGAATACGATAGAGAGAAAAGTGGGCCGAACATGAAACACTGCGAAACGCTAGCGATGTGACGTTGCTGCTGCATTTAAAAAGAAAAAAGCACGCAAAATAAAACAATAAACAGATTAAATACACACTTACTAATCTAGTGCATTAAATCCAGTCGGAGAGTTGACCTGCCTCAATAGACTAACATGGTTTATACCTCGCTGGAGAGCAACAATAGTTAGAGATGGAGTGCTGTTACAGAAAGTTGAGCTAACTTATACTCTGAGGTCATTGTTTGTGGCAAAGTTGTTGGGTTTCTGAAGTCTTCACATTTTTTCGTGGTAAAAGAGGAACTTTAGTCCCTTAGCCTTTCATGGTTACGCCTTTGGGAATAGCAGAGTATGGCCATGCCAGTTATATTTGTTGTTTAAATCAAAATTTTGGTGGGTAGGTTGTTAAAAAAAAGAAAATATTTCAATTTGATTTCAGTGATTAGTCTTAGAGTGGCCTGTCAAAACCACAAGAACTTGTAGCAAAGAAAACTTCCTGAAATCAGAGCTAGCTGTAGACTTGCTTCGTATTTCAAAAAATGTTACGGTATTGGAAAAACTTCAGAACACGCGAGTAGGCCCAATATCAGCTTGATATACCGTTTTTTCGAAAGTCGTAAACTTGTAACTCGGACTGAGTTTGCTTTACTGAACACGTGACATATATTTACTAGATTATTTTTAAATAGCTCAAGTTATGCTTTAAGGAAATATCATTTAGTTTTATAAACTTTTATTTTCTTGGTTAAGATTGACGATATTTCTTGAAAACAAAACTATAGTAATTTGAACTATTGAAAAGACTGAATTTAAAAATATTCTGCTTCTGTTAAACCACCAAGTTCTGCTGACTGATTAGTTGAAAATTTCTGTCAAATTGTTCGAAAATTTTACTAGATGTAGCCGCACAGCTGCTGAACTAGTTACGCAGAAACCCTGGCTACAACGCCTCCAACTTTCAACGGAAACATACAGTACTTTTGTGACGTATTAGGAATTGTGATGTCACATCGCTCCAGCGGATCAAAGATTTTAAAAGGGTGGTATAAAGGCTAACGAGATAATTTTTTGAGTGAACGCAAATTAAGCCAAACACTTGCTTTGTTTTGCGCCGGCCTGCCACGGTGTTTCCTATCTCATTACGATAGCAGTCATGTTCATAAATTTAGGTGGCAATTAAATTCGGTTATGAAAGTTGGTAGTGAGTGCTTATCTTGAAGTCAGCATGGCAAGTTCGACGAAAAACTACTGAAAAAGTGCAAAAAATACGCACTACGGATATTGAGGGGCTGATTCATTCTTCCTACTATAGGTTATTGAACAATATAAAAAGTACCCTGAACTGTAAGTCTGGAACTTTCAGTTTGCTTTTTGCAGAACTACTTTCCTCTGTACAATACCACAAACTTGAAAGTTAATAAAATTACTGTTAAAATAAGAAGAAAAGGTGAAAGTTTTGCCTATCTGGTGAAACATTCAATGTCTTTCGGTATTTTATTTACCGAAAGCTTGAAGACAAATATGATGAAGTTGTATTACTTACGCTAAGTCTTTTCTATGATACTTCACCGCACAATAGTTGACTTTCATTTTAGCAGCTTTGTTAACTCAGAAATAGTAGCAGCACAATAAGGTACCAGCATAGTGATTGGGATCAGGAAAGTTAAATGTTAGCCGGGGTCGGATTGAGATTTCTTTAGACTAGGGACCGTTAGGTAATAAGATGCCTACACATCATTTTGTTTAATGTACCATAATCAAAATGAAATGGCAAAAAGTATACCCTGAGTATTTGCTTAACACCTTCAAATGCCATTTTTCTTAATTTGGATAGAAAAAAATTGTTGATAAGATTATCGGCGTCTATTTTTTCCCACATATTATTTTCAATGAAGAGAAGAACTAAAGAATTTGATTTCTCCTAGTTCATTGAAGGACACAGTTTATTCTTTACTCTATTGAGCACTGAAAATGCTTTAAAATTCATCTTCGCTATCCAATAGCACTTTTCTTCTTGATATTTCTTTCATAATCGCAACCACTTATTACTCTTGGTCATTCTAGAATTCTTTAAAGTGGAATCTTAATTCTTGAAAAAGTCGTGTGGGCCATGAAACAAATTTGCTCAATGCCATTTTGCTGTACAGCAGTGCTGTTCCGGTTTTATGAAACCATTTCTGTACGAACAATCATAACTCGAGTACAACACCGGTTTCAACCCATCCTTGACCCTCTCAAGTTTATAACGTTTTCAATTATACCATTTGAAACAATTCTGTGTTTTGGAAGCTGAAAACGAGCTTTCTTTACTAATCTGAGTAGAAATGTGACAGCCAGCAAACTAGTGAACATTTTATTTCAAAACGTTTCGCTTTATACTTATAGCATCATCAGTAGAAATTAAATGCTATCTACCCATAGGCAACGTTTTGAAATAAAATGTTTACCAGTTTACTGGCTGTCGTATTTCCACTCAAATTCTGTGTTTGCTCAGTAAAAATCGCATCATAATGAATTTCAGAAAAGTTACTATGGCAGAGTAATGATATAATAACTTACAGACATGGTGGGTCTACATATGTGTACCACTGGACCTCAAAGTTAACATGGGTAATACTAAATTCATTTGTAGATATGGTTTCTCAGATGATCATTTGTAAATTTTCTGCAAAATTTTTGTTCCGACAGTAAAGATGTTATCGGTTGGACTCGGGCTGCAGCCTCAACAGTTTCCACCTTAATTAGGCCTTGATGTTAACTAAAACCTCGTAGCATGAACTATCTATGCCAGAGCTCTTCAATCGGTGTTCCGTGAGCTTTAAGAGTAAGGCAGTAATTCCTTGAGTTTTTGTTTAAATATTTATGATTTTTGCATGTTTACATAAACCGTGCAGTCGAGCATATGTGCGTAAATCGAGTTGGTGTTATGGCAAAACACGTGTTTTTCTTTCTGGTTTTACTCGTTTTTCTTAATTTTTATTAAATGGGTTTCCACGACATTTGCAAAACTAGGCACAGGGTTCCTAGAAGTCAAAATGATCGAAAAGAATTAATCTATCGTATGTGGTACTTTTGCAACAAGCCATGCTATGCCTACATCACTTTACAGCAATATCCCTGCTTTTTTGCAGTGCTTATGATAGAAATGCATCGTGCCAGCAGTACTGGTAGCCCCGAAGCTGGTCTAAACACTAGTTGTTCTTTGTGTAACTGCAAAGTTTTTCCCGTGTCTGAAACGGAAAGCCCACTTAAATAACTTGAAAGAAAATTTCAAAAAAGAAACAAGTATACTCATCAACATCAAGTGGAAAAAATCTTGGCGCCCCAAGTATTGATTACAAAGTGCCACAAAATTTAAGTGTGATGTCTACTTTTCTTTTGATTCGAAAAAGATTCCGCATAGTGTTGATTTAGCGAAGAAAATGAATATGAGCACGCGACAACTTGTTCCTTGTGTGGCAGGAATATTAGTCACTGTAAAATCGATTGCTAATCTAGAATTGCAACTGTATCAGCGATGACCAGTATTTTGGTTAGGTTGTACGGCGAGCAATGGACCGCTCGTAATATCTTTCGTCGAATGACCTGCAGAAGACGTGAGTAGGCCTTATTTGCTTTTTTTAATGCATCATAAAATGTTACAATTACGAGATTTGATTAAACGATACTGGAAGTGGGATTCGAACTGACGTCCTTTGGCCTACTGCACTATGTTAGAGGAGAGGCGGGACAAATCACTTAATTGAATACCTTTTGTGAGCTTCTCTTAGTCCCGCACTGGCTAGCCCAGAAATCTTTTTGGATTTGTAGCAAGTCTGTTGAGACGAGTTAGAGGCATTTTTTGTGTAGCCTGTAAAAAGTCTCCATTTGATTTTTTTAATGAATATTCTTGGGCGTATGACTTCAAGTAGCCTAATGACTAAAAATGGGATTTCAAATTCCTGTTGCGTCCTCAATAATGGGACATCAAAGAAAGACTTGGGCCAACAATTTAGGACAAGATGCTTGTGCGTTTCTCTATGCCTGCAATATTAAAAATCCTTTTCTCTTTGGCATTTATTGTTGCTTAATTTCAAAGCATTACGATTCCTAACTTCGTTCGAAACATGATTTTAAACTGGTTTTCTAAGCCAACTAAATTATCCTGAATATTTAATCTAAGATATTTTCTTGTTTGTTCTAGTTAACTTTTATAAAACACTGAAGTGAACAATGCATGTCCCCAACTAGGTTTTCTGGCAAATTAGCTCCATGTCTTGTTTGTTTTTTATTTTCTGCAGGACTCTCTTTGTCCTTCATAAGCGGTCAGTTTTTCTCTAAAAAGCAGGTCCTAAATTTGGCATTTGTCAAGCTATGTATTTTAATTTTGAAATTTTTATAATCTAAAGAGGTTCTAACGTTATTCTAAAGCAATTCTAAAGAGGAAGAAACCGAAAGTTGGTTATTTTGGTCTTCCAAATGGAAGGGTTGTTTCATTTGAGGAATATGTTCACGAAATGGGAGAAACTCCAGATTTATTGGAAGCAAGACCGCTGGGATGGGACGAAAATAAGGAAGAGAGAAGGGTTAACAAAAGAACAAGGTTACATTGACTATTTGTGGTTCTAGTTTTAATTTTAGAAGGCTTTATTTAAAAAACTGTTTGGTGAATAAACAAAATTTTTTAAAATTAGTCTGAATGTATTTTGACCCCCTCCCAAAAACAGGAAGGGGGGAACATGCACATCCGAAATCTAATCGTAAACAACTAAGTATTCAGAGTTAAATTTTGCTTTTGCGTATGCCTCCCCAATTTACGTGATTGAAAAACAGATATCCATCAACCGATTGATGTTTGAGGGACTAACGAAGTCGATATTTTTTTAGTTGTTTGCCCCCTAAAAAAGCTTGTTCAAACCCATTGCTTCCGTATTTTGTTTCAAATACCGAGTGTAAGAATGATCGCAATGCCGATTGCTTACTCTTGTACTTCTCCATTCCCAACGCCAACACTTTGCTACTGGCTGTTGTACCGTGCTTCCATACTGTCTTATTGAGCCGATACGTCAGTGAAAAGCAGAAGCATGACCTCCACACGTTTCAGTTGTAATCGTCTTTTAAAAAAATTGGGAAATATGGGGAATGGGGATACGATGGTAGAAAATATTCTCAAAAAATCTATGTAGTGCAAGATAGTTGAAAAATTTAACACTCATACTGGGATGTGGTATCCAATCACCTCAAGAAGCTTGTGGTTCTTACAATTCTCAGGAAGGAGTTAAGCCCTTCGGACCTCCCTTACTGATAGTTCTTCACTGACCCAGTAACACAAGCTTCACTTTTGCAGACTTCGGCTCTTTCGTACGATTTACTTGGCTTCCTTTGCATTCCTCTTGTTTTCTTACGGATACAATCAACTTTCATTCATGCAAAACTTCCTTCACGAAAGCCAGTTCTTTATGCAAATCAAGTACATGCCCGATTATTACAACACATACGGACACGTACAACTGCTGGCAAAGTATTGGTAAGGTGCTGTAATTATTTAGATCATTCCTTACGGCTACTCACTATAGCATAAGAATGTTTTTTGTGACGTATGTGCCTGATTGTAACAACTATTATTGTTTAGTGATATAGGTTCTGATATTTTTATGCTTAACAGTTCAAGTTATAACATCTACCGCATTACGATGAAGATCTCCGGTTACTGATGGGAGAGAGACGTAAATTTTACAAATAGAGTTGTGGAAAGAACGTCCGTATCTGCAAGGCTATTAAACTTTTGCCCAACTTGAACCCGGAAAATTTCATACGCAGAGCGCGAACTCGGATTGTAGGCCTAAAACCTCCGTGAGCTCAAACTCGAACCTGAATTGGAAGAAAAATCGTTCGAGTTAACGCTCGTGAGCTCAGACCTGCCTCGGTGTTCCAGTACTGATCGCACAAAACATTTCTACCGCAAATACTACAACCGAGCACAGAACCTGGGCGACACTTTGTTTCCATCTCCACCCTCTTTTATCATAATAAGCCCAAAAGTAAGTGCTTTTCAGTAAGTGCAATAGACATAACTCGAACTGACTGGTAATAAACTAATTCATATCTAGTTGTAGACTGCATGCATGGTAATGATCGTATTTTAGTATTGCCGCAGTCACTGCCATGTTTGTTCCTTATCTCACTCGGATATTTCAAGACAAGTGGATTCTTTTTGTTGGAGCGGGAGCGTATGGAATCTTTGTATCGCTTGGATTCCTTGACGCAAAATACACGATAATGCCAAGTATGTTTACAATGCTGCAAATAGAGGTTCTTTACTCTTTCTGAACCTTTTACTTTTGAGTGTGACCATAAATAATGCAATGAGGTTGTTTGGGAGGCTTATGTCAATAGTGTTTTTTGCATACCAAGCTGTCAAGTGCTCTCCGCTTCTGCAGCACTCAGTTCTATTTCTTGGCGAAAATGACGCCAAATGGACGTCGCAAACTATTTGCGCCACCTCGTGGAAAATGTTACCAGGTGACAGAACAACGGACAGTTCCGCGCCCTAGACAGTCACCGAATCTTTGCGTCCGCGTAACCCCTGCGTTGCTCTGTCTCGGGAAAAACTCTTCGCAATACTTTTTTTGCATCTACAATTTTACTAGCTATTTCAATGTGGCTCTTAGCTGAAGTAGTTCCTTATACAAGTGCCAACGTTTCTCGCAACCAGAAGATAGATTGATGCCTAAATGCATCCATTTTTTGTCTTCAGTTTTTTTTTATTTTTTTTATTTGCGATATTTATCTTCCGTTCATGAGAAAGCGAATTGTATCGCTATGTTTTGGACGGTAAGTCCGCACTCGCTTGGGAGTTGCTATTTTCGAGGTGTCTGGGTCACCGTCTTCCACATAAAGGTGGGGCGTCCCGTTAAGTGCCTTGTCCAAGGACACAACAAGCGAACTTGCCGGCTTGTTCTCCACAACCTCCCATAAATGCGGAGCGCCAAGCAGGGAAGCTATAGATACCATATTTTTAAAGTTTTTTGCTATGACTCGACAAGGGGAACAAACCCCAGGTCTACCGATTGCGAAGCGGACGCTCTAACCACTACGCCATCGCGTCGGTTCAATGGCACATGTTTTCCGAAAAAACTTTCGATTTACTTTACGCGCAACTGTTTCAAATTTATTATCTGTGTATTTACAAAACTTCGACTATCTACCTGTCTTTACTTGAGCTAGTTCCTTTTTGTTGCTCATATGTATGGATTCATGCTCTGTTTTCTAGTCTTTGGTTGCACTGGGCCACCACGACTGCTCGACTTTACCCTGTTTGTCGCAAAAAATGAAGGCATGCAGTTAGCAGCCGTTCCCAAAAACACAAAAGCAAAATTGCCAAAATAGACTGATAGATGGTATCGATGAGCAATTTAATTTTTAGTCGACAACAATTTGATGGTCTTTGTTGTTTGTTGCTGTCTCTTTGGCTGCTTGTAGTGTATGGTTTCACAAAACATTTGTTCCTAGTTTTGCAGTTGCTCAAGTAAATATCTGTCCGTCTCTCTGTGAAGATTATAACTCAATACATTGAATTTGTTTAGGTGGTTTCGTGGCTGGCATTGCTTGCATTCCTTTTTTCGTCACTTACAGCATATACATGGTTAATGTCGCCAAGAGGTTAGGAGCACTCAACGAAAAGCGTCCTTATAACGGTAAGTAATAAAGACCGTTGACAAGAACCCATTTCCGAATATAAAAAGGTGGATCAATTTCTAGAAAAACATAATAAAAATAGCATTTTTGAATAAGCATATAGTGCCCCCAATGTAGTATAACAAGCATTTAACTCCCCCAAAGTCCAGTAGTTTGATTTCTACTCATTATCCTATGAATGATGTCTGGGCAAGTACGAAGTTGATGGTTTAGGATAACAAACTTGTATTCAAAAGGGGGCTTCAATATCCCTCCAAATCCAGCTCTTAAATTTGGCCGTGTTTGCACTAACAGCCATGCTGGAAGGCACTAATCTTAATCTCCAAGTCGCAAATTACACGTCAAAACGCACTTCTTTACGTGGTCTTGAGAAAATAATATGTAGCAATTAACCAAGATTACACAGCAGAATATTAAACTAGAATTAATTTGTTTAGGCATACAGGCAAACTGGTTGCTGTACAAGTTTAATTCTTTGTCTTTTCTGGCGTGGTTTCTCGGTGTTTCATTCTCAGGACTTACAAGCTCGTATTTGTTTTATGGAGTGCTGCAAAGAAACAACACTTGTAAGATACAATTCATTATTGGCAAAGCTTTGTTAGTCAATTATTTCCACATTCAAAGAAAAAACCTAGCATATTCAAACATTTCGTTTTAACACTCTGATCAGCTTCAATTCTAGTGAAGTAGAATTATTTCCTGAGTTTGAAATGGATTGACTATTTAATCAAAACGACTCAACATGCTTGAATTTACTTATAAATATTTGTTTTTGAATGGAGATTTGTTACTACTTCATCTCTTATGCACCGAAATCTCCATATCGCTTGTCCTTGTGCTGCTAGGCTGCCACGAACGTCCTCAACGTCGAGTTTACTGAGGAAGGATTAAAGTAGCGATCAATATTACGAAATTTAAAATCAAGCCTTTACTTATTTTTTATTTATGTAGATATCAACTTCACGAGCTCTAGATGTGGACGATATTATTGTGATAGTCAGTGGCCAAACTGGTGGGACGTCATGATGTATGAACCTGATATTCCAGCCATTGATAAATACGCTTATGCAAACATGTAAGGGATACAGCGGCAAGCGTCCAATCGGTCATACTGCATACGGCCATATAATGGTGTTGAGAAGGAGGTCTAGGGAACAACCACGTGCCCAAAATCAATTTAGGGGCCCAAATTTTTCTAAAATGCGGCGTCAGGACAAAAAGTTCTGCTACCCGTAATAAGAGCACGAAATCCGCTTTCAACAGATACATCAATAAAAACTCGGTAACTTGAAAAAAGTCACAACAAGCCACTTTTCTTAAAGTTTAAACACAACAACTTATTTTAGTTTTTTTAGAGATAGAACCAGTGGCGTAAGTGACTTTTTTTGCCACTTAATCCTCTAACTTTCAAAAACTTTGGCACCGACTGTGGATCAGCCTTTGCGACCTTATCGTCTTTCAAACGTGTTTCAAGCGGTTGTTTAAGAATAAGTGAGAATTCCTTTTCTTAAATATTTTTTTCAGTGCAACGCTTAATATTTAGTGATCAAAATCTTGCTGACTTAGACAAAAAAACTTCAACTTGAATCGAAAAAACTTTGACTCCACTCGTCAATGGCCTAAAAACCAACTGCCACAGCAGTAGTAATTACAATTGTATTTTTTTTTGGCCCAGAAATAAAGCCAGGACTGCTGAGGGGCATTTTGAATCCGGTACCAAATTATAGGAAAAGATTTTTTGAGTTCCATGCAAATTTTTATGCATCTGTGAAAAGATCATTTTTTGGAGGCCCTGCAATTAAATTTGCATATTTCATACACTTGTGTTGTGCAATTGTAATGGAGACCTCTTTTCTGATTAGGGGACAGTATTTAAAAAATTTTCGAAATATTTGACAGATCTCGTGCCCTGGACCCTTCTCAACGCTACTGAGCAAAGATACTAAATATGCTTTGCACACAACTTGTGACAATTCGTAGCCTAGCCAAAACAAAAGTCCGTTACAACTTGTGTACGCCACAAACGTAGTGCATTTGAGTAGATTTGTTTTCTTTATTAAAACGCAGAAGCTGTCAACAGAGACCACTGTTGTCAGCAACACAATATGTGCATACAAACCTTGGCGTAGCCAGATGTAAATTTTAGGGGCGCCAAGAATGTATTTTTGGGCTTTCTTTCCCTCAATTTTGGTTGATGACTATTAATTTTTTTTTGGAGATCGACTTTCTGTTTCCTTTATACTTAAAAACACTTTTCTTAACTTGGTCGGGTTTAAGTATTTTGGACCATAGTCCTTTGGCCCTTTAGCTACGCTGATGCGTACAAACGAGAGCAGCCCCTTTTAGGTGCACCCTTGCAGAATATTCTAGTAGCCACCTTTCTGAATTTTTAACTCTTATTTTTTTTTAAATTCTTTTAGCGTAAACGCTTCGTTTGTGATCATTACCATGGCCTTGTTTCTTTTCGGATGCGTCGAAGGGCAGACAACGAAAACCTGGGTTGATTTGAGGGACAATAAAGGCTTTGAGCTGAACTTTAAGCTCGGCTGGAGAGCGATATTTAGTTGGAGAAACACAATGCTTGCCCCTATCTTCATATTCATGGGTTGGTCGCTGGATTACATTTCTTACACCTACACCAGAGTAAGTTGTGGTTTGGGATAGAACATTGTACGGCAGGTTGAATGCAGTGCGACATTGTACGACAGGTTGAAAGCAGTGCTTTTGATAAAAGCGCGCTGTGTCAGCGGTGCAGGCATTTCTAAAGCGGATGTGATCCCAAAGTGCTTACGTATGTTTGTAAAGTTTCCTTCATGGGCGAAGGATAAAGACGTCACAGTTTAGTCAGCTTTTAATCTACTTTGCGTTAAGTTTGCCGCTCAGTCATTCTGTTGGGTTTGTGCTTTCCTTGTTTTAGATTCACTACTGAAGACCAGGGCTATCTCTGGTAAAAAAACAGAGATAGCTTACACTAAAAATTGGTATGCACAAATTTTCAGCTGCACGTCTATAGTTGCGGTAATGTGGATAGCAGAAGTAAATTTTGGCCGTAACCTGTTTGTTTTAACAAATATTAAATAAGCAACATCGCATTCAGAAGAGGAATAGACTTTAGTTGCTTTGAATCTCTGATTTTTATGCCTAAGTTTTTTCTTATGAAAGATTATCCATTGGTTCAGAACTCCTTTGTAAAGCACAGGTATGTAAGAGTATACACGCCTATAAGTAAGCCATACGTGGTAGCAAAATATTTTTGAATAGCTGCTTTGTTTTTCTATACTACTCTAGCCTCTACCCCGGAAATGGTTGATTCGAAAATAGTTTATTGTTTGTTTAGGCTTATCCAATATGTTCCGAAAATGGCTGGTCCTTTTTTCTCTGCGTGACTGGTTTCGGAGCAGGCGCAGCCACTACGTCAAGCGTTACGCCGTGGATGGCCAGAAAGGTGACTGGCTGGAAGCCAATGTTGTTGATGGCGGGTAAGACTATTATCTAGTTTCATTACTGCATTTCCTGCAGCAGCTTTTTGATTGAAAGTAGTGCTTTACGAGTACATATGAGGTAACAGCTTGGTGTAATGTCATAACCAATAATCATGTTAAACACCCAAGGTCTCCCTGGGCAATTGATAACTGCAAGTGATAAGCGATTGGCTATGACAAATAAGCACTCCCAAATTGCCTGATCATAAACGCATAACTTTGCTAAGCGCTACCATCGAATTCTGCTTCAATGCAAAGTGTTCGAAGTTCTGCTAGATCCCAACTGGGATTCCTTAGACGGTTGAGTGGTCTTTTCTGCATCATCTCAGGGCAAATTGTTCGACAAATGCACACATAAATTGGTTACACCTTGTCCACTGTTCAAAAAATACGTGATGATTCAAGAAGAAACCAGGAAATGAATAAAAGGTCTCCCTAGCCATGTAACTTAAGCTTATCTAGGGACACTCAGCAACTGCGTAAAAATGCCATGATGGTTTGGTTGACCCCCAAGCCCTCTAGCAAAAATCTTGGCTGCGCTCTACTTTTGTACTCTACCATTTCTACAGCATTAATTTTTGCAGTGGTTTGCTTTCTTTTTTCATTGGGGGTTCAGATTTTTTGGGTCCCAACAAGAACACTTGAAGGGCACGTATACAATGAGAGGATTCCTAGTTTATTCGAAACCATCGCGATGTACACGATACCGTCTTTGTGGGGGATTGGGTTTGGAACATTCTTCGCAGCAATCAACGGTAAGAAAACCCACTTTTAGTTTATAGGCAATGCCTCTATTGAAGGCTTGACTTGCGAATCCAATCTCGAAAGAATAGCTATTCGTTTCGGAAAGTAAGCTAGACTTTAGGTTTTCAAAATTTAGAATTAAATGTTTGGAAATTTGGTCAGTTTTAGCCACATCATTTGAAATGTATTTGAAAACTTTGAAAATCAAAATGGTTTGTCATTTTAGTTGAAAATAACTCGTGTGTTCATCATGCGCGTCTGTAAGGAAGATTAACGGGAGCGGCACCCCCCAACAAATATTTTGCCTTTCATTTATCAAAATTGCTTTGTCGGGGGGGGTCTGCCTTCACATCTCTTCTAAATCCGACCTTTATACGATAGTAAGCTTGAAATTATTTTTGTATTTTAGTTAAGATTGAATTTGAATATCCTGACCCTGATGACATGATCTCCATGTTTGCGCTTTACCACCACTGGCAAGCGATCGGCGTTGTGATTGGTTACATAACACGAAGCACAGCCACTTGCACATCGGTAAGCGTTTGCTACAAGAAAACGACTACACGTTCGCAAAGCGAGCTGAGCGTTTTAGCTTGTTTTATTATCACGTGATATACTAAAAAATTGTCTTCGTCAGTTTGCTTTTTGAAAGAATAAACTACATTTACATTTGCGTGACACGCAACAGCTCAAAAATGTTAAAAGTTGGCGTATTAGACAATAAAAATGTAAAAGATAAGTTCTTAAAACCACAGAGTCGTTGTTCTTTTTTCTAAGCTTTCAAATAATGTAATGTTTCGAAGATTTTCTCACTGCTTTGAATACCAAGCGCTCTGTTCCACGGCCACTCTGACATACGCTGCCCGAGTTAACAGGTGAAACTCCATTCTTCTAGCTTCACCGAATTTGAGTAGTCAAGCTTTTCACTCACCACATCTCAAGAAGGCATCCAGCCCACCTTATAGGCTGCATGTCGGCGTTTATGGGTGTTTCAAAGACGAACTATCAATTTTCTCCATCCTGATTATCAGTAGCTGTGCTTATCCCCTCCTTTTCCTTGGGATGGAGGTGTTGCATAAAACGGCCGTTTGACGACACAGCAAATCAAACCAAGTTTAGGACATGGTGGAAGTTGGTAGCCCATTTTAAATCAGTCACACAAATAACTAAAGACTGGTGGCCCCGCCATTAATCAGATTCCCATTGACGGGTGCCCAAAAATCGCGTCTTACAACATGCTGAGTGAACAGCTTCATTACTCTTGCCTCTGGTGCTTGATTAAACGTGAGGTGCAGAATGAATGTCCTTACTACTGGCAGTGACTCCTACCAAGAAGAAGAGGGGTTGTGTCGCGATCGTCATCAATATTCATTTTTGGCATTTTTAGGTAAAATTGTATGCATTGCTCTGCGATCTGGTAATTGGAGTGTTGTTTTACATTTGGTACGAGCACAAAAGATTGCGTGGAAGTTCTAAAGCGCTTCAGGTGACCTTGTATTTTATCGCAATAACAATAGCTTGCTGTAGAACTATAAGCCTCGTTATTGGCTAACACTGCACACCAAACAGTGAAGCCATGACGTCAAGCAGAGGCCAGTTGCCAAGAGTTGCTTTTGGGCTTCATACTGTTCACATTTCTCTTGAATTACTCGCTATTACTCCCGATGAATTTTCAACTGGTTAAAATCCGTCCATCCAAGCACCGTAAAGCGCTATTTCCAGGTGTTAAACGCAGTTATTTTTTTATTGCACAACGATGCGGTCATTATCACCACACAATCAAATTCCAGCCGACCCGTTTGACCATGTTGCTGGCAATTCTATATAACTAGGCGTGTTAGAGGACAGGCTGATTTAGTAACTGTTTGTGGCTCTACCAGAATATGTATCTATAAATGTATCGGTGGAGTTACCTGTATTATGCATACTTTGAAAATGCTGTAAACAATATTTTGATCTGCATAGATGTCTCCGATCAAACTATCAAATTTTCATAAATCAACATATTATGCAAAACCGAAATTTCTTAATTACCAATTCATCGCGACAAATCTTAGATTGTGAACTTCTGTCCGTGTCTGCTGCGTAGCTTGCAGCTACAGACAAAACTATAATAGCATAATAATTGCCTTTATGTAGTTCTGGTGGAACGGAGGCGTACACTCTCTCGGCGTGAGAAGTTTTTTACAGAATGAAGTATTTTACTTATTTGTGCAGTCGTAGGAGCACTGAGCGCTCCTCAAAATGCGATCTGAATACTGGCCTTTCGTTTTGAAGCTTCCCAAAAGCGAAAGGCTTATATAGAGGAGGATGCGGGGGGGTCATCCCAAAAATGTGTAAATAATTCTGTTTTTCAGAGCCCGATTGCTTTTTTTTTAGATTAGACTTTTCTATCATACCAGACCCCCACAGACAACTTATTTCTTGTAATTAGAGAAGAATTATTTATTTTATCGAAGACAAGCCGCAAAATATGAAATTTAGCATCTGGTCGAAGTTTTCTATGCTACCCGTACTCCACGGGATCAGAATGGTAAAACCGCTCCCAAGCGCGTCGTAAGTGACGACTTACGGGCACCGACCAATAGCAGTCCGCTTAGTTGGTGATGAGACTTATGCAGTTTGTATTCGTGAGCGGGGGGGAAACAGACCGACGCTATTCTCTAGATTAGATTTTTGATGCGAACATAACGTAGATAAGTTTCTAGTCGAGTCTTTATGTCAAAGAAAAGCGAGGACAACGTATCCGCCTTTATTTAGATTGTCACCATAAAATTAATTTGCATGTTACAGGTAGAAAAGGTAGAATTGGTTAAATTTAAGGAAAATCCCGACAAAAATAAGATGGAAAATGAGTCGGACGTGGAAGATGAAGGATCATCCACAACTGAGGAGGAGGATGGCGGAGGAAGAGTTAGACGACGTCGAAAGCGAAACGTGAGTTACCTGCTCCTTTTAATTGACGAATTAAAGCGAAAAATATTTCAGCAAACACTAGCCGTATGATCGTTTTTGTGTTTTAAGTCTTTTCTTAGGAAAAAGACATGTCACCCCAAATCTTGAAAAGTATGGCAGCTTTTTATCCGACATCTATTAGAGGCGACTTTATTTAAACTAATGTGCTGGAGTATCACTTCTAAAATGGTGTTTTTTTGGGAAATTTCCCTTTTTTTTACAATAGCTAAAGTTGTTCTTTTCATTTATACAAAAGTAGTGGCTATTTAGGCTTCTGCGTAACAATCGTCGCTTCTCTTCTGGAGGGAATTTCGCTTGACGACGGAAAAAATAAGAAGGAAATCCTGGAACAGAAAAACCGAGGCTGATATTAAAATGTCGTTTAGTGCGAATCCAATGAAATCAATGTGTGAAAGTGGTTGGGGGGCGAAGAGGGACGGGAAATGGAAAAAAATTTTTCAAAACAAACCACCGTCAGGGGTCGGAGGTTTTTTTTAAGACGCAAAATTTGTTTTCACCTATTTGTAAAGATTTTGGATTGGTTGCCTCTCTTTTATAAGCGACTCTTGATATCTGGTATAAAGCAAAAGCGGAGAAAGTAGGATTTTTTAGCGGAGACCACGAAGAAGACTTCCACCGAATGACCCAAAGTTGAGTGAAGCATGGAGGACTCCTCATATTCCTCCAGATCTCCACATACCTCGCAAGTACATCACACCAGACGGAAATATTCTGATAATGCCAAAGGAAATGAAACCGCCTTTTGAAGTACAGGTGACCGGAAAAATAGATGGTAAAATAGCTGACAATCCTTGCTGTGTGTGTTGTAAAATTGCACGTTACCGGTAGTGGTGGTTTCTCTAAAACAAGTCCGAATACAGTTGTTCTATTTACAGCTGTAAAGGTGCACTCGAGACCGAATGGTTTTGTTGTATTGTTAGGTATTTATTTTGTGATTCCACTTCTTCCTTTGTGCGTTCTGTAACGGTAAGAGCATTCGCTTTGCTGTTGGTAGACCTGAGTTTATTTCCTTTTCGAGCCCTACCAAAAAATTTAAAAAACACTTCCTACTTGGTGTTCAACACCATGAGGGACAGTATGGAAAAACGTCGGCTTTGTGTTCTTGCGAAAGGCACTTTAGAGATTCATTTTTATGTGGTAGACAGAGCTAATTATTGTCATCGGGGTCGCCCGGTCTGACTAAAAACACACAAACGGAGCATGAGCTCTTACGCGTGAATGAATTAGGCCGCGGAAAAATCTTCGACTATAGAAACACGTCTTTAGACAATCTGTTGAGTTGTCCGTTGTGCTGGCGCAAAGCATCGTACCAGAAACACTGCGAAAAAGCAGGGTAAATAGTCGTAACTGCAACAAAGTAGGTGATATTGTAGTAAGTACTACAAAGCAGGCGAAATAGTCATAACTGCAACAACTCAGAGGAAATTATCCCAAGTGCAGAGGAAATGCCGTAACTTAAGCAAAGCCGGGGAAATTGTTGCAACGTCTCTTTCCAAAGTCGCAGCATTCAGCACAATTTACGTGGCTGTTGAAATATCTCCTTTTTGATTGATAGCTGGCTTCTTCACGAGCCATGTGACTGACCTTTGATGCCAAATCCTGGTTTCACCACCGGGAAGAGCTGTTACGGATCGAGAATGTGCATTCCAACCCCAAGACCGTTGTTACTAATGCCGTTTTATTGCCTTTGTAACTGATGGCGATGCAGCAACTGGTCCTTGCCAACTGTAGCAACCTCATTCCAGGATAATATTCCTCCCTTGACCCCATGGATCCTCCTTTTGCGTTTGATCAAAGGCAATGAACCCTTGCTGTTGCTTGGTGACCCAATGACGGTTTTGCGGCGGATAAAGCAGATGATTGTTTAATTCTTTATTAATTTTTGTTAGGACGCCTTTGATTCAACACAATATCGAAGAACTGATATCGACAAAGTGACCTCAGCCGCGCGAAAAGTCTGCTTTCAGCTCGGGTACGGGGGAGAGCCGCTGTTTTACGACGTGAAGGAACTGCTTGAAGACGAAAGGGAGCAATACCCGTGCAAGTTCGACATTCGCGGAAACGTTATTTCCGGAAAGGAAAACGATCCCGATTATGACGAGCGTGATTTAGCTTCGAACCCGCGACACAACTTCGTACAGAGGATCAATCAAGCTTTACAGGAACTTCAGCAGTACCGAGAGGCGGACGAAAGAGCGGAGGAGGCTCGAAGAGCGGAGGAAGCTCGAAGCGTGGAGATCATGAGAGAAGACGAAACGTGTGTGGAAGACGATAATGTTCGTCGTAGACTGATCAACTAACCAATGATTCTCCGCTTTGTTTCAAGATTTTTGATTGTCGAAAACATGCTGCTTTTTTCATTGCCAATTGTATGGCTTTGTTTTTGTGTGATAATACGATTTGTTTTAGAAAAAGCAGAAGATGTAAAGGTGTTAATGAAAACGTAGGTATATGATTTACCAACATTTGTACAGCAGAATATTTTACTAAAAAGAGTCACTCTTTAAATGGCTTGAACTTGCTAGTTTCAACGAAAAACGAGAAATTTTTAGCGTTTTGTATAGCCCTGTCAAGTTGTTTATAGCTTTTTTTTTTTTTTATAAACAACAACATTTTTTGTTCTGCTTGACAAAAATAGTGCAATATTTAAAATGTTTGACCTTTGCATTTTTAATGAGGCAAATTAGATGATTTCCTAGCGAAAGTGTATGCTCTATTTCGGGGATTCCCTTTCTTGATGCAGCGCTGTTTTGTTGGCTGCAATTGTTCACCAGCAAATTTTTTTTGCGTGTTGGTCGAATGGACAAATGTCGGAGAGAATTCGCTATTTCCGCTAGCCTCTGAGTGATGGGACTCCCAATTACGGCTGAGTGGTTTCTGCACCGTTGCGCGATTGAGAAAGGCACTTCGGTTCAATTCGGTTTGTTCGGTTGTAGTGCTTTGGGCAGAAAGGCAATGCACCAGCAATACCGGCAACTCCAAAGCGGTTCTAAACACAGGTTGTTCTGCGTCCAGCTGCCAATGATTTTCCGTGCTGAGATTTAGCGGAAGGTTGCGCGATCCCTAGCCGCACGAGCTTGATCTTTCCAGGATCTTCCGGCGGCGAGGAAGAGTATCGTGATTGGAATCCATGATGAGGTCGTTGTGATGTGCCGGTTTCAGGGTATTATCATAGCCTTGCAGCCATTCACTGACTGTAGTAATTCAATAAAATCAAAAAAAAAATCGCTGCAAACAGATCTCTCTTGAGTAGTGATTGGTGAGGAGATGAACAAAATTTCAAAGCGTTTCTCTTTTCGAATGTTCCAGTTTGACCACCGCTTTGACAAAAGTTCAACAATATCTTTGTCAATAATTCGTATTCAGAGTAAATATACTAGAAACTAGACCTTTGAAATATGACTCTATGTTCTATTGTAAGCCGGCTTTATATTTGCTTCGTTGAGACAACAAGAACATTTAAAAATCAGTTCAGACATAGTGCTAGAATGACGAAATATCAATGCTCGTTTTGTCATAACGTTTTATTACTGTAATGAGTTATATTTCAGATTATTAGCTTTTTAAACTTGTGAAAGCATATACGACTTTTTAAGGTATTTGCGGTAAACTACGTTGCTTCAATTCTAGTCAGTAGAAGATCCAGAAGCTTTTGGTGGGAAGGTGAGAAGTTTAAATTGACGCATTATCAATCCAAACTGGAGGTAAAGACCCTTATTTTTTTGGAGATTAACTTTTTCAAAGTCCAATTTTTTAAATAAAATTCTATTTCGATACCAGAGGGATGGCATGGATTTTCACCACCTTAAGCGGAAACAAAAAATACCCACTTCCAACCAAGCAAGTCATAAGTGTGGTAGTTAGAATCCCTTGTTCAGGCACCGCTAAGATTTGGTCTCTTAGTCAAATATTGCCGCCTTCTTTAAGTAGTCATCCTTGGGGACCCCACACCCTTTGCTGAGCTACTGTTCGAGACAAACAAACACAATAAGTGTACGAAACCAAGACTTTGCAAGGCCACTGGGGAACGCATGACAAGGCTAGTGGGAGGTGCGTCTCTCCCTGGATCCGACATTGTGCTAGTGACAGTTTTTACGGAGCATCGGAACGGCAATTTTAGGTTTCAGCCTCTTTAAAATTCCCTCAAAGTGGACCCTTTTTGCTTAAGTACTCATGCAGTTGAAACAGACTCATTGGTCTTGATACTGTTTTCCCCAGGACAACTAGTTTCGAAACCATATTTGCCCAAAGTATATGGTCCCATTTTCGAATTGGCTGAAAGAAAAAATTTGTAAATGCGGTTTTGGTTTTGTCCCTTTTGTGTTAGTTTATTTTGCAAATATCATCACTTTCATTTTTTATTGTTTTCTTTAATGTTGCGCAACATAGTGTTGTGTTGTATTATTGTTTGTGATGAAAACTTTTTAACTCTTTTGAATCAATTTACAGTAAATGGCTTTGTTGTGAAATAATGATTGATTGTGGGAAAGAATGAACTAAAAGTATTAATCTTCAATTGCTATTGTTATATCACAAAAGCAAATACATAATCGGGCGGTTATCCTAATACTAAAAAAGGTCATCTGGTCAAATGGAAGATTTTAACGACAATGTACAAGTACAGTGTAGACAAGTTATGGCAATAAATATTTCCGATGGACATAGTACGTAGGTAGAAACTGTAGCAAACCGAGTTATTTTGGCTAGATGTTTTAGGAAGTCGAAAGTATTAGTAGCTTAGAAGAGGACACAAACTCAAAGGCTAATTCAATAGGTTAAAATAAAGTTGAAGATATTAAAATATATTTAAACTTGTAAAAAAGAATGTCATTGCTATAGTACACAGAAAATATGACATACCGTAACAGGCAAATAGCATTTCATAAATCAAAAACAAGAGTTGAAAATTGGACAGTAATCATCTAATCCTCATTGAACATAAAAAAAGCAATCGAACCATAAAAAAAACTGATTTTAGACTTATTTCAATAGAACTGAAATATAAAATTTATCAAAAAATTGCAAGTATTGGGTAGTAATAGAAATATTTCGGTGGAAAAATTTTCAATTATGGGGACAAAGAGAGTACAATCTTCGAATGGGAATGAAATCTTCGTTCTGGCCTTTTTTCGATCAAAGTTTAATTTTAAAATCTCAAAACTTCATAGGCCTTTTATTTCCAAAGTAGGCTACGTCACTGTTTGTGACTTTTGTGCTTTACTCAAAGTGTGACGTAGTAGTAGCAATATTAAATTGAGCACACCTTTGTCCATTACTTGTCCCAGGTATTGTTTTTCCTTTGTTAGGCCAGTCATCCCAGGTTCATTGCATCACAATGGACTTCAGGTTCAGGTTAAGCTAAAATACAACAAAAGGACATTGAATTCTATAGATTGTTACGTAATTACTCGAATAATTAAAAGCAAGACGTATTAATAGAATATTTTTGTGGGGTTGCTCGATTGACAAAGCTTATCTAGCTTGCAGATACCATGTTGTTAGCTTGGGCCTTATTTGCGGTAGAGGGTAGTTAGTTGCGGAAAAGTTAATGTCTTCAAGTATGAGACAGACATAGGAAATTTCTCGGATTTTTTAATAAGAAAAATATGGGACAGCGGTAAACTATTCAAAGAAAATTTTAGGTTTTCAAAAGTCATCGTTTGCTTGAAAAAGCAAAGCTCCTTTGAACCGTAAAGCCTTGCTCACTTACATCACGGGGAAGAGGGCATGGTGATGAACTTCTTTTGTTTTCCGAAAATAAAACCTTGGTGGTGAAGCATTTTTCCATTTTATCAGATTGATGTTTCAGGTTACGCTAAATTTGGTTTTCTTACATTTGCAAAATGCTGTCCCTCATAAAATTAGATAAACTGAGTAAAATGCAGACCGAAGCGAACGAACTGCTCCGACAGGCAGTGATCAGCGACCGAGGGCGAAGCTGGAACAAGGTAAGAGGAGTGGTAAGCCGATGATCTTAGAAGTATGCTTTCAAAAAATGAGACGGTGCAGAGTACAGTAGACGCCGCTTAATATGACCACTTTGGGACCAGACCATTTTGGTCATAGTATCCGAATGGTCATAAAAACCGAAGTCATCATAACCGCATCTGAATCGATGCCGTAAGCCACAAGAAATCCAAACACCTTCAAATTCATCGTTTAACTGATGCAACAGTGTGACGTTGGCAGTAAAACAAAGTACAGTACTGAAACAGTACAGAAAAGGCATGCGAACAGAAAACACGAAAGTTCAAAAGGTGAAGTTATAAGTGCATGGCGGGAAAATACTGTACTGCAATAAGAGAAATGGAGAAAATGTTGGTCATATTATCTGAAATGTGGTCATATTAAACGGAGAATTTTAAATGGAGAAATTCCGGACCGTACCAAATTGGTCATAATAAGTGGCTGGTCATATTATCCGTGGTCATAATAAGCGGCGCCTACTGTACTTCAAAAGGGATGAAAACGTTTTTCATATCATTTTAATCAAAATAAAAAACTTCAAAAGGTATGGCCAAATTAAGTTACTTTCCTTGGCCCACTGTGTCAAAGTCTACTCAAGAAAAAGCGGTTACGGTGTTACATTCTAACTCAAAGCACTTCAACTGGGGTTTCATCAGCTTCAAGGATTCCGCGGGTTTTCCTTGAGTTTTGATTTAGATATTGAGACAATGATGATTTTTGCGTATGAGTATAAACCGCGAAGCCAAGCATGTGTTTATAAATTGAGTTTACGTGACAACAAAAGGCTTTTTTTATGGTTTTACTCGTTTTCTTTCATTTTTGTTAAAAAGGATGTCGCTACGTTTGCAAAACTAGGTATAGTGGTCCTAGACGCCAAAAAAGTTGAAAAGCACTGTTTTAGCTTACAGCACGATGTATTAAATATACTTGAGAGGAGGAGTACCCCCAATTCTCGCAATGCAAGCAGTAGTATGGCCCCCTCAATTTGTGTGCCAATCA
This sequence comes from Trididemnum clinides, assembly GCA_963675345.1. Taxonomy (NCBI): domain Eukaryota; kingdom Metazoa; phylum Chordata; class Ascidiacea; order Aplousobranchia; family Didemnidae; genus Trididemnum; species Trididemnum clinides. Next base: position 27,474,865 of record OY776287.1, read on the forward strand.
CCATCAGGCATGGACCTTAAGTCTTGTCTTATGGTGTCCCAATAGAAGGCGACTTAAGTTATAAACTATTGGACAACAAGTTCTTTCTAAGCCACGGCATTAGAGATCACTTTTTTTTTATTTTTCCGTTAACCTCACTACGTTACAGATGGCTGAAAACTACAAAAAACTGTTGAAGTTGGTTGCAAAAAGTAACTTGCCCTCCAGCTTTGCCGCTCCTCCCTCTTATGACATGTTGCTTTATGAATCTTTTTATCATTTTGGAGTAGCCCTGCAGAATTTGGGACGGCATCGAGAATCAGTTTTTGCCTACACGAGCGCGATGAATGCAATGCATTTACGAAAAGTGAGTCTACCTGAGAACAAAAGATTTTTTGTCCTACCTTTAGCTTTTTTAATGTTTTTCTGTAGTCAACGGTGAACTACAAAAGCTTTTTGCAATATCGACAGCACCTTCAGTGGATAGTTATACATCACTGATAGCAGTGAATTCTGGTGTTACACAAAACAAGTGTTTTTGTGAAGATCCTTTCCGGAGTTGACAACACTGCCAGCATAGCGCTCTTCTACCCGAAGCACTAAATACCCAAGCCGCAGGAATTGTCGTAAATTCTGTTCTCAAAAGTTTTGAAACGCTAGTCCAGCAAGCCTGCAATCTTTCTGATAACAGCTCGTCAATTAACAACTACTTTGACGGCACAGTGGCTAAAGTGTTTGCTCCAACAAGTTCGCTTGTCATGCCCTCGGGGAAGGCAATTAACTCGTATTTCACGTGTATGATGGCACACAAGTGGTGTGGCCGAGGGGTCCATCAGAAGTGGTGCCCCAGTCTGACTGAAAACTACTAACGAGGGCACGAGCTCATACGCATGAACGAATGAATTATTTAATAAGCGCTGATGTTTCAGAACGGTTGCTTGGCGGGATGCCATTCAAACACTTGTTTTCAAACTCCGGTTTTAGCGAGAAGAGGATTTGCATTCGCTCGATCGGGCGACGTGAAAAGCGCTTTCAAAGATGTAGAAAAAGCAGTAATTCTGGACGCGAAAAACCCCGACTTGTATTGCCTTAGGTAAGTTTTACAGAAAAAGAGATTGATCTTCTGTCATTCTCATTACTAGAGCTCATAAATCCATTCTTCACACCAGGCATGTAGACAGAATTGCTTTTTGGGGAAGACAATTTTGAATTCAAAAGGAACTTGGAACGTTTTGAAGTTGATCAAAAAAGTGTTGCAACAGCAAAGGATTGGTGTTTTTCAGGAAAATTAAGGTGTGGGCGAGACACAAAGACCAACTTAAAAGGGTGGTTAGACGTTTGGTCTATTCATATCCTTAGAGCGTTTAAGCATGTTTCAAAAATTTCCAGCCGTTTTAATGTGGCTGAGATAGATATAACTCCCTACTATTCTTACCTTGAAATAAATGAAATTGGTTGGCGTAAAAGTAGGAAAGCTGAAGCCTCCTCAGGCTTCCCCAAAATTTCAAAAGTTTTGAAAAACTTGGTCTCCACAAAAGGTTTTTACTGGCATTTAAAGCTAAAAAGGGGAAAAAGTTCACTCTCAGAAACTTGATCTAGGAAACTGTTCACTGGTGACGGTGGTTAAAAATAAGCACCATCAAAACCTTGATCTCCAAAAAAAGGTCTTCAACTTTGATTTGAAACAAAAATGCCCTTAGTCCCCTCCCCCATACAAAACAAGGTGTTACTCCTACTGTAAAATTCATATCTTCCTCCAACGTTAAGATCTTTGCGTCAAAAGTTTTTTAGCTGGCTAAATGTTCTTTTTACAGGTTTTTAAATGTTTTTCAGCTCCGATTCGATTTAGTTTTTCTCAATTTCTTTTTAGGGCTTTGTTGTGGAATATGAAAAAGGAGCAAAGAAAAGCGATCGAAGACTTGGACAGCGCCCTTAAATACAACGAGTTTCATGTTGGCGCTCTACTGCTGCGGGGAACAATTGATCAGCCAATTCAAGTAAGTAGTTATATGCAGCAAAGTAACAACGCGAAGACCAAAATAGCCTCCAAATACCAATGGCAAAAAAATCAGGGGGTTGATGAGAGGCTTGAGCCACCCATTTTTTCGTTCAACACACCTTAATCCCCCCCAAAAAAGGGGCAAGGTCATCAAATAGAAGCGTCAAAATTTTAAATCAATGACAAAAATTTTCAACTAAAAAAGAAAGCGAAAATTTAAATTTCTCCCTTTCACATTCATCTTTTTACGTCACTAACAATAAAACTTTTGCAACACGAAAAAGTCTATTGAGGAAAGTAAAATTTTCTTCATGTTGACTCTACAACTTTCTGTAGCCTATGATACATACAGTAGTTGCTGGATCTGCTCATCCATCGTTATATCTAGCTGTTGTATAGACGATAAAAATGATCATAACTCGTCCACATCCTATGGCTAGAGCGATTACTTCATAGTCGATAGGCCTTGGTTCACTTCTCCTGTGAGAATTAATAATAATTTGGAACTGGTTCTTGATCTTATAACTAACACTGTCTTGATAAAACAAGGTCGGGAGTCGCTTGCAATCCGACATTCACCATTTTTTGACAGGTTGAGAGGCAAGAGGTCTAGAGATGGATCCAGTTAATTATTGATGCAGTGATGATCTTTTAGGCTGAAAGAAGTTTTTGCAGCCATTTGCAACGTTTTTTCAAAAAAAAACACCCTCTCCAACTACAAAGTCACAACGACTTATAACCAGGACCAAATCATGAAGTGTTTTCGTATGAAAGGGGAGTTTGAATTAAAAAAATAATTTTCCAAATACAACCTTTGGTTTTTAGAAAAATTATAGAGCTTAAGGCTTTGACAAAAAATCTTACCTTTAAAAGAATTTTGCGCATTTTTTAGACTGATAGCCCATGGCTTTGACTGTAGCCCTGGCATTCAGGTTTTCCATTTACGTTTCAATTTTTACTGGGAATTTGGCTTACCGGTTACACATCAATTGACACAATTTTTGTTGAAGATGTTATTTTGTCTATAAAGCCTATTTGTGAGTAGCAATGATGTTGTCAGGAAATGAATCGACGTTGACAATACATATTTTGTTTGGAACAGCTAGGATTCCGACTATTGCAAGGAATATCTCAGAATGCAAAAAAGGAAACTCCGAAGGATCACCAGCTCGCGATTAAAATTAACTCAGACGCTTCCTGCTTCACAGACATGGGTGATATTCATCATCCAAAAATGGTTGACTTCTGGAACAAGTAAGCCAAGCCCAAAATCACTTTTATTAATAAAATTATTTGCCGTAGTGATGTTTTCCATAAAAAAAATTTAACTTTCATGCAACGAAATTGCTAAGAGTTTTTAATATCTATCAAGTATCAAAATATAATTACAAATTTCAAAATCTTTTTTTGGTTTACTCAATCTGAAAACAATCGATGAGGTCTCAATGAAACGAAATCGTTTTTGTGATTAAATACATAGGCTACAAAAATTTTGAAATTAGCATTTATATTTTGAAATTATCTAGTTATGTATTTTTTTGCAGTTACTTTTTTTGTAACAACCACAAGATCATTTCGTAATCTTTTAAACTTTTCGTTTATATTGTGATGAAATGAATAAATTTCATGAGAGGTATTAAATGCGCAGGAAGGATATTCAATCTCTTTCAAAACGCTTAAACAAAATTTCGGTAAAAAGATATTTTAACAAAAATTTTATTTTTTTAAGATAACCGCCCTTTTTAGAACATGAAAAGGCCATCGTCTGGAAAGTTTTCCTATTCATTTTAGTCAACATCATTTCAAAAGACGAAAGTTATACCCAGTTAGCATCTATTAGCTGATAGTTTTAAAATGTTGATCTTTTTGTCTATTTCTCTGGTATTGCCAAACGTACCAGTTTGGTCTTTTCTTTTAAAAATGTATGGTACAGTACAATTATTTCTGGTTACGTGTGGTAAATAGATTCTTGAAATCTTTTTACCGATGCAAAAAATCAATTGCAAATACGGCTGAAAGAATTGTTAGGAAAATTCCTGGCTTGATTGGGGACCGTACTTGATTACAGCATGTCCCTGACATTTTTTTGTTGTTCAGGTTTCTTCGTTGTCTTAATATTCCGCGAACAGTAATCCACGTCGATCTTGTGTCAGCGGTTATTGCTCAATACAACACTACCCTTACCATGTACGAAGATACGAGGGGTAGGTGTTGCGTAAATTTGTTTTCAAAACGTTGATCTATTTAGTGGAGAATAGTCTGCCCAATAATTGGAGATACAGTTCGGTGTATTGGGTAAGAAGACGGAATATAATAACTTGTTCAACGCTGAAAAGTTTTGTTTTATTCATTGCTGACCTTTAACTTTTTATGCTTCTTTTCGGCAATTTATCGGAGCAAATTTTTAGAACTAGATCCTAAATCCACTGCTGCCACACCTCTTACTCAACAGCGCCCTCGATCGACTAAGGCTCCAGTGATTTCCAAAAGCCCAACGCTATCACGTCCTAAGTCGCTACCAGCAACACCATTTCGTTGCGGCACGCCATACCATTCTGAAAGTTCTCAATCTGGACATGAGGCAAGAACAAGAAGACTTACGTACGGGCAGGCGTTGAGAACGTACACCGTCAAAAAACAAGGTGATTTTGAGTTGGGTTTAGCCACTATATGGTTGACTGATCTTTACAACTTGTAATTTTTTTCTTCCTCTTTTTAAAAACTACACGGCAAAGCATAGGGGTAATAAAGTTAAAAGCTTCTTCTCGTGACAATCATAGAAGTAAAGTTAGGAGGAGCTACAGCCTCACCAATACATTTCAAATGTTGATCCCCTCTAAAAAAAGTTATATACTTATTTTTGTAACCACAATGGCAAAACAATCAGTCAATGTGGGGGATGCATCCACCCCCGTCAGCCTTTCCAAGTCGTACTTTTGTATACCTACAAATCTAGGTACATAAGTTTATTGTAATTTATGTCATGGGTCTTACTTCCATCGGCAATCCAGGGCAGACCTACCATGAATGAAAAGTGTAGCCCCGTAAACGGCTGTTCAAATACATGTTTTCGCTTAACTTTTAAACTATTTCTCAAGTGAGAATGTTTCCAGTTCGTAAGTTTTTACGCATTTTCCTCAAAAACCGATCAAAGGTTTTCATGCATTCCTCTCCCGTAAAACAATCTTTGCAATACATAATTTTGTTTTGTATAGATGCAACGAATAACTGCAGGTACCCTTCTCCCGAATCCTACGATTTAGTTATACTGATTTCTTAAATTTGATAAGTTTGCAAATATTCTGGTTCGCAAACATTCCCCATTCCACATATTCAGTCTTTTGAATAAGTTGCATTTGTTATTAATTTGATTAGCTTGAAAATTGTGAAGCCCACATGTTTGTATGTATCTCCTCCACCACCTCTACTAGATTATGACTTTTCCTCACGCTCCTCTACCAGCATACCCACAAGTTCGTATTCGTCCACCTCCGCTTAAGAAGCCGTGGATGCTTGAGATAATACGCGGCAAAACGAGTAACATTTTAATGTTACACTGGTCAACAAAATTTCACTTTATTTCTGAAACGAGAACGTGAGTACATCATTTTAAATACATTTTTTGCGCTGAATCCGAATCTGCCTTTAGTTTGTCTCTAGCACATCAGATTTTCAAGATATCGTCGAATTTGTGTTTTCAGAAAAAGCATTAAAAACAATACACAGCTATGACGCATGGCACTTAAAAATGTTTAGCATGTAACTTCCTTTTGTAGACATGAATGGATCATGATGATATAACATCCAGCAGTTGTCCCCAATCATTTCCTCGTTTCAAAAACCTTGGTAACATGCTTCCTTTGCGGGAATGTCTCGGTGAAATTGTTAACCTTGTTCGTCACTAACTGCACCAAAGTGTTCTGGAAACAGTTTAAGTAAAAGTGAAGAAAATGCATTCTGAGGGATATGCGGCAACCCATCTCTCTCTTAGCCTCAAGCGAATCTTCAACTCCTGCATGAAAAAAAACGCGATTTCACATTTCCTAAAAAGTTAGCACACAACCACTTGAATGCCTACCAAGCACGAAGTTCCAACTTTGACAGTGATTTTTCAAATTGTGGATCCTTTAGCGCTTCTCTAATTTGTGAGCCCACAAAGATTCCTTCTTGTAGTTTTGCTTGTGTCATGCTGGAAAACTTTTTGCAAAGAAATGCAAACCTATTAAAATTGCTCTTTCCCATTGGTTTAACAAAATTTTTTATTATGCCAAGCTTGACATGAAAAGGTGGCAAGAGAATATTCTGAGTATCTACTAGAGGAACATTTTCGATGTTAGCCACTCCTGTTAAATACGATTTTCTTTCAGACCAGTCTCTTCTGATATAATGCTCTTTGGTAGCAAGGCTGTTCCACAAACACAGGAAGCAGCACTGTTTTGTGAATCCTCCTTGCATTCCCATCAAAATCCCTACAACTTTAAGTCTCCGCAAATGCTCCATTTGTAGGCATTGCACTGAATAGCTTCCAGAAGGACTCGCTGCTTTCATAAGATTCTTTTAGTTGAACAGAATGTGCCTTAGGAATAAATGGTTTTATATTTTTCCGTTGTGAAGCAATACAGCTTTCTAACTTCTTTTTCAAGAGTTGCTGAAAAGCCTCCACTCATCACCAATGTGTGCTTCACTCAATTTTTGAAGCAAGCCATCAATGTTGTGGCAGTAGCAAAGAGGTCCGTCTACTGTAAATGTTGCAGCCAGGTCCAAGCTTTGCTTTCTGTAATGACTTATTGCTAGCACTATGTTCAATTTCATCTGGATCAGATTCAAGACTTCCATGAAGACGAAGCGAAACAAGCATTAAAGCATCATGTGATACAGGTCTCCTCGCTGAATCTAAGTTGGGATATGCAATTTTACTTCTACATTTTGAAGAAAACCTTTTCACATTGACAAAGCACAAATGGCAGTCTTGAATGTGGTCTTTTGGTTTTTGCCGTATCATGGGAACAGCAAAAGGCATCGATGACGTTTGTTTGCGTAGCCAATTGTGTAAACCAGCAGAACAAGCTGTACATATCTGATGTGGTGCCCACTTTTTGTCTTAGTTTCATAATGGGCAACTAAAGTACAACTTTTAGATCTCTTTAATATCTGAAGTGATACTTCGTTGCTTGCCTTTGGTTACAAAACTGGCACATATATAACAAAATAGTTCAGGATTGCTGTCACATTTTCTTGGCATAACACAGGCACAATAGCAGTCGATCAAAGTACAGCACAAATAGATTTATTAAACATTGTGAGTTGCTATAATACTGATTAAAATCTGCCATTAACAAACATTGTGAAAACCAAACACTTCCTTTCGATTTTTCTGCTGCAGTGCTATATAGGCTATTTGTTCAAATAACATACATACTCAGCCTTGAAACACTATCTGCATCTGAAATTAACTGCTCAATATAAACTACTTGTTTTGCAAAACGTTGGCAAAAGATCCTTCCTATCCTTAGCAACGATATTTTGAGGCACAGATGGAATGCTTCATAAATTACGTCACTATTGTACACATCACATTGCGTAATCTGTCTACAATAAACCTATAGCATAACATCGAAAATTTAAAATGCAATATCTTGAAAACCTGATGTGCTAGAAAAAAAAATAAGGACATTTTCGGAATCAGCGTCAAAAATTCTTTAAGAATCATTTAATCGGATCTTCGTTTAAAATTTGCTGTTGACCAGTGATTGGCCTTTATGCCGCTGGCTCTATGCTCAGCCCCTCTGCAATATTATTGATCTTTTTCTCAGCTCTCCTACAACGTATTGACCATTGACTTGGTTATCGTAGCTAAAATACATTTTTTCTAAATTCGAAGCAATACAATTACAACATGTGATTCTAAATGCATAGGCAATACAGTCAGTTTTACGGCAAATTACGTGAAAAACGAAAGAGGTGGTTACAAAGATTTCTTATTCGACGGGTTCGCTATTGTGAAAATCGTCTTGCATCTATCCAGCTAAAATAAATTTACGATCTGCTTGTAATTTGGTAATTGTTGCCTAACTGAAAGAACCGGTTGTAGTTTGTTTAAACGCTGTTTTGATTAATTAATGGGTTAATGAGTGAAAATTTCAAAATGAGGATTGTAGGTTGTTTCTAGAGGATTTGAATTGGCTTGACTTAGAATAAGAATAGAAGCTGCTTGCTTGGTTTTAGCGCGCAATCAGAATTTATGTATTAGGGGGGGGGGGGGCGTTGGGTTATTCAAGGTTCACCTCAAAATAAATACGTAGGGCAAGAAAATAGTTCTCTTTTGCTGTAGGGCCTCAGAATTTTAAAACTTTCAAGGGCTAACTGTTGTAGGCCTTATGAAATTATGTATAACCATGCGTCGAACGATGAATGACTTGGTCACTTAAATCAAATGTGCCAATGTATACTAGCGAAGCATTAAAATGCAATTTGTTGAGCTTACCCAAATAATTGGCGATATTATCAGATCACTTGAAAGCAAGATTAAAAAACAATCTGAACTCCTAAAATGTATGCATAAGAATAAAATCAAGATGAAAACTGTTTATAGCTGCTCTCTGTCTCGTTTTGTGCTTTCAACAATTTGTCGTTTAGCCGCAGACATTCCTTTTGATGATTTTGCTTTCAACATTCCTTTTAATGATTTTGCTTTCACGCGGTATGATTTTCCTTTCCATGTGACATAATATGGCTTACACACATTACTCTAAATACTGTCTTTGCTGCAATTGTATTTCTGTTTACAAAACACATGACGCTTTTTTTATCCAATTTTTAATTTCTCCTCATGTGACGCGCTACAATGTTTTGTAAGTCCTTCCCCTTTCGTATGTGACGCGTCATATAAAAATACAAAAGCAAACTTTAATGATTCAAATTTGCCACAATGTTTGTTGAATCAAACGATTAAAAACTTCAATTCTTTTTAATACAATATCAAGTTTGTCATGTAACAGTATCTCTTATCCCCCCTTGCCGTATATAACATCCATATAAAGGCTTTGCTTCCCCCTTTGCCCCTGAAAATGTCATACGATATTTGAGCAGCCCCTTTCCGGAAACGCGAGACAATCCTTTATAAAGGTTTACATTTTACCTTATGCATGGTGAGCTATTGGGATCCCTTATACTTAAGTATGGAATAGTGCTTTAGGCGAAAAAATGATTCCAGTAGGATCCGTACCCAGAGCCTTCTATTCCTAAGATATCATAAACATATCGATAAAACCGAAATGACAATCAATCGGTTAATTTTGATAGAAAATGGGGTCTCAGAGTATATTCAACGCTTGGTGGAACACGCGAGTCGTCCAAGCACAGCAAAAAAGAAGACTTATTCTGAAAAAATTCCCTCAATAACAATTAAGTAAGTGCTGTCCATAATAAAACTTAAATTATGCTGCTAAAAAAAGGGCAACAAGATTAAAAGCCGACTTATACGGAAACCAGCAGGCTTCAAACAACATTTTGCCTTTTCTTTTCTTGTAAAGGTGACTGAGGCGAAGTGGCATCTCGGGAGTCTATTAGTGTGCACCAGAAGGCTCACGCCAAGGTGTGGCACCGAATAAAGAAACACGCACAAACGTTAGGTTTTTTCAATCACCAATTAGACAAGACCTTGTTCAAAGACGATTGTGTTAAAAACCTTGGCTAAAAAAATCATGGGCTTGTATTGTCAATTTTTGAAGCATTAATATATTTTTTCGATACTTAGGCCTCCACCTGCCCCGTCCAGACCAAGCAGCAGGAAGTCAAGTTTAACTTCCTCAAGTAAGATGACTCAGTCTCTATCTGTCAGCTCCACGCCCCATTACCATTTGCACGCCCCTACCATTCATCCTCCTACGACAAGACGCGGGTCTCACATTTCTGTGGCATCGTGTCCCATACCTTTTAATCGAACTCCAAGTCATCGAAACGGGGACAGTCAAGCCTCTTTGTTTGTCGCCTCTCCCGCCCAACGACGAGCCAGTGTTGCCGGCCTGCAACCCAACCATAAACAAGCTGCAGAATTCGCATCTGCAATTCATGGAGTTGAAGTTAGTAATTTTTTATATTTAAGTAGACTAATTATTCTGTTTTAATATCTACTTGGTAAACGACTTGCCCTTTTACAAGAGACACTTTATCGCATTTTTCTGGTTGATTCAGAGCTTGGCATGTACCGTGATCAGAAATTAAGATAAATTTCCTGAACAGAAACATTTGAAAGTTGTTTAGAAAATAAATTTCTAAACAGTTTTAGCCGGATGCATACATGCAATAATCAGTACTCTAGTCTAAGCTGTAGTAATTTAGGTGATCACTTTTCCGACTACTTGAACTGAAAAAGACCAATTTTAGGCATTCAAGCAAAGTCTGCAGTGTTAGATATACCACTCACAGTGGACTTAATACATCTGCTTTTTAGGTGTACAGAGAAGTAAATTTATCAGATGCTCCGCGGATGTATTACAAACCTTGGGGTGGTGATAAACTGCCAGTTGCTGAACTGCCAACGAGACCAAAACTAGACGCATTCCGAGTGTAAATCTGCAAAACACTAGTCTTGCCAGCTTTTGGGACTTTCCCAAAAGTAAACTATTGCACGTTGCAGTAAAACAACCGCCATTAACTAGGAATTTTGTCAGCGTCTTAAAGTTTTTTCGATAAGGTTTTGTACAAGCTGTATTAGTGTGTGGCATGTTGCAATCTTAAACGCTGAAGAGTCAGGAAATCACCGTTTTTAAAAGAAGTCTTTATAAAAAATTATTTTAAGATTTTTCTGTTATTGACGGTACCTTATAAGTCATTGTTACAGAGCGTAATAGCACTTTGTACTTGGAGTGCACCAATACCTCAAAAGTCTATTCTAATGCTCTAGCTGGTTCATTCTGCATCAGATAATGATAAACCTAATTTCACCAGGTGATTAGTCCGCGATAGTGTTTGTTTTCACTTTTCCTGGCTCTTTAAGCTTCTTTTGTGTCAGAAGGACGGCTTTATGGAAGGCAAGGTGTAGTTTTATTGCCGATATTTACTTTTGTATTAAAATAACTACATGACTAAAATTGAGCTACAAACATATATGACTCTCAATTAAATCCGAAGTTCTTAACGGGAAAATCGGAGCAGATTTAGAATACGATGTCAAACAATTTGTTGCATAAGAATAACTGCAACAAAATTGTGTGCAAAAGCAACGGCAAAAAGTTTTGAAAGCTCAAGGGATAAACTATTAGCACCGAAGGTTAAAAACCATTTGTTTGGGCGCATATTGTAATTGCAAAAATTTCTGATTACGCAATACAATCAACACTGATAAGCAAAATCAAATTTATACAGAGTTTCAATAGCACAAACGCTTTCCCATAAACCGTTTTTAGCAATGAAAATAATCAAAACGGAACTTTACAAAGAATTAACTAGTTGCTCGCTTAATCAGAATTCCAAGAAGTCTCCAGGATCTGTTCCAGTATACTTATTATGAAAGTCTTAAATAAATGAAGGTGATGCAGAGACAGATCCCAACTGGGCATGTTCCTTTGTGTCCTCTTCTATTCTCATAAGTTGGCACATTTACATTCTTTACCAAGACGTCCTTCATAGTGGAAAGCGACACCTTTATGAAAAGTGTATATGCTTCTTCCAGCTTTAAAAATTACCACTTTAAAACACCAAAGATCAATAAAAAAAGATTTCGGAGTCAACACAGGCTTGCTTGCTTGTAGAAACGCCTACGACTAAAACCTATTAGGTATTACTGAACTGGGATTCGAACTCAATTTACCGATCAGGAAGTCTCCATTCTTCATCGTCGCTTTCTGATGAATTGCCATCTTGCATTTTCTAATCAAAAAAATGAATGAACGAATCATCGAATGCACAGCGCATTCAGATAGAAGTGCGGCAGTAGCGTTATCGGAAATCTGCGACGCTTGTGAGTCGTCGTGCCTTTCAAAAAGACACTTACCGGCATCTCCCTTATTCGGTTGTAGAGCTTGTGATAAAAATTTTGTGCCAGTAGTACTGGTAACTCTGAAGATGGTCTGAGCACAGGCTGTTCGATCTTTATAACAGTGAAGGACTATCTGCGACTACCATACAACCAAAGGTTCGCACAACCTTAATCAATGCTAGTTCAAGGACAGCATATCGCATTTGTAAGATTGTGAACAAATCATTTAGAATTTTGTTGTCTTGCGTCTCACACACAAACGTAGAAAGATTAGCCCATTCATTACGGGACGTAAAATAAACTGCGAACATAGTGAAAATAGTCGGATTGTGCGCCGAGAAAACGGGCGAAGACCAAGTCGTGATTCCACGAAACGAGAAAACATATGGCTTGCATTAACACCATCACGTGGGGCTTGCGATATAGGACTCTAGATTTCTCAGACATTCGATTAAAAGTAGCACCTTGCAACGCGAAAGCAACCACATTCTAAAACCCACATTCTCACCATTCGCATGAAATCGATCAGTTTTGTTGCATCTGAACCCGTGCTCAGATCTACAAAGTCAACAGGCATTCTGTAGCTTAAATAATCGCTCGGTTGTAGAGTGGTAGTTTTATCAGTGTAACGAAACTGGCCGATAATACATCCACCTGCAAAATAAAAGAACTAGTAGAAAACATATAGCAATTGTGGCACACGGCAATATTTCACAAATAGGCTTAAAACCTATCGCAATAAAGCATGAACAACGCCAACTGCATGGTGTAGTGGAGAAGTGGGTAATGGAGTGTCAGCAGCAATGAAAACCACGAAACGTGGAAAGACGGACGCTAATAGAGGCAGACTGAGATATTTACACATAAAACAATTATGTACAAAGAAGTATTAACGTAATGAACAATTAGGTGCGAATAACACGAGTATAGCATACGGGCAGTATTACTCCCACTTCTGAACATTTAAAAAGTATAACATCTGTACTATAAAGGTAGCGGCACACAGTATAGTGGTACAACGTTTTTGGTACGTACTTAGCAGACAAAACCGGATGTTTGCACGACATATATTTTAGAGTATCATACAAAATATCTAAGCGGAAAAATTGCGTACGAAAATGTATGAGCAAAAAACGTATACTGTGTACAACTATCTTAAAATGCAATTCTGCATGTCTGTGCGGGCGTGTTTTAACGCCTCCTGGGCGATGAAAGATTAAACTTGGCACTACTGATTATCCCTCCGGAGTGAGTGTCCTAAGAGGGTAAGTGACGTCATCATGACGTCGCAGCTACAGACCATTCTATAAAATTTGCCTTTATTTTTAGTGGAAAATGCTTTTGGGCTGAAACAAAAGCCAGCGACCGACTTACCAATTTGCAAAACGTTTACTCTTTAGGGAGTAAGATGACGTACGTCATAACGATTGATGGCAAAAATTATTTTTTTATTTTCTCAAAAAATACGAACTTAAGCAACGCGACTAAAACCTTTGAGAGATATTAGCACGGTGCTTCCGGTGAGATTCTACAACGATTTGAGCTTAATTGAAAACGCAACAAGCGAACTGAAGCCCTTTGCTAACCCACCATGTCAGACGACTCTTGGGTACCCACTAGTAGCAGTCCGCCTTGTTGGTGGTGGGGCTACTAGTCACTCAAGACTGGTTCGAAATGGGCTGCCATCTTTCCCCTAGCCTAATTTCAATTAGGTTGACGGCATGAACCTGAATTGCCGCTCATGTCGTACCTCCATCCCGAGGAAGAGAAGGGGTAACCACAAACAAACAAATGAAGCCCTTAAACATATTAATTAAGAGTAGCTAAGCGAAACAAAATGCCCAGTTTTGATACGAAATCTTGCATGACTCAGAAAAAATTATCCGCATTTTAAGCACATTAACCTAATCAATGGGAAATCCTCTTAAGTCATAACCTAGGGTTCTCAACCTGAGGCATGCATGCCTCAAATGGTACGCGAAAGAAATTTTGGGGGTACAAGTTTCTCGTAGAGGCACTCCAAAGATATTTGACAAAAATATGTTCAACATGACGAAAAACAAAAACAACGAGTATAACAAGGGATTTATGACGCAAAATCGGCAAACAATTGCTTGCATAAGCAATCTTCCTTTCGAAAAGGGTCTTCAAGTTGAGAAAGGACAAAAAAACACTCTTTTCTAGGAGTATGCCACACATCTAGATTCAATAAAATGGTACGAAGCTAAAAGGTTTGAGAACCTCTGCTGCAACCTAAAATATTGTAGTAACTGAACTGCAGACGCTGGACTCCGGATAAGTTTATACAGGAATATAAACGCAGCCAAAGGCACTATATCACACAGGAAGGTCAGCAATTGCAAAAAAGCTGCAAGCACTGGGCCTACTACTAATACCTTATTGCAAATGATCTACGACAATAGTCCACTACAAATAGCTTATGCCTGTAAATATATCAATCGTTTTGACGCTTACCTATATATTTCAATTTATGCTCCCATCTACTCAGTCTAATGGAACACTGAATGTTTGTGAAATTATTAGCTGTTTGTGAGTAGTCCCCCGGTCTTGATTTAAAAATAGGGAGGTTGGTGTAATGGACATAGCTAATGAAACAAAAAGTTTAAGAGGAAAAAAAGTCTGTTCAGTCTCTGTTCTTGCGTAAAATCGTACATGTGGAGGGGAGATTTTGCAGGAAAATGAACTAATAAGACAACCGAAATTTAATGCAAGATAGTTGGAAGCATAGCTTCCTCGCACAATACCAGGACTTGTGCACATACATCATAACCCGACATTTCCAAATGGTAGTCCTGCCGTGCGACGATATCTTATTCCCGTATTAGTATCCATAATTTTGGCGCCCTTTCATAATCTTGAGCTTATGCTATTATTGATTCTCTCTCTTCGAAAGCATTTACAAATGCGACCATGACTACGATTGCTATAAATTGCTTACCTTGAATTAAGTCGACACTGGAGTCGCAGTCGTGTAGCCTTCCTTCTTTCAGTTCTTGCCACGTGAAAAGCAAAGAATCAGTGCATTCGGCGAACGGATTGAAGTCGATAATCCAATACTGGCCCTGGAATAAATAAGTTAATTGCGGCAAGAGAGAACTCGATTAAGTGAAATTGAAGAAAAAGCAAAGATTGAGGCACGATTCTAATAACATGCTCAAGCGCTATCGGAAATAAAATTTATTGAGTTGAAAAAGGCGCTTAAAGCTTCAGCGAGTATACTCGTGTTTCTACGCACGAAACGATAAAGCAAAAGTTGCTTATGATTAAGCTAATTAAAAAGAGCCTGGCCCTGCAACCTCACAGATAAAATGCTTGTAGCTTGCTACCTGTACTTAAGCATAGATAATGCGTAACAAGATTGGCACTATTCTAACTCAAGTTCTTACTGACACTATCTAAAGAGTTTACGATCATTGACGCGTACGAGCTTACGCTCTGTTTGCGAGTTTTATCTCCAACAGGGCCTCGGCAACGGGCATCCTGCCAATGCCACGTAAAGATGAAAGAATTCACCAAAAACATAACATATAAACTTGCTGGTTTTCCTCCACATTCTCTCTTTCGTGCTGAGCGCCGAGCCAGCATATCATTTTTAATAAGACTTCGGCGTTACCATGTCGAGGTTTGAAGACGCAAACTAGTATCTTCAAAGCAGATTAAAAAATGATTAACGACTTTACCCCACATAAACCCCTTCTCGTGAATTGTTCACTCGCAAAAAAAAACAATCAAGAAACATCAGCCTACATTTTTACCAGATTTCAAAATCTGATGTAAACAAACGAAATGCAATTCGTTAATCAATACCTAATGAAGAACACAATACGCTACCATAAAGCAAATAGAAAGTTACTCACATTTCTTTTCTTGTAAAGATCCACGGTATCTAAAAAGACAACAAAAAATAACTTCGAACACGTTTACAACTTACATATGATGTAGCAAAATCACTTCAAAATGACGCTACCTTTTTCCTGTGGTAAATGATAAAAACCAGTTTGCTGCCGAGCAGCACACAGAGTGTAGTGAAAACAAGTTGTCTGAAAGCTACGAAAACAGATCTATACGGCAAACCATAAAAGTTAAAGCAAGCCATATATCTACTGACAAGTATCTCTGTTGGCTTTGAAACAACCTGTTCGGGCACAAACTTTTTACACATCACAAGCGTCATCACGCGTTCTTCCAAGGACCCTTCTATTCCACCCAATACCGCCTCAGCGGAGTCCATTTCACGTCCTTTTTTGCCTCTTTTGCAGACTTAGGAGTGTTGATTGAATGTATATTCACAAATGCACACCTACTTTTCAAGCAGACGGCACACATCATGAAAAAAATTATTCAAATTATTAATAGTCAAAACTTACAGCTATCACTTGGAAATTTTTCAAGAATCTTTTGAGTTACAAATTCTCGGATTTCTTCCGCTAATGTTTCTTTATCTGCTTCCACAAAATCATAATACTGCCGATCTTCTCTTTGACTGATCCCAATCAACTGATGGTCACGAATAAAACAACGGAATTCCATTCCTGGAGAAAGGTTTGCCCATTTGCGCAAGACTAACTGGAATAGAATTAACGTAGTCGACTGCAATAATGTATTAGCAAAATTCTACTCAAGCTGCTAGAAGTAACTGTATCAGCCTGTTTGACAATTAGCTTGTAAAAATAAGCACAATTGTTCGTATACGTTCAGAAACAACTCTTTTGTACACCACATAATAATAACATTGCTGTTTCAATTCGAGAATTTTTTAAAATAAATAGCTTTAAAATCGACCAGCTTTCGCAAGAACGAATTGGTTCATAGCATATACAACGCAGGATATTTCAAACTCTATGCACTACCTCATGAGAATGGTTTTCAATCGGTTCTTCGCAGAGTTTAAAAATCGAACATAAATCATGCTGAACAAAATCAGAACTTTTTAAAAGAAGGAAGATTTCACCTAAACATAGCAAAAAACTAAAGTTAATGAGTTAAACTCTCCTTTTTCTTGAAGTAAAGGCACGACAAATGAAGAGTAATTCATGTCTACAGCCTAACCCGATCAGGCAACGGAAAAGTTAATATTTTTTATCTACACGTAGAAAACCACCAGTTTAGAGTCTAATATATATCAATACAGTACTATAAGCTGCAATCCCAGATCTTTGAGTATCGTTGCAACATTTAGCAAAAGAAAAAAATCAACGTTGAATGAACATGAAGCGATTTCTTTGTACTTACCTACCAAAGAACATTTAAGGGTGTTATTGTTAATCCAAGATGCATCTCTTGGAGCACTCCAGCCCATCTTCGGAAAAACATTTCCCCCAAGTTCATCAATTGCTACAGAAATTTTGTTCACTAGTTCCGTAAATTCAGGCTGGGCATTCTAAAACCAACAAAAAAACTACATGACAATCGCTGATAAAACGTACTACGATCACGAAAAAACAGCAACCCATTACAAATATTGAACACTAAACCATGTAAAAAGATAAAATTTTAGTCAATAAACAAAGAACTAGACTTGTTGGTTGTTGAGTATTTTCTAATTCAAGGGCGTTTTAATTTGTAGTCCCTGAAGTCTAATACGTACAGTAGTCAGGGGTGGTAAAAAACAAATGTCCCCAAGATTTATTGATATTACAACCTTCTTTTGACTGATAAAAAGGTTATCACTTAAGCTTCACCCCAGCAATACCTCTCTAAAATTCACTAAAAATTATGATTCTTATCCAAAGTTCTGTAAAAAGATCCAGTTTAAGCATAACAAATTGGCCTCTTCCCAATTTGCTGCTTACGCCACTATCTGGCTCCTTTAACATTTTATAAAATAGCTGTAAAAAAATTTAACGTGGTAGTCATTACTTCTAGGTAGCACACTGTTTCTCAACACCTCTTCACTACTGTTTTCCCATTCAGACTCTTCCCATTCTTTTTCAGGAGTGATCTGTCCAAGTTTCACGCCTTTTGGAAGAACCAAACTACCATCGAATTGAAGGTAGTCAACAAAATTGGAAGGAAGTGGAATAATGCAACTACAAAAAAGAAGGTGTGCTGTTACATTACCATTTTCTATTAAATATGCACCACCTACATGTACATAAAGCTTAAACGAGATATGAAAACCAATCACAACATCTTCAGAGGAGTTTCTGCGATGTAGCTAAAAATTAATGATAATGTACAGCAGAAATTCCTCCAACTATTAACACTGCACCTCACCACACAGAAAAAGTAAGCATAGTACATCCAAACAGGTAGTTTCTTCCAACCTTTTTATAGTGTTCTTCATAAATCTCGGATACCAGCTTGAAAATTGGCAAGAAAGTAATTCTTCCTTCTTCATATTGTAGTCTAGTCAAAACGTCAACAAACATGGGCAAGAAAAGTTAGTGCATTGCTAAGCAATCCACTTCTATAAAATATAAAACAAAAAATTTTGATTTATTTCACCTAGCATAGATAAACACCAGAAGCATTACAAAACTGTTGTTAAGAAGTTATGATAAATTACAATGCTAAATTTTGTGACATAAATAAGGATACTCACATAACTGGACAGGTTAGCAAACAAACTCAAACGAACAGTATGCTCGTAAAAAATAAACTACTAATCAGAAAGTATCAGGAAACACATGTTGTTACAAACCGAATAAATCTTGTAAAAAAAACAGAAACATGCGACAAGATGAAATTCAATTGGAAGTTGCACTATTTTTTTAATCAAATTGCTAAATGTATGGCTGAGCCTTTGCAAAAAACAGCTGCAATATCACACATGTCATATTAAAACTCTTGCATCAGTGAAATAAAATTGTTTTAAGCAAAGTTAAGCAATTAAGTTGGCAATGCAAACCCTACTTGACATTACAATCATAGTAAAACTGTACAACTTACTCAATAGCATTTCACAAAATGCACTTCAGGGCAGTATTGAATAAATACAAAATGTGTAGGTCTTGCTTTTATTTGAAGGCAACTATTAGCAAAGTTTTAGCAGAAATGCTTAAAAGTAAAGTATTACAGTAGATTCCGCTTAATTGGGCCGCCGGTTAATCGGGTCGGCCATTTAATTGGGCCAAATTGTGAAGAACAAAATCCAATCAAAGATAATGCACTATGTTAAATCCACATAATCGGGCCACCATTTTGCTTAATCGAGCCACAGCTGTAGTCAGACATACATTAGTGTAATTGCAAAACTGCCTTTGTAATGCAATAGAACTCGATATCACAAAGCCAACTTTATTATGTAACAATTGAACAATACAAACGCAATTTATTTTGTCATTTTATGCTTTTGGACATCGTAATTGTTGTGTTTTGTTGCAAATTGTGTGAAGTCCTCAGAAGAAATGCCGCAAAAAGATTTAACAATTGCTGAAAAGATTTTTGTTTTAAGAAAAATTAGTGAGCAACCTCCAAACACTAGTCATCGCCAGCTAGCTGAGATAACTGGTGTACCAAAGGACAACCCTGGCACTGATACTGCAAGACATTGGATAATCGGGTCAGCCGCTTAATTGGGCCAAATGGTGCTCGTCCCGATGTGACCTGATTAAGCAGAATCTACTGTATTTACCGTTCATGAGTTCAACATACAATATATTTGCACAACTCGCAAGCACAAGTGCTATGGCGTTGGCCACCAATAGGTTTTATTGATACTAAGTTGTATGCCATTACTGGTGGATATACGCACGTTTTGTCTGTCAATGTTGATTAGTGCCAGGCCAAATCTGCCATCAAATGAAGAACGATATTTTCCGCACAGCTTACCTTTTTGATCATACAAAGAAGCATTTTTTTGAATAGTTTTATCAGTGTAAGGTATAATTATTGGCATTAACCGTTTTCTTTGCACTCCAGTGAAGTGTGAGCGGGCAGTAAGTTCTTGACCCAGATAACAACCTTTATCAAAGCTTATTCCATTCATAAAATCGATGTTAGATTCAAGGGGAAGACTTTTGCCAGGTAAAAGATCATCTGGACCTTCTGGAATTCCATAAAAGTGTCTGGTAGTGTGGTAAGTATCATCTGGACTGATGAGTTCATTAGGACAAGGTGGACCAGAATTAGATATTACTCGCCAACCTAACCACGATAGTCTTGGGTCAGGATGAATGGTAACTATGCTTTTTGGTAGTAATGGTTCTATTGAGTGTTTAAACAACTTTGGTGTCAACTTTTCACTCAGCTCTTCAACATTTTCAAATGAACCATATGTGAAGCTTCTGAGAATTTGAACTTGCCAAACACTAAGAGCTTCCATTGCAACAATATCAACTTTCTTTTTGAGCTTATACAACTTTAATGTTTTTAAAAAAGCATCTCTCGAATCAGTTTGACATTCCAGTAAAATAGAGTTGTCATCTTCTTGCCAATACATAATAAGATCATGCATTACTCTACCTTTATTATTTAACATTGCTGCATACATGCATTTATTGTCGGAAAGTTTATCAACATCATTTGTCACAAGTCCTTGCAAAAAATTGGCTGAGTCACTACCAGATAGCTTAACAACAGAACGATGTGATAGAGGAATAATAGCTACATTTTGATGACTTTCATCACTATGATTTCGCACTACACATTTACTAGCAGGATTAAGATGTGTTTGAGGAAAATAAATGGAACGAGAAATACAGCTCAATGCACGATTAAAATTCAAAAAAATCATTTTAATCCAATAGTTGAAGAACAATACCAAACTACATTTACAAATTCATAAGAAAACCCAAATAAAAGTCTAAAACATAAGTAGTCACTTCAATACCGTTTATTTTACCAGGCGTAGATCTTATTGGGAATAATACATAATATTCAAAACATGAAGTTGTCTATGATACAATCACTTGACGAGGAGACTACAAATCAAATGCTACCTAATTAAGTAAATTTAATCATCTTATTTACCTACATAAAAAATTTAAAAATACACATACAATTATATGAAATTGAAAAAAAAGGAGTAGAGAAGAATTGGCAGCATTGCTAAATATGCAGAACCAGATACTACTGAAATGCAAAAATTATGGAAATCAGCATTCTATGACTCAAAATTAGAATTGAAGTGTTTCTATTAGGCATAAATTGTCAGCATAGCACAAAAGCAGTCTTTTATCTATCAAAATTATTTTGCAGGCAAAAGTGCTTTATGCTTAAAGTTAAATTGATAAAAAAAGGTTTAGGCTAAGTCAGCAAGTTACATCTTAGAATAAAAACTGGCCTTTAGACTTAATTTTAGTTGGAATTAGAATTAAGGTTATTTCAAAAATTAGCCAATTGTTTATTAAATCCAAAAAACTATATCATCAAAAACAAAGAAATGCACAAAAACAAAATCCATACACACATTATTTGGGAATAAACGAAAATATACTTTATTTTTTTAGCTTGAAGCAAAACATTCTTGCAGGCACTTTTAGATCAGTAGTTTTAATTAGTACACTGGTACATGTCTGCTTCATCAGTTTATGCAAAATTAGGGTTAGTTGGCATTGCACAACATGTTGAACATGCACTATTTAGTAGGACCCTTTTCAAATTAGTACCATAATCAGTGTTTTTTTACATTGTTTGATGCTTCCAGCTATATGAGAGCCTCCAAATACAAGTATAGATTTATCCAAGTTGGTTTGTACTAATAGTATGTGATACTTGTCTTTACTATAATATTGTTTTATGATGATGAATCAAGTTTATGTCACAAGTGGTTGGGTTGAATTAATTTACCAGATTTTTTAAAGATGAAACATTGTAATGACAATCTGTAATTTATGTATGTCAGTAACCAGCTCTGTTGGCGTTGCTCAACAGGGCTACCAGACAGTTGCATTGGATTAGAAATCTAGGTTCAGCTGGAACCACCAGCTTCACCAGCATAACTATTTTGAAACTGCTCCAGATAAGCTAGTACAATCAGGTTTATCACTCTTATACCCCTAGTCCTGATCATCATACCAGTTTTTTGAGTGAAGACCAGTCTTAAAATTCTCTCATCATCGGCCTTCAAACACAGTAAACAAAAGTCACCAACTTCTCTACATTTCACCATTCTACATACCAGCAGCAAAGCTGAGCAGGTTGGAGCTTGTTCTAACAACCTCTGTGCACTTTCACCTCAACTCCCACTCACAACACTGCATTATTGTGCCCTTGGAACAGGCACTTTAACTCTTTCGCTCCCCCGATCATCGATTGATGATCTTGTGTTTTCTATGTTTCTCTCAAATTTTTTCAAATTGTCTACATATGGTGATGCCTCACCTGCATTCTTAATTTCCCTTAATCCACACCTGCATCTCACATGCCAGCTATTCATGATCTTTCACAGAAGACTAAATCTGTACTAGCGTATTGTAGACTAGTCCACCCAACAGTGTTTCCAGCATAAAATGCAAATATGCCCCTAAGGGCAATTTCAGATCATGCCATCGATCCATTGCTGCATTACTGCATAGACCTCATACAAGGGCAATGGTTTTGACCTATATCACATAGGCGCTTCACATGTTTCAACCGCATTGCGCTAGAATCCACATGCAGGGATAGCATTTGAGTATAATGTCAGCCTATTACACAGTCAGTATAACACAAAATAACAACACCAGACAACGTTGTTTCGGGTTACTGACCCTCATCAGCCGTATGCTTATTTTCTGCAATACCTTGTACAAAACACTCCCGCCACCCCTCTTTGGTTCAACCAAGGACCTGTTGCAGCCACTGCAACTTCGATGTTACCAACCACAAATCAAAAGTCATCAACAGCAGTCTTAACTTATAAATGGAACGAAATCTACAAAAGTAGCTATCATGATAGAAGTGACTAGTCGCCGTATGGAGTGCAGTCTTTTGACGCCGGACTTCAGCCAGGTGCCTGCCGTTGCGCTACAGACCAAAGAGCATATTTGTAATTCATGCAATTTAGTAGAATGCCAAAACTTTTTCGAAGACAACTCAGCACCCATTCGGTGGGGACTAATTAGCATAAAATTTGCATATTCAAACAAAAAATTTTTTGTTTTTATTATATTTGAAATCTTCAAGAAATCGAGATTTCAACGATATGTAACACTTGATGTAGAAGTAAACAGATGAGTAATGATTTACAAACACACTAGGGGTATTTTATGATGATTAATTATGATTGATTATGACAGTTTTTTGTATTGCCACCTTACGAACATTTTTCCGCTTTTCACGTGGTAGCGAAAGAGTTGCATATTGTTCCGAATTACTCTATGTTTGTTTTTTCTTAGATATTGGAACTAGTGTTGAATGTAGAAAAGTGCTCCTCAACCTTTTTATCATTGCTGAACCCCTGGTGTACTTTCGCGTTTGTCACGGAACCCCACCAACAAAAATTTAGAAATCACAAACTGCTAGTAAGAAAATCAAATATTTCGTTACTACACTTCAAAAAATAATTAAACACTTCAACAAATAAACAGTTGTTACAAGTTCTTTCACTACTTGCAACCACTTTTATAACAGTTAACCTATTGCTTCTCAGATTTAAACTGTGTGATCACATATTACAACTTTCGACAATAACCTGTCGTGCAACAAAAACTTACACCGATATAACGCGGGGAGTGCCTGGGGTAACTGGAACCCTCGGGAAGGCCAACAGCCATTTCGACCCTACCCTCAAGGGTTCGGGTACTGCACCACCGCAGTAAGGCAGCTATTAATTGGTGCAATCAACTTCTTACCCCGTTTCGATCCCGCTCCAACTTTTCTTGGGGTCACCTTCGACCACACGCTTTCCTTTTCTAAACGTGCTTCTTCGCTAAAGGCCAAGTTTTTCCCTCGTCTTAAGGCCTTACGCTGTATCTCTGCTTCCTCATGGGGCTCCTCTAAGGAGTCCTTCTTTTTTCTGTATAAAGCTTTTCTTCGGCCTCTTCTCACATATGCTTCAACGAATGGATTTTCTTTCTTAAGCGTTACCAATATTACCAAATTGAACCGATTTCATCGAACGGCCAGCCACACCATCTCAGGCTGCCTCTCGTTCTTCCCTATCCCACTTCTCCTCACTGAGGCTTCTCTACCTCCCCTACGAGGCACTCTTACTCACTTTGCCCTGTCATCTTATGAGCGGGCTTGTCGTCTCCCAACCTCCTTTCCCATTTCAGGTTTGGGCAGACTTGGAGTGAAACCAAGACTCTGCAGATCTTCCTGGAGAGCTTTTGCATCTGCTCACCCAATTATGCTTCCTTCTACTTCTCCTAGGGAGGCTCTCCTTGCTCGCCCTGCCTGACCTCCTTGGAACCTGCCTTCTTTCACTGTGGAGTCCACCTTTTCCTCTCCATGCTCCCACTCTGATCTCTTTCTCTCTCTCGCTCACCAAGGTGTGGCTCTCGCTCACTTTGACTCTATCCCACCTCACGATCTGGTGCTCTGGACAGACGGCTCTGTTCCTTTTCCTTTTAGCAAAGACGGCTCTGGCTTACTTGCCAGCTGCTCTTTCTTTGTCACTGAGGCCACTCTTTCCTTTTCAGCAGGCCCAGTATGCTCAAGTTTTTCTTCTGAAAACTGCACCATTCTCCAAGCTTTTTGCTGGTCTCGGCAGCACCAACAAGTCTACCACTTCACATCTCTTCTCCTCCTATCTGACTCTCGCTCTGTCCTTGTCAACCTGTCCTCTCCTCCATCTTTCCTTTTACCTCAATCTCTCTGGCAGAAACTGTCTGCTCCCTCTTCCTGTTCTATCAGGTTACTGTGGGTCCCGGACACTCGTTTCTCCCGGGGAAAGACGTGGTTGATGAGCACATTTCAGGTTTGGCCAGACGGAGAGCACTACTCGAGCTCTCTGCAATCTCTTGTAGTCTCTTTTCTCTTATCTCTCGTATCCACTCTTCTCTTTTCTCGAAATGGAGGCATACTGTCTCATCGAAGTTCTTTGACACACAGGTTCCCTCGATTTCTACTGAGGAACTTGTGCTCCCTCGTCATGCTCGCTGTGTTCTCTCTCATCTTCGTTGCAATGGACACAGCCTTCTGTTAAGCTCCTATCTCTCTAGAATAGACAGAATCGAGAATCCTTCCTGCAGCGCCTGTGGCCACTTGTCCCAGGACACCTCTCATGTCGTTCTGCACTGTCCAGCTACGGGCTCTTTGCACCGCTAACTCTTTGGCGACTCTCTGTCTCTCTACGACCTCTGATCCAGACCCTGGGGAGTTGCCTGGCTTCTGGGGCTCCATGGACTTCCGCTATGCCGCTATCCCTTAAAAGGGGTCGGGTAACAACAACATAGCCAATAAGCTAGATAAATTTAGATTTATCTAAATGCAAAGAAAAAAAGATCTTTTTTCGAAAACAGCCGAGATGTAAAATCAAATTTAGACTTGAAACAAATCAGAATTACAAATAAAACAATCATCGCAGGACAAAGTGATAAATTACAGCAACTATACATAGATAAAAACTAGTCTTTCAATGCAAATTTACTTATTCCTGACAAGAACCAAACGGCCAGATCGTCAGCATAAAGAGAGCAGCTGACGGAAGAAGGCAGAGAAGCTGGGAGATTATTGATGAAGAGAGAGAAAAGTACAGAACCAAGGACGGATCCTTGCGGAACACCTCAACGGACTCCAAAGGAACACCTTTTGTAATTTTGACAGCTATAGCTAACCTGGTCTGTCCTACGTAAGGGAAGAACAAAACCATCTCGGTCGAAGAAGCCAGAAATCTGTATTTTTTTTTCTTTGCCATATTTATTCTCCATTGATGAGAAAGCAAATTGTATCGCTATGATTTTGGACGGTAGGTCCACACTTGCTTGGGAGTTGCTATTTTCGAAGTATCTGGGCCACCTGTATGCCACATGAAGGCGGGGGCGTCCCGTTAAGTGCCTTGCCCAAGGACACAACAAGCGAACTTGCCGGTTTGTTCTCCACAACCTCCCCTAAATGCCGAGCGCCAAGCAGGGAAGTTATTAATACCATCTAAAAAAGTCTTTTGGTATGACTCGACAAGGAGAATGAACCCCAGGTCTACCGACTGCGAAGCGGACGCTCTAACCCAGGGGTTCTTAACCTCTTTCCCATTAAGTACCCCCTGAGCCGTAAAGCAATCAACCCGAACCCCCAATAAGCTGACACCAAATTAATGGTCCTTTCTTTGAATTAAGACTTTATTATTAAGTGGTAAGAATATTGACTGACAGTTAGTAAGCAACAAATTTTAATGGTATTGCAAAGGATATTGATAAAAATATTTACTTCAAGCCCTTTATTCTAAACTTTAGTGCAAAGGCTGTGTGCCTGTTTGTTGCAAACAAGTTTCTCAATTCGAGGAGTGGTATTAGAGAGGCACAAGCGTAAGTCATGCTCCACATTAAGCCATGATCGAAGTTTGCTTTTGAGTTTAACAGCGTTGAAAATCCTTGCTTACACAGGTTAGTACTGGGGAAAATCAGCAAAGAGTTCAAAACACCATCAGATACAACAGGGTAGGTCACCCTCATCTTCGTCCAGAACTTGATCAGGGTGGGCGTTTCAAATGCATCTTTTGCAACAGAGTCATTTACCAATTCCAAGAATTCTTCTTGAATGCTATCTAGAAGAGATTGCACATTCACGATGAATGGGTTTCTAATCAATTTTGATTTTACTTCAATCAGTTCGGGCAAGTAAGACTACAACTTCATTGGCAGAGAAACTAGGTGTGCTTGAACAAGGTGTGTCACATATAGATTTTCAGCCATTTTGTTTTTATTAAGTGTCTCGACAAGGTTTTCAAACATGCTCAGATTTCCATCTTTGATCTTATTTTCCCAGAGACCGACTTTCATGATGAATGACCTTAGTTTGTTCATGAAATCAATCACTGTATGAAAACGCTTCTGGAGAGAGAAGTTCAATATGTTGAGCCTTGATAATATATCACAGAGGTAGGCCAACCTCTGAAGCCATCGGCTATCTGAGAGTTTCTGAATAAACCCAACTGACCTTGTCTTGTTATCACGTCTGAAGAATTCAGAAAGCTCCTCCTTTAATGATTCTTCTCTTCTTATTACACCCCCCTCGATAACCATCGGACTTCAGAGTGATAGAGTAACGTTTCATAATCACTTCCTAATTCTTGGTACAGTTGGGAAAATAGCCGTGTTTTTAAGGAACTTGATTTGATGGTATTTATCATATGCACAACATCCAGTACTAATCTTAACTCGGGTGGTAGAGTTTTACATGCCAGAGCATATCTATGAAGCATACAATGAAGATGCTTTGTTTTAGAATTCTTTTCCACCACTTGTCCTCGAAACCCTGATCGACTACCAAGCATTGATGGTGCTCCATCAGTTTTGCACCCACATACATTATTCCACGCAGCCCTTCTTTCTCAAAAAATTTGAGAACTTATGGAAAATGTCTTCACCTCTTGTTGTCGAATCTATGATATGATAGAACAAGAAATTTTCCTTGAAATCTTCACCCTTGATGTATCGTGCAAACGCAAACACCACGAGTTGCGCACAAGCAGCCACATTAGCTAACTCATCAAGTTGGATTGAAAATTTTCCTAAGGGTGCCTCCTTTAATTCCGCAATCACTTGTTGTTTGACATCATCAGACGTATCTACTATTCGTTGATGAACAGTATCATTTGAGAGGGGTATTGATGCAACCTTCTTCTCGGCATCACATCCAACAACACAGCGAATAATATCTTTGCAACAAAAAACGATTAATTTCTCTGCAAAGTTGTGACAATTTTTTTCTGGTGCAATTCTCAGTAATACCATGTAGGATGCACGCAACCCGGCTTCATTTTGTTGACTAAAATGCCCTGAACGATCAAAGCGTGCTCGCTCTAATCCATCTTCTCTTTGCTTGAAGAAAGCAGTACTCTCACTTTTAAGACCTGGATGACAACTGTGTAGATGGCGTTTGAGAAAGGAAGGCTTCATGCACTCCATGGATAAAACCAGTGATGGGATTCAGGGGGTTCGCAAGGGTTCGTGCGAACCCGTTCTTGGAGTGTCGTGATAATTAGCGAACCCGTTCTTGTTTTTTGTTATAGACCTTGGACGACCGCAGCAAATGGGCTTTCTAAAATGAGGGAATCTGTTGTTAGTGAGTTTGATACAAAAGAGAACCTGTTCTTAAAATTTTGAATCCCATCACTGGATAAAACCTTGCAGCATATAACACACTGCGGAAATTCACAACCTTTTTTGTCAATAGCAGTGAATCCACACAGAATGTGATTTTCATAATACTTTCTTTTCTTTGCTGATGAGGACACAGCTATTTAAAGAAATTTGAAGTTTAAATTTTATGCAGCAATGTAGCTTATTTGAAATTGTTAATAGTTAGTTTTTCTTACAAAAAATTTTAGTTACCTGAATTTCTCATACCAGCTGTAACTAAATTAGTGATGTTATTGCCCTAGCCCTCCATCTAACTATGATTTTCTGCAACGCTTGCAGCACATTGTCTATGAAGCAGCCTTACACGTATGATAAATAAGAACATCACAAAGCAAAACTCTTATTGACGTCCTTTTCTGCGAAAACCCAAGAGTAAACTGCTCGCACCTCAAGGGCAATTCTTGAGCCTTGACAGGCGACTGTGACATAACAATACCACAAGGATTGCACCACTAAGAGAAATTAGTGGGCAAATTCTTACACACGTATCGTCACACACTCACATATAAGCTTGCTGGCAAAGCCATGGATTTCGCATTGCTGCATCACAATAACGTAAATTCAGGCAAAATGTACGCACTATTTTCAGTCAACATACATTTTTCTCTAGTATAGGACGTTAAACAATAGCAACACATGAAAACTTAACTGCCATCCAAGTACCCCCCGAAATTTCCCCGTGAACCCCTGGGGGTTCGCAAACCCCAGGTTAAGAACCCCTGCTCTAACCACTACGCCATCGCGTCGGCCAAGATAGCTTTACAGAAAGCAATTAGCAACTTGTGTTAGTCGGCGTTAAAAGCTGCTTCTTGGTCTTATGGTGATACCTTAAAGCCGCTAATTCAGCATCTAAAAATAAAGTAAAAGGCATGTAACATAAAAACACGTAAGAGTCAGAAAATGACCACAAAACTACGATTTACTGCACTAAGCAAAGCCAAATGGGCATGATTAGTGAAACTGATGATTTAATTTACAAGCTGGGCTAGCGTTGGTACCGGTAAAAAATGTAACATTTGAAAGCAAATTTGGTGTGAACTCGGATCAAGCAAACAAATTTTTCGCGACGCGGACTAATATAAACCAATATAAAAGGGTTTTATAAGCCACTGTAATAGGGAGGGTGCAGCTGAAGAAGGTACATTGCTCCAGGATCTGTACCGAAAACAACATTAATTACTTGCGTGCACTTTTCCCTTAAAACTTCTAATTAAACTGTGTGATAGGCTATCTACAAATGCACAAAGTTTTATAATTATCAACTGGTCAACTCCCATCATTTTACTAACAAAACCTATTATAGTCGCTCAGTGGGTCAGGCTAATAACACTTTTTTGTGATTGTTAATATGTCTTGGCGTAAGACTGTCCTTGACGATAGTATTCAGCCAAATGAATAAGCCCAAACCTTCAAATCAACGAAAAGAGCTAAGTGAATTGATTATTGATTCGTTTCTGGCATTGAAATTATTATTAGCGTGGCGATTGCTGCTAATATATACCTGGCTTCACTTGTTACTATGCTCGATGGGAATACCGCTAGGTGCGCTAAATGAACACGCAAAACTGCCTTGCCTGATATGATATTCTTAGGATCTATAGTAGGGTTGCCATAAGTCTGGATTTTCCCGGATATGCCCGGAATTTTGGCGTTAAAATTAATGTCTGGAAATAATTTTGAAAAATTCCTAAATGTTCGGAATTTTAGTGTTCATTTGTTTATCTGAACGGATTCAATCAAGTTTATCGCGAGTAGCACAGTTGGTGACAGCAAGACATGTGATTACCTTTTTTTTTTTTGGAGAACACTTCTATTTGGGGTAAAACAGCACAAGCTCCAACTTTACCAACCGTTATTCCAGAGCAATATTTACTTAAGTTACGTCCAAACTATACGTTAATAATCAAGTGAAACAGTAACAACTTTTGGTGGCGTCGTAATAAAGATGACAAATTTTAAACTTGCAAGCAAGAGGTAAAAATTTTTTGCAACCCTGCTGCCAATACTTAACATATTAACTGCGGCCGTTTTTCGCGCTGTGCGCTATAACTTCACATCTAAAAGTTTTCAAATCTGACAAACTGACTCAATATATGCTGAGTAATATGGCAGATATGAAGAAAAAAAAGCATTCTAAGGATCACCTATTCTCTTTACCTTCATTTTTTCTCTCTGTTCAATAGAATATGGCGATTTGGACGGCGCTGAAATCCTCGAATATAAACTTACCTGAAGGGCGAGATATCTCCTCTTCAGCGTATAAAATGCAAAATAAAGGACGAGATAACTCGTGCTTAGCGATCAAAGTGTTAAAAGTGTGAACATGACCAAAAATGTGTTCTGGATTTTGCCTCATTAGATATGGTAACCCTAATGTATAATCAAGTGTACGTTGTTCAGGACGGTTATATCATTCTATCTGTATTATATTCGGTGCAGTAGGCCAATATTTACATTTGTATTATTGGGAATTTTTATTATTTGGAGTAGTTCCTGCACCATTTTATCCGCAAAACTACAATTGAGGGTGCTGCAATTAACAAAATTGAGCTAAATTTAGTGTATGAGATGCAATCTGAGAAAAACCACAAGGATCTATGATGGATCCACTACTTTTTCTTTTATATGTTAATGACTTTCCCAATGAACACCACTGAAATACGAAAATCTACTGAATTACGGAAATGTGGAAAAAAGTCCAATTAAATAAAGAAATTGCAGAAGTGCAGAAATTTTCGAAAATCCTTAGTTTAACTCAACTCAATTGTGCAATTTTACCCAATTCCATGGTATTCAAATTTATCAACTTGTGTAAATTTTTGTATTTCTGTTGTTTGCACACTTCTTTAGTTAGCAATTTTTATATATTTTTTAAGACAGTGATTCTTTTTTTGGTATGAGTTTCTGTATTTCCGCAGTTTCATGTTTAACATAAATTTACATATTTATTTTATCATTCGATATAAATTTCTGTGTTTCCAAAAATTTCTGTATTTTAGTCTTGTCCTCTCAATGCAACAAAGTATTTTAAAATGATGCAGTCATGACCGCCACGGATAAAAGTGCACTCTACATGCGGAACAAAATAAATTATAGACAGGAAAAAATAAAAAAGTTGATGAGAATTAACAAGCTTGCAATTATTTATTGCCAAACCAACTTCATAATTTGTACCTGAAAAATTTCAATAACTAAGATTTTGATTGAAAAAGAAAAAAATTGACCAAACTACCATTAGCCTAGTCCAGTGATGGCAAAATTATGACACGTGTGTTACTAGTGACACGCGAAAAGATTCTCACTGACACGCAGGGAAAATTTTGCAATGCATTGTTAGTCCCATTTATTCAGCCTGTCATTACAGCTGACAATACTTCGAGACAACAAC
Organism: Trididemnum clinides; assembly: GCA_963675345.1. Lineage (NCBI taxonomy): Eukaryota > Metazoa > Chordata > Ascidiacea > Aplousobranchia > Didemnidae > Trididemnum > Trididemnum clinides. The sequence continues at coordinate 27,506,397 of OY776287.1, forward strand.
TTATTACGCAATTAAGTCAGTAAAAAAGCATTTGCGTAACTTTGTATATTCTCCTTTTTTCTTGTGCTTGCGCAATCATTTCGCAATTCGTTATTTAGCAAATATACCTCGATACACGTGACAGGGTTGCCAGGTGGCATCCTAGGATATCAAATAGACCTCAATTTGGTATCCAAGCTGCTTGTTTGGTATCCACTTTTCTTATTTGGTATCCTTCAAAAATTTGCTATCCGCTGCCAGCAGATTTGGTATCGCACTACAGATTTGGTATCCTTGGGTGAACAGTGAACACGTAAGCCACTCACTTCAGATAGCGTTGGTATCTTTCAGACGGTGTGACTCAGTTCATTATTGTATTTCAAATAATCGGATAGAATTCTTATATTTGGAGCTAGAACAACTGCATTTGCGTTTATAGCCTATAGTAAGGATTGAAATATTACCTGTGATTTGTAGTGTGCTAATTTCTAATTTATTGATTCCCGGATTTATCCTTGCGTTTGTTTCAGAGCTACGCACTAATTATTTTCAACCGTTCTTTACTTAATTATTATAATTGTAATTGCTGACGATTGTGGTACTCTTCGTTTGGAGGTGCTATAGTTGAGGCAGAAGACCGAAGTTCTGTTTGGAATAGAATCACAGCAAGATCGGGATTTGTTGTAGGTTTAACCTAAATCTTGGCTGTAACATTGGACAATTTAATTGAAAGTGAATTTGCAATTTTGTTAATTTTTATTTTTTTTAGACTGGCATAAAACGAAATAAGCAGTTTTAATTAGTGAATGAATAAGTTTAGTATTTTACGTCATATATATATGTCATATATATATATATTTTACCGAGTCTATTTATTTATTTATGTCTCTTTGTTTATTTTATGTTCTTTGATTTTTATTATGTGTTATATTTTATATATATTAGCTTCTTTCTTCTTCAGATGACTAAGCACTCATTTGTAGTATTTACTTGGTGCTGCTGTTGAAGGTAACTGTTTTGCCTTGTTATTAGATATATTTTCGAGTTTATTATTTCCATAAACAGCACCATATTTTAGTTACATTCATCATTATAACTTGACGTGTTCAATAATTTAGCAATTACATTCTCAACCCATAATGAGCTGTAAAAAAAAGGAAAATATCAGAAAACCGGAGTAATAGAAATTTCCAAGATTGCTGGACGGATCAATATAGAGTTATCGAAAGAAATAGTAAACCTCTTTGCATATTATGTGATGAACAAGTTGTAAGCAGAACCTGGAATGTGAAAAGAAACTACAAAACAAATCACAAGTGGTTATTAGAAAAAAGTGAAGAAGAACGCAAAGAGTATATTAAACAAGAGTTGAAAAAAAAACTCTTCAATCTAAAAATTTGTTGAGTTTCATTGGTCGAGATTCAAATTTAGTTTCAGCCAGTTTTAGTCTTTCACATAGTATTTTAAAACATGGAAAACCCTTCTGTGAGGGATAGTTTCTAAAGAACGCTTTTGTGGAATGCGCATCTTTTCTCTTTGATGATTTTCAGAACAAAGCCGCAATTATCAAGCGCATAGAAGAGTTGCCTATCTCCAGAAACACCGTAAAAAAATAGAGTAGTGGCTATGCATTCTTATGTAAAAAATCAAATAGAAAAAGACTTGGCTGTTTGTGATTTCTTTTCAATTTGTCTCGATGAAACTACTGATGTTACATCATCTGCTCGACTGTCAGTTTTTGTCAGGTACTTTACTGGTAATGAAATACACGAAGAATTACTTGGTTTAGAAACTTTGTCTTCGAATACCACAGGAAAAATATAAGTGATATTGCTGTAAATATGTTCAATGAAAGAAAAATAGACATATCGAAAATTGTGTCAGTAACAACGGATGGTGCTCCCAACATGGTTGGTCGTAATGTTGGATTTGTAAAGCTCTTCACAGAAGAGGTTGGCCATCGCATTTTACCTTTTCACTACATAATACACCAAGAAGTTTTGTGTGCTAAAGCTGGGTTAAAAGAATCAAATAATGTGGTGTCAGTCGTCACTAAGGTAGTTAATTTGATATCATCACGAGCATTGTACAAGCGTGAATTCAGTATATTGCTTAACCAGATGGACTCATCTTATGATGGGTTGCTACTGTACAATAACGAACGTTGGCTTAGTAGAGGAAAAACTCATGAACGATTTGTGGAGTGCCTGAATGAGATTAAGCACTTCTTAAGTATGAAAAATGTGAATGACTTTCCTGAGCTATATAATGCTGCATGGCTCAGTAACTTAATGTATTTTACTGATCTGTCAATTCATTTAAATGAGTTGAATGTTCAGCCACAAGGCTATGGTAAAAGTGGTGATGTTATGTTTGGGTTAATTCTTGCTTTTGAAGTAAGCTTAAGATTTTTCAGCGTGATTTGGAAACTAAAAGTTACAAGTACTTTTCGAGACTGCAAAAGATCCTTGATGAATTAGGTGAGCTAAATCAGGCTATCATGAACAATGAAGATGCTTACTTTTTGTCAGTTTTGAACTCTCTGAAAGATCAATTTTGCTTAAGATTTGTCCAATTTCGAGAGCTTGAAAAAACAATCCTTTTCATAAAATATCCAGACCAGGCAAGTTTTCCCAAATTGAAAACAGATTTATTTGAATGGCTCGGCATAGATAATTTTGAAATGGAGTTAGCAGAATTGCAATCTAGTTTCATTTGGAAACAAAAGTTTATTAATCTCAGGGCCGACTTGGAGAAACGCGAACGAGACAGGTTAACTGGATCAAGTTCGCGGAATCAAGATGAAGAATCGATGTGTGCTTGGAATGACATCCCTGAAACATTTAGTGCTCTCAAAAAATTTGCTAAAGCAATACTAATTGTGTTTTCTTTAACATACACTTGTGAAACATTATTTTCATCATTAAATTACATCAAGAATGAAAAGAGGAATCGATTAACTGATGATTCCAGTTCAGCATGTGTGATTCTCAAAAACACAAAATATAAACCAAATATCAAAGAGTTGGCCTTCGGGATACAGCCTCACTGAACAAATAAATAAGCAGGCAAATTTTATTTTTCTTCTTTTAACTAGTAAATGTTCATTATTATGTTTACTTTATATGGTAGTAAAAAGCATCAGAATAATTAGATTGTTCTTTACAAGTGACACGCGAATAGAAATAAATGCACAGTTTTAGTTCTTTTGACACGCCGTCAAAAAAGTCTTGCCGTCATTGGCCTAGTCAATCAAACTTAATATCTAGATATCACGATAGACAACAAACTATTACTGAAATCGCATATACAGTATATCATTTGAATTCTAAAACATGTGTAAAAGATCATGAGCGATTTGTAAAAATAAAAGAATATGTCAACGAGCAACCTTACTTTTGTGTTGTTATAGCCTACTCTTGTGCAGTGATGGGCGTGATACTTGAAATTCATTTTCAGTCAATACTGATACACAATACTTTTTAGTAAGTAATTCGACACCGATACTTCATTGTCAGCTTAATTCCACACCAGTATTGATAGAGTATCGCCGATACAAGCAGGCTATCTAGATATTTTTTTGTAAAAGCGACCGAAATGGCCGTATATGTTTGCTAGCAGCTCTGGGCTACTAGGGAGTAATGAGGCTGCTTAAACAGTGCCGTATAGAAATGATTGTAAATGGTTGCATGACAATAACTCGATCAACTTGCTTGTGTAGTTGTTCAATTCACCCTCAATCTGATAAAGTCTATAACGCTTTGTTGCCTTGTTTTGTGAGACGATAAACCACAAGCTTGCTCACCGAGTCATTGCATCTAGTTTGTACAGAACATCTTATTGAGTTACACCTTGTCCATAGTTGAAGGTTGTTTATTATTATGTTGAATTTTTTTATTTATGCTATAAAGCGCAATTCTTTGAGTGTGTTTTTAACTCCTCCAAAACTACTGGGCCTACAAACATCACACTTGGCAAGATTGATCACTTTACCAGAGTGAGTGTCGTAGTGGGTTCGAGACGCTTATATTTCTTGACAGAGGAAAAAGGTTTTTTGCTCAAATAAAAGCCAGCCCCCAACTTACAATAATTTTATCCCTTTACAGTAGAATGAAAGATGACATCGCGGATTACACTTGATCGCACAATTTGTTGTCTGTATTTTCTCAAAAACTACTAACTGTAGAAGCGTCATTCAAAGCTTTTTGCCGAGATATTAAAAAGATGTTTTCAACAAAAAATTTCAAAACAATATAAGCTGAATTAACAATATAAAAAGCTACTATTTTTTAAGCGTTTTTAAGCACATTTCTTGTTTTTCTCGAACGCTTCAAAGTGGCTCTGTGATGTCAAAATCCTTTCTGGTACCAATGCAGTGAAAAAAAGCAGCAGGCAGCAGCTACACGCCAAGTTTCTATTTACTGTTATTTCAAAAGCAAACTACTTATATGCAGCTTGTTGAAGAAGAATGATACATTAAAATATAACAGCAGTTGGTCAAAAACCCTGCTTTTGGTAATGCAATGGAAGTTACAATAAAATTGTACAGTCATGTGACTAACCTTAACCTCTTACACTAATTAATAAAGTGTAGCAAAGTTGAGCAAATTGACAACTTTTCAAGTGCGATCTTTTTGGAATCACATCAGTTATTGGCATCTTTTCCACATCAACCTGATCAATAAATGATACTCTTAAATCATAATCTAACCTATTCTAATAACTTAACTGTAAGTGCTTGACTTTGGGTTAGTTTGCACTTCTTCGAACTGCAATTATGCTAGAACCTAGTAATTCATGTGAAGTCATAGATATTAATCATGTTAGGTCATACAAATAGGAATGCAATTACGAAAAGTCGTAAGTAGTATGCCAAATATTTAAATGCTTTTTTCTGAAACTACTTTAAGGCCATACTTCCATGCAAGTGGTGAAACAAACGGATAAAATTTTGTGAAATTATCGGCTGTTTCAGTTGTGAGCAAATCCATTTCCTTAACACACCCTGAAAGCAGGGAAAATAAGACTTTGCAAAGAGCTTCAAAAACTTTGGGAGAAATATAGCGATGTGCGCAGCCCCCCCCCCCCCGATGCTTTTCTACTCGATTGCCATTAAGTTAAAAACACGGTAGCCTATTTGTAATTTTGAAACAACACTTGTCGTTGTCAAAAATTATTAACTTTTCGTTATTGTTCTCGCAACTAACCATATTCTTGACCTTGGCATTACTGATGGGAGCCTTAAATTGTCATAAATTAACTGTAAGGGTATCACTTCAGGTTGGTTTGCTCTTTCCCTGGCTGTGTTTGTGCCGCCACCATGCAACATGCGCGCAGCCAGAGGATTTATGTTGTGTAAATAGGCATATATATACAATTTTCACAAAAAAATTGTAATTAATGCTTCTAATATTAGGTTACTCGTAAAAATACATACCAATCATTTTGGTGCTTTTCTACTATCTTAAAATTATGCTTCTATGCACTTTACAAAATGAACGCATAAACAATTGTGAAATCGTCGGCCGTTACAATTGTGAGCAAGTCTACTTTTCAAGTAATCCTATCCTGAAAAGAGGGCAAGCAAGGCATAGCCTGAAACTTGAAAAACTTGGGGATAAATGCAGTGGCTATGCGCAACCCCTTATATGTTCTTTTTAATTAATTTGATTTTGGAACGAGAATTAGCTATGTCAAAAAGCATAAACTTTTGGAGACTGCTCCCACGAAAATCAATTGGGTGAAGCTGGCACAGCCGTCTGCTCTGATATTTTTAACTTTGACATTACTGATGGAAGCCTTGCTATTGCTATAACTTAACTGTGAGTACCTCAGTCGGGGTTAATATGCTTTTCTCTATTTGTGTTTATGTCAAGACGAAGCCACATACCCGCACCCGTAGGCTGTTGCATATACAAATTTGCCTGCAGTTACGAAAAAGTCGTAGGTAGTTTTCATAATATTTGATAACTTGTTCATGAAAATACATATCTATTACCTGGGCGTTCTTTCACAACTTTGACATGATTTTAAACACTTGCTGAATTAAACGAAAAAAGTTTAAGTTTAAGGATGCCTATAGTGAAAATAGGGCAAGTAAGACGTTATCATAAACTCAAGAATGTTGGGAGCGATGTAGTTGCTATGTGCAACCCCCCCCCCCCATAATGTATTGTTTAATTGCTTTGTTTTCAAAAAACGGTAGTTTTGTTTCGGCTTATGTCAAAAAACGCAAATCTTTTAGTATTGTTTTGACGACTACCCATTGCATGAAGTCGGCTTGGCTTGCTGAACTGATGTTGTTAACCTCGACATTACTGATGGGTGCCCTGCAGGCAACCTCGGCAACGCAGACTGGTCAATACTATTATTGCAATTCTTTCTGTCTATGTCTGCGCGTTTTAAACTCTACCCAAACTACTAGATATACAGCCATGAAACTCATCATGATTGATCACCACCCCAGGGTAAGTGTTGTGAAAGGGCTTGTGTTGCCATGGTGACGTCACAATTAAAACTACTTTTTAATGTGAATTTATTGACAGATAGAAGCATTTTTTCCATTGAAAGCTAGCCTCCAACTTACAAAAATTATGTCTTTAATGGGTGTAAGATGACGTTATGGCTGACATTTCATAACATAATTTGTACTTTTTATTTTCTCAAAAACTACCGACCATGGAAACAGGATTAAAGCCTTTTTGACAGATATCAACAAGATGCTTTCAATGAAAAAATTATTTAAAAATATAAGCTGAATTGACGACGTAACAAGCGATTTTTTATGCATTCTAAAAATCTTTTTTTCTTTTTTCTTGAACGCTTCAAACTGGCTTTATCATGATATAATACGGTGTGGTGCAGTTAAAATATAAACTCTGTGGCAGGCAGCAGCCGCGCTTGAAATTTGTATAAATTGCCATTTCAAAAGCAAACAACTGATATATTGTCTTTAAAAGAAGATGATACATAAAAATATTAACACACCCCTAAGTCTAAAAACCTATTTTTTGGTGATGCAATGGCAAGTTAGAACACTTTTGTACATTCGTGTCATATTCCTGACTAATTTTAATCTTTATCACTTAAGCTTATTGGTCAAAAGCAGTAAAGGTGAACAAATTGGCATTTTTTATGTAAAATTTTGCAGGAATTATATAAATCATTCGCATATTCAATATAAAAACCTGGTCGATGGATTATACTCTTATAACTTAACCTAACTGATTGTAATAACTCAAGTGTAAGTGCTTGACTTTACTTGAGTTAAGTTTAACTTTACTTGGGTTGATTTTCTCCTTCCTGCACCAATAGGTTTCAGGTCATACAAATAGATCTACTATTACCAAAACTCGTATGGAGTTACCAAAGATTTAATAGCTTATTCCTCTAAACACACATAAATCTATGCACCGGGCGAACGGAACAGATAACATTGCTTGAAATTATTGACTGTTTAAACTGTAAGCAAGTCCAGTTCATAGATACGCCTATAATAAAACCAAAGCACACAGATGTTGCTAGGGACTTCAAAAACTGTAAGGGAAATGTATCGGCCACCCATGATCTTTTCTACTCCATTTCAATCGAAAAACGGTACTTTTGATCTTGTAACAACAATCAGTAATGTCAAAAAGCATTAACTTTACATTACTGTTCTTTCAACTATCGATGGGGTGAAGGTGGCGTTGCAGGCTTAATCGATATTCTTAACCTCGACATTACTGAGGGGACTCCGTAAGTGCATTAATGGAACTGTAACAGCATCACTTCCTATTGATATTCTCTTCCCCATAGCTGCGTTTATGCCAAGACCAAGGAGCGTGTGCTCAGCCACAAGTTTAAGCCCATAGCAATAGGTCTACAGTTATAAAAAGTCTTAAGTGGTGGTTCCAATATTTAGTAGCTTATTTCTGTAAATAGACATCAATTATTTTGTTGCTCTCCCTCAACTTTAACATGCTTTCAAGCACTTGCTGAATTGAACGGACAAAATCTTGTTCATTTCTTCACTACTTTTACTGTGAGCAAGTCTAGTCCTTGAAGATGTTTTTACGTTTCCAGGCTTGGAGAAATTATAGCAACTGTGTGCAACCCCCATAATGATTTATTTCAATCGATTTCCTTTCAAAAAAATGGTAGCTTTGATTCAGAACGAAAATTGGCTATGTCGAAAAAACATAAACATGTTATTGCTGTTTTCACAATTAACGATTAAATGAAGCCACCTTGATCGGCCGAGCCGATAATGTTAACCTCGACATTACTGATGGCGATGGGCTGCAAGCGACGCCGGCAAACCTAAGTAAATAGTAGGGCCATTTTTTTTGACCTAAAAAATATATTTTTGACTTTATTTTAGCAAAATTTTGACCTAACCGCCTCCGCGTATTTTTTATTTCTTGTTGCACTTTTTTAATTAAAAATGTTTTATAATCCGAAATTTACATACATTTTTAAAGAAGAAGGTAGCCTACTTTAAACATTCTCTCAATCACTCAGTCTTGAAGCTAATGCAACAAAGCGACGCATGACGTCAAAACCTAAGATAACGAGCCATTGTGTGTACTGGTATCAATTAGTGTGTAATACAAAAAATGCGTTGTTATCGCAACTGTACTGTACATTAACAGTCTGTCTATGATGTTTTTAACGAAAGCCACACAGTATAATTACCAGTACTTTTTATTGTAATACAGCATCATATATTTTTTTTACGTTCTTAACATCAAAATTTCTGTCTTTTCTCAGTAATTTACTGAGCATAGAAAACGACCTCTCAACAGCAGCAGAAGTTGGCTGAGCTTTTTGCAATAATGCGTAGCTTGTTGGGTGAATTGCCAAGTTGGTTCAGTTTATTATTGTTTCTAAATCAGAGTTGGATAGTCGTTTTTTAATGTAATTTATAATTGCGCACGGATCATCATCGAATTGCATATTCTTCAGCAGTCCGTATGCTTCGGTTATCGTGCAGGCACTTCCTTCTAAGAACTCTACGTTAGCTGCTAGAGTCCGGTATTGATTTATTTTAACCAAGTCCGGCACCAAATCTTCCACATTGATGGCATCTTTTGCTCTGCTGACTAAGAGGCCTGCACTTGTCCAATTGTTGACAATGGTACCAACAACTGGAAGGTTCTCAATGTAATATAAGGCAGCTCTAAGCCAAGTTGCCCATCTTGTAATTACAGGGTCAGAAGGAGATGGCAGACCAGCATCATGAAAATCTTTCTTGCGATGTTTGTTTTTGATTGTTGCTGCCTTGATCGTTGCTATTATTTCATGAATATTTTTAAAATGAGCACGCAACCGCATAGCGCAGTTATGTAGTAAGTGCGCAACGCAGGTGACATGCATCAAAGAAGGGTATAATTCCTTTAATGTCTTTCCAGCCAAAGACATGTACCGAGCAGCATTAGTCAAGAACAATGAAAAATTCTCAGTTTTATTTCAAGTTGTCGCAATATGTCATCCACAGTGTGCAGAATAATACTGCTATTAACATTGCTACCGCTGTCAAGTGGATGGTAATCAACGAGGAATGTCTGATTTGGGGCATCTAAGCTGCCCACAAGCACACTAATATACTTTTGTTTAGCAATCTCTGCTTCATCCACAATTTAAAAAAATTTCTCCAAGGGCAATACTTTTCCCATTGTACCAAACAGAGACTTTAAAAAAGGATGGTTCAGTTTATTAAGTGGAATATCTGCAGCTAAGAATGAAGAGACAACCTGTTCCTTGAAGTTTACTTGATCGAGTTGTAAAAAGGTTTGCTTACTTTGGGATTTGCTCTTCGTCTCCAATTTTCTTTGGTGTTGCTTACTTTTTTGGTGGCTTTCCACAAAAAACTTTTTGTCGCATTTGACTAACACGTCGCAAAGATTGCATCGCAAGTCGCGGGCAGGAGTTGCCGAAAACTCATCGGATATTCCTGGCAAATTTGCCTAACTTTCGCAGTAGAAGATTTGGCTTGTTTAGGCATTCCATGCTTTGCAAGCTACGACTTAAAAAGACCACGTGTAAAGAGCGCAAAGGTTTTATAGGAATAGATTAATTGTCTAACAATTATGTGTTTATGCATCAACAATGACAATTTCATGCATAATAAGTGCAATTTCCTTCTCAATTACCGCACCCAATTTTACCATTGCAACTATTTGAGAAGTTTAAAATCAAATAAAACTGCGCATAAAATTTTAATAGCAGCTCAAAAATTCAAAAAAATATAAATTTGTTCGCTGTTGTAAGGAAATATTTGATGAAGACAATTTTGACAAGTTTTGACTTATAAAATCTAGCAAAACAGACTCCTGAACATTTGAAACGAACGTTAGTACACGTTTGATCATGTAACAAGGTCCTGAAAAAATTTTGACTTTATTGACTTTAGCGGGCCCTAGTAATCAGCTAATATTCTGAATGTCATATCTTTTTAAAACGTAAAGGTTTTTTAATGTTTGTTACAGCCAAGTAATGTTGGTGCATTATATTTTGTAACAACTTTACTAAAATTACTAAAAAGAGAATTATAGAAAAGCTGAAAAATCAGCCAGAGTGGTTGATGCTAGATCCAAGCATCGATTCCGGAGCAAAACAGTTTAATCATTATATACTTTTGAAAATTATGTTTCCATCGCCATAAGAGGTTGAGATGGCGCAGCCGCAGGCGATGGAGCAGCAAAAGAAAACTAGAAATTCTGATTACTTGTATCGACTAAAAAGCGTTGATTTCATAAAAGATTGCAATACCTATGAAACAGCCATAGCAAGATTGCAAGAAATTTGTGTAACGACACTAAACCAGATATTTGTTAGCTACAGCTAAACAGCAACCTGACCAAACTTTAGATGAATTTCCGCAGCATTTGCTATTTTTAAGTAGAGATTGTGGGTTTTTGAGCTGTTACTGTGAAGGAACTTTTTTACTTATTTTAGTTAATACCCGCACAACGTTTGGAGTAGAAACGTTTTCATCCTTACAACTATCGGTATTTGACGTTTCATTCACAGAGTTATCGGCAAGTGTATCAGTTTCAACACAAAGCAAATCAATGTCTTGATTGTTGGCTTGTTTCGCTGTCATTGTTCACAACAGCATCTGGACAAATGGCAAAATCTTTCAACGACACATTTGCTTCATGGTCATCTGCAAATCAAATCCTTGTAAAACTGGAACCATGTTAACGCAGAGGCTACGTTTACGGCAAAGCTAGTGACGTTTTTTAGCAATCTTTTACCTGATTGGGAACCTTTGAGCACAGTATCACGGCGTTTCAATCCAGAAAATTATGCTTTTATTCATCACAAAATTGAAAGCCTTCTCGCTGTCGATGTTATTTGGCCCAGTAATTCTTCGTTGTGGGCACAAGTTTTGGTTATAGGCAACAGCAAAGCGAAGAAAAAAAGAGAGTGTGAATTTGTTTACCGTACACACAAACGATTAACCTCTACACGAAAGTGGATGCTTATCAATTGCCTCGAATTGAAGAACTTATTAATAAATTGTCGACGTGCATCAGGTGTCCTCAACGTTTATGATCTCAAAAGCGTCTATCAGTCAAATCCCTATCGAGAAATGTGATAAACTGGGCACTGCTTTTGGAGTGTGTGGAGAGCTGTAAGAATTCAATCGAATATCATTTGGCGTAACAAACGGGGTTCTCCAGGACCAACGCGTAATGAACGCATATGTTACAAAAGAAAGGTTGAAAGATACATTTTCGTTCAGTGATTTCACACCTATCTTAGTAGTTCCGCTTTAAGACCCCCATGAGAGGTAAAAATTGGCCAACTGAAAAACAGTTAAAAAAAGAAATATGAAATCAAATCGACCAACAATAATCTCTATTTCTAATCACAAACCCTTTTTAAATTTTTATTCAAAGTAAACCTTACTTTCACACACGACCTAAATATGCTAGGCTACTGTGCAGTACTGTATTTAAATAAATCAATTCCGTTCTATACTTAAATAAAAACCCGCTGGATTTATTCATACCAAAATGGCGAGCTGCGGCCGCGAAAATTTGCCCTTCCTTGAGCATATCAAGAAGTTTTTCTTTCTCAGCAATCGTCATCATCTTCCATTGCCGTTTAGGCTCAGTACCAGTCTTTGAAGAAGGAGAACCCTTATGAGACACTGCAGAGGTTGAGAATTATAGGAAAGTTCACCACAATTACTGTAAACACAAACACAGCACAAGGTAAAGTAATCCAATCCGCGTGAACGTTGTGAGCGAGCTGGTATATGCAAACAAACCATCAAAACATATATTTTTATGCTATTTTATGTAGACTTTGTTATTTATTGACTAGGAAATAGCCTACTCTTGAATACAGCTTATTGTTATCATTTAATGGATTTATGGGAAAATTTTTGTGGTTTAATTTTAGCAATTTTTCCAGAAAATTCGCAACGTTAGTTCTAAATATATATATATCAAAAAACCCGCAAACTCGTGAATCTGTAAAATTTTAACCGCGTTGTTGTAAAGGAACACTGTATCTAGGCAAAGAACCACTGGTGGAATGAATCAAAAAACTCCTGACAACAATATTGAGTTGTTTATGGATTCTCCAAAATAGCATAAGTTAAGTCTGAAGGAACCAAAAACTGCGTGTTTTGTTTCCGAAATTAGTATTTTGGGATACCGCATCAATTATAGAAAAATCACCCCAAACCCTTACCGGCTCGACCTCACTTAGAATTACCAGTACCGCAAAACAAGGTTACTTTGAACATTTTTCGCGATTTTTTAATCATAAAATTTTACATTGATGAGCTAGTTTACCAAAAATTTGTGAAACTCGGTGGATGAGACTTAGGTATAGCATCGTTACAAGATTTTTTAGATAAACATAAAATTTAAAGTTTCTCAGTCACAGCTTATGGGGTTTAAAGTTAGATGCATTTAATCGCATATTTGAACACTTTGATGTTCTGCATTGTTCAAGCTGGAATTCACCAATTATGTTCATAGTTAAGGACTGCATTAGCAAAATTTGAACAAAAATGCTTGAAAAATGCATTAACTGCGACTGAAAGGCACATGCAAAGGCAAAGAATGACATCAAATTATTCTGAAAGTTATCAACTGAAGGAAAAACAGACCGGTGACAACAGCAAAGCTAAAAAAGTAAAATGATACCACTACCAAAAATGCTATATCAATTTCAACCTTTCTCTTGGACGGGTAGAGTACTTGACCCCACCACCTGTCTGCCACATAAAGATGGAGGCATCCCATTAAGTGTCTTGCCCAAGGACACAAGCAAGCTCGCCGGCTTGTTCTCCACACTATCCCTATTTTGCTGAGCGCCAAGCAGAGAAGTTGCGAATACCATTTTTTAAAAATCTTTTGGTATGACTTGACTTGGGGAGCTGCTTTTGAGCAGCATAAAATTTGAAGTTTTTTGGTGAAGTCGCTTCTCTACCTCCTTTAACAGTACTGGAAAATTTAATTTGACTGATAAACATCATTTTTCTTCTCTTTTACCACAATACTTTGAACAACACTCGGACAAAACAGTAAAGACTACTTAAACACTGTTCAAAGTTAGGGTAGCCTAAAAAAACATTGCGGTAGGCTCATGAAAATCTACTGCTGCGCTACTTGGCAAATCCACAACCAAATTTTTTTACTTATCTTTTTAATACCTATAAACTTTCTGGCATTTTAAAGTTAAATTTATTCCCAAACCTACGAAGACTCTCACAGCCTACATTAAAGTTTCTAGCCTAACATCAAAAGCAGTTATTTTTTTGCAAAATTGGTAGGCTAGTAAGGTAGTCTCAAAGCATTACTGAGAACTTTAAAGAAAAGTTTAATTTTTAATATTTTCAAAAGGGAAGACGTGTCAAGTACTTCGGTAAAGTATTAACCACATAAACGTAAAATTCAAGATATTATTCGAAAAATTGGTAGAAGATATTGCATTTTCAAAATTTTGTCCAAAATTAGAGCGCCGTATGAAGTAGCCATGTTTTATGGTACCTCATTGACCTAAGGAAAGAGTTTGTAATAGAATGATACTTCATTTTTCATATTATTGCAAATATGGAATTTTGGTTTTTGGTGATGATAGGACAGGCCCTGCTGATGAGTCCAAAAGGACGAAACGCGCCCAGGGATGGTCTCGTCAAATTATGGGAGAGGGGCTTTTATTATTTGCAATACTATTACTTTGTGAAATAACTACCTCATTCGTGTGAACATGCATATAAAGCGCGTAGATTGCCTTTATAACTCAATAAATCGATGTACGAGGTGCATTCAATAAGTTTCCAGACTTTTTTGGTATGGACACTTTTATTAACCGTACACACAAAAAACTCTAGTCCCCTTCAAAGTATTCTCTCCGACATCAATGCACTTGTTGTACCGTTCCAACAACTTCTGGAAAGCCCCCTGGAAGTCTTCTTGTGTGAGCGTGTTTAGGACCCTCGTCACAGCCTCTTTCATGTCCTGAAATGTGGAATAACGATTGCCTCTGAGGTTTTCCTTGAGCTTTGGGAATAGCCAAAAGTCGCAGGGAGCAAGGTCCGGGCTGTAGGGAGGATGGGGAACCGTCTTGATGCCCATCTGGGTCAAATAGTCTGTGACGAGGATGGAGTTGTGGACTGGGGCATTGTCCTGATGGAAATGCCGCTGACCTGATTCGAAGAGTTCTGGCCTCTTCCGACGGAATCTCTTCCTGAACTCCCTTAAAACTTCAATATAGTACTCCTTGTTGACTGTGATTCCAGTGGGAACCCAGTGAATGTAGATTATGCCCATGCTGTCAAAAAAAGTGATCATCATGAGTTTCTGGGTGGACTTGCTCTGTCTGGCCTTCTTGGGTCTGGGAGATTCAGCATGCTTCCACTGGGAACTCTGGGTCATAACAATAGATCCAGCTTTCATCGCAGGTTACCAGGGCATCAAGTACTTGAAGATCTGAATTAATGAGCTCGACCATCTCCTTGCTGTCATTGCAACGTCTTTCTCTCTGATCTTCCCGGAGCACTCTTGGGACGAACTTCGCGCAAATCTTCCGCATCTTCAGTTCCTCACGAATGATTATGTGTACAGCTCCCACACTGACATTAAACTGTGCGCTTAGTGTCTCTATAGAAACACGACGGTCCCTATTCATGAAATCGTTTATTTGGCCAATCATCTCTGATGTTCTGACTTCCCTACTCCTCCCACATCTCTCATCATCCCTCAAGGACTCCCTGCCTTCCTTGAATCTCTTGTGCCACTGAAAAACTGATGATCGATTCATGCAAGATGGTCCATAAGCAGTCTGAAGCATACCATACGTTTCTGTGGCAGTTTTTCCAAGTTTAAAACAGAACTTGATCGCATATCGTTCTTCTAATGTGTCCTCGCGTCCAGATTGCATTTTTGAAATTCACCAGCTGTGACAATCAGGATTTAGTAAGGTGTACTCTAATTTCTACTGTAGCTATAAATTTGCACCTAAACAAGAAAAAATTGGTCAATCATCTCATAAGGAGTATAGTAACAACATACTGAAATATCTCGAGTTTACGGCAATTATAAATGCCTGTACAAAAAAGTCTGGAAACTTATTGAATGCACCTCGTATGACACGGTTGTGGTGATCACGTACTGTCTTCATAGGGGTAAAGGTTTTAAATAGATTTCGCTTACTATAAACTCATTGAGTGGTAGGGGAAGTAAGGGACCATTCGGACAAAATTTACATAACTCTACTTTCCGCCAAACTAGTTAAACGATATTGAATGCTTTCAAGTTTTATTTATATTTTTGTTAATGGGGAACTTATATTGTCACTTAATATAAGATTCGGGTTATTAAAGGTATTTTTATTTACATTAGAAAAATGTCACCAAAACGTCCGAATGGTCCCCACCCATAGGGACCTTTCGTCCACAAGGTGGGGACCTTCCGGACGTTTGAAATGTGACTGCCAGATATAAAAAAATTAAGAAATTGAAGAGCAAGAAACATTTTTACTGTGATGCAACAATTACAGAAGTTACAAAGATTGTTAATAAGTATCAACAAACCTGACTTGATCCCAGACAAAATTACAGTCCACAAGAAGCAAGATCAGCCCCAAATTTTAAGACTCCACATAATCGCTTCGTTGCTGCTACTGAGGATGGTTTCGGAAGCATTTTAACTATATCATCTAGCCTAATGGATGCTGCATCGACTTCTTCAGGGAACTGAAAACCGTCTCTAATCTTCTCTGATCGCCCCATAAAATTAACCTCGCAGTCCCCATCTTCGTTAGGCCCCACACATATTTTTCCAATAAAATTTTTGTGTCTTCCTTCCGCTGAAAAAACTTTAATGACAGCAAAGTTCCCAATGTTCAGTTGGTCTCCTGTCTGAGCTGGGCTACCAGGAATTTCGCTGATTCCGTCTACAATTGACTCATGGTCCCTTACATTGTAATCGGATGCTAAATGTACGGATATATCGCTATCGCTGCTGGAAGAAACAGTTCTTTTTGGACGTTTTTTTGGTAGCTTTTTGCGGCGGGAGAGAATCTTTTCTTTTTCAGAAGTATCTGTGATTATTGTACTCTTAAATCTATTTTTATTAGGGCGTTTTTTTGCGAAATTAACTTTGGGATAAGGAGTAATTGTTGCAAGAAGTGCCTCATCGGTCAATTGTTGAGGACTAGCTGTGCTTGTAGCACTTTCAGGCAAAAGACTTGTCGATGGAACGCCGGAAGGATGCTTATCATGTTGAAGGGGAATATCTGTAACAAGAGCTGGAAGAAATACATCATCTGTGAAAATATCTGGATTATAAGGATGGATTCAGCTGGACTTGAAAGCAGAAGTTATATTTTCGAAGGTAAATGACCTTTGAAATGCCTGGCCAGACAACTCCGCAACATCATAAATTGAAAGAGGTTTTCTTGGATTTGATGACATCCACGAATCGCAAAGGCAAGAGTAATAACATTTGAATGGGCCATACTCTCCTACGTCAAGTGGTTGCAACTTGTGGCTGCAATGTGGGGGGAAAGTAAGCAAACGTAAGCCATTTTCTTTGGCCCTATCAATAGCGTCAATGAACAGGTGACTGATATGATTATCCATTAGTAGCACACCAGGATTGCCCTTGCTCACCTTCATAAATTTAATAAAATGGTTTATTGCTTCGGCAAAAAGCTCACTAGTCATCCAACCGGATGTATATGCCAGACCTAAGCTTTCTGAAGGAGCACGTTTTAGCATGTAGCTTTTGAAGTGTACTCGAGGAAAAATGTACACGGGCGGAAGTGAATTGCCAATGGCGTTAATATAACAGCACATTGTAACCGTTACTCCTCGTTCAGCTGAAGAAATTCGCCCTATCTGTTTTACCCCCTTCTCTGCCAAGACTTTTCCTGGTTTAACAACAGTAGATACCCCCGTCTCGTCCAAGTTTCAGATGTTTTGGGGAGATATAGTGCCATCTCTAATAAGAACGTCTTTTAAGTTGCAAAAGAACGCATTAACAGCAGGGCGATTAAATCCAATTGATCGAGCCAGGCTTGTCGATTCTGGATTACGACGAGATAAATTTCCTGATCTTTTGCGAAATCCACGAAGCCAGTCTTCCCCTGCAGCTTCGTTCTCTCTCCAATTGTAAGGCATGGAGATATTTTTTGGCCGAATTCTATGGCTGAATTTTATGGCCGCTGCTCTGATGCTTGCTTTGTCTTCGAGGGTGCTTTTTAAGGCTAGCTGAAGTTGAGCTTCGGTAAACAAGCCTTTTTTTCTTTTTGATTTTTTAAACGTTGGCATCTCTACAAACTAAATACCGTATAGCTCCAATCTATGCCTACATAAAATATCTCACAAAAGTGGGGACCTTTCGGACACTGTCTTAATAGCATGTCCGAATGGTCCCCTGACCGCCATTTTAAATATAATTTCAAAACTTTCGTATGTTAAAGCATTGTTTAGATCTAAATTCAATGCCTTTATTGAGCATGGCACATAACAAACACATTGCTATAAAAAAATTCATGAAAGTAATTGTAAGCTATCTAAAAACTCATAAAGTTTCTATCTGACTTTTATTATTTTGGACCAAGAAAAACACTTTTTTTATCACAACAATTACACTTCATGCTCAATCCTGATTAAAACATGGCATCTGGTAAAGAATGAAATTTTAGTCTCAAAACAAAAATACAAGAGAACAACAACCACGTGTTGGCAGAAATATGCAGCCGTCCGATTGGTCCCCATGTCTGATAGGTCCCACATCTCCCTTACACGGTATCTCATTGACCTAAATCACTGAAACGAACCTTGGGTTTTTCCACTTATTATACGAAATAGATAGCGAATTTTGCTGACAAAATCTACCTACTCAGAGATTCAAAATCCTTTCCTTTAAGCACTGAAGCATCTAAAGCGTTCGAACAGATAAACAGATATTGCTAACGCCTCACCTCAGACCATTGTTGAAAGTCAGCCCTTTTAGTCAAGTGTGATGCTTCTAAGCATGCCATCCCTGCTACTTTACATTAAGCTGGATGACCGGTAGAATTCATGTCTAGTACTCTGCATGGCCGTGAGCATTATTCTCTAGCTATTGAAAAAGAGACGGCAATTTTAGAAGCGGTCAGAAATTGGGAGCACAGCTCGCCAGCATTTTACGCTGATAACAGATCAGCGATCACTAGCGTTTATGCTCGGCAATTGGAAGTGCACAAAAACAAAGAATAATAAAATTCAATGTTGGTACATGGAACTGGATTCGTTTTTTTTCAATGTCAATTACAGACCGGGTATTGAAAATGTTATCGCCGATGCGCTTTCAAGAACTTTCTGTGCCGCTGCTACATTTGATATACGAGAACTGCACAAAATTGATGTCATCCTGGCATTGGTAGATTTACTCATTTTCTATGTTCTAAGATTGAAGAAATTAATTAAACTTTGAGCAAACTGCAGACAGTGACACTATTCGACCTATCAGGTCTCTCCGTGCAGTTGGTGACCGACAAGAAGCTAGAGGCTTTAAATAAAGCAACTTAGACCGCTGCAACGGAAGAGAGCTGATAGGTCGAAACAGTGTTACTGCCTGCAGTTTGCTCAAAGTGCATCGCTGGCCTCTTGCATTACTTTAATTAAACTTGTTTTTTTGCAGTTGTCGTTTCTGCACTGATTGACATCAAAGTGTGGACTTGGTTTTTCTATATTGTCATAGAGCAAACACCACTTTCGAAATTCACCAAACAAGATTAGTCTATTGCTAAATACATAAAATTGCATCAATCGACATAACGATTCAGTCAATTCAACCGATGAAAACTTAAAAAACAGCGATTGAATACTACACTTACTGTTCAAAAATAATCACTATCATTTGATGTTGTCAATCAATCATTTCATTTTTGCCCAATTCAGCCAACGTAGAAAATAAAATTTGACAGCTGTGGACGAAAAAAGGATTTTTTTCCGTTCATATTTTCTCTTAATTGCAGGCGAAATTCAATTTATTTAGTGAAATGTAAACCAAGTGGTAGAAAGCAACCAGATGGAGTTAGCAAATCGATTTTTCTTCGACTTTATTGTTTTTCTAATTTTTTAATTCAGAATGGATTCTGGTGACTAAAAAACTACCAGATGTCAGACCAAAAACGGTCATTGATCAGATCTTAAGTTATCTGTGGTCAGAATTTGTCAGATCTAAACGAAAAACATTAAGGCCAGATGTGAAATGGGTATGCAGGTCTGCAATATTGGATTTTGACAGTAAGCACGTCACCGCATTGCACTCGTGGGCGATAATTAGGCTTAAGCTTCAAAACTTGCTAACGTCCTGTACATAATATTTGTTTGTCACCTATCAATTCGATTCATATCATTTCTTTGTAAGGTCTTAAAAACAATAGCCTAATTAAATATCAAGAATACAGTGTTTTGGACAAATTTTGTGCTTTCACTCAACGAGATCTCAGACAAGCAGAAAGATTATGAGATCATCAAGTTAGCAGGTAAGCTGCCCCCTCATTAGATCAAACAGGAGGATTATAATAGCATGGCTGTCAATGCATATTTTTAACAGTGTAATCAGGAATTTGTCAATTACCAATATTTTTCATATGTGATTTCTATTATCAGTTGCAACCTGCAGAATCATGTACCAGTTATCAGTAAATTTCATTTGCCTTCCATCCATCGAAAGTCACTAAGTCAGTAGGTAAACAAATTGCTTGAACTTGCGAGATATTTGCAGTCTAGATTTCTAACAAAAATTTTAAAACCAGTCCAGTTTTTTTTTGGTCTTGATGTGATTAAGTGTTCAAACAAATATGCTTTCTTTTTACACACGTCATAAATAGATAAAAAGCCATTAAACTTGGACCAAACTTACCTAGCAAGAAGCAAAACCAATCAAATGTATATACATCTTAAATGTCCATAGAGTGATATTGGACTGGTCATAACAATTGAGACACGTCATTCTAAGAATGTTGTGAAATCAAATTACCATTCTTGAAATTCTTTATTATACCAGGAATAAATTTGGACTGCAAAGAGTTGAACGAGCCTTTGCATAAAGTTAGAATTTAGCAGTTTTGATTGCTGGCTCTGGATGTGTAGCTAGTAATGTAAATATGACCCTGTTTTTCATTTTTGATAATCTAAAATCACAAATTTTGAAACTGTGATACTAATTAAAAATTCAATTCTCTTAATCGTTTGTATTATATAGTTGTATTTTTTTGTTTCATTGAAAAGGAATATCATTAACAGAAAAGGCTTAATGATAGGTTAAATTTAAGAAAGTGGCTATTTTGACATTGACAGCATTTTACCCTTGATGACTATTTTTCCATAATCATCCATGTGTGTTTATTTTTCCATAATTGCTGCAATTCTGCCAGTGATGCTGAGGTGGTTATAAATAGGCATAGTATAGGCATAGTAGGCATAGTACAAGCATAGTACAGGCATAGTACTGGTACAAAGATAGTAGGGGAGGTGTGCGACCAAAAACTAGTTGCACCAATATAAAGAAGCCTTACCTCTTTCCTTTCAAAAAAAAATTAATTTTGTGAGTTTGGATCTAGGCTTTGATGGGGTGCAATGAGATTTCACATTAAAAGCTCTAGTTATCATCACTATGCCTGTACTATGCCTGCACTATGCCTAGTTATAACTACCGATGATGCTGTGGTGCATGGGTAGTGCATCAGTCTAGAAATACCATAGTCATGTGTTGGAATCTTGGCTGGCAGGGCACTGAGAGAAAGGCAGTGTACACTGGAGGGAGAGGCCCAGTATGTGAATATATGGGGTAGTGTACATTGGAAGGGAGTATACAGGATGGGGGAGTGGACACTAAAGGTGTAAAATTTTTTAAATCAGTTATTAAAATTGACCAATCAGAAACAACCAAAAGTCACATGTTCAATACGTCATTAAGATTGACCAATCACAAATAACTCAAGGCAAAATAGCCTCCAAGGGTAAATACCATTGACAGCAAAATAGCCACTACGTAAATTTAAACTGCCATCCATTACTATGGCACCTGGCAGTACAAGAAACCAGCTGACTGATGGGATACCACTAAAAAGCTTAAATTTTGCAGACTAATCATAAGTGTAGTTCTAACTATAACAATTCCAACTCTGACACCGATGCATGATTTCCACATTTTAGTAGTATCCAATAATCTAGAACACTTTTTGAGCAATTCTGCAATTCAGGATTGTGCATCTGGTTGTAAATCATCTGTAATCTGCAAGCACATTGCCTCAACTTGCTCTTTCCTGGCCCTCTATGCTTTTCAGTTTATATAAGCCTTGTTCTTCTAAATAGGCTAATGTTTTATTTTCAGTTTACAATTAGTTGGAGTTTACAGTTTATTACTCATTTTTTCTGGACACTGTGTGTTCTTCAGTTTTTATAAAGCTTGTGATTTTCAATGCGCTGGTGTTGTGTCAGAGTTTACAATCAGATTGATTATACTGTTACTCATTAGTGATTTGACTGTTTTTATTGTTAACCTAAGCAAAGAATTTAAAAATGAATGGAAATTGCAAAGCTCATTCAGTCACTTTATTGAACTCTAAAGTGAATGGATCGCTGAGAAAAGATTCAAATAGTGCATCATTGTCTAAAAAACATCCTTTTCCATGGTGTGGATTGGATATTGGTGGAACACTTACCAAACTGGTCTATTTTGAACCATTGTCATTACTAGCAAATGAAGAAATTCAGGAGAAAGAATCACTAAAATCCATTCGAAAGTATCTCACTTTGAATACAGCTTATGGCACAACTGGCATTAGAGATCAACATTTAGAACTAAAGGTTTGTAATTGTTGTTTGTTCAACTGCTAGAGTAATTACTTTCTGTATTATTTTGACAAAATCTGTTGCCAAATGGCTTGCAATTTCAGGTTTTTGTGTATGTACTATTTAATTCAGTTATTTTAAAAAAACCTGTGGCACACCTGCAAATCTTCCATGGCACACAGTTGGGGAAACACTGCTCTAAGGTGTGGTGACTCTTCAGATTCTTTGCTCTTAAGTCTTAAAGAGCATGATACAAAATCTCGTATTATCACTTGACGTTCTTGTTTTATAATTTTTCATTGCAAATTGCATTATATTCTTTAATTACGAGTAAATTCAGACAAAAAGCAACTTGTGTTGAAGTTTGCTTCAGAGTTAAGCAATTTGTTTGCACAGTGCAGTTTTTTGACAAGTTCTGTTAAGATTTGCAAACTGTGAACTCTTAGTTTCATGATTGGAAGCCAACTGATGAGATTGAGGTCGACTCTATTATTAAATATACCTTTATCGACCCTCTTTGTCCAAATAGATATTGCATTCTTTCTGAGCATTGCATTTTATCTTTCTATTATTCAGAATGTATCACTTCAAGGATACACTGGCATACTGCACTTCATCAGGTTTCCCAGTGATCAAATGGACAAATTTATCAACATGGTTGTAGATAAGCAGTTTGCTTTGTTATTGGACACTTTTCATGCCACTGGAGGTGGTGCATACAAGTTCGATAACTTGTTTCAATCGGAAATTAACATAAAATTTAATAAGCTGGATGAATTGGACTGTCTTATCAAAGGTAATTTAAAAACTGTGTTGAAATATTTGAGTTTTTCAATTAATCCACGTTTGTCAACGTAGCTATATCTATTGCTGTTTATTATTGTAGCTTCAAAATTAGTTGTGTATGGGTTTATCATGGCACATGTAAGCGTAGTGTTTGCATACTTTTTGTTTTGCAGAAATTTTGAGTCTTAGGTGAATGTAAAATGGCATGCATGATGTACATATCTAGTTTGTTTGCTTTGAGGCGTGACTATAGTCATTGTTTTTATGTGGCCGTAAAACCAAACATATGCAACACTGGAAAGCGCTGGTGACTGCAGTTTATGTGATGTCACTGTTCTGTATGTACTTGATGAAAGTTGATCTAGCTCTTGTATCGCTTTACTTATAAATAGTAAAAACAATGATCAGCAAGTGGAGCATATGATGCATAAAAATCACTTATGCCGAAGTTATAATATCAAGAAAGTTGACAAAAAGTAGGCTACTTATGGTTTATCACGTTCTTTTTGGTTCATTTTTTGTTGTACTGTTTTACGATGTTAGCAGACTGAAACATAATTATTTTGCTGTAGGAATCAATTTTGTTGATCGCAACAGCGATGTTAAT
This sequence comes from Trididemnum clinides, assembly GCA_963675345.1. Taxonomy (NCBI): domain Eukaryota; kingdom Metazoa; phylum Chordata; class Ascidiacea; order Aplousobranchia; family Didemnidae; genus Trididemnum; species Trididemnum clinides. The sequence continues at coordinate 27,530,072 of OY776287.1, forward strand.
GGTCACTCTGAGTGCTTTTCAATACAAAATCCGCTTGATAAAGGCTCATTGATTAAAGAGCCTTTTGATTTTCGAGATCCTTATCCATATGTTTTAGTTAACATTGGTTCTGGGGTAAGCATTATGTTGGTCAAATCTGAAAGTGAATATGCCAGAATAACAGGTAAGTTCGATTTACTAATTTGAAATTGTTTAAGAAAGTGTATAGAGTTTTTGACTGTTAGCTAATCAATCTAAACCGTTACCAATATGTAGCTTAAATAATTGAATTATCGTAAAGTCATTTTTATGACTTCTCTCATAAAAATGTTACCTGAATTAAGCTCATGCATAATTATAGCTATTAAATTCGCAATTGGATTTTTGTATATCAGCCTTCATTGTCATTATTCGGATAGTTGGTGAAAGTCATGTTTTCTGTGCAGCGTTTACTGTACATGCTTTTAGAGACACTTAACCAATAGTTCTAATTGGATCCGATGGAATGGTGCTTTTTTTATGTAATGCCTTTAATTGGTTGATGGTTGTGATTTAGTCAAGCACATTTATGTGTAAGGCTAGCTCCCGCAATGACACAGTTCAGCGATGTGCACCCTTTACCTCAGTTAAGCCACACACACCAAACCGATTGGCCCAGCGGGACACCTGCATTTCTCATTGTTGTTAGGATAACATTAGGGTGAAGACTAGGAAAAAAAAGTCACTGAGAATTTTGCCAAAAGTGAACGTTTTGGGGGCGAAATTAAAATGAAGATTCTTTTAGGAGGCCCATCAATCGCGTTTTGCAGACTGCAAAATTTTGATTTGTGAGACGCATTTGGTGGGTAGGTAATGGTGAGAGCATTTGCTTCAAATGTGCAGTGAGGTGCTGGTTCAAACCTTATCATGATCATATCAAAAACTCCTAAAAAGTGTTATTTACCGCTTACTCGGCGCTTAGTAGAAAGATCTGACGTGGAAAAAGCGCTAGTTAGTTTGCATGTTGTGACTTTGGGAAAGGCATTTGATGGGATTAACTAAAGACTAGAAAACAGTGACAAACTCGTACGCATGAATGAATAAATGTTGTCAACCTGGTTGTTGCAGCCCGTGTTGTATTTGCGATCGAGATGCCCAGTACTTCAAGCTTGAAAATTAATTATTATTTAGTTTCTCGCATATCTTGCTTATCTCACCGTACAGATAAATATTTGTATTCGGGCAACTGTCGGCTAATAATAATACAGCGGATTACAACTTGCAGAGTTCAAAAGTCTGTCTGCGTGCGTGCGCTTACAGTGTCTACTGCTCTTCACAAATAAAGATGCGATTCAGACACTATTCACCTTTATATGTTATCAGGTACAAGCCTAGGAGGTGGGACTTTTCTTGGTTTATGCTGTTTGCTGACTGGATGTAACACTTACGATGAAGCTATCGAGCTCGCTACCCATGGAGACAGCACGAAAGTCGATAAATTGGTTTCGGATATTTACGGCAACGACGGTTATCCAAAATTTGGTTTAGCTGGAGACGTTGTAGCGTCGAGGTATGCATGCAGGTTGGAATATTGATTTAAAAGTTTTCAGCCGTTCAATAGAAATAACCTTTTACAATCGATTAATTTTAGCGCACCTATGCACGTTTTAGAATTCGTTTTCCTAAGCAACCTAGCTGAGGTTTGATCAATAACGTTTTATTTAACAACAAATGCGGTGATTGAAGTTTCAAAAAATCAAGATTAATAGTTCAATCGTCGAACGGTTACAACTGGCGCTGTGGCTTGTTGTTAGAGCGTCCGATTCCCATCCGGCGCACTTGGATTTTTTATTCCTTTGGTCGAATCATACCTAAGACTATGAAAACAGTATTCACAGCTTCCTTGATTGATGCTCAACATGAAAGGAATAGCTTGGAGAAAAAGCCGGCAAGTTTGCGTGATGTCTTTGGATAAGGAGCTTAACAGGAATCTCCACCTTCGTGTGTGATTATCTCTACCAGGTGGCGGGGCGAAGCAGTCTATCCATTGGGGTGGCTCAGCCTAACAAAAGACCTGAAAGCAGAGCATAACTCATACGCAGAGGAGGAGGAAATATAACGTGATTGAACCGAAAAACGTTTTCATAGCTTTTCATCCGTTCAATTCATTGGGAAGTTTTGTTGAACTCTTGTTTCGCATATGCGCCAACTTCGTACTTTCAAAACTGCGAGTCATGTGAATGATTGCGCACTTGTGGATCACGAGTAACATGTGCTTGACGTCACAACAGAAGACGGAAAACTGCGTAGGCTTAATATTGCTTTGATTATTTTTTAGCATGTCGTCTGTTCGCGATTTTGGATGCTTAGACTTTGCACTCTTGTTCATGAAACATGTCTAAAATTAAGTTTTAAGTTGTATGCTTAATTTTATGCATTACCACATTATTTGACTCTGGGTTAAAAAGGTTATTAGATACATACTTTGTTCTTTGTCAAAAGTAGGTTCGTGGATGCTTGCGCTGGAAGTTTCAAGACTCTTATCTGCTAAAGTCTTTAAAATTGTTTTTGCTAAAAAAAATAAAATACGTCCCTAAATCTTACCTTCTATTTTGTGCTGCTTCTATATTTTGTAGATTTCAGATAGGGGGAACTTTTCCTCCAAGTTTTGAGGAACCAAACAAAAATCCAAAATAATACTTTATTGAACATAATTAAATTAACATAAGAATAACTAACATAACATAATAATATTTAAACCTGTTACCTTCAGGCAGTGTACCCGGCCGTCTTTATGGTAAAGCAAAAATTCATAAAACCGGATGTCTCCTTAGACCAGTCACTTCCATGATTAATACACCTGAACATAATCTGGCCAAATGGCTCGATTCTTTAATTAAACCTTATATCCCTGATCGCTATTCCCTACCTTCAACTTCGAGTTTTATTGACAAGATTAAAGAACTTAAGCCTACCAATGACGCAAAATTAGTAGGTTTCGATGTCACTAGCCTCTTTACCAACGTTCCAGTAGACCGTGTAATTGATGATATTGCGAATAAACTATTCTCGTGTGATGTCGCCCTGGAGTTACCTTTTGTTCAGGCCAAGAAACCAATTACGCAAAACATCTTTAAAAAACTTTTAAAACTTAGTACAGAAGGTATGTTTGTTCATAATGGTAAATTATTTTCGCAAATTGATGGAGTAGCTATGGGTAATCCTTTAGGTCCTACGTTAGTCAATTGGCTTCTTGGAATAATTGAAAAGAAAATTTTTGATCAACATCTCTCGTTTTATCCATCATTTTATGTACGTTATGTGGACGATGTGTTTGCTATCTTTGATCCTTCAACCGAAGTTCAATTGTTCTTAGATGTGCTTAACAACCAGCACCCTAACCTTCGTTTCACATCTGAGGAGGCTTCAGGCCCCTCACTACCATTTCTTGATGTCGAACTAACGATTTGCGATGGAGAATTCAATATCTGTGTATACCGCAAACCAACTTTTACCGGTGTATTCTTACATTTTAACAGCATAGCACCTTTGTCCTGGAAACGAGGCCTTATTAACTGATTATTACATCCTGCTTATTTATATTTTTCAAACGATTCGTTACTGAAAACCGAAATTAACTGTATTACCCCCTTATTCAAACGGAACGGCTACCCAATGTCCTTCATCCTAAATGTGATTGACAAATTTAAGAATAAATTCAAAAATCAGAATCGACAATTTCCTACAGATTTCTCCAACAATACCCCTAAGCTAGATCCTTATTTAACCCTCCCATATATTGGTACCCCATTCATCAAATTTGGTAAACGCCTTGCTGCATTGTTTCGCCACAGACTGAACACTGACATAAAAATAGCTTATCAAACTTTTAAAATAATCTCGTATTTTAACCTGAAATTTCCTTTCCCGCTCTTTTCTGCTCGAATGTTGTCTATAAATATACTTGTTCTTGTGATAACAACACGTCATACATCGGTATGACGACTAGACAACTATTCGTCAGAATTGAAAACCATTTTTCCAATAATTTAAAGTTCATGTAACTCCGCTATCAAATCTCATCGCGATCAGTGTAAAGCCTGCAGAGAAAAACTTGACATTATTGAAAAAGTGCCGTTTTAATACTGAAACCGATCTAATGGAAGCGCTGCTAATCAAACGCCTTAAGCCATCCCCAAACATAAAACTCGGTCATTCACAAGGAGCGAAGTCGCTTCTGCACGTGTTTTATTGAGAGGTACAGTGATAAAACGTTACTAATCGAATCATTAGTATCATCTTAAATTTAATGTTAACTTTATTTGTTTAGCCCCGATGAAGTCCGCGAGAAGGGACGAATAGCTTCGGAGAATTTTGTTATGTTAATTATTCTTATGTTAATTTATTTATGTTCAATAAAGTATTATTTTGGATTTTTGTTTGGTTCCTCAAAACTTCTATATTTTGTATAATGTAATCTCGGAGGAAGTTCTTCAAACATGTGCATCGTAGAATTTGAAGCAGTGTACAATAAGTGTTTTCTATGTTCCTTTTTGATTGGACTCCGGTATATTATTAACTTCTATCGTTTGGTTAGTTTTAGAAAATATTTTTTAGGTCGGCTGGGGAACCTTGAAACTATTGTTAAAGTTACTGAGAATTTTACGACTTTTGTCCTCCGGTCACAGGAAAACTTTTTTGTCGGTTACGCTTGCGTGCCGTTATCTTCAGACCCGCTTCAGAGTTACCAGAACTGCTGGCACATTGTATTTCTACCATAAACACTGAACCAAGCGGGAAAATTGCCGTGAAGCGCCTTTATCAAAGACGCAAATTCATAGCCATCGTGAGATTTACACACACATTCACTGCCACCCTGAACAGCATTCCAACCCAATCGACCCCGTTGCCGACCATGAAGAGGTCTGTGAACAGACAGTTATTGCGAATCTCTGGGCTATGAGATTCGATCTTTTATGATTTGAAGTTCCAAACTCCGTGAGGGCATCATTGGTATTCGACAAGTAGTGCATCTAGCACTTAAAGTGCTACGTTGCTTCAGCCAAAAGTGTGATTCAAAAAAGTGTGTAGTGGCAGTAGATGCACACTGAATCAGCACGTGTAAATTAGTAAAACGAAAAAGACTTAATATCGAAAAAAACTCTCCTCAATGACACTTTTTTCAGTTTTGGCAAAATGAATAACGAAGCATTTCGGAAGTCTGCCTCTAAGGAGGATATTGCAAAAGCATTGCTTGTTACTGTCACGAATAACATTGGAAGCATAGCGTTAAACGCTGCAGTTTTTCAGGTGAGGTGTTGTTAAATTTTCTGTTCGACTAATGTTTCTCCTCTTGATCCATTTGTCAATAGTAGAACTTTATTATTATTTCTTGAACATCGTCTGTCATAGATCGGCTTGATTGCTGCCGATCTCTCTCCAGCGACGCAATAAATTTTTATTGCCGCATGCTCTTTGCAACGAAAACGGGGAAAACCAGTGTAAAGTGCTTATCCCGTGACTGGAATTTTACATTTATATGGTTCAAGTTTTGTAGATTCAAATTCTTCGGTCGCTTTTCACAAGTCTAAATGTCAGAATGCGTCCGCTTAAGCTCCATGACCTGGATTGGTTTAAAATAAAACAAAGAGGAGCCCATTTTCCAATAACGCCCGATCAATTGTCGAAATTTTAATCCAGTGTAATAAGGTGACAGCTTAAATCCGCCTGATCGCTTCACTAAAATGTTTTTGGTTGTAACTGGTTAGGTGTAGGCAGCTTTGTGAATACCGGTGACTTTATGTTAGCAGGGATTGCGCTGTTTACTTTCAAGAATTCGAACATGTCCTTTGTGCCATAAAAATTGATATTTGCTTCATTGCAGCCCTAACAAGGTGTTCATTTAGGGTGTAGAAAGAATCGTATTCGTCGGCAACTTTCTCCGAGTGAACCCCATCTCAATGCGATTGCTGGCCCACGCGATGCGCTATTGGTCTCAGGGCACCAGAAAGGCGTTGTTTTTGGAGCATGAAGGTTATTTTGGTGCCGTCGGGGCACTGCTGGGTAATGTGTGCTAATTGCGGTACACTTTTTGGCCTGGACACTGTGTCTCAACACCATAGCTTACAATTGTGTAGCCGTGCTTCAGCCGTGTGCAGGATGATCGCTATTTTTCAATCAAGTACATTTAAAGTCTGTCAATCTTGCGTATCTTCCCCTGGCAACACATGCTTTCATTACTTCAATCGTATGCAGTTCAGTTAGAGTCATCTTAGCGTGCACTGTGATGAGAACTGATCCACTATATTTTTGTTTGATGTGTGTCAGTTGCTTATGTGTGTGAAGAAAATAGTTAGCGCTCTCCAGAAAGCCGTCCCTGATGGAATTTCTAAACATGGCATGCTGGCTTCCATGGTCAATTTTACATTTACTTCAGAAGTTTATGATTGTTTCGCGTTAGTGGCCACGTGATTGTCACATCGTTTATCAAGCGTGATCGTACATGAAACTACATTGAGCAATGAATCCCGATTATTCATTTACTACCAAAACCTTGCGTGCTGTATCTATGTATGCAGGACCAATTTTGAAGCTATGCAGTAATGTGACTACTGAATTTTGTCGTTTCCTCTTTAATAACGGAAATAGGATGCGGTGCCATTTATGCGCTCGTGCTATTTTGGCAGCGGTGGCAAGCCTCTGGCAGCATCGCTTGAATACACATAATAGATTTTTCTGCCTAAGGTGGTGATTTATGTCAGAAATTATAACCATATGAAAGGAAAAGTCCTCAAAGCACAAGGAGTTAATATTTGAAAAACAACATCTTCACATGTTTTTTGGGGTTGTCTTTTCCTTATATATGGCCTTGAAAGTCCCATTACTTGGTCCTTGAATCATACTCGAAGCAAGGCATGCAATAGTAATTTTTATGCAAGTATTTTCGTCATTGTATTGTAGATTTGTTCTATATTTATTTAAGTGTGAGTTACTAGATTATGTTTTATGCTTTCTGATAGGTTTGGATACTCTTAGAAGTTAAAAGATTAACGCCACGCTTGTGAAATTTCACTTTTAAAACAGCAACGTCAAATTCTGTATAGACCCTTGTTACGACACGAAAAGCTGCAAGCAATTCCGGTGGTTTCGAATTCACATCAACTTGACTAAGGGTAGTCTGCTTGTGTCCTTTATGATCGGTAAATTAAATACTCATCCTTGATGAAGTTAGCTTCCATTTAAATTAGGCGATCTTTTGAGGTGTCAAATCCACCAGATAATAATCATTAAACTATGGAAATTTGTCCCCAATGTCAATATATTTGTAATTGATTTTCATATTTAATTTCATATTTCCTAAATGTTACCTATAAAAACGTTTTAAAATGTATAATTAATGTTACAGTATGAACTGTTATTTAATCATTGATCTTACAGGCTTAGTTTGCAAATGTGCTGAATTGCACTTTCAGCTTTATCTGGGAAATATAGGACTATAATTGTGCCATAGTTTTGTAAAAAACGTAAGAGAAATTCTTAGTGAACCACTTGTTTTTGTGATTTCTTTGGTGTACCAAAAAAGGTCTTGGAATTGTGTAAATGATTTCATTTTTACTTTGTGAAATTCGTACATTTTCAATTTATAGAGCTCATTCTTCGAGAGATTTGTAAACCTGGCTGAGTGATTTCTTTGTTCATGTACAAAAAGTTTTGTTAATTTCATTCTTGCAAATAAAATTATGGATGCTGTACTTGGCAGACCTGCTAAAAAGGTGACACTAAACTGTATCATCTTCATTAGCGATATAGCTCGGCACTAAGCAACAGCACTTGTAGTTTTGACCTTATGTAGAGTCATGGAGGTGTAGGCTAAAGAAAGGGGCTTTGAGAGGCTGACCCGGTATAAAATTTCGAAGACTTAATTAAGCTCTATTCTGCTAAGATTTTATTAAAATCCGTTTTTACTGCCCAAAGTTATGGCCATTTCTATTTTCTGAGAGCAACCTATTCGAAGTAAATTTTTGTGGAGTTTGACCAAAATATTTCCTTCAAAACGACATTTTGTACTGCTTTTCAAAAGTGTTTTTGTGACTACTGCGGAGTTCGCTGTTTAAGGTGTTGCGGTACTGATGTCATGTACTGCAACAGCAGCTTCCATAATTCAGTTTGGTTTTATTATTTCCATGCTGCTTGATCAGTGCGGTGGTTTCAAGTCTGGTTTGCAGTCAGCTTGGATTGTTATTTTTTGACGAATCTACCAGATTTTAAAACTTGAATTCGCAGCCTTCCTGCGTAATTGGCATTAAAAAAAATAATATGGAATAAAATTGACAAGATCGCTTGATGTAACCTTGGAAGAGACATTTTGGAGCATTCCTTCAACTTTTTATGGCAGACCCGGTAAGTCTAATGGGATCGAGCAGTCTATCCGTAGTAATTCAGGCTAATACTACTGCACGCGACTCCGAACATACCGTACCGTACTTTAAGGACGACTGATCATTTAAGTCTTGTTTTCATACAAATAATGCTTACAGATGTCACTAAATCTAGCCTAAAATCCATCTTAACTCTCCAGCTAAATAAACCTACAAGCGAAATGATCTGGATGAGCGTACCAGTTCAAATCCATGTGAGTGCTTAAACGAGTCATCAAAGCGCAGTATTCTCATATAGTCAGTCACCAGCTTGATAGGAATGGAGAAAAGCTGTCACAGTTTTGAAATTTTAGTAAAATTTTTTATATTAATTCATGTGGGAGAAGACAACGATTACAAAAAATCAACGCGACACAAATAGAAAAGTCATTGAAAGCAGAATACACGGTCAGTGGTTAATTTCGCAACCAGTTTCGGCACCAAGAAAATTGGGGCACTTTCGTTTATTTTTCGATTTTAACATCTTCACAACCTCGCCATGGACACCTTGAAACTTGCATCACCAGTCGCTAACTCATCGCGCACGTAAATTCGTAAACTCCTCGCCAGCAAATCTTGATCGAAAGCAATGACTATCTTCAGCCAACTTTCTTTTCAACCATTTCCGCCATCCTCAAAAACTTCTCCCGGCATCTCTGCGTTGGATAGACGGTCTGGAGTTGCAGGAGGGCTCAGGCCTGGGGTCGACGGGGGAGTAAAAAGATGGGGGTAGGGATCAAGACCGCGTTGCGAGTAGAAAAGAATGTAAGCTTGCGATGCCATGACGTCATCAATGGAACAAAGCTCTAGATTTGAATCGTTGCAGTGGACCCAAAACTCTGAATAAAAAATTGGGTACTTTTAGCAAGTCTGAGCAGGACTCAAAGTCGTTTTTACACTGCAAATAGTTACGAGGAGCCGAACATCCACAAGTAATGTGGTGGTGACCAGTCGAGTTTCCACAGAAATTGCGTTCACACCTGCTTCGGAATTACCAGTATGGCCAGCATTTCTACCACCATCACTGCAACCAAACAAAAGGAATTGCAATCTAGCGCCCAAAACGAGACAATGCAGCCACCGTAAGATTTTTCAAGCACAACCATTTCTATCAAGGAGCAGGTCCAGCCTAAGTTTGTTACCTGAACCTTTCCTAGATGCGAGGGCATGGCAGAACACAATAAAGCCCCAGAAGCGGGGCATCTCCTAAAGGTCGTTAATGAATAGAGTCGCCAAAAGACAAGCGGCATAGAATCTGTAGCTGAACAACAATGAGATAACATGCGTCCAGAGTCTGAAAACCGCAGATGATGCACCTAGTATTTTCAATTCCAGATAGATCAGAGTTTAACACAAGGCTGTGTCCGTTGTAGCGAAGACGAGACAAAACACAGCGAGCGCTACGACGAAGCACAAGTTTTTTAGTAGATATCAGAGGGACTGGTGTGTCGCAAAACTTTGGGACAATAGGCCACTACTTCGAAAAAAGAGATGAGTAAATACGAGGAGACAGAGAGAGACCACATGGGATAGTAAATGGCTTAAAAAGCGAATCTCATTTGGCCAGCTGATTGGCCATGGCATTACCCGAAAGAAATAAGTGACCGAGGACCAAATGCAGTCCGATAGCATAAGAGAAAATGGATAGTTCCAGCCAAAGAGAACGAGACAAATGAAAAAACAGAGGAAAGCGAAGCAAGAAAGTGCGAGAGTCTTAGAGTACGAGAAGAGATTATACACTAGTTGGTGCTGACGAGACCAGCAAAGAGCTTGCAGAACGGCGCAGGCTTCAGCGGAAAAGCTTAAACACACTGGGCCTGCCGAATTAGAAAGGATGGCCTCAGCACCAGCAAGTGAGCAGTCGGCATGAGCCTCAGCAAAGTGAGCAGTTGGCATGAGCGCCAGAGCTTTCTTTGCCAAACGGAAAAGAACAAAACCATGAGCACAAATCATAAGATCGTGATTCGAAAAAATCAAGAGGGCAAGAGCAGCACCTTGGCGAGAAAAGAGAACGGTTAAAGCGAGAGCATGGAGTAGAAACAGCTCCACAGTGAAAAAAAGACAAGGTCCACGAAGAAGAGAGAGGGCAGGCAAGGAGTGGCTTCCAAGAAAAGAAGAAAACATGAGCGGGTGAGGGGTCGCAAAGTCTCTACAGGAGGACCTGGAAAGTAGCGGCTTTACTTCCTGTCCAGCCAATCCTGAAATTGGAGAAAAGGATAGTAGATGAAGGGCCACTTATAAAAATATAGGGCAAAATGAGTCAAAGGCGCCTCAGAGAGGGATAGGGGAGAACGAGATGCAACCGGCGATAAAGCGACTTGCCGCTCGACAAAGGCGTTCCAACCGACAACATTGGAAACACTGAAAAAGAGAAATTATCCGGGTGAAGCACAAGTGAGAACGGGGAAAGAAAAGCTTTGCACAGAAGAGAAAACGACTCCTTGCACAGACCAAATAAGCAACCAAAGATACACTGTAAAACTTTAGACGAGTTAAGAACTCGGCTTTCCGCGAAAATCATGTGCAGAAAGAAAAAGTGAAGAGAGAGTTGAAAGGGAAGTAGTGGGGCTGAGAATTAGACCGGTGAACTCCACCGGAAAAGGAGGCCACGCATCAACTGGGATTAAAATAAAGACACCAAAGCTCAGAACAGCGCTCCAATCGAATTAGGTCTACTTGTGTGCCCCCCGCAGCAGAAAATACAGATGGGGAGAAGGATCAGATGGCCAGGTCATCAGCAAAAAAAGAGCAGCTAACGGAGAAAAGTAGAGGCGTAGGGAGATGGTTGATGAAAAGAGAAAAAACAGGGCCGAGCAAGAACCCTTGCGAAAAACCTTGGTGAACTCGAAGGAGAGACTTCTATGATTTTGAAAAACCGTGCAAGGCGCCTTTCAGAAAGGAAAGATTGAGTATATCAAAGAAGAAGAAGGAAGGCCAGCAGAAACAAGCTTGTGGTCAAGAGCGTTGCGCCAGACAGAGTCAGGAGCCTTGGAAAAATCGGCAATGGCAAGGATCGTCCGAAAGCCCGGTTTGGGTTTGCTAAACCCAACAGAAATGGACGGAGAAGAATAAAAAATTTGATCAGAAGTAGAACCGATCAAAACGCTAGCGATCAAAAATTGATTATTTTTTTTTAAACGCGAACGCATTTTTAGAAAAAAAAAACACAAGAAACAACTACCGCCCACTTGTAGTGTGCATGTAGACACCTTTCAAAGAAAGCAGGTAAAAAGTGAAGACCAAACGATTCATCGAATTTAAAACCAGCAAGCAAATGTGCCAGGACTGCTGCCGCTGCATTCGGAGAAAAAATGAGCACAGGAAAATGTGGAGTGTCGTTATATCATTCGGTTACGGAACAATTTTTATTCACAAAAGAATTTTTGTCAAACAAACTTCACATTTAGACGTAGGACAAAAAACATTGCCACCAAGTGCACTTCCGACAAATCACCAGGTTATAAACTACACTAGCTTTCAACCAGCAACCTCACAATTACGTCGTCACCTCATCGCGCCGAGGTAAGGTAACGACTGATGTACGAAGCACACTTACTTCCAATATCATTCCAGCAATACGCCGTATAATGGCCAGCGCTGAATCCTCTGCCGTGGTGGATCACCACAGCGCTGAGATCGTAAACGAAAGTAGGATCGTCGGAACTTTTGTTCTGCACGAAAACATAAGATTGTTAGCGACCTAGCGACGCAAAACTCACGTTTCTGAAAGCTTCAGGCGCTATTTGTCGCACTAATTTACCAGGACTATAGCAAAATTTCTGAGAAAAAGGCTTTCAGTAGTTTTTCAACTTCTCTCTAACCTTGCTAGTGTAGCAAAGTGGTTCAATTCAAGAAACACCACACTACATAACGTGATTGCAGTAGAATTCAACATTAATTTTTTAGCATATGTACTGTATTTATTTAAGGCTGTTGTAGTACATGATCTACATCTGAGTGTAATCAACAGGAATATACGTAAGGTCTGTAGTTTGTGGTCAACAACGATAAAAAAATCCGACTACTACATCTAACCCTAACTCGTATATTACAAGCAAACGTATACGTGCATCACATATTACACCAACATCGCGTATTTGCCTTCCGGTAACGAAACTTTTTGCCGTAAAAGTGCCAACGAACTATTGCGATTAGTGAGTCGAACTACTCAACCGGTAATTTCTATCTGCCACTTGTAAAATGAACGCTTTCTGTTCGGTATTTGTCAAGTAAACGCTTTCTATCTGCCATTTGTCAATTGAGCAGTTTATATCAGCCATTTGTCGCATGCACACTGCCTACAACAAGCATGCTGATAAAAGGAGTAATCAAGAAAATAGGGGGTTGCTGGGTTAGGAGGAAATCTAAGGATAGAATAACCAAAGCAAATGAAGTGTGATGGTAGGATCATCTTTTGAGGAGGATAATAATGACATGTCAAGAAGAGCGATATATTTTGAAGTGGTTCGAAGGAGAGGGCGTGGACGACTGAGGATGACACAAAGAAGGCACGTGGTTAAACAGACTGGACTAAAAGAGGAAGACGCCATTGACAAACCAAAGTGGCGCAATCCTGGGACTGGGGCATGGCGACAGACCATGGAGCCGGGAAACGAACCAAGGCCTGGATCAAAAATCGTAAATACATAAACAGTCGCCAAAAGGCAAGCGGCATAGAATCTGTAGCTGAACAACAATGAGATGATGTGTGTCCAGAGTCTGAAAACCGCAGATGATGCACCTAGTATTTTCAATTCCAGATAGATCAGAGTTTAACACAAGGCTGTGTCCGTTGTAGCGAAGACGAGACAAAACACAGCGAGCGCAACGACGAAGCACAAGTTTTTTAGTATATATCAGAGGGACTGGTGTGTCGCAAAACTTTGGGACAATACGCCACTACTTCGAAAAAAGAGATGAGTAAATACGAGGAGACAGAGAAAGACCACATGGGATAGTAGATCGCTTAAAGAGCGAATTTCGTTTGGCCAGCTGATTAGTTATGTCATTACCCGAAAGAAATGAGTGACTAGGCACCCATTGCAGATTAACAGAAAAGAGGAAGAGAGAAAGGATAGTTCCAACCAGGTGTGCCAAAGAGTGTGAGATAGAACGAAGGACCTAAGAGAAAAAAGCGCAGCAAGAACAGAGTTTGAGACTGAGAAAGAAAAGGGAATAGAAGTTCAAAACTTATTGGTGCTGACAATACCAGCAAAAAGCTGGCAGAATGACGCAAGTTTTAGCGAAAAAGCTTACACAAACTGGGCCTGCCGAATTAGAAAGGATGGCCTCAGCGTCATTAAGTACGCAGTTGGCAATGAGGCCAGAGTTTGCCTTACCGAAAGGAAAAGGATCAGAGCCATCCGTACAAGTTAGAAGATTGTGATATGGAGAGAGCCAAGGCAAGAGCAGCACCTAGACGAGAAAGAGAACAGTCAGAGCAAGAGAATGGAGTTGAAAGAGCGCTACGCTGAAAAAAGACAAGGTTAAAGGAGGAGAAAGAGCAGGCAAGAACCTCCTTCGAGGAGGAAGGAGAGAGCGTGAGCGAGTGAGCAGCCATACCCGTGCTTCACCGGGTTAGAATAGTGAAATTGCTCACCCAGCATGTCGTAAGAGGCAACTTTTGGGTACCCACCAATGGCAGTCCGCCTTGTTGGTGGTGGGGCTACCAGTCGGCAGTTTGCATCCACGACTGGTTCGAAATGGGCTGCCACTTTTCCCCTGGCCTAATTCAATTAGGTTGATGGCGTGAACCTGGATTGCTGTTCGCGCCATACCTCCATCCCAAGGAAGAGGAGGGGTAAACCAACAACAACAACAACAAGTGAGCAGCCACGAAGACTCACGACGAGGAACTCGAAAGCCTTGGCTTCACTAAGTGTTAAGCAAATTTAAAAATAGGAAGAGGATGGTAGACGAAGGGCCACTTATAAGACAGGGCAAAATGAGCCAGGTTGGCTTAAATAGAAGGCAGGGAAGCCTGAAAGACAAGATCGATCACCTTGATATAGCCTGCTGTGCATGTGTAGAAAGGTCATTTGAGTTGAACTTACCACGCTTTCCATCCAGCAATGAGGCTTCATGTCGAGTTCGGCGGGAAAATTCACGGGGACCGTAATCTTCTCGCGATTGTTGCGACCGCTCCAACGGAACCGTTTTAAGTGAAAACGAAGCACCTACAAAACATATTTGACTATGACGTCACAATGCATCTCCTTAAAATTTCAAACTTGCAATTTAAACAACATTACAAACCAGTGAGCACACGGGTGGGTATTTTAGAACGCGGGGAATTCGTATCTAAAAGTCCATTTAAATAAAATAAGATTCGGCTTTTATGTTCCGGTAGGGTTTAAGTAATAAGCCCAGCAAAAAGTTTGTACTTCTTACATTTATTAATAACGCCAGTCAGCCCTTTTTCATAACCGGTACATAAACGCAGCTAATTTTGCCAACTGGAGTTTAACGAATCAGGGCATTTGTGTGTGTACACATCACGTGACACTGCTTGCGCATTACTTGACACTAATTGCGCTTCAACTAATCATAGCAATAGATAGAACATGAAAAAAACGGCAAGCGTTTACACATCAGTTATTTTTTCTATTCATTTTCATTTTTTTCTTTTCTAGAAGCCAAAATAATTCAGATTGGGATTCAGGTCAACTCTTCCCGATTAATTCCGAATAGCAATTATGAATTGCCCCATCCCAACCAATGACAAAGCCAAGCTTGGTAGCCAATTACTAACATGTAAATGCGAATTTCTACTCCACACCTTATAAAGTTGCACTCTCTTATTTGCCGAAAATGCGTTCGCTACTGTGAGCGCTGTTTAGAAAATACCAGCACCAAAAACATCCCAGCATAAGCTACGAAAGAATAAAAACTAATTTAAAATTTAATTTCAAAACTTATTAAATAGTCGCCGTTAGACAGAGAAGCAATAGAAGCAGCAAGTACAGTCCGTTGCATAATGAACACAAGATCGGTGATAAAAAAATTACAATGCAGTCCATTGACCTATCAGGGCGTCGAACTTAGGGTCTTCTGTTCATTTAAGCAATTAAACTACTGCACGAAAACAAAATAGAGCTAACAATTAGGCAACTACACTATTTTTCGAAAACAAATTTTGAAATTATTTTTCATACTCTGCCATCGCATGGTGGCGCCAAAATGCCTGCGCCCCTACGAGATACGCACCTCGACCACTCAAAGGTACACAGTACAAGACTAATCAGGGCCACGGTAGCTAACCACTCAATTTAACTCCACACGCCCAGCAATTTAAAAACAATTTATACTGCATTAGCAGGTTTAACATGTCAAACTTCCTACGCAGCCGCAGCTTAGAATCGAACCGAAATCACTAGAGAGAAAGCAAATAACTAACAGCGGTTTGCAAAAACACGATCAGAAAATATTACGCTTCACAAAGCGAATTACGTCATCGCAAACGCGCCTTTACAATATAAAGCTAAAATCGACCGCTACGCACTTAAGCCGCTATAGCTCAGTGGTTAGAGCACTGGTCTTGTAAACCAGGGGTCGTGAGTTCGAATCTCACTAGTGGCTTCCTTATTTAATTAAAACATTTTTTTAATTTTAACTCGCAATACAAACACCCAGTTTCTTTAAATTTTAATTTTTATGTTTTGATGAAGCAGTCCACTTTTAACTCCAAAAGTGCAAAGTCAACATACGACACTACTTAATCAAGATTTTTTTATTAAACACGAAATATTGTCGTAGTTTGATGTTCCAAAACACTTTGACTTACGACTATCCTAACATCCAGACAAGTGTTTCTAAAACCCAGGCTGCCAAAGACGGGTCGGGTGAGTCCACAAGCACAGTTCTGCAGTAATGGGTCAGATAATAATTAAAATTGTGACGGTTTTGGATAACTATATTGTGGACCAGGCAATCATGATTAGGATATACTAGCACAATTAGCAACCATGATATTCGATGTGCATTGAGTAGTATTTTTCGGACTTTTAACAAACTTATCAACAAGTTTAGGGACTAGATTTTCCCTGACACTGGATGCGAAAGTTGACATAAAAAGTTTATTTTGCAAAATATAGTTTGTTTTTAGTAAAAAGAATAAAGCCGAAATGCTGGTAAACATTTTATTAAAACGTTTCGCTTTTACACTAAAAGCATCATCAGTTAAATAAATGGTCACCTAAGGCTGGGCTAAACAGATACTGCATTGATAGCTAACCGCTGTACCTTAGGTGACCATCTATTCAACTGATGATGCTTTTAATGTAAAAGCGAAACGTTTTAATAAAATGTTTACCAGCATTTCGGCTTTATTCTTTTTACTAAGAATTGCGAACAAATCCCATTTTTATGCTCATAGTTTGCTTTTTTCTCGATTTCCTTCGAGTGAGCAAATATTTATCATGGCGCAGAAATAATTCACTGCTAAAAAGCTAAGCCCCTAAGAGCCAAATCTCAAACTTTGGCATCAAATCGAAAACAAATGCACAAATTGCTGTAGCCTATGCTACAACTGGCAGTTACTAAATCAGCCTAACCAACGATATGCTCAGACAAGTGATCACATTTTAATTGTATCACTGTTACTACACGAGAAAATTAAAAAATGGATTCACCTCTACATTTTATGAGTTGTAACTCCCAAATCTGTTAACAACACGAATGGGAGTAGGATTCGAACCCACATCCACACCAACCAGTCGAAAAAGGTCATTGGCTTGTAGGTGGTTAAAGCAGGATTCAATAACTGCTAGTTGCAGCATAGATACAGGCTACGGTAAGTTGACAATTGACATGCAGTAATTACTAGAATCACCGTCATAACTGCGATAAATGTCGTAAAGGCTATGGCAATCCTGAAGTGGCATCTCTCACTGAATTCAAATTACCGTAGTTGAATTTGTAAAATCAACTGTCGTCTTGTGATGGCTAAAGTGTTTAAGGTGACACCTCTGATAAAATCGTGCTTTAAGCCCAGTCTACACCTATCAAGCCAATGACTATCGTTCGAATGGTTGGTACGGCGATGTGGGTTCGAATCCCAGGCCCAGCTCTATTTTTAGCAGGTTAGGATTCATAAAATTTGGAGGTAGACATAAATTTTTAATTCTCTGGACGTAGTGACAAACCGTAAACAATTACACTACATAGGGGATGTTGTACTCATCAAAGAAAATTTTCAATATCTTTTCATGAATCCCACAATAGACACAGCTGCAAGTCGTTACGATAGGGGAAATGCACCTTCGATCAACTTTTTGCATAGTTACCAGGTTGAACGTAGAGAGTAGGTAAAAATACCAACAAAGATCAAGAGGTGGCAAAATTGCTGCCTACGGTACAAATGACGTCACAATAGAATAACTCGCTTGCCTTTTGATAGCCCAAAGGGCACGACCAACTGAATCGTTTGCTGTTGAACGCATTCGCAAAAGGCGCGGTAAATTTCAGAGAAAGGCGATTAGTCGACAACACAGGAGTCATGTCACGTGATTTACGTACGCATCACACTCACGTAGGCACGTGACTAGTTACGCAATAAAGTGGTGCAAGAACTTGAAAAAAGTTATAACAACGAAGGAAGAAAGTTTGAAAGCGTTGAAAGTAGCTTGCTCAATTGACTTGAAGCTTTTCACATCGAACTTGCGGCAACGGTTAAGTTATGCCCTTGAATAGACAAAAAGTATAACTCATATCAAGAACATTACAACAGTTGGTTAAGCTGTACTCATACACGTTGAAAATTACTTCACGGCTTCATGGCAGAAAAGGCTTTATTCCATGTCGGATCGTATATGAGCTTAGAGCAAATGTCTAGCACAATAACATGGTAGACAAACTGCAAAACACAACTTTTCATCAATACTGACTTGTGGTAAATCAACAATCTTGATTTGTTTTTCTGCTTCAGACAGTTTCTGCGACGTTTTCTTGATCGACAAACGACGTTGTCTAGTGTCTATGACACAACAAAACAGTATTTCTCGCAAGCCCAAACGTTAAAAGATTAGCAATATCAATAAAATAGAACCAATTAGCAAGGTCAAAGGGGGTTGGCTTGGCGAGGGGAGATTTTCTACTCCGCTTTTCTTGATAGGGCAAGACTAGCATTGAAATTACGGCTTCAGTGAGATTCGATTCCAGGGGCAACAGAATTGCTCATCATTATCGGTTTAAATATAAAGCAAACTCAACAAAAACAATATCAGTGCCATCACTCACCTCTAGACGGAGTGAGATGAACATTATTGCAGTAGCTACAGCTATACACCCGACCGCCGTCCAATCGTTCGGCAGCTGTAAATTTGTCCAACATTTCAAACAAGCTGCATCCTTGATTTGCATTTTTCCTGCAAAATGGTAAACCTTGAAAACGCAGCGCAAAATATTGATTCATACTTAAGGAGAGCTTATCATCAGCAACACCAAATACTGCAACGACTTCCGTAGGATTGAAACCCACAACCTTCTGATCGCTGGCAAGAGTATTCGATCGGATTCGCACAAGAAACTCGCCTTTCCTATCAACTAAATACCGGTATTGGAGCCTTCTCCGTGGGATGCACATGTACTGAAATCATTTTCTAAATCGTTATGTAAAAGCAAAAAGCATTCTTACCAAGTGTTGCTGCTACAGTTATGGTAGCGTTCTGGAAACTCCAACGACAGATCCCAAAACGGTTCAAATGTACTTGACACATTCTTGCATTCCAAACAACGAACCTGGCTGTGCAGACGGCCTTCGAATACAGTGTGAACAACCTGAACATCAAGCATGTGATTCAAACTCTTAGACAAATAGTAATTAAATGTCATTAGCAAGTTCAAAAATTGCTTCCTAGTTTGAAACGCTATGGTACAGCAAATGCTTTCGTATTCGAAGTAAAGTTTCTTTCAGCCGCGCAAATCGGTTACAAAACCAATCAAGCGATATGTAAACATTATCTGAAAAGATCAAGACCAGCGCGCGTAACTTCTTTTGTCTGCTGTCCTCACCGAGCCCAAATTTCCCACTCTGCTCTTTCGTTCGTTGCCAATATGAATCAGGTTATCCTGATGGATTGCTTGAGTTGCTAATTTTCCTACCTGTACTTGCAAAGCTATCAAACAGTAATTCCAACTGTTTTTTCAAGACTTGCTGATAATTAAGATTCCAAAGAAGCAAGCATACCTTAATGGTAGTAAGCTATACATTAGTGCAAACAAACATTACATTTAACATGCCAATATCATTGCAACCAAAAAATGCAATGTCACACAGTCATTTCAATAAAAATATTTAGTTGATTGATATCTTACTTTCGGAACAAGTGCAAAATTTTCCCCAAGACAACAAGTGCAAAATTTTCCCCAGTTAGTTATCAAGTTTATTCTTAAGAACATTAGAACAGTTGAGATACCATGGTTGCGGGTTTGAATCTCAGCTGGCAGAGCATTAAAAGAAAGGTAGTGTACACTGAAGGGGCAGGCCTGGTATGTAAATGTACGGGGCAGTGTACACTGGAAGGGAGTGTAAAATAGCCACTTTTTGGATCAAGTGCATAAATTTTCCCACATGGGGAAATTTATGCACTTGATCCTTACTTTCTACAATTTAATTGTAAACTTATGGGCAGAAAAATTACTAAAAGTGCTTTAGAGCAGCTACTTGTTTTTGTGCAGATAAATGAATTCGAAATACTCACACTTGATATTTTCGCTGCTAGTCCTTCAGCACGACTTGCTTGCGAATGATAACGCTTCCTTTCCAGTTCGGAAACAATTTTGTCCAACAACTCGCAAAGAAATTCTTGCGCGTCTTGTTGTGTGTAACCCTTGTATAGAACAATGCCGACAATAATTCACCAACATATAATAAAACGAAAACACAACATCTAATGGCATGCATGCTTTAAAACCAAGAGCTTTGGCGCTAGGCCAAAAGTAGTAAAGCAGAAACACGACTTAGCAACACAAGTCTGGTTTTAAGAGTCGGACAAATTGAGCAGCAAATGCTTTGCACGTGTCTTAAACTACATTAAGTCTTGAAACCAGTTTTGAAATTAAACCATAAGGCAAGAAAAAATAAACATATCAGTCTTGAAGATTCTACATCAGAGTGATAACAGCAGCATACTTTCGGACAAAGAATTTGTCAAGCCAGTTAGTTGCCACTTTCAATACAAAATATTGGTTTTGAAAACGCACAACATGGTATAAGCACGCCACAAATATCTTTAGAAACAACATTACAACTCACTCTAAACGATGGAATCAGTTGCCAGACCGAACTGAGAAAATGATAAGGTGACACTAGTTTCCATTTTCCGGACCACATCACGTGATAAAGGTCATGAAGCTCATGACACAGCGACAAAGTGCCGGCAGAGCTGTTACTGTACAGTCGACGTTTTGGGCTGTAAGTAGCTCCAGAATCTCCAGTCCTTTCAAAACTTCCACTTTCACGGCCTCCATTCAAACCTGAACGAAAAGGAATTGGCAAATGGAGATCGACTCTCTTATACAGTGTTTTTCAAAGTAAGAACACTTTGCTCGCCAAAATGTTGAACAAAAGATTTTATTTAGACAATAAGCCCATTTAGAGTCTGAAATCTTCCCAAACATTGCTGAATCTATTTTGAGATTTAAACTGTTTAGGTACCTGAAGACCTCACTGATGCAGAAAACTTCTCCAACTGATGCAAAGCTGCAACGGGAGAACAAGAGGAAAGAAAAGGAGTTGTAGCTTTGACAAGCACTGCTTGAACTAATGGATTTAGAACCTTAGATGAAAAAAAAACAAAGCCCAGGGTGCAAACCTTGTGTTTACTTTTCCTCTTCCTTGCTGTAAAAGCACGTTGTCAAGTTACAAAGTGGTAAACAGAAAATTAGTTCCCGCAGGAACACGATCAGACTAAAGGTTTATGGTAGTTGTTTGTTTGTGTTTACCCCTCCTCTTCCTTGGGATGGAGGTACGGCATGAAGGGTAATTCAGGTTCATGCCGTCAACCTAATTGAAATTAGGCTAGAGAAAAGATGGCAGCCCATTTTGAACCAGTCTTGAGTGATTGGTAGCCCCACCACCAAGGCGGACTGCCACTGGTGGGTACCCAAGAGTCGTCTTTTACGACATGGTGGGTTAGCAACTTCACCATTATAATCCGGTGAAGCACGGGAGGGCCACCTCTCTGCCACATAAAGGTGGAGGCATCCCGTTAAGTGCCTTGCCCAAGGACACAACAAGCAAGCTTGCCGGCTTGTTCTCCACACTATCCCTTTTTATGCTGAGCGCCAAGCAGGGAAGCTGCGAATACCATTCTTTAGTCTTTTGGTATGACTCGACTTAGGAATGAACCCCAATGGTAGTTATGGTAGTTCGTTACCAACCACTCACTATTGCAAATTTCAAACAACCAACACCGAAAGACTGCCACTGGCAGGCGCAACAGATGGTGCGAACATTGTAACACTGCTGGCTGCCAAGAAGCGGTACAGCGCCGCAGATTTTTTCCAACAGTTTAAAAGTTGCCAGCACTGCAGACTTTCAGCACCATCGATAAAACCTAATTTATGAAGGGCCAATTTTCAATGTTTGGCTTGATAACAGCTTTTTCGCTACGATAAAGATATAATCAATATTAAGTTAATTAATAGATATTAAGGCATATCGGCTAACTGCAATCAGTTGAATAAAATACCACTTCCACGATCGGTTTCGTTCATATTAGAACTCGTCAGGTGGACTCAGGTATTGAACCGACGATCACATGAATTGCTTCATGCGGTTTATATCACTCCGCCATCGGTCCTTTCAACTGATGCTGTTAATTTTAAGCTTATACATGGTGCACGCTCACTACCGTGAGCTTGATGCGATATATGCTTTAGTTCCCAGTCAAGCCAGTGCCTTTATTACGTTATAATCCGAATTACAGGAGCCGGTGTTGGCCTGTTTAGATATTAATCTAATTAATAGATATTAACGCATATAGGCTAACTGCAATCAGCTGCCATATGCCTTAATAATATGCCTTAATAATATGCCATCATATGCCTTAATATCTACCATATGTCTTAATATCTATTAATTAAATTAATATCTTGAACAGGCTAACACCAGCTCCTATAATTCGGATTATATAATTAATAGTAATTCATTATTTTCCATCTGCGAAAAAATGTATTCAACATATAGCTTAAATATATACATTTCTCTTGCTGCTCCATCGGTTTTACACCACGCACTACTTAAAATTCAAACCAGAAAAATTAATTCGAGTATGAAACTTTTTTCAGATGGTGGTTTCAAGTAAAGTGTAAAGACATCTGCTGCCACCAAATAAAGATGTTTAAATTTGCAGTCTCTATTTGCCTTATGAGTTAGCGACATGATTGATTGACTGAATGGATCTGTGACATAAAGCTTTTTTCACACTTAGTACACACATCAGGCCTATTAATATTATAACTCTTGCAATTAAACAGTGCACTGGCTACAAAAAAAACTCCAAAGCATATCAAAAGTTTTAGTATGAGTATCTTAAATCTTTAATCTTGTTTCATGCTGAGTTGCTGTGTCTTTACGCAAACAGGTGAAGTCAGGAGGAGCATCTTGACTTGACAATCTAACGATTTTTCCATGATCCCTGGGTTTTGACAGTCACGAGGATATTCTCGTAGAATACGTCAAAGATTAGTTTTTCTGCCTGTTCTACTGTTCCAGAGTTGTTCATAAGCATTAAGTACAGCGGCGACTCGTGGCTATCATTCATAGGGGTGCTAGTACAAGATCTTTTTCAATGCTTTCATATTGACTGCATAAACGCACACACGCACGCTCGCGCACACACACATTTATAAGCTATATTGATCATACAATTCAAGCCAAGTAGTTCAGTCACAGAATAAATGTAAAGTCCAGTAGCTAAAAACGTATTTGATATTCGGACTAAATTGAAAAGATGTGCTAAACTGCGTTGTTCATCAGTTTTGATTCTATTGGCAGAGCAGGGCGGGACAATAATGTAATAGCCAGGCCGCGCGTAGAGGCGACGGGAGCACTACCGTTTTGAGCAGTGCCAGTCTAGCTGTTGAAGTGGAAGGTGTGTGCAGGCGTTGTTCCGTTATCGTCTTATTTTGAAATTCATCAAAGCTTATTTCACTTGTGATAGTATCGTTACAGCCACAATCACATGCTGACCAAGCTGTGATGAATCTCAAAGCAAGACGATAATGAACAACGCCTGCACACACACCTTCCACTGCAACAGCTAGACCGGCACTGCTCGAGACGCAGGGCTTCCGTCGTACTCCCGCAGTGCTCATTGACGAGCCACCATTGGTTGAACGACCTCTTTTCTAAACGGTAACTTTCTCAAAAGGAGACAATTGCGAAAACTTATACGCGAGCCGCCACTGATTAAGTAACTCGCAAAACCACATAAATTTCTGGTCTGACACGGTTAATAATAAATGTGCTTCTGCGCAGTAGCAGTGAAACACGAGTTTAAAGCCCTGAGAGTTACCGCAGTCATCAGCAAATGAAATCTGCGGGGCAGGGTAGCATTTCCCTGACAAACAAAATTACGAAAATGGTCCGGACTTTTGGAGGAGACGCATTTAACAAGTGAACCTTGCAATGAAGGCGATAGACCCTCTTCACAGCAACTTTCTGTACATGAGCGGCAAGTGAGATCAGAGGTCAACTTATTAGTACAATGCAACAAAAATATGTGAGCAAAGTTATTAGGAAAAGAGAACAAAAAGGGTTTGAAACTCACTTTTGCATGACAACACATGGCTAATTTTTGAATTTGTGCCTTAAGCCTTAATGTACAAGCTAAACAGAAAAACGCCTTTTAAGCATATTGTAATATCGTTGATTTTCCGCTTACCGGCTTGCATTTTGAGAAATCGCCGCGTGACATTGATAGAAGTTTGATTTTCATACAATTCAGTAGTGCTGCGACGCGTTCCAATTGTCTTAGCTGCACTGTTCTTATCCTCGATTTCTAAATCACGAACAGCTAACAGACAGCGACGAAATTTCTGCAGATGACCAAGTACCTGTAAATATCAAGAACGATTGGTTCAAAGCAAAAAACAAACCACATAAAAGTGCATCTTCTCGTTAGTGCAGTGATTAGCTATTCGTGGACCTCTCTAGCACACCGCAATGGGCTGTAGACAGAAGTTGCTGTAATGACAAACTGTCTTTTAGAATTTGACATACCTTAGTGCTATCGCCTAGCTAATTTCATACTATTTAATACGCAGTGCTGTTCTCTTGTTAATACTAAAATGACTTGAACAATAATATAAGATTAGCAGCACTGCTTCATCAGTTTAATAACAGTTCTTTTCAAACGGTTGACAAAGCAAGGCGTTGTGACAGTGTGGCAGAAAACAGAACTTGAAAACAACAGTGACCAGCTTTCGTCACTGGATTTACAAACTAGATCTGAATTATTGCACTCCAAATCTTGATCACTTACTTGAATAATGGAATTAAGGTAACAAGTGTTTCCTAAATTACGCAATCCAGTAACGCCCGGTATGAGTGAAGTCACGGCTCGGTTTGGTACGCTGTCGTAAATCGACTTGGAAATGTTTTGCATTCGTGTTCGACGAGATGGTAACGTACGAGAAGGCAGACGACGCTCAGGCTTCGACCGCTTGCGAACACTTCGCACTGCGGGTTTGGGAGTTAGTTTCCTGAAGACACAACTCCTCCTTACATTTGCTTTTTTAACACAACAAATCCTTTCATTTCAAAGTAAACCAACACGCTTATGCATTGGCCAACTTGTGTTCAGGCATGCTTCGCAGTTGCATGTAGCACAGGCACAAAGCCTTCACTGGACAAACACTGTAACCAAGCAAGGTAAATTGCTGGCAAAAGCCTTTTCCTGTGATACGACAACCCAGAACTAGGGCAAATGTTGAGCTCGACACTTGAAGCTTGCCAAAAATGCGCTACAGTGCGAAGTTATCGAGGTGGATTACCTACGGCAGCTTAAGGTAAGAGCGAGGCAAGTTACAAACAGCGCTAAATTAGCTCATCAGGAAACGAGACTACTACAAATACCTAAAATGTTTTTGTTCACTCCTCTTTCCAAGACAAGGAGGCCCGAACTGAAGAGGATATTGTATAACCAGGTTCTCATGTCAAACCTAACTGAAATCAGGCTACGAGATCTAAGAGGGAGTTCATTTCGAACAAACCATTAATAAGAACTGCACACTCGCAGCTACATCACCAATAAAGCGACTGCCACAAGTTGCCTCTTACGATATGCTGAGTGAACAGCTTCACTATTCTAACCGGTTGAAGCGTCACTCGCCTCATGCAGTGCACAGCATTTAATGCTCAAATCAAGTCCTTCAAAAACAAGGGTTTGAGCAGTTGAGCGCGAAAGCACCAACAACATTAAAAAAGAAACAAGGTATAAAACTACCACACTGCTAGTGATTTAGTAAAGCTACCAACACAATTGCCCTTACTTTACTTTTTTCCGATTTCTTTTGACTTTTTTCTTTGTTGGTGCTTTGCTATCGCTTTCTATGAGGCGTAGGCTAAGTCTCAAGCTCCTTCGTCGATACGGTTCTTGTTTACACGACTGTTCTTGAATATTATTGGTAGACTTCTTAAACAAGCGCAATCGCTTCTTGATCGGTTCGTTTGTTAGTGAAGGGGACAGTTGATTGATTATTGCACGATAACGACTAGCGGCATTAGCTCGCTTTGGTCGCTTTATGACGTCATTGTTGTCAACTGCTGGTTCGGTAGGAGCAGCGACGGGAGACTCTGGCTCAGCTGATTGAGCCGAAGATTCAGCAATTTCAGTAACAGAGAGGGCATCAAACGTCTTTGTATCAGTCGCCGCAGGGGACATATTTTCTTTGACTTCAACGTCAGGCGTTTCACTGTCCTCGGTTAAAACAACAACAATATTAGCTTCTTCTATTTCGGAGTCAAAGGAAGGAATATCAGTAACAGGGAGGTCTTCAGTCCGCTTGGGACAGGGAGAAACGGTCGTTTCCTCTTTGATTTCAGTCAACTTTTGGGAAGTTTCCGGTTGGCTATTAGCAACCACTTTTGGCGAAGTCCGATTTTCAGGAGAGTCACGTGATGCTGACTCTACCATGTCGCTCGAGGAGGGAGATTTTGTAGGAGAGTGAGTGGAATGAAGAGGTAACAAGGATGGAGGAATTTCAGCACTTTTTACCGTTTGGGGCAAATCGTCATGACAAGGTGGTTCTTGGCACTTGAACAAACCTTGAAACGTTGCGCTAGACGTCTCTGTGTTTGCTGGTAAAGGCTTTTGAACATCATTAAGAGCTTCCCTATTTGATGAATCGGTGTTCGCAAGCACGTCAACGCTAGTGTCCAGCTCGACATCACTGTTCAGGTCCAGACCCATCGCTTTCTTGCCCTTTACATATTGGAGCCAATGCCGAAATGTTTTTCGCTGTCTGACAAACCTACACAGAAGGGATATTTATTATGATCGCACAATCACCGTAACTATTGAATCAATGCATCAGTTAATCACGAAATTCTGTAAATGCGACGCCGAAAGGCTGCTGTGGATTTTTCTAACGCAGGGGTGCTCACACTTTTCCAGCCTGAGAGCTACTTATGACATGACCAAGTCAAAGAGATCTACCACCTACTAAAAATGCGAAACATATTATTAATGTGAGGTTTGAGATAAGAATGACGAAGCGCAGGTGGTGATCTGGATTAACTGGATTAATTGAAAAAAATTGGGGTGGTCTCTAAAAAAAAAAAAAAAGGTCATCACTGTCTGCGGGGCAAATTTTTGCCATTGCTGGGTCTAAAAACGACAGAAAACGTGCTTCGCAAAGGGTGATGACCTTTTTTTTTTTTTTTAGAAAACACCCCAACTTTTTTTTTTCCAAAATTTTTACCCGTGCCTCGACATCCGAACCTGAGACCGCATCTCAGCGTCCCGCTTGTAATCACACAGAAGTTGAATAGGCCAAAAAATTTCGTAAAGTTAACATTTTCCATCCGATGTCCCGATTTTCGCTTTCAAAAATATGGTAACCCTATGCGATCTACCCACAGTTCCTTCGCGATCGACGTAATGAGCACCTCTGTTCTAACGTTAAAGGGTTTTCAGCACTCCTTTGACACCTGAAGAAAGACTACATTGTCCTTTGCCTAAATTATGAAAATTTCAAATTCTCCACTGCTAGTATACACCACAAAGCAGTGGTCATAAACTTTTTCAGTAACGCCACGCACTTTGTGACTGAAATAAAATATGTGAACCCCATGTTTACTAAAATATGCGACAGCAATCGAATCGCTTCCATTTGCTTTTGTAATAAAGGTAAAACCACAACAAACACCAAACGAAACGTAATGCTTGCCGTACTTTCTTCTTGAGAATACTATTTGCGATATTTAATAGCTTTTACGGACCCACATCAATACAAAACCCAGCATTCAGCATGTTGTTAAATGTCTGAGCTTTCAAAAGCCTTTTGAAAACCTCTCACAGAGCCAAGTTTAAAAACTCCAGTTATACAGTTGTTTGCATATGTCAAACTGCACTCTTCATAATTGATAACACACACAAACCTTGAATGCCAAATCGCGGTGAAAGTTCTATCGTCCCGATCTAACTGTTGTTGCTGGAGACGTCTTCTCATTTGTACATCTTCATCGGCGCTGATGGCAGCCGTTCGCAAAGTGTGGCCACTACGAGTGGTGCCCGTGAAATTTTGATACCTTATCGCCTGGTGAAAGCAAGGCAAAAATTGATGCAAACTGCAACAATTTCCATCCAGACGCATGCAAAGGTACAAGTACGCTACAGCGTGGACCCTGGTCAGCAAAAACTATAACATCAGCTGTGTAGCATAGGTGAGTATACGCCATAGTGAGTGAATACTAAAAACGACGCGGAAGGTAAAGCTGAATTAACTGATGAAACGTTTTTGCAAGCACATTAATAGGCTGCACTCATTCGAACGATGAGTCAGCAGTTTTAAAAACGTGAGTGAGACTACGTAATTTGCATCAATGTCACATGTGGTTTACCTGGAGCGTTTCTCTCAGCACTTTAATGTCTCCAGACTTGTTATCATTTAGCACATACTCCTCGCATTCATAACAATAAACATACAACTCATTAACATCAATCACCAATGGATGGCTTGTATCAAGGTAATGATTAAGTGCGTGTTCATGAATGTATCTAAAAATAAAACAGGTAAAATAATTATTCTCAAATCTATTCAGTAGCCTGCGTGTTTTTTTTTTTTGCATCTGGCTTAAGATGTTACATTAATCAAAAGATGTTGTGCTAGAATAAGAACATGAGAACACAAGTGATTATACAAACAATTCGTCATCACAAAAATAATAACGGACTTTCTAGTTCTTGCCATTAAAGCATCGATTTTGTCTTGTTGTATTAGCAAGCTAGGCACTGCTGTCTACTGCTAATTACCCGTCTTGTATGTCTTGTATCAGATTTTAAATGCAGCGAGCAAGCCATATGTTTTAAGTGACTAATGACACCCACGGCAAGTTATTAACTCCAAACCAAGGATTAGTCTCAAGAAAACTTTCACAAGCACGATTGCAATATCGTTACGCAAACTTACAAAGCAAAATTTAAAAACAAAATTTGCAAACCCACCTTCCACAGGCAACATTTGGGCAGCTCAAGCAAGCCCATACGGACTCAGTAGTGGCACAGATGTTGCACATCCATTTTTGTGGGTTGACGACAGAGTGACGCTCACCTATTGTCATTCGCAGAATATGCTTGCAGTTACAGATGCTCAGCTGCAACAAAAGTGCTACAATGTAATAAAAAGATGGAGAAAATGCTTTTTTCAGAACATAAAGTTTAAAATGTGCATTTAACAAGCAAAAACGTTTAAAAAACAATCAGCTTCAAATTAGCAACAATATCAGCATCTGACAATCCAAAAGTCGCTAAAAAAAGAAATTTTATCTCGAAAAGACTTGAAAAAAGTTCTCTTTTTGAAAAAATATCAAAATTAGGTGAAGCTTCTTCCACTGATCTATTGAAATTCAAGAATATGACAACAATTGAAAACATAAAGGTAATAATGTACCTTGCTGCACAGGCCATACACTCAATTTTAAGTCTCATTGCACCCTTTTTCATCATATCACAACTAAAGCGATCATTAAAGA
The DNA here is from genome assembly GCA_963675345.1 of Trididemnum clinides. Taxonomy (NCBI): domain Eukaryota; kingdom Metazoa; phylum Chordata; class Ascidiacea; order Aplousobranchia; family Didemnidae; genus Trididemnum; species Trididemnum clinides. The sequence goes on from OY776287.1 coordinate 27,559,646, forward strand.
GCTTAAAAAAACAAATCGAGATAAACTTTCTATCATAATCTACTGGACAAAATGCAATCAAAAGCGCTTTAAAACTTGTAACGTTTGGTTGAAAAACCAAAACAATTCTTATCACCTCATATTCTGTTGATAGTCGAAACCTTGTGCATCTGGTCAGATATTGCACTTCTTGCTGAGAAACTGCGCCCTAAAAGTGCAAATAAACAATCGTTAATTTCATTACAAACATTCCATAATAGCAGGTAATAAGCCAAAGAGAGCAACATGTCATGCTAAATTACAATCTTACAAAAATTTGGCCTCCCATAGGTGATAATAACCACATTAATACCAATGCTCAAACATGATATATCCTGGCAAAAATATTAGAAGAAAACTATAACAAGTAATGCCTGGTACAGGAAAGCAAAAGTTACTATTCTTTGATGCTACTAAAAATTTGCGCTACATGTCTGTGCACGTTGACAGTTTGTCATGCCCTTCTGGCACCCCATGTCCACATTTAGTACAAGATATGAAAACTGCTTAAAGCTTTTTATTCTTACCTGATCAAGCTCAGGACTGTTTTTAGACTTTGGTTTCAAATCATTTTTCTTTGCCGAGTCTGGGCTCTTTTTCTGTTTTTCCATCAGGCAAGCGCCACTGATAGCTTTGTCTAACAATGGCAGTTTAAAAATTTACGCACACACAAACCAAAGTATTTAAAGCTGCAATGCAGGAACAATGTAAAAATTTGCTATCACGACAGCACTGGCCGCAAAACATGTTCTATGAAAGGAAACATTTATCTCGCATTCTATTTTGTACTACACAGCAAAACTTTACACTTTTTTTAAATGAGACCTAGTTTATGCTTTTTAATTCTTCATTTAGTTCCAACCAAAATCTTGTGCCAATAGATAGTGGTTGGAACTTGATGTAGTATTGAAAAGCAAATTAGTGACTTTTGGTTTATGCTTTGCTAACTTATTATCACACACAAACAGTGTTCCCTCTAAGATTTTAGTAAGTGCGTAACCGCCGGCACAAGTGCGAAATTGCTAGCAAATGTACGAAAACCGCCGGACAAATTTGCAGGAAAAGGAAAGTCAGAACCGTGACAATGCGCTTCGGTGACGTAATAATTAATTAGCGTGACTTTGTCAGCTCCAAAATGTTCACAAACAGGTAGCCTATCGGTTATCATAGGGCGGCGAAATACCGGGCTATTTTTCTTCAGTAAGTTAGTTGTGGATAAATTTGGTTTCAAACTTTACAGCCTTTGCAACAGTGTATCGTAAGCACTTTGGAATGACAGGATAACAATGCGGGTAAATAAAATTAATCCTCTGCCGACGCCCGACATGAGCATGAAAAATAGGACTTTTATAAACTAATGTGATGTAAGATAGGTTATTACGACTATGACACAACAAAAATTTTGCGAACTTTAATTGTTGCTTGATTACGGTAAATAATTAAACAACTTACATTTCTCTATCGTAATCAATTAAACCAAAGGTTTTTGCAATTGCAAGCAAACTTTCCATCTCAAATCGGAAAGTATTTGAAGAGAATTTAAAACTAAAATTGGTTGTTAGAAGTCATATTCTTTTTTATTTTTTGTGTTTATAAATGGCAAGTAAAAAAAGGCTATTTATTTGTAACGTACAAAAACTGAACCATTCCCTCAAAAAATAATGTTTTTTGTGCTAAACTGAAAGCGAGAACTATGTGATTTTTTTATCTTAACAAGCATGATTGAAGTTAGCGTTGAAACGTAAAGAAAACATAGAGTTTTTAAGCAAGTTTAGTTTCAAACTTCCCTCGAAAAATGATGTCTTGTGTTAAAACTTTTTTGAGAGCTTTTTCTATTATTGCTTTTTAGCTACGATTGCAATCCGCTGCGAAAAAGTAAACAAAAAAATTGAATTTACTTTAGGTTAATTGCTGGAGAGGTAATTTGTTATACAAAAAAGTGGCAATGACGCGCGCGATATGCTAAGTCGCCGTCACCCACTGCTGCGTCACAGCCGCGCGATGTTTGCGTGAGACGTTGCACTGCTTTAAAAAAGCGTCTGTTCTAACTTGGATTTCTTTTCACTGTCTCCCATGCATTTAACAGTGGGTTAAGATTTTGCTAAGAAAATCGCAAAAAATTTTAACGAAGTGAAAAAGTTACCAAAAACAACCGGACATTTTATACGCACCGTTGAATTTTAACTGCGAATCCGCCGGACACAATTTCGTAAATTCGCACTTTTTTTTTGCGTTTAAAGGGAACACTGCACACAAACTGCAACTTGACATAGAAATCTTTGGGTTCAATGCTGCTTCCTCGTCCATGCTAATCAAATATCTTATATCACATGCCACTGCATGTTTGTTTATTAGTTAAGATTGTGTACACTAGACAATGCAACTTCCGTTTGGACGAAAACATTTAAATTGCCCGCTAAGTCTACAACGCATGTACCTGTGCATTAACCTATTACAAAACAACAATACTAGTAGTAGTAGTAGTAGTTGTAGTAATTATTTAGTTTTATCCGGTGTTGTCCCCTTAGCAGAGATGGCCGGATTCACCCTATTCCTTCTGCAGTTGCTCGCACTTTGTCCCTCCACTTTGCTCAATTCAGGGTACCCTCCTTCTTCAAATTAATCTTCTGTCTCCTCCTTCACTTGCTTCTTCCAGGTCTTCTTTGGTCGTCATTGCTTTCTCTTGCTACTGCAACCCTCAAAATACTATCGTCATCCCTCCTCAGCACATGTCCATACCATCTAACTCCATTCGGTGTTGCTAACTGATCTATAGTTTCCCTCATCCCCAACATATAAAATTTAATGCAAGACAAACATATAAAATTTAATACTAAGAGCATTATAGAGATTGCAATATAAACTTTAAGCAGAAGTTCACACACATAATTTTGTGCATAAGTGACATGATAAAGCCAACCGGCTCAATGGCATAGTGATTAGAACGTTCATTTTGCAGTAAGTAGACCATGGGTTCATTTCTCCAGGTCGAGGTATACCAAAAGACTTTAAAAAATGGTATTAACAGCTTCCCAGCTTGGCGCTTGGCACAAAAGAGGTAGTATAGAGAACATGTCAGCAAGCTTGCTTGTTGTGTCCTTGAGCAAGGCACTCAATGGCATGCCTCCATGTTAATGTAGCAGACAGGTGGTGGGGCATAGCGGTCTACCAGTTGTGGTGGCCCGTCTAGCTGAAGACTTCCAAACAGATCATGAGCTCTTGTGCAGTGTATACACATCTCGCTGCATAAAGCTCAGTGCGATGGCTCAAATGACAACAATGACAAAGCCAAGAAATTCATGATCGTCAATGGGGATTGAAGTACCCATTACAGCACGAGACTTTGTATTGGTGTCAAATTCAGTACTGAATACCCAGTTGTAAACAAAAAAAAGGAACGTTTGTGATTGTGGTATTTTCTCACATAATTTTTCATGAAAAAGTGGTCAAGATTGTAAATTTCAATTCAAAATTTTCTGAGAATTAACCAAAGCTCTTAATGCTGAGAGAAAACATTTGACTTTGTTTTCATATATAACAAATCAGCTGTGCATCACATTATAATCAAGTTTTTTTAAATGCTATGTGAGCGTTAATTGTACACATTTTCTTTTGTATGCCATTCTAATCGTAGAGTGTAGGTTCATCAAATAGTGGGAGTAGCAGCAATAAAAACTTACAGATGCAAATAACTAAAAATACAAATGAATTAATAACAGATTACTTTCACAAAATTTGTATCCTTTACTTACAGCACATAATAAGTTCTATCAAAATTTATCAGCATCAGTATAAAAAGCAAACCAAATAAACTTTTTTCAAGAAACTTTTTCAATTTTGCCAGCATTTCAGGAAGTACCACTTGCTAGCATACGATAACATGCCCCTAAACGTTAAAAGTACTTTTAGATGGACTTCAACTAATTGTTAAGATTTAAAAAAAACTTTCTTGTTTTTAGTGCTGAGCTACTGACAATGATAAATTTAAAATGTCTCATCACTTAATAATGCATAACTTTTTACATTCCAACTACTTTAAAATAAACATTCTCCAAAAATACCAGTGCAGAATAAAACGCAACAAAACTGCTTTTGAACCACTTTTAATCTGTATAAGTTATTCACCAAAAACTACACAGCAAGAGTACTAAAACAATAAAGTTGCTAATGAGGCCACTTGCAACCATGATACTTTGCTATAAAGAAAGACAGTGATATCTTTGGTAACACCCACTAACTTTGTCACAAAAAAACATATTTTTGAGTTGTCTTTCCTCTTGCAGAAATCTTGAGGACTGCTGCAAAAATCATACTCTTTACCACAGTCACACAACATACAGCCTGCAAAACGATGTGAAAAATTATTCAAATCAAATGTCGTTTAGAACAATTGTTGATGGAAGCATAATGAGAGAAAATAGACAAAATAGAGAAATGAGCACCTTTTAAAAGTTAATCTAACAAAAAGTCATCTTTTTTTCAAGCAACAATGTCAGCACGCAGCTTGAAAAAAATATTGGGTTGTTGTAACCCTTTTATTACTTTGAGTTGCATACCCCTGTCTTTACAAAAAAAATAAAACAGCAGCTTTAGTATAAAGTGATAAAACAGTAACATTCAAGTTTGTTACTTGACGAAAACACAGACAGGTTGCTTGATGACTGTATAGCAAAAAACCTCAATCTATTTCAAGAAGCCACAAAGCACAGCAAAGCAGAGTATCGCATAGAATAAAGCTTGACACTGCTTACAACTGATTATATTTAGCAAGGCAACAAAACAGTCTGAATCCTTTCGTGCAGCCATTCAACTGCAATAAATTGTACCTTTATTGACAACTGATAACATATTGGGTCTATAAACATTTTTTGTCAGACTTAAGAGAATTCCTAAAACCTTTCATACCGCCTTTGCTGCTTGGACAAGTCATACCAACTTAAATTCGTCATTCAAATATTTTAAACTGCACTTTTCATTCATATTTTTCTCATACTAAATTTTCACTAAACCTAAACTCAAATTCTAACCAAACCTTAGCATAGTGGTATTACAAATTATTCTGGAAGGTTACAAATATAAAGTTAGCAGGACAGAAGGTATGCTTGCAAACAGAATTGTTAACCGTTTTTAGTGTAATAGGCAAAAAAAGTGTGGCTCAAGTAACTAGTTTCATTCAGGGGTGTAATGGTTCGGGAACATGTCAGAATGCTGTTTTCACACTGTTTCACACTAACCTGATTGGAAGAAGTATATTTTTACTCCATGCACTCCCAGACTTCATTTTTTTAGCCCTCATCCCTAATTTCATTATATCATTCTGTTGCCTAGTTCTGCAGTTAACAGTAATCCTTCAAATTGAGTTGCAATCTTCTATTACAATACTAAAATAAGAAATCCATATTTATGGAAATTCATATTAAAATATACTATCACTGAATGAGAAAAAATGAAAATTCACACTGTAATCTGGTAATACAGAATTAGGAAAATTCATTTAAAAACAAGATATTACCGAATTACAAAAAATTAGGGCCTACCAACTAATGAAGTACTGGGAGGTTTACCTAACTCACAATAGTATGGAAACAGAGGAAATTGATAAAACTAAAATCATAATGACCCAATTGGATAAAACTAGATACTTAAACTGAGTTAAACAATACATTTCCATAACTTTTCATCCTTTTGCAATTTTTTATCACTCAATTGTCTTTTTCCTTATCTTAATGAGAATTTCCATGTTTTTGTGTTTCAGGGTTGCACATTTTCTCCCTCAAATACTTTGTTTGTACTAATCGTTTGGCCTCAGCAGCTTATCCCAAAAGTCAACAGTACAGTTTTTAAGAAATCCTAATTAATCAGAGGTTTTTAAACTAGAGTCTTATAGCCCCAGTGATATGCAAAAGTTTCAGTTTCTTGTAGTGGCACTTTAAAGATTTTCAACAAAAAAGGCCTCTAGTGTTTAGTCTTGGTATTCGCTTCTAAGCATTAATCAAACTAGACACAGTTTTATTAAAAGAAGCAGCTATTTTGCTGTCAGGAGCATTTTACCAGTGGATACTATTTTGCCTTCAGACATTTGTGATTGGTCAGTTTTAATGACATATTAAAAAGGCAATGACTATTTTGCACTCAATGGCATTTTACTCTTGGAGGATATTTTGCCATCAGACATTGTGATTGGTCAATTTTAAAGACATATTAAACATGTGAGTTTTAGTGGTTTCTGATTGGTCGATTTTAATGATGAACTGAAAAAATTTGTTTCCACAGTGTACACTACCCCATACTTTTACCTACCATGCCCCCTCCAGTGTACACTGCCTTTTTCTAAGTGCCTGGCTAACAAAGATTCAAACCTGTAATCATCGCATTTAAAGGCAACTTTGCTACACACTAGCCTATATCACAGCATCTCTACCAGAATTGTAGAAAATTTAAATACACAAGAATGGAGACAGCAAAAGAGTCTTCAAGGGTAAAATGCTGCCAAGGACGAAATAGCCACTTCCTTTACTAACCTTCATTATCACACAAAAAAGGGAAAAAACCAGGGGGCAAAACCGTTTTCCAGTAGGACATGAGTGCATTGAAATAGTTGGTCACCACAAAAAATGGTCTTCATGGTATTTTTAACAGCAATTTTACAAAACTGATCAGAAAAAGCACTATACGATACTTAATCTATCAAAAAAGACCTCCATGGTAATTTTGCAAGCAATTGTCGAAAAACAACCAGAAAAGAAACTTCTTTTATAGGGGAACATCATACATCTAGGTTTTGCAAAAGGGTACATAGCCAACAAAAGTTTGTAAATCCCTATAATAAAAAGCACACATTTGCAATGTTCATGACAATGTTAACGTAACCTCGATGCCAACCCGAACCTTGCAGACATAGCCATATATACCAATTAGAACTTCAGGTCTTCAGACCTACACTGATATGCCTGGTTATATAACCATGTCATAGGCCTAGACTAGCACAGCCTGCAATAAACTGCGCCATAAATCTATAAAAGTTACCCATAGTATCTTGATTGTTTTTATGGAATTAGTGCATGTGTAAAGAACACAAAAAACACAATTCTTCAACCAAACCCTATAATAAACAAGTACTTTTCATGACAAAGCAACTCCAAGAATTAGCTTATCCGCCTTCGTCCTCTTTTTTGATTGCAGCTTTTTATTATGACGTATACCTTTTTTGTGATATTGGTGTTTCCACTATAAATATTGAAAGTTATTCATACCTGAACTTTCAAGTTAACTTTTGTCAGGGCTTATATTTACCAAACTACCCATTTGTGACTATGGGTTGTCATTTTGAAATAAACACATTTACAAGTTATAGGACAAATTATAACACTATGCGTCAATCACCAAAAATATGATGTTACATGCTTTATAGCACTGCATTTCACATTGTGGTAGATAAGTGTCACGCGTCAACAGATTGGTAGACTAAAAATTAAGTTAAGGAAGTCATAGTTACTTACACAAAGATATACTAAAGCGAAAGGCCGATAGCAATTTCAAATTAAGTAAAATTTAAAACTAGTTTGAAATTAAACTACATAAATAGTAAAAATAAACAGCAGTTTTCTTATTTTGCTGTCTTTTCCTATGTCTATCTAGTTTAAAATGCTAGGGGCAGCCTTGCCAGGTATAGCAGGCTTGGGCAACATACCACGCGTGAGAACCTTTGTTGTGGCCAACGTGAACATCAACCCAAGTTGGCTTCCTAAAACGAAAAGAAAAAAGTCATTAAGTTGAAAATAAGGATAAGATGCTTTTTGAAAACACTGATCATAAAGAAAGAAAAGATTTTCATGTTTGCATCGAAACGAAAAGTTCAAAAACCTTAGCGTGCTGGCCGCGAAATAAATAGCTACCTAATGCGGCTCAGTTGCTATTTTGAGTGTTGCATATCTAGCCTAAAGTCTTCTTTTGAATGTGACATATTGAATGACATCGATGATCATGACTTGCCAATCTTCTCTGCTTTGGACTAATCTCCATTGTGTGATTGTATGAATCTTGTCCAATCTACAACATGTTGCAAAAATGTCATTCCTTTTCATTAAGCCAACAGCACTGAATCATAATTGTAAGTCTATTTGATTTTACTTTTGCCTGTTGCCTTATAGCCTATTGATGATTGTTGTTCGTAAAAAATTGTTAAAACGTGGAGCGACATGATGGGATCATAATAATTTGACATTTTGATATCACAATAAATAGAGCAATAGTTGGTTTGTGAACAAATCAATGAACAAATATGATCAAGACAGTAACGTATCTTTATCGGAGGGCAACGAGCGATGGCCCCCAAACGCTATAACAAATGCAAAGTGGGTAAGCCAAAGTGTTATACTTCTCAAAGCAAGTTACTTGAAGAAAGTTTATTTACAGCAATATTTGCAGATTAACGCTAACACTTCACTTGCTTTCAATATATGCACGCATCTACTACTGTTGTCTCACAAGAACGTTCAATAACTGCTATTAAGCACTAGAATGACATGCAGCTTTATGACGTAAAAATAAACACTAGGGAAACTCGATTGCTAATACACCACATCCAGTGATGGGATTAGAAATTTTAAGAACAGGTTCTCTTTTGTATCAAACTCACCAACAACAGGTTCCCTCATTTTAGAAAGCCCATTTGCTGCGGTCGTCTAAGGTCTATAACAAAAAACAAGAACGGGTTCGCTGATTATCACGACACGCCAAGAACGGGTTCGCACGAACCCTTGCGAACCCCCTGAATCCCATCACTGACCACATCCCTCCCGCTTTACTATCAAGACAATTCCGTAAGACGAAGAAAATTCACACGCAAAAGTGAAACGCAAAGCCTACCAGAAATACAAAGTAACAGTTAAACTAAACATAATCACTAAATCGTGCTGGTCTCGACACACTTTTTTGGGACGGACTAAAACATTAGTTTGACCCCGGGAAACACTCTGATGATTTTGTAATTCTGGTGACGAGATCTGTGGTTCAGCTGCAGGCAAGCTACTAACATTACTATCGGGTTGTAGGTTCGCATTGTCAGTAGTGTTGGAGGTAGGGTATTCGGGATGCTCCTCGGCTGGCTCAAAATGTCGTTTTGCGTGCCCCGTGCACCTAGTTATATCCACCCCTTGTTTATTTCGCACAGTCACTTGACCCTTTCTCTTTTATACAACTTTGCAAGGCTCTGGATAGAAATGAGATGAAAACTTGTTGGCTTTACTTTGTTTCAGTAGGACTTCATCTCTAATCTCAAAGTCAGAGGTGGTTGCTCTTCTCTTTTATCAGCATACTCCTTTCCTTTTATTTTGTCAATCCAATCACAATCACGTATTTCTTTCATTATTTGGTGTTCTGCTTGGCTAAAGTTAAGTGCTGAAAGTTTTGTCCTCATCTCTCGTCCATGAGAAAATATGGAGAAACACCGGCACTTACATGAGGTGTTGAACGGTATGCCATCAAAAATTTGCTTAACTCCAATTTCCATTTTCTTGTGTTGGTCCATTGCCACTGAGAGATTTTAATTGCTTTCAAAAGAGTCCTATGTTGTCTTTCGACTTCTCCATTACTCTGAGGCCACAACGGTATTGATGTGCGATGTTCAACGCCATATTCTTTTAAAAATGCTTTGAACTCGGTGGAAATAAACCTAGGCGCATTATCTGTTTTTGACGTATTAACGGGTGAGCCAAGGCGAGAAAAAATAGGAGTGAGAGACTCGATGATGCGCTCAGTAGTCGTAGAACCCAAAATAGCAACTTTATAGTAACGACTAAGATAGTCAACTATCACCAAAATACTTTCGCCATTTGGCAATGGACCCATTAAGTCCGCTGCACAGTTTTGCCATGGTCCATTCGGCAGAATAATTCGAGCCATTAGCTTTGGTGGCCTATGTTCGCTGACAACTTGACAACCTTGGCAACGCTTACAGTAATCTTCCACTTCGGCATCCATTTTTGGCCACCACACTTTGCTCCTTAACCTCAATTTAGTTTTTACGATTCCCTGGTGGTCCTCATGCGCTAACTTGAGGATCTGAACACCCTGGGACTTTGGTATTATTAAATGAGTACCCCCTAGCACCAGTGATCCTGTGGAGCACAATTCTTCTTTCACATGTACATAACTGGAATACTTACAAGTCGACCCATCTCCAGAGTCTAGACCTTTTTGCACCACTTCAAGTTCTGAATTAGTCTTAGAATCTTCTTCTATTTCTTGTGTAGACAAAGCAATGGGTGTATTATGCAAGGCAATCATTTGTATTGTGTCGCACGTCTCTTGAAATTCTCTCTTTGAACCGAGAATGGGAGTTACAGAATTTTATCTGAATAAAGCATATGCAATGTTAATTCGACCTGGTTTGTAAACAATCTTGAAATCATAGGCTTGCAACCAAAGTACCCATCTTTCCACTCTGGCTGAAGGTTTGGATTTACGGGAATAAATGTATTGCAATGTCAGTGATCAGTTTCCAATTCAAATTCTTTACCAAACACATACAAATTGAACCTTTCACATGCCCATACAATTGCTAGTGCTTCTTTTTCTGTCTGGCTGTATCTGCTCTCAACATTTGTTAAGCTTCTCGATGCGTAGGATATAACACGCCAGAAACCATCTTGTAGCTGTGTCAATACCGCGCCCAAACCCACGGGAAAAGCGTCGATTACAATTCTAGTTGTGCAATCATTTTTAAAATATGCCAAAACATCTGAATGAGTAACAGCCTTCTTCAGTTGATAAAATGCGTGATCTTGTTCCTGGCCCCATACGAATCGGACATTTTTCTTCACGAGCCCTTGTATCGGGCGAGCCAGGGGCTAAATTAGGGATAAATCTGGAGGAGTATTAGACAAGGCCCAAAAATGATCTAGCTTTCTGACATTCTTTGGAGGTTCAGCGTTTTTAATCGCAGAAATTTTCTCTCTGCTAAGTGACACACTTTGTTTGATCAGGTCGTGACCAAAAAATATTAACTTGTTCGTTCGAAATTGGCACTTTTTCGGATTTAATGTCAGGCCAGAATCAAGCAATTTGGCCAATACTTGGTGCAATCTTTCATCGTGCCCTTTTTTGATCAACCCCATGGACAATGACGTCATCTGCAATCAGGGCCGGATTTAGACTATGAGAGGCTCTAGGATATTCTATTTGTGAGGCCTCTCCCTATTTTTGAACTCAGAATTTCTCTTTAAACAACATAGCACGTCATTGCTTAATGTTAAAAATATGAGTGCATTAAACTGTTCGTTCTTTTCATTCTCCCCATTCATGGGTGCAAATTTTTAATTACAGAAATAAAAGTTCAGTTAAGACAGTTTTGCTTTTAATTTTAATTTCTTTATCAAACAGCCGTTACAATAGTTGTGAAGTTTATTAACGAGGACATAAAAAATAATTACAGCCATTAGGTAGAGTAAGACTAGTTTTTTTCTTGCATTCTTCAAAACAAAAATTCATCAAAATTTAAGTTTGTCACTTTTAATGCACAGAATGCTCAGTGCAGACAACCTTTCTCGAGACATTGTGGATCTCGGTTCATTTTTGATACTTTTGAGCCTTGTGAAAGATCTCTCTCCTGAGCAGTTAGTAACCAGATCATTAAGCTTAAAAACAATCTTAATATTGCTTCCACATTAGGAAAGGCAGTGTGAATTTTTTCCTTGCACATAATTTGATAAAGGTCTCCATAAGACAAGGAAATAGATTGCTCTTCTGTAAGCCCCTGGCTTTGTGTTTGTCTCACGTATAAATGAAAATGTAGAAGTTCATCAGTAAGTTTCGGGTCAACATCTTCTAGATATGCTCCTTCTAAAAGTTTTGCGCCTCGAACAATTTCTAGCTTAGTTGCTTTCAGATTAGCAAGAAAGAGGAACATTGCTACAATGTCACTGTACAAGATAGCTGTTCTTAAATCGATTTCAAATGCCTCAAGCATAAGAATAAAGAAATTTATTCTAAATTTATTTTTTGAAGAGAGTGCACTTTAAGCGTCAGGTGCATTTCTTTGACTCCTAGTGACAGCTCTGTAAATAATCGGCAAGGTAGCTTATGCTTGCTGATCAAACTTATCTCTAATTTCGCTTAAAAAGGGTACAAGTGAACTGTACAATTCGGCACAAGTACTTGACAACAAATGAGATTTCTGAAGGGCTTTGCTAACCCTGTGCAAACACAAATTCCAATTTTTTCCTTTTTTGCAAAAGGTTGTTAGCATGAAGCCTTCTCACTTGCATCGGAGTGCAAATGACTGAGAGCATTGGTGATTTCACCCTAACGTTCCAAAATAGCTTCCGTGGCTTTTACATGTGCATCCCGCCTAGTATCTGATAAATGTTTAGACACCTTTGATTGAGGTGGCAAAAATGATTTTAAAACTGCCCACCTCTTTGGGGAAGATGAAAAAAGGGGTAAATTTTATTGATAATGCCAAAACAGTTCACTGCATCAAGACAGCAATCAACAGCTAAGCGGTCCACCAAATTTGATGAGTGGCCAGCGGATGGAATAAATTTTACTAATTTATTTGTTTCTAGAATTTTTAGCAACAATTCGTTGTACCTAGCAGCCATGTTTGCATCATTGTGACAAGACTGCCCTCAGCATTTTTAAAAATCAAGCTAAAGCTCAGTAGTGAGATATTTATACACTACAATCTGCCATGCCTACCCCAGAGTGGTCTTTCAGCTCAAGTAATAAATCCCTCACTTGGTGAACCGTTTATCGGAGACAAGTATCTCATAATCAAAGTTAACAGATCAGTAGATGAAATTTCGGGAGTAGAATCCACAGAAAAGCTGAAATATCCCGCTTTCACGTCAGCCACAATTGACTCCTTAACTTTATTGGCCACGAGCTGAATCATCTCTTCGCAAATAGTTTTTAACAAATAAGAAGGATTTCCTAATCCGGAATTTCCGTAACAATTGATATGAGCAAGTAAAAATGGATCAAATTTTGCTATTAGTTCTAAAAGACCAAGATTATTGCCGTTATCAGGATATCCAATTCTTTTATTGTCCCCTCTAAAAGATAATCTTCATTCTGCAAGAATGCAAATTACAGCGATGATTCTTTTCATTACATGCCACAAATACTGCTTGTCACCGAATAAGGTGATTCACCCGCCCTGTACCTTAGTGACCGGTATGACAACTCTGCAACTTGAAAATTTGCTCTGTAAGTTCAACGGCTACCTTCTCTGCCCTATCCTTCTGCCCAAGGACTTACGCTTGAGAAGCTAGGTTACCAACCCACTCTTTAACAACACCAACCCTATCAATAAATGAGCAGTTGCTCGCATATGACCACCGACACCACTATCATAGCAGCGGATAGTCACCTTCCCTTATAGTGTCTTGGCCCTTGCCTTCAAACTCTTCTCGCTTGTCTTTTCAACTCCCTTCTTTCTTTTCTTCTTCTTTTTTTTCAAATAACCCACTCGTATATAAACTTTCCGTGCGTAACGTAATAGAGAAACAATTTCTGAATATTCCAGAGCTTGACCAATAAAAATTACTAGAAACTAAAATTAACGTGAAAAGGTTTGTAGACGGCGGAATATAAGAAACAGTTACCCAAAGAAACAACTAACAAAATCGCTTAGAAAATAAACAAAGAAGGATTTGTCTATGGGGGAGTATCGGAAACTACTACCAACAAAAATCGCTTCGAGAATAAAATAAATAAGAAAGAGTTAGTATACGGGGAAATATCGGAAACAATTACCAAAACAAAAAACTACGTCGAGACGGGATAATGGCACAAGTATTTCCAAGATAATTACTGTTACACTGCTGTTCTGCTTTTATTTGCCCCTCCAGCTTTGAAGTAAGCGTATATCCTCGCTTCCTTGTTAGGTAGGTCAACATGGCATTTCTGTGTTTTTCTGAGTTTTCATGAGAACAGATGATAAGAGATGGGCCAGAGATCAAAACCATTAGAAGCTAAAGCCGAAGAAGATGCATGGTTTGGAAAGAGTTTACAAACAAAGCAATGTACCCATCCTTTTGCGGGGGAATATGCAAGCCACTCTCTGCTATATGTTTCACCGATGACTTTCGTTGAAAAAAACATAGCTTTTGTGCAAAACCTGGATTGCTTCTTCTACCCTCGCTTCGAACTAGAAAATTGTCCACAACTCTGCTAAACTTCAGAAGGGCCTCTGTCTGTCCAGTGGGCTATTTCCTCTTTTGATAATTCTTTCCACAAACCAACGTCTTTTAAACTCAGAGTATGAGTAGATCTATGTTCGGCATCATCTGCATAAGTATCTGAAATATCTTGGGATTGATTTACTTCACCAGAAGTGAACTGAAAATTTTGACTATCTCCACTACTTTCATGTGTTTCTTTTTACCCTTCCTTTGCAGCAACTGAGTTCTGAAGTATATTTGTATTTTCATTTTCACTGGGCATGGCTGCTTCCTCATTTCCAGGTTGCTGTTCAATGTTCTGCATTGCTTTTTTAATAAGACTTTCCTCTGGTTGAATGCTAGCAGTTGGCTGATCAGCTTCATCACCCTGATTTTCTTGTGCTAGCGTCAATGCACCTACTTCACTGCCAGCATCTGTTGCTTCTGTCAGAGGTTGATGCAAGAAAGCAGTGATTGGTTTTATCTTCTTTACCTAATCATTTTCAATTTTCTTTTTCGTACGCTTGCTAGTTCCACTTTCAAATCTTTTAATCATAATAAAATTAGGGTACGAAAAAGTAAGAAATAAGATTGTTGCTTGATCTAGACGCAGGTTAGCCATGCCAATACGTTTAAGATAAGTCGATAACATTAGTAAATTTCAATTGATAAAACGTATAATTTACCACATTAACAGTAAACAACACACTGTTTATAAGTTATTTTAGCAACATGTTAACCACCAGTACCGTTTTTTGAAGAGTAGACTACTCAGTAACCTTTATGACTACGGTTATTTATAATCTATGTAGACGATATTTAGCAGCACTTGTGTTCCGTTCTTAAAAATCGCCAATCTTTGTAAATTTGTCGCTGTTAAATTATTGTCTTTAACATATTTTTTGCCCGGTTCAAATAGCCGTTGAAATAAACTTTAAATCAAAATAGTGATTTTTTTTCTGGTAAATTTTCATTAATTTAGGGGTGTCAAATTCGCGGGTCTCCGGGGGCAACATTGCATGTTGGGAATTGTGCTGAGGGCCGTATGCCATTTTCGATTTGGCGACCACCATTTTTGCAGGCAACGATCTCCATAATTTGTGCAATGTAGCCCGAAGTGAAGTTTATCTCAAAAGAATGGTCTCCACCTCCCAAGTATTTCCATGCCATCATCACTTATACAGGTATCAATCTCCAGAAGTTGCGTAATGTAACCCAAAGTGAAGTCTATCTCCAAAAAAAAAGTCTTTACCTCTCAAATATTTCCATGCCGTGTCGTCTTTGTTTAGAAAATCAAAATTATTTGTTCGCGGATCTAGCGTTGAAATACTGCCGAAATTCATTAAGAATCATCACGCGGGGCCGCATTGAAAAGCTTCGCTGTCCGAGAAGTTGACGCCTCTGCATTAATTAGAGTTACATAACATAGAAGCTTCCAGCAGAGTATCCACAATAATTGCTTTTATTATGATGCAAACGACGAAGCAATGGCTGTTTACAACGTGATTGAAACCAGTTGTGCAAAGAAATTTCTAGTCTGAAAAGCTTGACATTTATGCTTGTCAAGTTTTTAATAGAATTCCAAACTTCGAAATCGAATTTCGAGGCCCTCGGCTTCAGCCTGCCTAGCCTATTGATAAATCCGGCCATGTCTGCAATGTTTGCTACGCCTTCGCAATTCTTAAGTAGATCACAGATGATTTTTAGTATTTTTCCGGCGCTGAGCTCAATCCAAACATTAATCTCTTGTAGCGAAACAAACCCCGATGAGTCGTGAAAGTGGTAATCGGGCGACTGCCCTCGTCCAGCACAATCTGATGAAAACCCCACTTTAGGTCCAAAATGCTGAACATCGTACTACCGTTCTGCCTGTGCAAAAGTTCTTCCACAGTTGGAATGGGGTGCCGTTCTCGTTAGCACGTCGCATGTCTACACAAATTCGCACGTCGCCATCGGTTTTGGGTATAACCACTAACGGCAATACCCATTCCGTAGGGCCGTCAGGCACTTTTTCAATAATGTTGTATTCAAGTAGTTCATTCAATTTGAAATCCACTTTATCTCGCAATTGAAATGAAATACATCTAAGTGGCTGTGCGACTGGTTTTATCGATCCATCTATGTGCAATTTTAATCGATAATTTTTCAACGTCTCCACCCCAGTGAAAAGTGGTTTATAACGGGCAATTATACCGTTGTCAAGAAGGTTTACAATCCCTGGGCCAACGTGCAATACTGCCAGTTTTTCGGCCGTACATTTCCCCAAAAGATTTGCACCAGAGCCATCAACAACGACAAAATCAGCAACGCAAGATTGGTTAGTTTCACCACATACAACACGAGCAGTAAAAGTGCCTAAAGTAGGAAACGGTTTGTCACTGCCATAAGCAAACAAATTAATCGCAGAACCACAAGTATTAGCTTTAACATTACTCCTTGTCAAGTGGCCCCACGTACTTTTAGTTATAACATTTGTAACAGTCCTTGAATCAATAACGACTTTGGGCACATGCACATCACCAATATCAATAGAAATGTGATAAACACTGCTTACCGGTAAATTTACAGTAAAAATATCCCAGTTCTGTCTAACAGTGTGTCTCTTTGCCACTTATTTCTCCTCCCCCTTCTCTAGAATGTTCAAATTTGGACGATGGGCATCGTCATGACTGCGTGGCCGCGAGCAATTGCTCCGGCAATGCGCTTAATAATGTCCAATTTTACCGCATCGAATACCTTTTTTTTTCCGGGCATTGTGGATCTCCTTGGAAATGGCCGGCTTTTTCACAAGCAAAACAAAAAAGCTTAGTTTTATCAATTCTAGTACGCACGACATTTATTTCGTGATTGTCTGCTAAGTTAGGCTCCATAGGGCGATCCATTGCTTCTAGCCGCTCTCTTACAGCCTCATGCGCTCTGACAATAGATAAAAAGAACATCAAGTAGTTTCAAGTCGGTCTTTTCCAAAAATTTTGCCCGCAATTCTCTAGAATTACATTTTTCAACTATTTGGTCTCGAATGTGCTCATCTATAGCCGCCCCAAAATCACAGTGGCTGGCTTGATGGCGTAACCGGCAAACAAATTCAGTTACCGCTTCCTGTTGCGCTTGTTCTATCTGTCGAAACAAATGTCTTTCGAAAGGAACATTGCATTGTGGCATCAAGTTGTCGTTAAGAAGCTGCATTGCTTCTTCAAACGAATGCTTGTCAGTTTTTTCATCTACCAAAGAATAATACAGGTCTTGCACCTCCAATCCGGCGCTATGCAATAGCAAGCTTTTTTTGCAAGTCGTCTTTGCAGCCTTTGCTACAAACGTACAAATTAAAAGATCTTTGCCACCTTTTCCATTTTTCAGCAAGGCTGTGAGAATCAATTGTAAGTCTAAACGGCTGAATTGTACAACAATCTAACCTCACACCACCTTGTTCGTCGCTATCTTTCATCCTCGTCGCCATTGTTACTCTTCTCAAAGCAAGTTACTTAAAGAAAGTTTATTTACAGCAATATTTGCAGATTATCGCTAACACTTTCAGGCCCCACGAGAGGGGGGTGCAGCCGGTGCGCCGCACCAGGACCCGTAGGAGTCTGGGGGCCCGTGAAAATCAAAGTTCAAAATTGTAATGGCAACAATGCATATATTTTTTATTGTTGCTTTGAAGCTGAAAGGGATTTGTATGTGCACTGTCACGAACAAATTTCGCAAGAATGTTGTGGAGAAGGCATTTATGCAGGAAATCTGAGCTCTAATATTTAACCAGATGTCAAACTTGCAAACGTATTCAGAATCACTGTGACTAAACGATGAATGAAAGTAGTACAGTATCCGAGTGTAGCCGTAGCCGTAGTGGTAGGGTAGGATAAACGAAGAAATAAGATCAAGGAATCCTAGCAGTGCATTGAAACTTGGTAGGTGGAAAATAGGATAAGGAAATGGTACTAAGTTCTGTCGACTGCGAAGCGGCCACTCAAACCCCTACACCACCGAGCCGTTTAAAACGATCGTCTAAGAAGTGCATTGGTCGTTTCATTGAAACAGAACATAATGTAGACAAATAGCCTGAGAAACATCCGATACTGGGCTGTGATGGCGGATCCCATGATTGCAGGGATCGCCGTTCACTGTTCCACCGCATTTGTCGCAAAACCTTAAAGCAGTGATTCCCAACCTTTACACCTTGGAGGAACCCCTGTAATAATTTTTCGTATTCCAAGGAACCCCTATATATAGTATTCTAATTTATATATTATTTTTACGAAAAGTACTTGAGCAATATAATTCCTATAAAATCTAATATTACATCAAATGAGAGTTCACACTAATAAGTCAGTAATGTTATGACTTACCTTCAGTGTGACACTTGGGCTTGTTTCTCTCTGCGTATCTGTGAAATTCTTGGCCGAATTTTTGACAGACACACGCGCAGTTCTTCCTCGACAGAGAGAAGACGATTTCTTGATTTGCTTTTAATGATGGTCAGGCATAAGAATGCTTGTTCACAGAGGTAAGAAGTTGAAAACTGGAGTAAAACATTCAGTGCTTTTACTGAGATGACAGGGTACTCTCGCTTTGCTGAAATCCAAAACTTGTCAAGTAGTACTTCATTAAATTTCATTTTCAAGGTTCGATCGCACTGTAATTCACCAGTTCTTCTTCTTCTTCTTGCAGACTAAGTAGGTTTTCTGTACTTGGTGAGAACTCAGTGAAGGGGTTTCTCACCCAGTCATACATATCTGATGACAAAGAGGGGAAATACTTATGAAGCTTTTCTGACAGTGATCCCAAATGACTTGTAATTAATGGGATGACATATTCATATTTAGTCTGAGTTTGAACTTGAAGTAGGAGTGGAAACATTTCGACGTTTCCTCTTGAAAGGTGCTTTTTCCAAACAGAGAGTTTATACTTAAATGCAAGAAGTTTGTCTGTGGAAGTCAGAATGTTTTCCTTTGCACCCTGCATGCTGGTGTTCAAGTTATTTAAATGCTGATAAATATCTGCTAAATATGCTGATTTCATTTGCCAGTTTGTAGATTCAAGACACTCACAGAAACTGGCTTTATTATTCTCTTTGAAGAAAAGCAGCAGTTCCTGTCGCAGCTCAAATACCCTTGACAAAACTTTACCTCTCGATAGCCATCGAGCCTCTGTGTGCAGGAGAAGCGTCACGTGGTCTTTTTGCATGTTTTCACACAACCTTGCAAACATGCAAGACTTCAGAGGGCGCTGCTTTATAAAGTTGACCATGTTCACAGTTATATCGAGAACTTGTTTTAAATCATTCCCGATACTTTTTGAAACCAGAACTTCTCGGTGGAGAAAACAGTGAGTTGTTATGACTTCAGAGTTTTTTTCTTTCACGCGTGATACAAAGCCTTGTACTGAACCAATTATTGAGGGAGCACCATCAGTGCAGATTCCAACGCACTGGTTCCATGACAAATTATAAGATTCCAGGTAAGAAGACAAGATGTTGAAAATGTCGTGGCCTTTGGTAGTTTCTGGCAGTTTTTTACAGCATAAAAAATTTTCTATTGTTTCACCTTCATTTTCAAATCGTACAAATGCCAGCAGCTGAGCTTTACCAGTTATATCAGTTGTCTCATCTACTTGGAGAGCAAAGTTGTTATTCTGCAGTATTTCTGACAAAATACCAGAAATATTGTTGGACAGGTCATCCACACGCCTACTAATTGTATTATTAGAAACAGGAACCTTGCTTACTTCACATTCAGCTTCTTCACCTAGCATTGTTCTCACAATTATTTTACAAGCAGGCATTATTAGACTTTCTGCGATAGTGTGACTTTTCATTTTCTTGGCAACTAGCTCAGCCACTAAATAGCTTGCTTCTTGGGCCTTATCACTGATGGTTACCTTCCTTTTAAAAACTTTTCTTTGTTTCTGCTGTGAATCCAAGAGTCTTCGAAAATAATCCACGGTTTTGTTTGACAAGTGGCTGTGATTAGTACTGAAGTATCGCTTTAACTTGGCTGGAACCATAGCTGTGTTAGCGAGCTTTTTTCCACAAACAATACACAAGGGAAGTGGACACTTTTCTTCTCCAGTCCATGTAAAGCCAATGTCCAGATAACTGTCATTGTAAAGGCGATTTTTTTTAACATCGCTCACTTTTCCTTTACTCGTACTTGGCTGTGGTATTTGTGACTCATCGTCACTGTCCTCTTCTCCACTGCCATGCTTTCTTTTCAAATATTTCAACATGCCGCAGTCTTCTAAATCAGTATCAAACTAATATTAACTGGTGAGATTAATTAACACAACGTTTCACTCGGTTGCGCTGCTCAAAACTGACTGAAGGAAGAGGTGTGAACGGCTGGGCTGGGGGTCGTGACACGTATGATACTCGTACCGGGTTGCGTCACCCTCCTACCGACCCGTCACCAAACTAGCGGAGTAGGAATGAAGGGCATATCCCGCACCGGTAATAACACTTTTTTTTTTCCTTACCTCTATGCATAGCATTTGCTCTCATTACTAGTATATACATTGTACTGACTGACACGTACGAGTATGTTGGTGTCTGGAGACTGTTTGTGACGTGTTGTTGAGTAGGAGTTACGAATTATGAATTAAGATCACTGTCATATTGTAATAGCACATAATTATTTTACAATTTCTCGCGGAACCCCTGGTGATGGTCGGCGGAACCCCGGTTGGGAATCACTGCCTTAAAGTATCTTGATGAATTATTGTAGCTTGTTTTTTGTTGATATACCTATTTATTAAAAATAACTATAGCCCAACAATCGTGCATACAAATAGTGGGCTACATGGTTATAAAATTAATCTGTTCATGAAATATTTGAAAATGATATCAATTTGAAAAAAACAGTAGCGCAACAACTTAATAAATACAATGCGCTTTCAATTAAAAGACTGTGGAAGGCAAAAGGCTTTCCTAAAGTGTGACTGGATTCAGGTTGCATGTCCCTCTTTTAAAAAAAGGTTTCAGCAACCTCACTTGGTTTCGGCTTTGCTTCTGTGAATTTAAGAAAAATTTCAGTTTTTTGGTATCGTATGAGCAGTAAAATTTTAATAACTTATTTTTTCATACAAGAGTTTGATCTTCTCTAGCAACAAACTGCTCTCAAAATATTACGCTAACTGCATGGGCTACTGGGTGACTTGGTTTTATAGTAGTCACAAGCCGGCTTTGCCGGCGTCACCTGGCAGGGGCCCTCCATCAGTAACGTGGGGGTTTAATATTTCGGTTCAACCGGCTGCACCGGCTTCACGCATCGGACTCTGGTGTGAGCAGTAGCGAAAAGTTAATACATTTTATGCACTTTCACAATTCCTACACACAAAATTATCATATTCTCTTAACTAATCATGACTGGTAATGCTCACAAAGAATCTTGCCACAAATTATCGTTATGCTTGTCGGGGAGAAGGGATTAAAACACAATCAAAACTGATGGTAGCGGCCAAATGGTGGTTGCTTTTACAATTACAGAAATAAACTATTTAGTGGTAAGCCTATTTTGAGATGTGGTGCTGCCATTTTCCTATTTATATTTGTGATATTGAGTTCTTTGGCTGCGCTATTTGTCTTGTTTCCGGCATAGCGACAAAAGCGGCCATGGCTTTCCCAAAATCATCATACCTCAGTAGGCGTACATCAGGCCGAGTTATTTTCAAACAAATGTTCTCTGTAAATTCAGTTTTACAAATTGTTATGGTTAATGGCTTTATGTTGATTTTTTCTAAAACTTGGGATTTTATTACAGTGCTATAGAGTATAGACATAAATACCTTAACAGGCAGTATATCAGCAAAAGAAAAAAATCCTTACTTTATAGGATATACCACGGCATCGCCCGCAGGCCCCCGATCAGTAACATCGGGATTGAGAATGTCGGTTCAGCCGGTCAAGACGGTAAAGCCGGCTTCACCTATCAGGCTCTTGTATGAAGAGCTACCAAAAGTTTATGTGCTTTCTGCACGTAAGATTTTTACGACTTTTTGTGCTTCTTTTCCTAATTGAATTTTCAGGAGCGTCGATGAAGGGGTCTAGGGGTACCTTTGGTTTCGGACCCGGATACTCGAAAACGTTTGTTTGTGGTTACTCCTCCTCTTCCTCGGGATGGAGGTACGGCATGAGCGGCAATTCAGGTTCTTGCCGTCAACCTAATTGAAATTAGGCTAGGGGAAACATGGCAGCCCATTTCGAACCAGTCATGAGTGACTGGTAGCCCCACCACCAACAAGGCGGACTGCCACTGGTGGGTACCCAAGAATCGTCTTTTACGACATGGTGGGTTAGCAACTTCACAATTGTAATCCGGTGAAGAACGGGTGGGCCACCTCTCTGCCATATAAAGGTGGAGTTGTCCCGTTAAGTGCCTTGCCCAAGGACACAACAAGCAAGCTTGCCGGCTTGTTCTCCACACTATCCCTTTTTTATGCTGAGCGCCAAGCAGGGAAGCTGTGAATACCATTGTTTTAAAGTCTTTTGGTATGATTTGACTTAGGGATTGAACCCCAGGTCTACCGACTGCGAAGCGGACGCTCTCACCACTACACCATCGCGCCGGTAAAAAACTCAAAAACGTCGCGCGCAATGGTAACAATATATTAGGCCTAAGTCTCCTATTTTTCTTGTTAACAAATGCATAATCTATATAATATTTTTTGTGAGATGATGACTAATGTTTTCTTCATTTTGGCCACAGAAAATTTGCTTAAATACTTATTTTTAAAAAAATTCGAGTCCCCAGAATACTTTCTCGCCCCGTGGCCAGAAACATCTAATATGGGTTCCTGTAACTCTTAAAGCAGATAAATTCCTAAACGTATCATTATTTGAAGTCCCAAACCAAACCCCTAAATTTTAAATCCATTTGTCTCATATGGATCAATCAATTTGTTTAAGGTCAGATCTTACAAAATTATTTCACATCAATCCTGTTGTGTTTTGTTGTCTCCATTAAACAGGAAGATTGCATTTTACTTACCGATTGCTGGTGACTGATAATGATACATTGCATGATATTCACATTTTGTTTTTACTTACTTTAGCCTTATATTATTCCATAGACATAGGATTATAACTGTGCTTGATTTATTACCCCCACATATAGAAATTTGATTGTTTGAATAGTAAAGTAGCCAGACAGCAATGTCTTATTCGTATCAGAGTGGAGCTAAAAAAGAAAAAAAGCGCAGAAAGAAAAAGCAATTTCTGACCAATTATACAAAACAGCTATTTGCTGTACCGAAGGCGAAAGTACAGAAAAATCTTGTTGGTGGTACAAAATTTTAATATCTTTGAAAAAAGCTGTTTTAGCCATAAGCTTTTCGTGACGCTCTCATCAGTGGCGGTATCGCGTCAAAAGGAAAGATCTAGAGTGAATGAGTGTTTTATGTGAATAATTTGGATGTTACGTAATCAAGACAGGCCAATGATTGCGTTTGTATTGCAAAGCGCGCGAAAGAAAGATTTCGCAAGTGCGAAAGTTAGAGAAGGCGCGGCAGGAGGCCAAATGCTACGATTATCGAAAGAGTTTGAGAGTGTAAACAAACTCTTTCTGTCTGCATAACACCGGACGTCGGGTCTTGATATAAGTAGCCTCTAAAAGATTTTCAATCCTTGCCGCAGCGCGCAGCTCTTTCCATCTAGGGCGAACATCTCAACGACTACAGGATCGCATCAAGCAACATGTTCCGCAATGGTTAAGACAGCAATTGACTCGTCCACGCCGATCTCAACCACACAGATCGTGCAAACGAACCGACACCAAACCGGATTGTGACTCCGCCATTGGTCAGCATCTTTTAGATAATGATCGATGCGCATTGAACTATGATGATAAGCGGTTTTCAATCCTTGCCGCAGCGCGCAGCTCTTTCCATCTCAATCTTTTAGAGGCTACTTATATCAAGACCCGACGCCCGGTGTTATGCAGACAGAAAGAGTTTGTTTACACTCTCAAACTCTTTCGATAATCGTAGCATTTGGCCTCCTGCCGCGCCTTCTTTAACTTTCGCACTTGCGAAATCTTTCTTTCGCGCGCTTTGCAATACAAACGCAATCATTGGCCTGTCTTGATTACGTAACATCCAAATTATTCACATAAAACACTCATTCACTCTAGATCTTTCCTTTTGACGCGATACCGCCACTGATGAGAGCGTCACGAAAAGCTTATGGCTAAAACAGCTTTTTTCAAAGCTATATTAAAATTTTGGACCAATTATACCAAACACTCATCCATTTGTAATTGGATAAAACCCGGCAACTATAGTTTAAGAGACCCATGTTAAAGGGGGGCCCGGTATTAATGTTGGTACCGGGCCCGGACTGTTCTCTCAACGGCCCTAAACACTTTACTCGCTTTCAATATATGCACGCATCTACTACTGTTGTCTCGCAAGAACGCTCAATGACTGCCATTAAAGCACTAGAACAATATGCAGCTTTATGACGTAAAATGAACACTAGGGAAACTCGATTGCTAATACACTACCCAAAGGTTTTTTTTATCTGTTTAACAACCCACCATAATGTGCAAAAATCTCGCATTCAAAAATTGAGCTCCAAAAAAAAGGTTGTAGTACAAAAAAAATGTCGATTGCAATGCTTGTTCTATCCAAAATTTTCCAAATGTTAGTAACAAATTGATACAGATGCCACACATGATGACAAGATTCAGTTTACTTTATTCAAAGCTCCGTCTCCGCAAAATTGGTTTCTCAGTGGAATAAAGTAGGTTAAAATTCTTTTGAAGTAAAAGTACTGATAGACCTACAACATAAAAAATCACTTAAAAAGTTACTTTAAAAAACATTCGTGTCAAGCAGGCCTGAGAACTCGGACTTGAACTCGATCTTTTTTGTCGAACTCGAAAAAACATAGATCGAGTTCGAGTTTATTAATTGGGTAATTTCGAGAGGAGAATAGCAAATAATCTTTTGGAGTGACGTAGGCCTTAAAACTGGACTTCAAACCGTTTTTTCGAGGTCTTAGCATTAGGTTTGATAGTCTTGGTTTTGATCTTAACCAGGGTTGCGATTTCGAACTCGATAAACTTGGACATTTTGCTGAATTTGAACTCAAATTTAAACTCAAAAAATTGAAAATAAAGAGCTTGAATTCAGACTTGCAAACTTTTTGTGACCTTGAACTCAGATTAAAATCCACTGAGTTCGCAGCACTGATGTTAACTCACTTTTTCTCTTAGAAAAGTCATGGTGCAGCAGTTTTAGAAGTTTCCAATAAACCTCACACTCTTCAGCTGTATACGTAAACTCAGCTGGCTTGATTCCAAGCTTTGACCAAGCCAAGTCGCTTACGTTGGTCTAATTCATTCGTCTAGTTCTTGGGCAGCCAAGGGTATTTTTTAAGTTAATATAGCAAAAAAGATTTTGGCAAGTTAGTCTATCTTTACGCATTCTTATACTTTCAAGGCGAAAACAGAGCAGCTGAGATGTATCAACACGAAGAAGCAGTGGCGGAAGTTAAGGTAGAGATTCTCAAGTAGACCTAAGAGTAAGAAAACATTGAAACTACTTGAGTAGGCAGCTCGTTACTTAAAAATCTACTAAAGTAGAACTACTTTTGTTAGTGGCAACTACTGCGCGCGTAAACTTAACCAACAGCAAGGTTTATTTTCACTATTCAAAAATTTCATCCTTGAGGTCATACTTAAATCGAAGTTGTGCCGCAAAAATTAACAATGTTGATGTAAATCAGTCTAAGGCTATTTGTACTGTGCCTGAATTCTGTAAAGACTATTTTTACTTAGGTTTTTAGCTTAGTAGTGTTTATTGTACCGGGCTAAACATACGGTATTATTAACGTTGCTACTATATGTCATACATAATAAGTGGCCGTTGAAGGTGAAGCTGCATGTTTAACACTGCCATTAGTGGAGGCACGTGTTGCGTCAAAATCGCAAGTGGAGCCTCAGATTTTGTAGCCCATCCGATAGAAGTCGTACGTGATACGCTACAATTACCGTCGTTGTACAATATCATGCCCATACCACACTCAAGATACAAGTAGTAGCATTAGGCTTGCCAACTGTCCTTTATCTCAAAGGCAGTACTTTATCTTTTCAGTCCTTGTTCCTTTTTTGCATTGAAAAAAGAACGGTAACTGCCATTTATTTCTAACATCGCTTTTTTTTTTCAAGAATAGTAAAGCAAGTAAAGTAAACAAAAAAATCAAATAATAAGTCAACAGTGGACATTTGCGTATGAAATGCTTTACTCCGTTTTTCCAACTTGTTTTTGCCGTACAATCTGGGTTCATTTGAATTGTTGATCTGAGTTTTTCTGAAATCTCTCATTGGCAGCCCTGAACAAGAATGTTGTGACTTAGCAGTTGTGTTATTTATGTTGTTGACGCGGTGACGCGAGGCGCTATTTCTTTCCTTTCAATCAATTGACAAAAGTGCAACAGCATTACGGAACTGGCGAATTAAGATAGCATAATAAAATATTGGGGATTAAAATTTTTGTGGTAAAACGTCCTCGCCATGAAATGGTTGTTGTGAATACGAATAGGATGGTTGCATATGACGTCACACATTTGGTGCGAAAAAAGTGGCTGACCAAAAGCTGTAATTGATGCTGGAAAAGTATAGGGCGAACACCAACTTTTGGGGTTATTTTGAAAACTAATAAAAAATCAATTAAAAATTGGAATGAATTAATGCTAGTTTGCTACTCGGAAACATTTAAATTTAATCAAATGCGATTTGGTTGACATTAGGTCTTTCAGTTGGCTAGTCTAAGCTTAGTACTGTGTGCAACTTGACAAAAAAATCGGCCCTAAGAAAAGTTTCATCTAGATACCATTTGCTGCTCAGTTAAAAATAACTCTATGCCGATTAGATACTCGTGGGTACTTCAGCAAAAGCTGCCCTTATCAGATCATTACTACCGGTACCCTATGTTTTTAATTTACCCTTGGTCCAGGAGTTTAGGCAATGGCCCAAAACTTATGTAAGGAAAATATAGTTCACAAAATTACATCAGATATATCATATAACTGGTCTGCAAGCATTATTGACTAAAAATTTCAAAGAATTACTAATTTTATCCATCAATATCTAATTCAACATATGACAAACGGTACAAAAGTCTGTCCTGTCATTTAGGCTACAGTGCAATTTAGCTTTACAACTTTTCAGTATGCTTATGCAACTAAATATACTGTAAAAGTTGCACATTACAACTGACCTAAACTCAGCACTCCCAAATACGCTGATTAATTGAATATGAAACCCTAACAGAAGCTGACTGCAAATAAACCTGCATGTTTAGCCCATAAAATTAGCCAAACTAGTAGCAATAACAAACAAACCTTAGCATCTTTTACTGTACTTTGTCTTCAGATTCATTTCATAGCATCAGTAAAACAACATATTATCGTTCATTAAACAATTGTCAAGTTTATCCATTTAATTTGCAAAAAACAGTACCACTCCTATTCAATTCAATGCAAAAACACTGAAAGTGGTCAGCCACTTTTTTCGAAAGTCAATTTTGATGACGTTTGATCACGTGCGTGCAACCTTCCTATTGTATCGCATCATGTTTTATTCCAACTGTATATTTAATATGTGTTAGGTTAACCAACCACAATTGTGTTAGCCTCTTCTAATTTAGCCTCTTCTTTAAGGTATCATCTACAACAGTGGGAATTTTGTAGCCAGGCTTATTTGTAGCCAGGCTTATTTGTAGCCAGCTTCTGTAAGGGTTTCTGTTCAATTAATCAGCGTGTTTCGGAATGCTGAGTTTAAGTTAATTGTAATGTGTAACTTATACAGTATATTTAGTGGCATAAGCATTCTGATAAGTTGAAAACTTAAGTTATACTGTAGCCTAAATGACAGGGCAGACTTCTGTACCGTTTGTCATATGCTGGATTAGTTATTGTCGGATAAAATCAATAAGTTTTTGAAATTTTTTGTCAATAGTCATTGCAGGCCAGTCATATTGATATGTCAGATGTAATTGTGTGACCTTAACTAATCCTTAAACAATTGTTTGGGCTATTACCTAGGCTGCTGGACCAAGGGTAATGTAAAAATTACGGTACCGATTTATTCATTCATGCTTATGAGCTCATGCTCTGTTTGCATGTCTTTCGTCACATTGGGTCACCACGACGGGTAGACTGCTTGGCCCCAGCACCTGTTTGCAACATAAAGATGGAGGCATACCGTTAAATGCCTTGCTCATGGACACAAGTAAACTTGCCGGCAAGCTTACCGTACGGGTAGTAATGATCAAATAATGGTTGTTTTTGCTAATGTACCGACTGGTATCTAATTGGTGTAGTTTATTTTTAAGTGAGGAGCAAATGGTAGTTAGATGGCACTTCTCTTAGGGGCATTTTTTAAAAATTAGCACACTGTGCTAGGCTTATACTAGCTAACTGAAAGATCAAATCTCAACCAAATTGCTTTTGGTCAAATTTATTTGTTTCCGAGAATCCAACTAGCAATAATTCATTCTAAATTTTAATTAATTTTTCATTAGTTTTCAAAATAACCCCTAAAGTTGGTGCTCGCCCTATACCTCTCCAGCATAAGTTACAGCTTTTGGTCAGCCAGTTTTTTTGGCGCGAAATGTGTGACGTCATATGCAACCATTCTATTCAAGAAAGTTTTAGTGCAATTTAAACCAGTGAACTGTTTACAGAAGGCAAAGCAACAAGGAGCAAATGCCACATGATATTGAAAAGTGTGAATCGTAAATGTGCTAACATTTTCACAACAGTTTCATTTTCGCTCTCTGTCTTTGGAGCATCACCATGCTGTGAACGCATTTTCAATACAATGTCGATCTAAATGGCGAAATGAAAGAAACAGATGCACCGTTGAACTAATGAAAAATGAACTTTCACAGGTACTTTTACTTGAAAAGCACTTGTCGGGAATTTTCGGAACGCATAAAACATGATGTACAGTTGCTGAAGTCCGCAAAAAGTCAGAAGCAAAATTTTAAAAATTAGAAGCTTGCACAAAAGTCAGAGCTTGTATGAATTTTTGTGTAAATTTAGACCTTAAGTAAAACATATGGATATATTTTTAAGCATGTCCATTATTGAAATTTTTCACTGTTGGCATCCCAAGCAGCACCGTTAAAAACCACCAGCGAGGTCAAGTGAGGTGTAGCTGTCTTTTGCAAAACCAAGACAATATTATTGCAAAATCTAGTTAGATATTTGAAGCGTGTGTTTACCTTGGGGCTAGGCGTAACAATTTGTTTTGTACGGGAGCGGGGTTGAAGGAAGAATATCTTATTTTATTAGGGACCAACGTTTTGAAAGTGATGATTTTTTAATTTTCATTCCGCAAAAACTTGATACTTTGTTTTAGAGATGAACTTGTTGAAAGTGATATCACAATTTTTCTCAAACCACAAATTTTATTATCGACGTTTCGAAGTACATGGGCGATTTCAACAGTCTGATGGCCTCCAGGTTTCTTACTTTTACGGCTGTGATATTAACTTTAGAATCCAACAAAAAGTAGTGTCGGCATAACTAGGATACATCAGCACAATATTTACGTTAAGCCAACACTCAACTAAATATTCTAGAAAAATTTGGTTGTGCATGAAATTTTTTCTGGTTTGTAGGCTCTTCTGTAGATAGATGACGAGGAATTTATTTAACTCATCTAACAAAGAGGGGCAGAGTTTGGAAGACAGAGTAAGCAGTAAGTTAGAGAGGAGCACAGTAACTAGTTGCGTGTAGTTACTTTTTACAAATAAATTTTTGTGAGAAATAGAGTTAAAATGGCCGTTGAGTTTTCATATTTTATTATACCGACTTCACCTCAAACTCTCATGATATGAATTTGATGGTCAGAACCGCAAACGTTAAAGTCGTAAACTCAGCAATAGGGTGTACTCTTTACTAAAAAAAGCAGTAAGCCTTTAGCGTTAGTGCAAAGACTTCGCCACGAATTTAATGGCAGTTACACTTTAGCATTCATTTTTATCAAATTTAAATGACATTCAGGGGCGGAAAAAACAGTAAATGAGGCCCTAGGCTAACTCAGCTTCAGAGCATTTTTAGTGCAATAAATGTCCCAGGACTCAATGAAGAGGGGGAATATAGGTAAAGAAGAGGCTAAAGGTCTCAAGGTAAATTGTCGCAAGAACGTATTTAGCACAGCGAGAGGAAAGAGAAATTTGCAGGCTTTACAGCATTAAGCAAGTAAGCCACTTTACTTTTGATTATGTTTGTAGGTCAGCAAATGTTTTTGCAGCAGCAGGACAAATAGAAAAGTCCAGTTTGTGTTTTTTCTTCCAGCAAAGATGAATTGCGTAAGGTAGAAATTTTGATGAAGCTCAGCGTAAGTATTATAAGCATTAGCCTTTTTGTTGCTTTAACTCAAAGGCTTCCAACCCGTAGACCGTGCGACATTATTCAAAATGGCGTAAACTTAATTATTTACGGTGTACTCTAGAGTTAACTTGCATTCCAACCATGGCCACCTATAAGAATTACTCAAAATGATGACCACGTTCCAACTAACAAAATTGGCAACCAGCAAAAATCGAAATTGGCTACTAGTTCTTAAACAGGGGGTCCATAAGTTTTGGGCACATTATAAGTCCTCATGTCTGCTGAACTATGAATGGTAGTAGAATGAAACTGGTATCATTTTAAGGCTAAATTCATTTGGTTTTTGTCATGCTAAGGATCGCTTTATATATTTTCATGTAGCTTAAATAAATAAGAAGCACTAATTGCGTTCACTCAACCAGAAAAAAAGGGAACACAACACTGCCTAACAGATAAATTGGACGGTCTGGGCAACATGATCGCGTTCTCATTCCCCGGCCTCCCAGGTCTCACACCCTGCAATTTCGTTTGCAGGGGTTTGTGAAATGACTGGTTTATGCGACTCCCTTTCCAAAACTGAAGGTTCGAATAACAGAAGCTGTTGCAATCATCGACAACGCAATGCTGGAACGCGTTTGGCAAGGAATGGACTATAGCTTGATGTGTGCCGTGTGAACAACGGTGCTCTTTGAACGTCAGGATGCCTTAAACCGACCCCCCTCAACAAGGTGTACAGTTTGGCAGGAATAGCTCCCCCAAGCATTCGCCGTGAAGTGTCCAGTCAATCTGAACGACAAAAATGCGATTTGGACCAACGACATCCTATGTACGGATTGACAGCCGCCCCATCTAGACTAAAATCTAGAAAGAGTTTTTTAAGAACTGTTCCTCCTCTCGACAAGCACACCATGCACCAATTTAAAACACAAAACTTATGGCAGAACTACACGGACAATATTCCAGATCAACATGAGCTCCAAAATTTCCCAGTTCAAGAATCTCTCCCCCCAGGATACAAGTTACAATGGAACAAATGGCGTTGCCTCAACCGTTTAAGATCAGGTGTAGGCAAGACCAAATCTATTCCACTGAAGTGGGGCTACTTACCCCCCGGCACTGATACCACCTGCCAATGTGAAAAAGAAAATCAAAAACGAACTATTTGTTAACTTGCGAAAAAACTGGAACAACCTGCACCATGGATGATTTTATTACAATGTAACAGTAATGCCAAAAAAATCACAACTTAATCTTGCTCAAAACGGACTCGAAGAAGAAGACTTTGAACATTCCATGAAAAATTTGAGACTACATGCTTTCAGATTATATCAGATGCATTGTTGTATCCTCAATAGTTTTTGAGATATTCAATGTCAGAATGTGCGCAAGACTTTTGGAGTACCCTGTACATTAGATTAGCTTAACTCAAAAAAAAGGGCTGCATTGAGCAAATTCTTTTGCTAGCCACAGACCTAGATTCTTCAACTTTTGATCTCGAAACAAAGATGTATGGCTTCTTTTGAGAAAGGGGATAACCTTTTCCACAAAAGTTATTTTTCTTATCTAAGTATCAAAACAAACTTGAATACCTGGTTTTGACGGGGAATTGACAGAGGCTATTTCGCCCGTTTAGGTCTCGAAACAACATGACTACGTTTTGTTCGAAAATTTACTTTTTCAAAAAGTTTTTTTGTTTCCATTTCTAACCAAGCAATCATTTTTTAAAAGTCAACTTTTGTTGAAAGCCTAGCAGGCCACAACAAAAGTCCTTACAGGCCGCATGTTGTGCAGGTTTTCCATATCAGGCCGTAGGCAGAAAGGTTTTAGGGAGAGAACAACAATATAGGCAAAGCGAAAATTTTGCGAGCCTGTCAGAGTTTTTGCCAAACTTTTTGTGCATAAGTGCTACATAGTTGCATTTTTAATCCGAAATGAAGGTAAATTTTTGTTTCTTTTTTTGTGAGATCATCACTTTTGAAACAAGATTTTACGTTTTTTCATTCTTATATTACGTCAAAATCTTGTTTTTGGAGATTGATTTTTTGAAGACCATGTTGGTACTTTTGACATCTGTCTTACGTCGCTGGCCGCAGGTTACACATCCCTGTTGCAAATACTAGGGGTCCCCTTGCTGCCATAAAATTTTAACCCTAGAACGATAACCTGAGGTAATTTTCTCCAAAGTTAATTTGGGAAAGACGCAGTGTGAATGACTTGACTGGTTCAGTACCTTCGTGAATGTCTTGTCGGACTTGGTTGGTGAGCGGGTGTACTGCCCGGCTTTCTCACTCACTTTTTCCAAAGATGGCATTTAAGGAGAATTCCTGTCAGACTTACTGTTACTGTATGTTGTACAGCCGAGATGAAAATCTCTTGTTAGCCAAGGGCCAAAGGACTCAACTAAGGCATAGTCCCATGACCCAAGAACACTCCCACACCAAAAAAAAGCCTGGCTAGTGTGATGTTTTGCCAAATAAATAAGTTTCACGAAAAAAAGGCTTTTTGATTCTTATTTTGAAATTCAAAAAACACACTTAAGAGAATGATCTTTTTATGAGGCTCAATAGGAGAGTACAAGATATTTTCCAAATAAAATAATTAGGTCAGCATAAATATTTTATTTGAACTATTTAATTATTGGGAGAAATTCTCCTGGGATTACCTTTCACGTCTCCGAAATAGAGGGTTATCATTCTAGGGCTAAAGCAAATTGTCTTGTGATTCGAGAAGCAAAAGACCGAATAAGTGAAAACCTTTAGTTTAGTATTTTGCTAATGTCATTTATTTGACTGCGTGAACGTGATTTTCGAAAATGTCCGGACGGCACTTATTGCTTGTTTTCAAACGTTACACAAGGGTGTACAATCTTTTTGCCAATCGCGGCCGCATTACTGGCTGCCAGTAAATGTTCAAATTATTTTGTGACGCCACACTTTGCTGTTACGATTTATTGCTTCGCATTGCCACATCTTCTATAGCACTGGATAATTTCAAGGCTGTTAGAGAACAGTAGTGCCAAACTTCAAATTAGAGGTGACATTTATTAAAAATTTTGTAAAGGTGACTGCTTGCTTTTGTCACTGTTTTTATAATTATAAAAAATAGCTCACATTTCTAACAGAATTTTGCTGTGACGGTTTTGTCTGTTTTTGCACCTACCTGTCCTCAGTGTAGTGAAAATTACAACATAATTCATGTCAAATGACCAGCAAAATTATTCGCCAGCTGTATATGGCCATTTTACTTTGTGTTTCCGATAAATTTTCAATAAATATAAATGCTAAATTCACTTTACGAAACATCATTTAACTTACGTAGTAGGGACATTTTCCAGCAAAAATCGTCGAACATTGAGCGCAAAATGAACACAAGATCGAGCTTTTTTGTGTACTTTTTCAATGAAGACCACAAAGCTTTACCGCACCAAAACACAACTGCCATGCAATTTGGAAAAAAACCTTAGCATAGCGTATATTAATGCTCCCACTTTCACACATCGTTGATTACATCACGCACTATTTTAACCAGATAGCACAAAACTAAAATTGTTTCGCACTCGAAGTCATTTACGATTCGTCAACTAGCACCTTGCGTTTTAAAGGTGGTCGATTCAAGCACTACAACGATCAATTACCTATCAAAGCAAGCATTTTAACACTGCTCGGAAAGACCGCTA
Source organism: Trididemnum clinides (assembly GCA_963675345.1). Taxonomy (NCBI): domain Eukaryota; kingdom Metazoa; phylum Chordata; class Ascidiacea; order Aplousobranchia; family Didemnidae; genus Trididemnum; species Trididemnum clinides. Next base: position 27,593,841 of record OY776287.1, read on the forward strand.
GGTTTTAGTCTTAAAATGTCTTTTTCTAGACTGAAAAGCCGTTTTACCGCTTCGGTCGGGGGCTTATTAAATGTGTTTAATTAAAAAAAAATTGCTTAACCAAGCAGACAAAATCTCGGTCTTTAGTGACTTTAAACTGCAAGTAAATTGTAACTACTGCAGCTACAGATTTCGCTTATTCAGCAGAAAAATAACGAAGTTGCAGTTACTGAAAAACTAGTTACCAGCCACCTCTGCATGTTGTTGCAATGTAGCTTGCATACGAAGTGTAAGCTGTAATGCCAACGCCGGTTCCACACGGCCATGCCTCATGAAACGTAACGCTTTAAGCTCTCAAGCCACAGCCTTTTAATGGCCGATCTATTGCTCGGTCCGTCGCGTCGCGCTGCCTAGATATTCTTGTAAGTAAGCAATCTACCTGTCTGTCTTGTGTACAAGTAAATACAAGTACCATAATTAAAATCAGATGGATCTAAAAACATCACGAGTATTACTACTGGCATCTGCTGGTGTGGTAATGCATCACTTGAAACGTGATTTACCAGGTGCTGTAAAGCAGCTGAGGTTTGATGCGAGATCAAGAATTTATTAGCCTATTTTAAATCGAATAAAAAAAATATAATCAACAAAATTGTCGAAGGAGACACCTGACTCGTAGAGTCCTATGCTGTTAAATACGCACACATAATATTGGAAACAAATGGAAAAATACAAATTGACAAAGCAAAGAGCACATTCAAGTAAGCACTTCAAAAAAACGAACTAAGCACCTTCAGCTCGAGAAAGCTTTTTGATGAAATACTGGTTGATACCCAATCGTAGTAACTCGCGGCGTGGTAGCTTTAAAAGCTGTGGATGTGTACGAATTAAGGTTAGCCAACACATTGTCTGCAAAGAAGGGACTTTAAGCCACACCTGGTAGCAAGAATCAGTTCGCTTTGTAGCTCGAATGCAAGACACGCCACCAAAAATGACCATACAACCTTCCTGTAATAAGAGCAAGATTGACATTATATAGCAATGAGCGATGATGCATTCTGCGATCACCGGAAGACCTTGCGGTTAAACAATGAACAGCTTGCGCAAACATCCGCTTTGCCGGATGTGCTCAGCGCAGTAAATTTCCATTGCTTTCACAACGACCAAGCTGGCAGTGGCGTATTTGCAGCGGAGGATAAATGGCTAAGGCCTCTAAAAACGTTATAACAGTAGCAATAAATGTGAATGCCGTAATGTCTGTTTCGATATCAAAATGAGCAAAAAAAGTTCTTACGTATGTGTGTAGACCAAATTCGGCAAAATTTTTGGTTTCAAAGGTTCATCTCCGAAAAAAAGTCCTAATTTTTGCAAACTGCTCTATCCCTCAAAAAAATTTGTTTCTAAATACGCCAGTGCAAGCAGGTGTAATGGCGGGTGTCTTTCCCAAAAAAGTAACAGCGCTCACAATACGCGTTGAAAGTCATTGAACACGAACATTGTTACAGACGCGCGTCTTTATCCATAAAGTTCGTTTCGATCACAGCAACGCAAATAAGAAAACACAACCTACAAAGTACCTTCTATACAAGGCACAACAATTTAAACATGAACTCACAGCCTTGAGTTCGCAAGCCATCGCCTAAGCATGATGACATAGGTCGTTGCCGCAAGTGCGTAGATTGTATAACCCATCAACACCAATCTGTTCCTGAGTGCACGATTTAAAGGTTTCACTAACGTTAAACAGCAATAAATGAAATGATCACTAATTTATTGAACTTCTGTGACACCTAACTCTACTGTCAAGCCGCCATAGGTAATCAATACTAAACCAAATATAATTTATAATCAAAATGAATGTTGACAGTCAGACAAAGACATATTAAATCAAGCACGTTCAGATAATGATATAAAGGTTTGAGCTATCAGAACGTGATAAGATCACAATCGAATGAAAAATTGACGAATTGTTTTTAGTTGTTGTGGTATGTTTCAGCTGGCGATATCTGGAGTATTAGCTATAGTGAAGTGAGCAAGCACTTTTCAAACAGAGTAAAAACAAATGAAAGTACTCCAGCTAATCGAGGCACAACCACACACACCTTAAAAAGAAGTAAACTACAGTAAAGTTCACTACACGATTCCCGCCCAAAAGACACGTCACAGTTATGCGATTGCAAAAATAGACCCTAGGCACTAGGGCTTGGAGAAAACCATCTAGCCCACCGAAGTCCAAAATGCGGAATGCAACAGGATTGCTTGAGGTCAACAAAACATTTTTAATCATTCTTCATCTCATTATTTTCGAATTCAAATATTCTTACATATTTAGATTTCACATTTTCTTGGGAGACGCGGTTCATTGCTAGGTAAGCTGTATTGTTTTATCAAGCCTGTTCAGTATGATATATGACGTGACTGTAATGTGGAAGTTAATGCTTGGTCTGTAATAAGTTAATGCTTGGTCTGCTGTTCCGAAGTTTAATACAATCTTTTCAATTGTTTGAGGTCATTTCGAATTCTTTGCTTGTTCTGTTCTAAATATTGTCTCTATTCGCATATATTAATCAAAAGGGTGATGAGAAAGTTACCCATCTGGAATCAGTCTACTCCCGTTGGTCATACTTTAGGGACTTAATGTACTTTGTCACTTTTTATAGTCGTAACCAAGGAGGCAAAAGCGGCCATGCTACACCGGCAAACTTAGTTGAACCGATCCCTGAGCAAAGTTTTTTTAAGCAAAATGGCAAAAACTCTTACTAGGTATTGTTTTCTTTTGATTCGCCCTCAAAGCTCGTATTTTATTAAATTTTCCTCAAATAGTTAACAGCTAAGCACAAAATTACTGCACCTATGAGAACAAAATCAATGATGCTCCCAAATAACATCAAAGCCGTTTCATGTAAGTATGCGAAATTTAATTGAAAAATCAAAACATGAAATAAAAAAATCACAAAGTTGGTCAAGTTTTCTCTTTTGGAGTATGGAATTTTTTTAAGTTTCCCACCCAACCCTCCAATGTATTTTTTGGTTACACCCTTGACATCTGCAGATTGAACTTGTGTTTGCGGTCCACCAAACTTGCACCACAAATCGACTTAGGCCTCGATGTTCACGAACTTGAACTACCACGATTTTCAGTAAGTCAACACGAAGATTCTGTTTTTTTTAATTTTTATATTTTAGACTGGGCAGGACAGCCACAGTGGCGCCTAGCATATGACGGTTAACTAGTCTTGCTTCGAGGTTTCATCATTTCGCTTCAATTGCTTTGTACCATCTTCAATCAATTTACTGCTTGTTAGATTGCGCCAAGCAGCGTTAACTGCCGCAAAACTTCTTCTCCGCGGGAACAACATTTCGCAGTTTTTAATACTTTAGTGATTTCGTTTGTGGAGCTGTCAAATGTCAACGTTGATATTTGACACCCGATATAGGAAATACTGATAGTGGAATTAAAAATAAAGCCAAATACAAATTAAATTAAAACCAAATAAGCACGCAATCACCACACATGAAACTAGTTTCCAAGCTCAGACCGAAAACTCGATTAAGATCAGGCTAGAGAAAAGCGGCAGTTTAATTTTGATTCAGCCATCACTACTAAAATGTTAATTGGCTACTCCACCACTGTTGACTGCCATTGCTCAAAAATCACCTTTCACGACCAACTGGACGAGCAGTTTCACCATCCATATCGGTTGAAAGCTGTGTCACGTAGAACATGACGCTTCTCGATGTATTTCTGCAGTTGGCATTTATTTTATGGAACTTCAGAATTCCTAGCAACCCCAGTTGCAAAGAGACAAGCAAGCATATAATTATACTCACAAAAAACGGTTTATCAAATTGCACTTACCGTTGTCACAGCAGCGGAATGAAAATAAACAGGCTCTGGCATCATCGCCAATTTAACCCACTGTAAATCTTCCAAATTAATTCTCCACAAATCACCAAGTATGACTTCACCGTTGTAACCACCACAGATATAAGCGTAGTTATCGAGTTGAACGCAGCTGTGACAACGTCTTGGCAAAGGCGCGTCTACAAACGGAAAACAGTTAACTTCAAAAGGTGTCACCAATGTTCCCTCTTAAAATTTTAGCAAGTGCGTAACCGCCGGCGCAAGTGCGAAATTGCTAGCAATTGTACGAAAACCGTCGGAAAAATTAACGGCTAACAAAACGTTGCACCAGCTTTACAAACAATTTTTAAGGAGTAAAAAAGAATAATGTTGATAACCGAGTGCCATTTTTTCCATGCGTACGCTAAGCTAACAAAAGATGCCGTTTACCCAGATTCAAACCTCGGGTTCTTCGTCCAAAATTTTAGCGAAGACAGCAAAACGTCTGACGTCAACATTACATGACAGTAACGCAACAGTCATTTACAGCTACGCGCGCATTGTTTCAACGATTGTATTGTCCAGTAGAACTATGACTGTAAGTATAACGGCTTCATTTATGACGTCAACTTGCCTATAATAACGTAACGTTTTTCTCAGTCCCTGCAGAATTCTAATTGCATCCTTTAAAGTTTGCTTATTGCGTTGGTACGTGTATAACGGTACCCCTTGTTTTCCCTCAAGACTATTTCGTTGGTTTATTATGACACTCTCTACCTAATTCAGTGCTTTTGAACCGTTTTTGGCATGTGGCCCTTTTTCGAAATGCACAGATGCATGTGGCCCGGTTACAATAGATTCCGCTTAATGGGGTCACATCGGGATAAGCACCATTTGGCCCGGTTACAATAGATTCCGCTTAATCGGGTCACATCGGGATAAGCACCATTTGGCCCGATTAAGCGGCTGACCCGATTATCCGAAGTCTTGCAGTGTCTGTGCCAGGGTTGTCCTTGGTACACCAGTTATCTCAGCTAGCTGGCGATGACTAATGTTTGGAGGTTGCTCTCTAATTTTTCTTAGGAAAACAATCCTTTTAGCAATTGTTAATTCTTTTTGTGGCATCTCTGCTTGGGACTTCACAAAATTTGCAACAAAACACAACAATTACCATGTCCAAGGGCATGAAATGACAAAACAATTTGCGCCTGTATTTTTCAATTGTAACATAATATAGCTGGCTTTGTGATATTGAGTTCTATTACATTACAAAGGCGGTCTTGCAATTAAACCAGTGTATGTCTGACTACAGTTGTGGCCCGATTAAGCGGAATAGTGGCCCGATTATGCGGATTTAACGTAGTGCATTATCTTTGATTGAATTTTGTTCTTAACAATTTGGCCCAATTAAACGGCTGACCCGATTAACCGGCGGCCCAATTAAGCGGAATCTACTGTATATATTTTTCTTAATTTCAAAAGTGACTTCAAAAAGTTATCGAAGTAAATTTCTGGATGTGAAGGCTAAACAAAGTACTGGCCCAGTGAAGAGCACGCTCCACCGACAGAAAATTACTGATCTAGACCAGGGGTGGGCAAGTTACGGCCCGCCAACACTTATTGAAACTTCCAAATATCTAATTCAATATGACAAGGGTGGCTGCACTTGCTGTACTACAGAGCCAAAAACGATAGAAGCCATGATTGAAAGAACCGCCACGTAATTCTTAGTTTGAATTGACGCATTTTCCGTCCAAAAAGAGGGCGATAAACTTTATTTCTTTTTATTTTTTTGGACACCATCATTTTCAAAGCCATGAAATACGACATCGCAAGAAGTTATTGCAAGCTCTTGGACTGTATACATTGCAAGATTTTAAGCACTGGCCCTCGGCCAACTCTTGAATGGTCAATGCGGCCCTCTGACTAAAAAGTTTGCCCACCCCTGATCTAGGCCATCATCTCGGTCACAAATGATTTTTGTTTTTTAATCCGATTAAGACGCGAGATTGCAAGTTGCATCTTGTTTACTTTTATGTCTTTCGCAGCAAACAGGGCCTCGAGTCAACTGTGCGTCAAAGATCTTCAAACATAACGTAAATACCAGCCCAAACAACAATTGTATTGGCGCAAGCGTTGAGTTTTCAAAATTTGCGGGAAGAGGCAAAACTAACGTTGCGCTTCGGTGAAGTTATAGTTTGCGCTTTTATATCAGCTCTAATAGTTCACAAACAGCCCACCGGTTACTAATCGGTTGCGGCGGCGAAATACCTGGCTGTTAAATAAGGTGATTTCAGTTAAATGTGTTCACTCAAACTCTACGACCTTTGCAACAGTGATTTGTAAATGTTCCAAAACACAAGGTTAACAGTATGCAGTGGTGGCTCGTGGTTGAATTTGCTGGTGGGGCTGCAAGTCATTTTTTAATTTTTTTTGCACCCTTTTAGACAATTTATTTGCCGTTGTTTAGCTATAAATAAGCAAATTTTCCGAAACTGTGCTGTACTAATTGTATGCAGCCGGGCATTATTTGATTTCTAGAATTTAGCAGTCATTGATGTTACAGATAATAAGCTAGGCTTTTAGCGATGCCTATTGCTTATGATGCCAATTGCTATTTCTAGAACCAAGTAGTGTGTCACTGAACTTTGACTGCGGCGCCGTTTTGAAAAACTTGCATTTTCGGCCTGCTCTGGCCTAGTTTATATGCATTAAGTTTGTTGTTGCTATTACGAGCTAACTGAAGATTGCACAAACAAAGATATTACTTATTTTATTATAAGTTGGCCTAGCCTTATCTATTCTTTGTATGTATAATCTATGCAAAGGGTTTGCTTGTATTTTGAGTAGATTTTTTGCTGTGCGATATGAAAAATTTTTGGTCGCAATACTCTAATTATTCAAAGCAAAATGCAGAGCCTATTCAAGTGAAAACGCTGAAGTAGTACCGACAATAAATAACGCGTAAAAAATAACTGAGGAATAAAACAAAAACACTCAAAGCTTATCTTATTTATACACAAAGTCAGTTGTATTCTTTTCACTCGCAAAATTATCAGTAACACTACTATTAAAATCTTTCATTTCTGTAATCATCGTTTTTTTCAATGGAAAGCATGACCAACACAGCAAGCCGCTGTTTGGTCATTGTGCTTCGAAGAAACGTTTTTATGCGTTTTAAAGTCGAAAAGCACCTTTCTGCCACTGGGGTTGTGATAAATATCTGGAGCAATTTCATGATGTTTGGGAATGTACATTGGAGATTTTGTTCGGAAATAAACTTGTGGAAGTCTAGAAGGTTTTTATGCCACATTTCTTTTCTCACGTACTAAACAGAAAGCTCATTGCCAGCGCTCACTGTCAAGAAAGGGATATGCTCAAATCGTTTCTGTCAGCATAGCGGTCGGAAAGGTGTTCTAATAACTTGGAAAATTTGATGCAGCAAAGAGCTGAACTGCTGCAAAGTGATATGTAAAAGAAAACCGCTCCCTACATTGCACATTAATAACGTCGCATGATTCGCGTGCATCAGCCGTGAGCTTGTTGATGTGCAGTCGAGATTCATCTTGAGCAGGGGTGGCCAACCCGCGGCTCGCGAGCTGCATGCGGCTCTTTTTCACAAGCCTTGTTTCTTCTATCAGCAGCTTGGTTCTAGTCAAAATCTACCAGTAGCCATGCCGGTTCTGTAGTATTTTTTCTCCATGTGGACAGGCTAATTGTGTTTGCGTTTTTTAGCTTTTTGTGTATTTCAGTAATAGCCTAATTTCGCATATTTTAGTAATGATGGTGGAGAAAAAATGCACAGCAAAACGAAAATATGAGGATAAACACAGGACGTTTTTAACAGAGTGGGAAAGCTTATATTTTTTTTTGTTGAAGGTGATTGCAAGCCATTCTGCCTTATATGCCAGGCGTCATTAGCGCATTTCAAAGCTTCAAATATTCAGCGTCACTTCAGGTCACTCCATGCCAACATCAACCGTGAATTTCCGAAAGAGACTGAACTTCGTTAGCATAAGTTGATCACTTTGAAAAGTCAAGCAAAAAAGCAGATACAGGTTTTTCAAAAATTCACGAAGCACTCAGAGACTACAACGCTTTCATCGTATCATTGCACGGACCAAAAAGCCATACAATAAAGAGGAGTTCGTTAAAAATGACTCTGTGACATTGTTGGAATCTTGTCTTCTAAAAATAACGAACTGAAAAGAGTGTTATCAAATGTCCAACTGCCCCGCCACTCTGTTAAACGCAGAATGTCTGATATTAACATGGTTATTGAATCACAGTTGCACTCTGACTTCCAAGCTTGCGAGTATTTTAGTTTCGCATTAGATGAAAGTTGTGACAATTAGCACAATTTTCCAACAGATTGTTTGATCAAAGAACTCCATGATATTGTGTCATTAAAAGACAGAACCCGCGGCATAGATATGAAAGAAGCAGTGATGGCTGCGATCGAGAAAGCAAATCTGCCCATAGCAAAACTAACTGCAATAATCACGAATGGAGCACCAGCCATGATCGAATCTGTGAATGGACTTGTTGGGCTGTGCAAAGCTGACCAAACATTTTCTGAGTTTTGGAGTTTTCACTGTATCATTCACAGGGAGTAAACTGGTACCTATATCATTGAAGTTGGACAACGCAATGAAGACTGTAATGATAATCGTCAACTACATCCGCACACATGCATTTAACCACTGGCAGTTCAAAAATTTCATCACTGAGCTAGACCAAGGGCTTCCAGGTGACCTGCTACTGCAATGCACCGTAAGGTGGTTGTCAAAAAGCCAGGTACTCTCTCACTTTTTCAGCTTTTAGATGCTGTGAAACTGTTCATGAAAGAGAAGAACAAAAACTATCCTGAGCTTTCGGACCTTGAGTGAATTATGAATCAAGCTTTTTTGGTCGACATGCTTTGTCACTTGAGCAGATTGAACCTGAATTTGCAGGGCAAGTTGAAATTGCTGACTGACCTAGTGCAAAGTGTGTCTGCTTTTGTCAACAAACTGAAGCTGTTTAAGGAGCACATTGAAAGGGGAGATTTGACGCATTTTCCTACCCTGCTAAAAGCCAGCGGGTAAGTCACTATCACCACCCTGAATAAGCAAAGAGCTACATATGCAACACTTCTTGAAACTCTGAAAGAAAGCTTTTTGTCGCGGTTCCATGATCTACAAATGAAAAGGCCGTAGATTATGTTCCTTGTCGACCCATTTAAATTTGAAACAGACTGTTTGAAAGCCCCTCTAGTCTCAGATGAGGCTGCGTCTGAATTGGAGATGATCGATCTTTGTGAGGAGGACAAACTTAAATCTGCTTCAAAAAAATGGACCACGGAGTTTTGGAAAAGTGTGCCAATGGAAAAATACCCCAATATCAAACGGGCTGCAATTAAGGTACTCTCAATGTTTGGGTCAACATTACGTCTACGAGTCTGTGTTTTCTACTCTAAATCACTGAAATCAAGGCGTCGATCTGTACTGACTGACACCCATGTGAAAGAGTTGCTTCGAGTAGCAAGAACGGAATGCGAGCTCGATTTGAAGAAAATTGTTAAAGAAAGGGAATGCCAGAATTCCCACTGACTAAGTAACATGCATGATAATAAATAACTTGAACATTTCTGTCATTATCATGTTGGTGTGTGACATTTACAATAAATCAAGCTGACCAAAAGTATGTGTTGATGTGTGTGAGTAAGAGGTAAGTGATGTTCATGCAATCATTATATCTTGTGTATGATTTGGCTCTTTGCAGAAACACAGTAAAAGATGTGGCTCATGGTTTCTGAATGGTTGGCCAGCCCTGATCTTGAGCATAATCTGGTTCTTCAATTTCATTCCTTATTTCTTGAACATTTGAAACAAACAAACTCACTGCAGTATGTGCAGAGATCGGGGTTATTTCTTCTGACTGTAGTTGCCCGAAACGAATGTCGATGTGAGGCATTATTTTCGCGAAGAATTGCAGCCAAAATTGAAACTCTAGGTGTTGAAAAGTTTGCTTGATCCCAACAGCCCCAGCGCAAGTTTCTTTCGATAAAGAAGTTTCTAATTCATCGCAACATTCAATAATTTTGTTTCGATTCTCATCGACAGTTGCAACAGTTCTGCTTTTAAAATTCCATCTCGTTGTCGAAGGAGTTGGAATTCTTCTATCACAAACTCGTCCTAGTGCAGACATTTTATGCGGAGATCAGGAAAAATATGACGATATTCCCGATAAACTACTAAAGAAAATTCGCACTCGGGTGTTCTGCGATGTAGCTCGCTGTAAGATTTAATTCAACTGATGGCCGTAACAGTGTACAAGGTGCGCGTTGTAGTATACTGCACACCTCCGTGAAAACCACTCATCGCCACCACCCTGACGTAGCTCTCAGCGATCACGCAATGCGGACGATCACCAATTAATGGTGGAATTTCCTCCAAAATAAGGTTGGCAAGACTTTTTGCTGTCTGGTCAGTCGGATTAAAAAATTCCCAAAAGCGTTCAACGGGTTTTGCATTAACAAGGTATCGCAGAACAATGACCTGCTGGGTTTTACAAAAAACATCGGTGGTTTTGTCACTTATAATCGCTAAATACTCGGAGTTTTTAACCTCATCTCGGATTTGATTTTTGCATACTTGTAGAATGTTATGCAGCAACTCATTTTGAATTGTTTTTCAAGTGCCTTTGAATAGAGTAGTTGATCTCAAATGCGCATCCAAGCTTGAGTCCAATGAGCAGAAACAATTGACTAGTCCCAGAAAAACCTCCGGGTTTTCAGATTCTGCGCTTTCGTTGTGACCTCTCAGAGGCAACTCAAACTTTCCGCAGAATTTCAAACAATCAATGATTTTAGACAGTGCATCTCTGTTCTTCGTCACTTGTTTGTTATGTTTCGTTATAGACAATCTATATCCACTGTCTATTTCTTAAGCAATGTTTACGTTTCCAACCATGGTCAAATCTACAGTGTTGCTTATATGTTTTATAGATCTTTCGTGTTTTGTAAGTTTTTCAGTGAGATGCTCTGACGCCATTGCGCGTCCAAGTGGTGTTGCCACGAAACAGTAGGCAAGGATAGCAAAACAAAGCATTAGCAGCATCGCATCCGAAAAGTCACGGAGTTTTGTCATAAAGAGAATGGCTGAATGTACGAGTATACATCTTTTTCTGCTGTTACATTTTTGCTAAATGAATATATCTGGAGTTGATCTTCCGGCCTCTTTTGTTGACAGCTTTTGATTAAGAGACACACAGAAAACCTGATGGTCTTTAAGTATAACACGGTGCAACACTGCTCTGCTGCCATTGCACACTAAAACTACAGTGACGGACTGCGGTAGGCTAATTTAGTGTGCAGCGTAGTAACTCAAATTTGTTATTCGAGATCTACAAAACAAATACAAACCAAAAAACTTTGTCTCGCTTATATCATCAAGCTAAGGACTAGACTGAAGAGTGAAGCATATGAACAAGTTAGTCGTACGAATTTTCACATTTGAACTAATAGCCGGTCAATTAGATAATAGTTATATTTCTTTTAGCATCTCTGGACATCAACAATATATACTCATTGCGGTAGTGTGATAATTAAATGACAAAGCGAAAGTTTTACAAAAGACGACTTTTTTTGACCTGTAGAAGAAAAAAAATATGTTAAGCAATTTACTCGCCTTAGACAAGTTTCCTTACACCCTATTTGTTTTGTCTAATTTATTAAATGACACAACTGACTAGCATCATTTGAATTCGCTTACCCACAAACACTAACCAACTATGGCAACTAGCCCTGTTTTAAAGCCACAGCATCAGCAAGCTCAGCGGGAATTGTCACCTCATAGAAAAGCAACAAGAATCAAACGACCATAAAAGCAACGCATATACGTCATGTGTCTGAACGCTATTGATTTTGCCCTTCCTGCTGTTATCTTTTGCTGCTTAACAAGCGGTGTTCAAAAGTTAGAGAGAATCACTCATACAGAAAAATTTGGGTTAGTTATGTTAACAATATTTGCCACGGCAAAAAAATTTGCTACGCTATATAGAAATCAAAACTTAAATACATTTACAAAGCAATTAAATCGCTATAATAAATTGCAGTCTCGGGCGCTGCAGCTGCAGCCCCTCCTACGCACGATCACGATACTGTCGCACGGAAGCGCTACGTCGCACGCTCACTTAGCTTAGTGTTGGTAATTTAAGAAAAGTCGTCTTTTCAGTGACATAAACTGGTGCATTGGTAAATAAGGCATGAACTGTGACATTTTATCATAAAAAATTTGAAAAAATAGATCGTAAAAACGGGTGGTAAACTGGTGTATTGGTAAATAAGGTATGAAGTATGACATTTTGACATTATAATAAATTTGAAAAAAATAGATCGTAAAAACGGGTGGTGGGGCTGCAGCCCATAGGCACGAGCCGCCACTGACAGTGTGTGTCACGTAGCTCAGAAAGCAATACTATTGATAAGCGATTACAAATTTCAACAGAGTTTTGTCAATTGTTTTCACAAACCATGCACGAAAACAAGCGAGTTAATTTTTAGAAAGTTTTGTCCCAGATGCAAAAAAAGAGTGAAACGTTATCTGGCTCGACATGGTGGCGAAAATAATGGTGGAGGGTTTGAGACACTTCTGAAGCTTGTTTACAGAATCCTCGATGATAGTCGCGGTAACAGAGCTAGCAAAATTTTCGCTCATATTTAGTATCAATTAACTATTTATGGAATGCGTGAATAGAAGTGGCAAATATTTGGTGGGTGAATTTTCATCTTTGTGAAAAGCATACGAAAATTGCCGAAGCAAAAGTAAGAGAAATTTGTGGATGCAAATATGCGCGAGTTTGACAAACGCAGCTTTTAGGTCTAGTAAAAACAAGTAAATTCGAATATTTGTAACTACATGCAAAAACTACAAGGTATCGCTTAGAGTACTGGTGCGGTCTATTCTTCATTTGAAACAGCATGCTTTTACAGCATTTTCGGGGGGCTGCCCTTCACGGAAAAATTTTCGGAGGACCCCGCCAACTTTACCCGGCGTCACTGTGTACAGGCAGATGTAAAAGACTGCAATAGCCGCACGTGCGCACAATTACAAATCAAAGGAAGTTTTCATTGAGCAGTGCATAATTTCTTGTGAGTTACGACAATGCAGTGGTTTTTCTCCACACCGGAAAAGCCTAATTAGATAAAACTTTAATGTTAAACCAAAGGATAGTTTTAGAATGGTACTCAGTGAACGGCAATTTTTTACAATCTCATAGAGGTGTGGTTACAGGCAAATTCTACCGTATTACACATTAACTTTTACACAGTTAAGATAAAAAAGGCTACATTTTCAAATAAAACGTTTTCAAAGATATCGAAACTAATATCCACATTTTTTTACGTTTCAAAACTTATTTCAATCACGACGGTAAGCTATCACCTGCATTTTATTTAAAACATAATCTTTGTTTCGAGGGGACTCAAACTAGAATTGCTTAAAAGTCATATTCCTTGCTTACCCTTTCTTTTCATAGTTGGCAAGTGCGAATAAGTTTTTACTTGTAATTTGCAAAAACTAAACCAATCCCTCAAAACATGGTGATTTTTGTACTAAACTGAAACCGAGAGCTCTGTGCTTTTCCATCATCTTAACAAGCACGATTGAAATCTGCGTTGAAAGGTCAAGAAAAAATACAGATTTCAACCAATTTTGCTTCCCTCGAGAAATGAGTTTCAAACTTCCCTAGAAAAGCGATGCTTTGACGTTAAATTGAAGTTTGAGAGCGGCTTGTTATTGTTGCTCTTTAGCTACGATTGAAATTGGCCGAAAAAGAAAATAAACGTTTTGATCTTACTTAGTGCTTCAAGAGAAAATGTGTGATACAAAAGGTGTGGTAGCGGCGTGCGCGATGCTCAAGCCGCCGTCACTCACTGTTGGATCACAGCCACGCGACGTTTGCGTGAGATGTTGCACTGTCCCAAAAAGTGTCGGTCCAAATTTGGATTCCTTTTCACGGTCTCCCAGGCACAAAACAGTTGAAGATTTTGTTGGCATAATTGAAATTTCTAACAAACGAAAAAAAGTAACCAAAAATCGCCGGGCATTTTTTACGCATCATTGAATTTTAACTGCGAATCGGCCGGAAATGTTTTCGCACATTCGTACTTTTACGTTTAAAGGGAACACTGGGTATCACTCTCTCATACGGACTCCAATTAGTAATGAACAAAAATCGAAAAACCACGAGAAACAATTAGGGCAAAAAAATATTATGTGATCGAGAATTTGTTTCTTTGCGCCACACACTTTCAAACTAATTAACTTCAGCCACACTGCTCTCACGGCCTCGCCACCTGTGCAGCAATTCCTGCAGTGGCTGCATCCCAGCCGTTAAAGAGAGTTTGCCTGTGAACAACAATTAAACACATGGAAAGAATTTACGTCTCTGCATAACGTTACTACAATAAGGATTTAGGCCTTCCTAGCAATCAACCCTACACTATGGAATCGGACCCTCGTTTCTGCTTAAGCTCGAACAACGAGGTAGACTAGCCCCAATTACCTGTGGTAGCAAGTAGTTATCAATGCAGTAAAAGCAAATTGTCTGCGCTGTAGAGAAGACACAAGACAAAAAGTTGTCCAGGACTAGACTTGTAGACAGAAATTTAAATTTAATCCTTCAGCGAGAATTAACGGAACAACATGCTTTAGCCTAGATCAGGGATGAAAACGTTTTTCAATGAATGGGTAACAAATGGGATTTTACTGGGGGAGAAAAAGGAAAGGTGGGTGATAGATTCAACAATTTTGTGGTTAACACCCCATAAACAAGGTCTTCACTTCTAACTACGACCAATTTTTCCAACTGCTGCGGCTGAATCTCTAAAGAATAAAGTCCTCATAGTGAAAGTTTCAAGAAAATGATACTGAAATAACAAATCTACCAGCGGGCTACTGAAATACTAGTCGCGGGTCACATTGTGACCCGCGGGTCAGCGGTTCGCCATCCCAGGCCTAGATGCTACGGCTAGCAACTATTGAATTTGTCCGCCAAGCGATATCTTCAGTGGTAAGCCCATCGCAGAGTAGTATATTTTAGGTAGCTTTTTTTGTTTAGCTTGCTTGAGGAGTGAGCTATTCAGAAGTCGAACTTGCACCTGCTAAATCTAACTGGATTTTTTTTATGTAGCGTGACGCATAACTACAACCATGACAATTAAGTTTGGAAAATCAAAATAAAGTAACTTCTTGAAAACATTAAAATCCTTGCTTCCCTTTACCAGAGGCACCAAAGAGGGATGAAACCAAAACAGAAGCGTTTCCTTTAATTATAATGTGATGTTTTGACATCCATTTAAGTTAGAACTTTAGCGCGTCTTTAAAGAATCTTACATAACTCGAAAAAATTGATCTACAGTAAGCCTACATGAAAATAAATTTAACTCACTATTGATGGAAGGGTCTGGCTTTGTGTTTTTCAAACACCATGAATTGCTGTCAATTGAATAAACATATACAAATTCTAATGGATAGACTCGATGCGATGTGCCACCGCCGAAGACGAAGATTTGATTTTTGTAACAAGCTATTTCATGCCGGTATCTGCAAAGTAACAATCAGATACAGCGCATTCAATAATACTACTCGTAATCACTTACAACAAGCCCCAACCAACTACATTTAACCGTGGTATCCATTCCTGCCAGAACTACAGGCACATGATTACCAAGAACGATACCGAAATTTTGGGAGCCATAAGCTAGAGTACTTTGATGCGTTCAAATATCACGCACAAATTAGGTACTGATCAATCGACGGAGTTTGTGTTTCAATGTTCGGGACTACTGCAAATGCAAGATTCTTGCAAAAAAAGAATACAGTTTCCTGAAAATTCGGTTAGAGCTGAGCACTGTCAGACGCAATGGCAAAGGCAATTTGAGATTTTAAACGTAAAAAAAATCTAACCGTTATTAACGAGCATGAGATCATGCTCTGTTTGCTATTTTCACACAGACTAAGGCTCTGCAACGGATAAACTGTTCGACCTAGCCGTCTGCCACACAAAGTGAAAGAACCCCCTTCCCCATGGGCTCAGCATACGAACTTGCCAGCTTTTTTCCGATTATATTTTTTGTGATGGAGCCTAGCAGGGAAGCTATGAATGCAGTACTTAGAAAGTATAACCCGGTCCCAATATCAATCTAATGCAGTCCTTTTAAACTTTTTGATATTCGTTCATCCTTTCGACTACTTGCCAAATTTCATTCACTCCTGCACAAAATCTATTCAGAGCAACACAAGATATCAACGCAGTGCAGTAATGAGGAAAGTACAAATAATAACCTCAGAAAGCCATTTAGTAAATGACCGTGTAGCTCCTGAACATGATCCATTAGTTTTGCAAACCGAGGATAAATCAATTCCTCCAATGCCACTTAATTAACGAGTCAACATATTTCGCTGCATTTAGTTCTTTAGTTTTTAGCATAACTAAGATGACTATCTTTTCTCTGAAACGTTAGTCGTTGTCATGAGCACCAGTTGTTGCAAGGTTTTGATAGCAATTTCCTTACACTCTCGGGATACCACCCAACTACTCCAATAATTTTCATGATAGTGATAGCGACTCAATAATTTTCATGATAGTGACAGCGACTTAATAATTTTCATGATAGTGATAGCGACTCAATTATTTCCATGATAGTGATAGAGACTCAATAATTTTCATGATAGTGATAGAAACTCAATAATTTCCATAATAGTGATAGAGACTCAATAATTTTCATGATAATGATAGAGATTGAATAATTTTCATGATAGTGATAGAGACTCCATAATTTTCATGACTAACAAGACACTCAGCAAAATATCGTGACGCGGCTCCATGATGGTTTCCAGGGCATGGGATGGAATGAAAGACGTTTTTTCCATCTTCCATCCTGGCATTTTTCTATTCCATAGCAGAAATCTTCCATAATCCATTCCATCCCAAAATTTCTTTCCATCTTTCATCTGTACATACGTAATATCTATCCCAGAAGTATTGGTCATATTAGCTTAAAATGCAATCCCATTGTTTTTCAATATCCGAATTACCAGCTTATATAGGTTCCCTATGTTATCTAGCGCTGCTTGTCATTTCGTTTACACGTAAGAGTAAGGTAGCTTCATGAGATAATTCTAAAAACAATTTTGATTCCACAAATAAAAGATGTTAAAAAAATCTGCAACTTGTTATCGGAAGTAGCAAACAATACATACAGTAATAAAGATGTAATGGACTCAAATTTAAACTATCCAATTGCCAAGCAAAATTTCCCTGCCAAAAATGTTTTCTATTCGTTTCTTTGCCAAAGAGAAAAATCCACAAGTTTCTGTTTGTATTTGAAGTCATAATCCAGGTGTTTCTGAGACTCTTCAGTGTCTTCGCATTGGCCAAAATATGCGTAGCTATGCAGTAGAGGTTAAATGACTGAGCTGCAGTGAAATTACTAATGTGCAATAATGCTATAAGCTTTTTGTTAACAGCGAACAAAAGTCGGCGATCGCTTTAATTCCAAACAAAAGCAAAAGTATCATTTCAGTTCAAGCAAAGAAATTATAGGAAAGTTTTCATGCAATAGTGTTTCACAAAGTTTGTAAGCCGTGGCAAAAAGTTGTATGGTGGAATTGAGATGGGATGATGAAAGGCCGTCTTCCATTATCTATAGCAAAATAGCTCTTCCGTTCCACTCCATACCATGCCATGCCCTGATTGTTTCAATCAACTCCCCAAGATTGCCTTGATACAAATGATCGTCAATGAATTGATTGATTGTCCACATATTTTTCCAAACCTTGGTACTGCTTTTGCTGAAAATAAGACTCAACGTTATTGGCCAGTAACTTCAGGTGATCTAATAATGTCGTTTTAATTCTGTTTTCCAACTGCGGTTTATCCTCTTCCCAATAACAATATTACGTGTAGTTTTCCAAATGTGGAAAATTTGAAGTTTGCTTTGTAAATGCTGCTTTACCACATTTTTAACCGGAGTTTTTTAGATTTAATTTTTCACAAAGCGTCAAAGAGGTCGACACCATTTTAGCTGGAAGTGATGAATTAAATTGATGAGTTAAGAGCGATGCCTTGCAAACCAATTTTAATAACCACTATTTATCATCAAAAACCTCAGCTGTAGCGTCACTTAGACTTTTCAAAAATGCAGAAAGTTCACTTTTCAGCTACCAAATTCTTTTAAAAACTGCTCTTTAAGATAGCCATCGATCTTTGCAATGTAGAAGTACAGAAGCAATTTTTCAGGCAATCTCTTACGAGGGTAGACGGCAAAGTTTGTAGCCTGAATAAGGAGCAAGGAGCAGTGAAACTTGGCACGTGTAAAAATCAAGCTTTCTTGATACAGACTACGATGTTTTTCTTCAAATAAACTTACATTGAATAAGTAATTTCACATTTTAAAAATTATTAGTAGAGAGATTTTGTAGTATTGATAGAATTTTGAATTGTGGGGTTTTGAAAATCTTACGAATATCGATAAGATTTAGCACTGTGGTATCATCAGATATTTGCAGAAAAAGGGATAAGCCCACATAGAAATTCATGCTGACATGGTTGCTACTTTGGGGGATAATGCGCCAGCTTTATCAACTGTGAAGAAGCTGGCAGCTGAATTCAAGAGGGGTAGGGAGAGCCTTGAAGATGATTTAAGATCAGGACGTCCTTCCACGGCCACCACTCAACAAAACATTGACCGAATTCATAAAATGGTGATGGATGACAGGCATTTAAGTGTTAATTACATAGCTAATGTAATGAGCATCTCCCGTGAACGATTGGAGAATATTCTCCACGAAGAACTTGGCGTGTGGAAGGTTTTGACTCAATGGGTGCCCCGGCTTTTGACACCTGATCAAAAGCTTGCCAGGCTTATCATGTCAGAGGCAAATTTGGCAGCGTTTGAAGTAGATCCAGATGGTTTTGTTGAGGGTTTGCTCACCTAAGATGAATGTTGGGCTCATCTCTTCGAACCAGAACCAGGTGGCAATCCATGCAGTGGAAGCTCTAGACTTCTCCTGCTCCGAAAATGGCCAAAGTGGCTCCATCAGCAGGAAAGGTGATGGCCTCATCTTTTTAAGATGCAAAAGGCATTGTGTTAATTGACTATCTTCAGAAAGGCAAAACTATCAATGGAGAATATTATGCCAACTTGCTAAGACAGCTACGAAAAGCAAGTGGCCTGAAAAGCTGACAAAAGGTGTCCTGGTTTATCAGGACAATGTTCCTGCTCACAAGTCTGTGGTAGCAACGTCCAGTGTGCATGACTGTGGATTTGAACTGATTGAACACCCTCCGTATTCTCCTAATTTGGCACCATATGATTATTTTGTGTTTGCTAACATGAAAAACATCTGGCTGGAAACCGGTATAAGGCTGATTATGACGTCATTTCCGCAGAAGAAGAACTTCTACACCACCGGAATCCATGCACTGCAATACAGACGGAAGAAGTGCATGGATCGCAGAGGAGATTACGTTGAAAAATAAATGACATTTGGTTAAATTCAAGTACTGCATAATAGTCAAGCTATGAACTTTTCAGCCTGCCCTCGTATTCAAAGGAATCTACCTCAGCACAACACTTCGCTAAAAAAAGAAAAGCCATTCAAAAATAATCATCAACATCATACAGTACACACAATACAACAATCTATCACAACATGTCAATAACCCCGCGACCGCTTGTCGGATCTCGTCAGGTGGGTGTAAGAGACACACCATAATAAAAATGCATAGGCCAATAGATAACAATTTGTTGTTGCGTGCAAAAAGATAATGCAATACAAAATAATACAATACAGCAATACTTATCAAGGGGCCTCATTAAAGGACACACATATGACATAAACAAAAAGTCACATCGGTAAGCCCAAACAAGGATGCGGGATTATTATTAAGATTTTACCACATTACAAAGTACAGAAGGTGATAGTTAGCAATTTTCTGGCAATCTACGATTTAGAAGGATTTGCGTGCAGCATCACACTAAAATAAAATAGAAAATTGCTCAAAAATAATCACCAACATCATACTGTAGAATACATTTGGCACTTTGCTAACTTTTCTGGTGACTTAATAAAAAGGAAAATGCCGTTTTTTTGCATCAGGATGAACTACACAGGTGCAGACAGTTTTTATGATGCCATGACTACGTTTTACGGATGATTTTAGCTTACTACGAATAGATGCTCGCTTGCAGTCAGGTTTAGCATGAGGCAATTTGAATGAGAGTTCTTATCCTTTTTAGATTCGACCATGCAGCCTTTCCTTTGGACTTCCAAACCCACTGATATCTTTTTCTTTTGCTGCTAAGTTTTTTTTAGATTGTATTTCTAATTGTTGCTATTTTACAGCACCTGACAAAGTGTTAGTTTTAACCACGAAAGCTCGTGGTTATTTAATTATATACCAGTTAGCCTTAACAGCGCAACCTTGAGCTTGTTCCAGATCATTGTACTTTGTCAAAGTCTAACGCAGCCAACCAATTCATTTTTTAGCAGCAGACATTCTACAATCTAAACTAACTAAAAAACAATTTTTAAAATATTACAGTGAGCATTACAATATTGTCGCTGTTATATAAAGGGATTAAAAAAAATCAAAACATTTGAATCTTGTCAGTCACACTAAAAGCATAGCTAAAAGTCGGCTTCATTTGAAAACTGGTTACGATCAATTCCTTAAAATTTATTTTAAAAAGGAAAACTAAACTACACCATGCAGTCAAGTTGGAAATCTAAAACACTAAAATTTAAAGACATTTGCAATTGTTACATAATATACAAAAAATTTAACGAAGCATGATAAGCAAAAACTGAAGATGCTGTTGTATAACAAAGGAACAGTTTGCATATGACTTGCTGGTGTTACAATGTAAGCATTGTACTATTTTTAGTTTTGTTAGGTAAACACATAATAATTTCATTCACCCTACTTTATACGTTTACCCTTTCAAAAATTTTATTAGCCCTGGGATGAACCATTCACCCGGTTAAGAACCACTGATCATTCGAGACAAACGCTCTCACCATTGCGCCTTTGAAACAGCTAAAAACAAAGCTCAGTATCTGTGTGCTATAGCAATAAGAAACTGGTGAATGGCGCATGAGCAATCCAATGAAAGCTAAACACGCCCGAGGTGATGTCTAACCAATTAAAATATAGTATTTTAAGAATCACATGTTTTTGTAAGCACTTCGTCAACGCATAAAAACAGCTGCTATGTCATAAAACAAGTTGCAAATCGTGATTTATTGAACCAGTTACATGTAATTTATTCCAAGATAAACTTTGTAATGACATAACATGCACAGCTGGAATGGCTTTGGAATAGGTTAGGACTTCTTGAAAGCTGTATTAAACGTACATAAAAAACCCTTCCCATTACGCTTATTTTTATGTCAAAGACACTTACGTTTAATTGACTACTTACCGTTCAGGAGGAATTTCACTGGCAATATTTTTAGGCTTAAGCTTTTCCCAAACTAAACTGTTCAGGTCAAGCCTGTGTAACTCCGTATTGTAAACAAAACCGGAAGTTCCCCCGTATACATATAGATGTGACTGAACGCAGGCCATTGCCTGAAACGCAGAAAAATTACGTGTTGTAAATAAATATGCGCTGTAAAACGACAGAGAAAAAGGGGGCAGATTTGGTTTTGAGCTATACGGAAGGAGACAGCTCATAAAACTTTGAGATATAAATCACTAAATTATGAAATATTAATCAAGCAAGTGCATGTTACAATGTTCTTTTAAATTCTTGACCACTCGTAAGGCACGCCAAAGAATCTTATGCTTTATGCAGGGTGAAATTCTTGAAACGCAGCAGGCATAATATTAAATATGCGCAAAAGTCGCAAAATAAAGTCGACTTACGATAATTTAAAAGCAATCAGCTCAAAATTTAATCTAGGTGCGTCCGAAAAAGCTAATAAGCCTATAACTTACGTTGTCCGCAAAATATGCGACCTAATATAATGTTGGCCAATGTCCGAATAATTTGCTGATTTACCAAAAATCTCACTCAATGAAAATATGGTGTATGCGTGAGAAGAACTTAAAATATTTTGGAGTTAAAAAATCACCTGTCCATAGATCTTGTCTGGTTTGGTTCCTGAGCTCTTAATCTTGCGCCATTTTCCAGAAGGCAAGTGACAAGCAGTTAGTTGATTGCTGCTCTTCTCACCGAATGGAACACCAGTACCACCAAATACCAAGAGATGTTTGTTTTGAATAATTGCTGCAAAAATTTTCAAAATTTAGCTACAGGTTAGCCATCACTAATCCGGAATCATTGGGACCTGGGGGGTGTGGGATTATCCATTTATTATCTGAGAATACACAAACCCGGTTGTGCTAACCACCTCATCTTAAGATTAAAATATCCTCTAAATTAGTATAATAGTACAAGTTGGTTAATAAAGAAAAGAGAAATGTTAATGAAATACAGGTAAAATATTTGGTACAGGTACAGTACAGTACAAAGCTGGTGCAGTGACCTGGGAAATTTGAAATTACAGTACAGCTACTGTTTTCTAGGTCAAACTAGTGCCGGATAACTGATTGCTGGATTAATGATAGTCAACCTGTATATTATTTCTTTCCTTACTTTTTAGTTCTAGATGCTTCAAATTGCCAAAGAATCAGTAAATTTCACGAGTCTGATTCACAGCACAACTGCTGTAGTAATAAAAATAAAGCCGTATGGACTACTTGCTCTTGGCACAGCCAGATTAGTCACCATACACCCAACATAACTTCTAAAATCACCTGAGTGTGAAGCTAATTCATGTGGCATGTTTTCATCTTGCTGAACCAAACTCCACTCGTGTGTTGAAAGATTAAACTTCCAAAATTCTCTAAAATGCAATGGTCAACTAAGCTAAGTAGTACATGCTTATTTTTACTCGTGAAAAAACCTATAGGTGGTTGTGTGTGGAACAACTTTTGAACAGGCCTGCTAGGGAGTTACCGATACTGATGAAACAGCTCATTTCTAATACTTGTTCTACATTCTTTTTGAATACCGGTTAACATGATCGTCCCAAACAATGGTTTAAAATTACCTTAACAGTGGACACTGTTCACTGGGCAAACTGTGCTCACTGAACTCAGCATTGTATCCTCCAATTATCCAAACGTAATTGTCATCTGCTACAGCTCTATGACCACTTCGAGCAAATGGTGTAACTAAAAAACAAGCTAAATAAACATGTGACATGGATGAAAAAGAAATAAAATGAAAATTCTCGTCAGAAAATAAATAATACAACAGCTCAATAATGAATTTTCCACAAACCTATAGTCCATCTAACCTCAGGTAGCACTGTAGAGGTTTTATTTTTCTATTTCATGTGACTCTGTTACAAATTTTATTGCTTCCAGGCCCTATGAAGTACTTACCTATCACATTATTACAATTTCAGTTCTAAACCAAATGATAGCATGATGAATAAATACAGGGTGTCTCAAAAGTAAGTATACACTTTAAAATTTGAATAACAATCTAATGGCTTATTCAAATTTGTCAAAAGTTTACAAAAATATTCTATGAACTACTAGAAACAGATTACCGTCCTAATATCTCGTTGAATTTATTTATTGACAGAATGTTAGACCTCAACGTGGGAGCCACCAATTTCGGGAGATTTCAGCCACCTTTGGATGCATTCTTGCTTGACACTTTGCAATAAATCTTTTGTAACTAGTCCACATGATGCTCTAATGTTTTGTTCCAACTCTAAAAGGTTTTGAGACCATGTGGAGTAAACTTTGCTCTTAAGGAAACCCCAAAGAAAAAAGTCGCATGGGATTAAGTCAGGTGAACGAGCGGCCCATTCTAGAGGACCTCTGCACCCAATCCACCTACCGAGAAAAAACTGATTTAAGTAATCTCTGACTTTCCTGGTGTAATGTGCAGGAGCTCCATCTTGCTAAAAGTAACAGTTTTTCAGTCGAAGCATTTTTTGTCAACTTTACTCCACACGGCCTCAAAACCTTTTAGAGTTGGAACAAAACATTAGAGCATCATGTGGACTAGTTACACAAGATTTATTGCAGGGTATCGGGCAAGAATGCGTCAAAAGGTGGCTGAAATGTCTCGAAATTGGTGGTTTCCACGTTGAGGTCTAACATTCTGTCAATAAATAAATTCAATGAGATATTAGGACGGTAATCTGTTTCTAGTAGTTCATAGAATATTTTTGTAAACTTTTGACAAATTTGAACAAGCCATTAGATTGTTATTCAAATTTTAAAGTGTATACTTACTTTTGAGACACCCTGTACATTGAAGATTGAGCAATTATAAGCAATTAGAATAATAAATAAAGGCAATACAATAACAACAGTGGCAGCCATGAGCCTACATTCCGCAGTTAACAGTTTTCCCTCAAAGTTGTAAACAACTGTATATATGCTCAAAAATGTTGGCAATAAGATGAAAATTAGAGGCATCTAACTTCTAGCTCAAATGATTTCTCAAAATCAACCAGTCAATCGTGGCACTAAACTGTGGCAGGAAATTAATGAAGATCTGAAAAACATGCACTGCATTGCTTTTTATAAAAATATTGATAGATGAATACTAATGATACTTCACATCTCAAAATTTCTTGCTTCAATACTTCTCTGCTCATTACATACAGTAAATTTTTTGTTTTTTGATTGATTTAGTTTGCTTTATGTAATTTATATGCATTTGTGCACCAATTTACTGCAGAACTAATATCAAGAGCCAGCTTGACAAGAAAACCATCTGGTTCTTAATTGCTTTCTAGCTTGTATACTGCTGCACATTTTTTTCCGCATTACTTCCTTACACTACTCATTTCCATGTTTATCTGTTTTATTGTTATATCCCACTGTATCTCCAGTATACTCGCAAATAAATCAAATCATTTCCACAGTCAAATCATTTATGATTTCACCAAAAAAGATCACCTCCCTTTTGCCAAAGCACAAATTTTAGTGTATTTAATCTCAAATGCAACAAAACACATGAAAGAAAAGGATATCTCATCAAGGCCAATTTTTTTACACATTAGCTACTGGTATTTGTTCCAGCATATACCAACTTTAGTTTCTGGCCAGATTTTTGCTTTGAGATCAAAGGTAAACTTGCTGAAAGTCAAAAGTGAAGAACATTTGGAAAGAAAATCAGCTAAATTTTGATTTTGAACACATTCAATTATCACCATGAAGCTAACGATTTTGAGCATAAGTCAAGTTGTTAAAAACTTAAAAGCAACACTGATGAAAAGCAAACCTATATTGTTTCAAAACATGTGTCTAGATATAAACATGGCAGGATGTGCTTAAAATCATTGCCAATTTACTGACAAAATCAGCCAAAAAAAAACATAGTCCAAACATTACTCATATGCAGCTATCACTCAGACAAACACAGGTATGCTAGACAATTTTACAGAGTTATACAATATTTGGGTCTACTAAAAAATTGGTCATATTGCTAAAATTATTCTTAATTCTTACTTAATTCCAATTGACCCTAACTCAAACCCTAATCAAAACTCCAACTCTAACCCTATCTTAAATTCCAACATCTACATTTCCAATTTCAACCGTGATCTACATTTCAATAGCATTTATTTTCACATATTCAATAATGCAGTCATATTTTTAGTAGATCCAATGAACTATTTACTCAAGTCTTCAAGCACATAAAAATTTTGTGCAATAAATCCCAATTTTAAGCAACATATTGAATGTAGCAGTCAAGCCTTACTACATTGAAGCTAAGTCTACCAATATTGATACTTTCTATGGAATTTTGCAGTTGTTTCTTTCAAATAATAAGACCAGAAATTTTACATCACAGATTTACTTACCTGATGCTTTGCCATTAGAAAAATTCAATTTCACGAATTTGTTGATCTCAAATGACAATGCTTTTCCATTAGACTTAGACCAAATAGCCATGTAGTGCTAGCAAACTATAGAGATCCAAACTTTTCCTAGAGTTTAAATGCAAGGTTGACCTTCATCAATACTTTCACCTAAAAACTACTTTGTAGAATTAAATTTGAGTAAGCCTACATTTGCAGCCATTTTTTGCTACTAAGCTTATAAAGTGATATACTTTGGAATTACACCATGGCTTGCACTTTCGCATTATTATTCTAGAGTGATAGCTGACTCGAGTTGCAGGCATTCAGAATTTCTACCACCGCCATTTATCAACACTCTTGAGGGTCAAAATTATAGCTTGCCTGACCAACAAGTACTGTCACCATCTTTGATCTTTTAGTAGTTTAGTTCAGAAAAGCCAGCTATAATAAACTGACGATAAGAATATGTTCGCAGCTTAAAAACTTGAAATATGACTTTTAACTTATCAGGCTAATTGATTACAATACCAGGGTATTATGACCCTGGAAACTATAAAATTAAAAATTCTTTACCACTATCAACTTTAACATTTTGTATACTGTCTACCCATATGCTCAAAAAAAGCAGTTCAAGAAGTTCTCTATGTCTAGTGCAGTAGTGTGTGTTCAATAACTTTAATAAGCAGACAATATTTTTTTAAAAATTAACTGCAACTAATTTTAATCTTAAAGCTGAAATGAGAGTAATTTTTACCCTAAAGGAACATCTTTTTCCCGCATAAACTGAAAAGCGCGTGTACTTTCCAGATAATATATTTTGTTTGACACCAATAAGAGGGAAATCCGAAAATTTGATGACAAAAACACCAACCAACTGAACCAACTACACTAACGACCGTCAACAGCTCAGCACAACCAACCAAAGTTTCCCTAACTACACCTGAAACTTTGAGACAAAGATTTTTCTCTTCCGCCAAAAACATACAAAATTGTGGAGCACCAAAAGCCGGGCAACTCTCCCTAATCTATTTCAGAGTTCGTATAAAGAAAAAAAAGTGACAATAAGAGTGCGACGAACAAAATCCGTATCAGGATAGCACAGAATGAGGTGAAAAGCAGAGGTGGGGTGTCTGTGGAGCCAAGCAATGAGCTGCTACTTCGAATTGAAATAGCGGAACTCAGCTTGTTTTATTATTGTGTAGCGGTAGCGGAAATCTTGGTATTTTTAAGAAGTTTGTTATTGTCTAGGAGACAAAAGATAATGTATATCTATCGAGAACTTACCCTTTTCAGCCTTGTTGGAAACCATATGTAATGTGTCTTGAGCAACGATGCCATACAATAGGAAGGTTTCATATGACAAAAATCTTGTTGGTGGTACAGAATTTTAATATAGCTTTGAAAAAAGCTGTTTGAGCCATAAGCTTTTCGTGATGCTCTCATTAGTGGCGGTATTGCGTCAAATTGGAAGATCTAGAGTGAATAAGTCTTTTATGTGAATAATTTGGATGTTACGTAATCAAGACAAGACATGATAGCGTTTGTATTGCAAAGCGCGCCAAAGAAAGATTTCGCAAGTGCGAAAGTTAGAGAAGGCGCAGCAGGAGGCCAAATGTCGCGATTATCGAAAGAGCTTGAGAGTGTAAACAAACTCTTTCTGTCTGCATAACACCGGGCGTCGGGTCTTGATAGAAGCAGCCTCTAAGAGATTAAGATGGAAAGAGCTGCGCGCTGCGGCGAGAATTGAAAACCGCTTATCATCATAGTTTAATGCGCATCGATCATTATCTAAAAGATGCTGACCAATGGCGGAGTCACAATCCGGCTTGTTGTCGGTTCGTTTGCACAATCTGTGTGGTTGAGATCGACGTGGGCGGGTCAATTGTTGTCTTAACCATTGCGGAACATGTTGCTTGATGCAATCCTGTAGCCGTTGAGATGTTCTCCCTACGTACCGACTATCACAATGGCACCTATATTCATATATGACAAAACTTTTCTGAGTGGCAGGTAGCCTAGAACATCTTTGCGAGCCACAGGCAGCATGCGCTTAGACGTAAAGACCAAGCGGGTGCTGACGGAACCATAGCAGCTTTCCACGGCGGTTTTGACTTCTTTTTCCAAGTTTGTAGATGGCTTACCTATCCAAGGGACCCTTAAGTACACAGGACACTTTTCAGGGCCAAATCGCTTAAGGGTGGAGAACTGAGCAATTTTCTTGGTGATCTGAGTGTTCATGACGTTTTTAGGATAGCCATTGTCCAGTAATATTTTCTTGATCCCTTCTATTTCTTCATTGAGTCTACGCTTGGTGCAAATCATTAGAGCTCGATGCACCAATGTAGATATTAGACTTATTTTGCGTTTGAGAGGACTAAAGGACTCCCAACGCAAATACTGGCCAGTGAAAGTGGGTTTCCGGTATACACTGGTCTCGAAGCCAACATCTGTTCTTTCGACGTAGACATCAAGAAACGGTAGACATTTCCCTTTCTCTTTTTCAAAGGTGAACTTGAGGGATGGATGAAGGCAGTTAAGTTTGGTAAGAAATTCATCTGCTTCAGCTTCGTGATCGAAGATGGCAAACGTGTCGTCAACATATCTGAAGTATGTTGGAGGCTTTTACGTTTGAGAAAATAACTTTTCTTCATAATATCCAACGAAGATGTTGGCCAAAGCCGGACCAAGTTGGGATCACAACTCTGCACAATACTTCAACCGGTACTCGATCGATATTCAACCCGCTGTATTGAAGACTCGTTTACCTTTGCTAAAACAATTCAAGACCTTACTACAGACTCGGATCAAACTTTTCTGTGTTCGTTTGATATTTCCAGTCTTTTCACCAACATTCCGTTGGGAGAAACTATCCAAATTTGTGCGGACTCCTTATATGACAGCAATTTGACTCCTCCAATCATGGGTAAAGACGTCTTTATTGAACCTATGAACATTGCAACCACTTCTGTTGAATTTAGTTTTAATAAAATGTATAAGCAAATTGATGGTGTTGCTATGGGCAGTCCACTTGGTCCAGCCCTAGCAAATATCTTCGTCGGATATCAAGAAAAAAATTATTTATTGACAACAATCAACCTTTAATCCATTTCAGATATGTGGATGACACCTTTGCCATGTTTGAGGATGAGTTCAATTGCAATCGGTTCTTAAGGCAACTCAATTCACTGCATCAGTCCCTCACTTTCACTCATGAGAAAGAAGTCAATGGCAAATTACCTTTTTTGGGTGTACTTGTGGAAAAAAGTAACACAAAATGTTTAACTTCTGTTTACCGTAAACCCTCATTTTCCGGCCAGTACAACCGCTGGGATTCGTTTGAACCCAAAAGCAGAAAAAACAATCTTATTGGAACTCTTGTACACCGAGCCTTGGCAATTTGTTCGCCTTCTAAATTACCCCAGGAAATAGATTTTATTCGATCGATTCTCTGCTCCAATGGTTATCCAGAAAATGTAATTAATTCAAGAATAAAAAGAAAGATTGAAGAGTTTAAATTACCGCCAAAGGAAGAACCAGAAAAATGTCCAGCCTACCTTAAACTATCATAGATTGGCAATATCTCCACAAAATTTGAAAATCAATGTAAAACTGCTGTCAGCTCTTGTTTTGGTGCAATAAAACTTTGTGTAGTGTTTTCCACAAGAAAGATGTTTCCAACGGTCCGCAAAGATGTCGTGCCTACCAAGCAACAAAGTATGGTCGTTTATCAATACGTGTGCCGCTGTGATTGTCGGTACGTAGGCCGCACATCCCAAAGACTGCAGGATAGAATAAAACAGCACATACCAAAAGCAATAAGAAATCAAGCTCAACCAAATCGTGATTTATTTCAATCCAACCATACCAGTACTTCGGCAATTGGACAACACCTCCTCAACAATGAAAAATGCGCCTCCCACTATGATGACAATCAATTTTCTATTTTGGCTAAAGGAAGAACACTTTTTCATTTATCTACCTTGCAAGCAACTTTCATCAAAATACTTCAACCAGAGCTTTGTCGCCAGAAAGAATTCGTCTACACACTAAAATTACGTCATTAATTCGGACTCGACGAAACGTCTGGTTGTCTACCAATCAGAACGTCCCGACATTTTCACCAGCAGCTTTCGCTATAAATACCTCGCCATCAACACCAGGCTTCATTCTAGCGATAACTCCTGAAGAGAGCTAGACGAAAACGTTAGAGTTTTCACCTATTCTTTGTAAAAGAGTACAATGAAATGGTGAATACTATTACACTGTGAAATAACCACCTCATTCGTGTGAACATGCATATAAAGCGCGTAGATTCCCTTTATAACTCAATAAATCGATGTATAGAAGCTGAAACACTCTTCTACGTTTTCCAGTGCTGGGCTAACTTGCTAGTTTTATCATCTACATTAAACGTATTAAAACTATTCATATCATTGTCCGCAATCCTTGTTGCCAGTTGTAGTGTTCTCTTCCTTGTCTCAGCCCTAGCTTAAGTCGCACCGTTGAACATCAAAAAAGTCATATATTACTGGTACTCTGTATAATTTATTTACAAACTTCCATTCAATTGGCGCAAGCCCAATAATGGACAACTACTTGCACAGACAAAAAATCTCTTTCATGGGAGTACAATGGGACGTTACTCGCGTTAACAAAACACATAACTAAAGTTCTAACTGCGAATGAAAAATTCCAAGGAAAATAATGTCATGTTTAGCGGTTACAATATTATTCCATTGACCGGATGCGTTGCACTTGTCTGAGAAGTGAGCCAAGCTAACACATCCAAGTGAAAAGTTTAGACAAAATAGACAAATGATTTCGAAAAATTGATCTTCAAAGAAAAAGACCTACGGCTTCAAAATTAGAAAATTTAGTAACAAATAATGAGGGCCATGAGTTTGAATAAACTAATGATGTCAAAAAGTTGATTTCCATAAAAAAAGATACTCAACTTTCAATTGTGCAAACTTTGGGTTTGTCTAGAAGGTGCAAGTGTTTATACATTTTCAAAAAGTGCTACAGAAAAGAAAATTT
The DNA here is from genome assembly GCA_963675345.1 of Trididemnum clinides. Classification (NCBI taxonomy): domain Eukaryota; kingdom Metazoa; phylum Chordata; class Ascidiacea; order Aplousobranchia; family Didemnidae; genus Trididemnum; species Trididemnum clinides. The sequence goes on from OY776287.1 coordinate 27,624,594, forward strand.
GAGAACCATCGAGTTAATCAATAAAAAATAAGATGTACATCAAAGCACCGTACATACTCGTAGATTGATCGCACTCTTAGCTTGAGGTAAGTAAAGTGGGTATTTGGGTTTGACTCGTAGATAGGTCGCGCTAAAATCTGGAAAATTAAACTACCATTGATAAAATCAAAATCAAATATATAAAAATTTATAAAAAATATATCCAAATACGCATGATCGATACGTAAAATAGGGCAAGGTAGTAATTCTAGATGTAAACAGCGTCAGATGTACAAGGATTAGAAATGGAATTATTATGCAATTTCATTTTGATAAATGTATATATTTCTGTAAGTATCAGATCAGTAAGAAGCTGTGAATCGATAGGATCGTTTCATACAAGATTTGTGCACAGGATAGCTTTCCAATGCGTAACATACGCATTCTGGTACTTTGATTTATTCTAGGTCTACGGGTTACTGGAATAACAGTTACTGAAAAGTAATGCCAATTTTACAGGGATGACGAGTGGGTAAGTCGCACTCCTATTTTTTGAAGAAAATTTTGGTAAAAAAAGTGCGACCAATCTACAAGTATGTACGATAGTTATAAAATCAGTGGTGGGTAGTAACAGTAATGACAACTGTAATGTCTTTTTTTTGCAAAGAAGTAACAAAAGCGGTAACGAAATTACTTTATTGTCAATTTTCAAAAGTTACTCGTTACTATGGCGCAGTGTGTTTTAACATTTTATTCAAATCTTATCGTTTTTGATATTTCTAAAAGCAATGAAATCACGAATCTTTTGTAGAAAGCCCCCACCACTAATGCAAAAATGTGAGATTTGAGAAAAACACCCCCGGCTCGTTTTAAGTACTGCAGATTTTAGGGTTAGGGTAAGGACAAAATATTGGCTGCCATCGCTGAGTTCAGTACTGAATTCCATCAATGAATAAAAATTCTAACTGGATAAGAGCGGTGGCGGGGGCTTTCTACAAAAGGTACGAAATCACTTTATGTTCTTTGAACTGATTTTTGCGCTAAGCGGAATAACATTGAGCTTGGTTGGCGAGGGAGATTTGTAAAATCAATCGACCTTTTCATGTGGCGCGAACCTCATCGCAGAAGGTCGTAATTTTTCGCACTGCCCCACAAAGAAAAAAAAGTTATAATAACAATTAACAAAAAATGTTGCTATTTTTCAATAGAGCGGTCAGCGGATTTAATCTCAATAAAATTTGAAGGTATAGGAATTTAGGATCAGACGTTTTACACATTGTAGCAGCACGCTTCATCACACAGTCTGGAAAACGATGAATGCATCTAGGCCTACTGACAGACTAATGTATCAAATTACACTTTTACAAATAGCAAACAGCGTAAGCATAACCGGAAATTTCCAAAGCAAAAGCATGCATAGGCATCTTATCGCCAACTCAAGCAATGTGACTGAAGAAATTGCGAGAACTCAACGTTATAAACCTTGGCCATGTTCAACTATGCCTTCCCCTCGTACATGCACTGACCAGCGGTGGCAAAACCAGATTTTAACAGTGTTTTCATGAAGTGGGTCTTCCTTTAAGCTCTGCACTACATCCACATTTCTAATTTGTTTGGGTTGATTTTGGCTTTGACATCATGGCAGCCAAAAAACAATTATAACGAAAATAGTTTCTTTGGTGGACCAAATTGAAAGCAGTCTCAACTTATCAAACCAAAGCAGCAGCAACTCAAGCTTAAATTTTCCCAATAACAATGAAGCAGAATTTTTTGAAGCACTGGATTAAACTTGTTTCTCGGAAAAAATGCAACAAAGATATAGTCATCAAATTTCTAAACACTAGCCCGGAAAACTAGCCATACCTCTACACGGCGAACTTTTGGAAAGATATTTTTATCAAATACAGCACTGCGCTGCCATCCATTGCTGCTGTTAAGACTATTTTATGGGGTGCCCACTGTACAGTACTTGGTAAAGTAAAATTTTGCAGAGTTTAGGACAAATTATACAGCAACGAAACCTTTTTCCTTTTCAAAGACAAATCGCACAGCAACAAAAACTTTTTACTTTCCAAAGACAAATCATATAGCCACAAAACATCTTTTCCTTTGCAAAAATAAATCTTACAGCAACAAAACACTTTTTCCTTTTCAGAGACAAATCATACAGCAATGAAGCATTTTTTCCTTTCCAAGGACAAATCATACAGCAGCAACAATACAGTGAAGTCCAGTCTGTAAAATAGCGCTACTGCAAAATAGTGCTTCGTGTAAAATATGTTCGAAAACTTTCGTGGTAATTTAGAAGCGGTGAGGCTCCGTTTACGGTATCATGTGCTGGTTATGCTTTCTTTTGCTGTCAACCAAATCTTTCCGTTTCTAAATTACCACGAAAGTTTCCGAACATATTTTGCACGAAGCACTATTTTACAAGTAGGGCTATTTTAGAGATCGCACTTCACCGTTTTTTCTTTGCGGTATAATTTGTCCTAAACTCTGCAAAATTTTGCTTTACCAAGAATTTTACAGTTGGCACACCATATTTTTTTCCCTTGGCAAAGGCATTTATAGCTAAAGCATTCTGGCCTCACAGATAAATACTTTGAAATTTTGGTCTTCCTAAAAGTATGTTATTAGTTGGTATTTTTCAGTTTTTGTTTGTTGTTCAGTACGTCGTTTCATGCTATTCTGTAAAGAGAGTACACTTGTTAGATTTTTATAATCAAATCTTTGTCGAACTTACGTACTGCTGTTTTTATTTTGCAAACGTAAGCTATGGCGTTGAAAAATTTAAAAGTAACATTTTTTTGAAGTAACGAGTAATGGTAACGCCGTTACAAATTTTCACAAGTACTGTATAGCGGTAACGTCGTTACTTCAAGAGTAACGAGTACCCACCACTATATAAAATCAATATTACATTACCTTATGCACTCAGGATTGATGTTTTTATTATGATAGCTGAATAGCATCAAATAACTTTTTATGTAGCATTTGCAACATTTTTGAAAAAATTTACCAACTAAATCATGGACAACTTAAATATACCGGTACAGATGTTACGTAACTGCTATCTTTCTGACGAGTTTCAGTATTATCAACTTTTGCAAAATTTTGTACCATATTTTGCGTTGAAGAACGTACAGAGCTTAATTTGAGACCAAAATTGATTGGAGTTCTCATAAAACAAAACAATTCGAGTCATGTAAATCAAGCTTAAAAAACAATGAATATCAACTTTGTCAGTCGACGCTTCGGTGCTTTTGAAAAATAAACGGTTTTGAATTCTACTTCTATTAACATTTCGCGTTGGGGTAACCATTTGGCATCTATACTGTCTACGCAATGTTCACTTTTTGCTAGTTGCTACAGTAATTGGAAGCCTACAAACCAACAGCTTGCCAACCAATTCCTGGATAAAGCAGCCGTCTCGTAACTTACCAGCAACATGATAGCAAATTTTACATACCAAATTGCTTTGCCTAGTCAAAAACATGGTCTCAAGCATTTCTAACAATAGATTTTCTTGTCGTTACAAAAACTAATTGATCTGCTTCAAAAAAGGCATTTACTTATTTACTCGGCATGCAGAAAAAATGAAACTTGCTTATGCTGACTAGTTAGTGTACTTTAGCAGTTAAAAATCTTATCTTAAGTTCACTGCTGACTGACTACTATATTTCGGGACCCTATTACACATTCTATTCATTGAAGTTTTTTGTTACTGGTTTCTGTTGTACAGTAGAATTTGCATAAAGTGACACCTAAAGGGACCTTTAAAAAAGTGTCACTGTAGGCAAAGTCAAGGAAAAATAATCACCGATGACCTACGTAGTGATTAATTTAATCGGCTACTACAGTGCAAAACAAAGACTATAAAATGCTGTCAAAATGTAGGCTACAAAACTGTAAAAAGTTCAATGTGATAAGCAATATGCATGCTAACCAGCAAACCAATGGCGAAGTGACAAACGCAGCAACGACAACAACAATGAACACCACATTCACAATCCAGTGCAGAACATTTATTCACTCTTGAACTCAATATGTCTTTAGAAAGTTCAAAATTGTTGTTTGCTTTGCTTTTCGATTATATTTTTGACGTTTTTAACCTGAAAGTTACTTCTCCTTTCATACTCTTGAATAATATTGTCTAAGTTTATTCACATCTTAATAATGGAAGTTTTTGGCAATTCCATTAGATCTGCAACAATTTTTTTGTTGCGCCCTGTTTCTACAGCTTTACAGCTTGATGCCTTTCTTTAAAAGAATATGCTCTTCTCTTTTATGATATCTTTATGCAATTTAATCGACCAACACAGTAGGCCATGCCTATGCTCTGCACCAATCACAAAAACACAAAAGCCTAACTTTAGAACTAGCCTAGCAATTGGCAGTCCTGATCAGTGGACTTTTATCACATCACAAAAACAAAACCTACTCAATAATCTTTTGATCGCGTTGCTTATCTAATACATAAAGTGCAATGCTATCTGTATATCTGTCTGCCTATGTGTTTGTCTTAACTCCTCCAAAACTGCTAGGCGTGAAAACATCAAACTTGGCAAGATTGATCACCTCCTCGGGGTGAGTGTCATACGGAGGTTCGTGATATGATGATGACGTCATAATCAATGATAATTTTATAAATCGCATATTTGGACGGAAGAAAACAATTTTCGGCTAAAAACGAAAGCCAATATCCGACTTACCAGCTTAAACAATTGCATGTCTTTAGGATGTCACTTGACGTCAAAATTAACAATTAATTGTAAAAATAGTTTCCTTAAGCACACGGTAAACTCTTCATTCTGGAATCTCTTTAGATTCAGCAAATGAAACCTAGTTCAAATTTAAACTCCAATTCCTTTTCTCTCGGTTTATTTAACACGTGACCATCGCTTCTTGTGTGTTCATTTTTTTGGTGTCAGTATGGCGTAGTTGCAAGTCAACCTGTTTGTTGTACATAATTTACGTTAAAAATAACACCATTTGAGGGCCAAAACGTTCGCAGTGTGTTTTTGACAAGTTGTTTAGTTGTTATGTTTGGATTAAAGTTACTTGTTTCCTTAATTTACTCAAAAAAAAAAATAATGGTCAAAACGCCATTAAACGCTTGCTTCGAAGAACTTAGTCTAGTGCTTTTGATAAAAATCACTCTATAGCAATTTAATTGCAATTGGCAAAGCAACCACAGATTCTTTATTTTGGCATTTTAAGTATGTTTGTTGATTTTTTCTTCACACTTCAACTCTCTCTATGACGTCATAATGTTGTCTGGCACAATTATGACAGTCTTTTGCCACCAGAGAGTATCATCAAATAATTTTTTCAAAACTTGCAACATTTTTACAAAATTAGTTTACTTGAAAACTGATTTGTAACCTCTTCTCAATCGAATATCATACTTTAATTCAACAAACTAGAGGGTATTTCAAGGCAATTCCATAAATCTATGACGTGTAGATTTACTATTACTTTTGTACTGAAAAAGCTGAACTTCATGACCTGTAGTGTAAGTTTTTATTCCCCAAAAAATTGATAAGTTGAGTGAAAACAGACCAATTTAATGTATAAAGACTATGATAAAGGGCTAACAATCAGTGTGGTTTGAAAGTTGAAGAAATTTGCTTTACAGCAATATGTTGCTCTAATTAGTTACGGCTAAGGGATTAGTTTATAATGGCTGATCAGAAATTGGTTGCTATACATCATGCTACATTTTTAGTTGAACAATTTTCCTACTAGACTCAAGGAACTTGCATTTAAAAAAAAAGTTAGTTCCTTAGTACATTTTGACTATTTGTCCTAGCAAGCGTGGTTCTTTGGCATTATCTATCTAAATTTGCAAAAAAATTTATCAAAAAATAAAGATTTTAAAACTTATGAAATGAGCCCACCGATTAAAAACACTCAAAATTTTGGTGACCAAACTTCACAAAATTGCAGTTTGTAGAAAAACCTAGTTTTTTGGTACATTTTCACTATTGTTTCTCAAAAGCATGGCTCTTTGGCATCATCTATCAAAATTTTCTGAAAGATTCATCCTCAAATGAAGTCTCTAAACATTTTGATATGTAGTCTACTCCAAGCAAACAAATTGGTGATCTCCCTACAAAAACATGGAGGTAAAGATGTCCTATTTTATCTTTTGCTACAAAATATCAGCATCGAGCTACATATCATCTAAATGTTAAAGCCATTTCTTTTGCAATCACGTGAAGGCGATGCAGCCAGCTGATTTGATATTCTTAACATCGACATTATTAATGGGGGCCCGACAATTGCAATTATAACTTAACTGTGAGTGCTTCACTTCGGGTTAGTTTGCTCTTTGCATGGTTGCGTTTATGCTAGGACTAAGCAACATGCGTGCAGACACAAGTGTTATCTCAAACAAATTCGCCTACGCTTATGGAAGTAATTTTATGACCATGTTAATCGCCAAAGTTGGCAATTCACTTTTGAAACAATGTCTGCAGAAATCGAGTGATGTTGAGTAGAACGGAACAAAATTGAAATCGCTGTGAAAAAGGTAACACGTTGCCAGATAACTCCGTCACAGACTGACAGTAGTAAAAACTGACGGGGAGTTAGACTACAAGTACCGTATTGGTTAATTTTGGATACTACTAAACCGCAGAAATTACGCAGAATTCCATGGGCTAGCCCTAACCTCAATAATAATCCTAACTCGAACACTAACCCCAACCCTCACCTTCACCAACCTCAATCAATCCCAATTCAAACTCTAACCTAACTCAAACCCTAACCCCCGGCCCTAAACGCTGATCCGCACTGGAGATTTACCTATTCAGTAGAATCCCCGGCCATGGAAAACTTTCTGCGGATTTCCGCGTTTTATTCCTTCAGTTAATTTTGGTGGAAGATCAAAGTACGCAGTCACAACTTGTGTACTATGAAGACATTTGACAGAACAGAACTTATTTTGCTGTAGCAAGTAATAACGCATTCTTGGGTAACTGACTCACTGCAGTAAAAATTTGCAGAGAGGTAGATAGTAGCCTACTGGCACAATTTTAGTCAAAGATAAGAGCACACAGTAAACACTTAGTGTTATGATGATCTATCCACCAGTAACCCTATTGGTTTATACTGGCGACATTGCAAGTATGGACTAGCTGATAGCACGGTGCTAACATTTCATGTATTTGTGATAGGCCACACCATATATTAGTAAGTGGTGAGTTAGGCTACCTGTTAGGTCACTGCGTCATGCGTGCTGCAACTTAAAAAATAATTATCCTATAAATTTTATGAAACAACAAAAAATTGTCATCAAAAGACGGTCAGCCAGAGGACAAATTTATTTTTAGTTCGTCTGGTCGGGTCACAAAAATCTTAATGGGTTCTATCTCTGCAGTAGCCTAAGATTGTAAAAGGAAAACAATAGAGCTTTGTGAGCCTTTGAACTTGACATTGTAAATAAAAATTTTAATACTTTGTGAACAATTTTTTTTTATTGGCCTGTGACTCTTTGAAGAAAACCCAATGCATTCTCTTAAATTTGGATCAAAGTTATTCCATAATTTTGCATCTTTACAACACAGAGTCTGGTAACTTGTGATCAATAAGTGCTGTTCAATGGATAAAAATAAGCTGTCCACTTTGTAGGTAACACTAAAATATGTAAATTGAGATTTATGGAAATACAAAAATTGTTATTAAATTATGGAATTTCATGGTGATACATGAAATTACGGAAATACTAAAATTCATTCTAAAAAAGAAATTACTTATGGAAATACTAAAAAATTATCAATGAAAGAAGTAGTCTACTGAAACTGTCAATAGCAGAGAAATTTATGGAAGTCCATAAAAACTAAAATGTATCCACCCAATATAGTAAAATATTCAAGTTGAGTTATTTCTGTAATTTGTTGGGTATTTTTTCCTATTTCTATAATTCTGTAATTTTAGTGAAGACTAAAATTTGAAATTTACGAAACACTAATTTTAGGCAACATTGCCTTAATTTTTCATTTTTGTTTAATGTTGATGTGTTGTGTTCATCTTCTAAAGTGAGTGATATGGTAAAAGATTTTTGGCAGTTTTGTTATGATAGAGTCTGTACATAAACTTGTCTGATTCAAATTGATAAATATTGTCTAATTTCAAACTACAAGGTAATTCATTATACGATTGTGAAATTGGCATATAGGATATATGCTACAAGAAAAAATGATTTTTGAATTTTTATCTAGCTTAACTCCAACTATTTTGCTAGAAGTTTAATTTGCAATGACTTTTACATCATAACATAAGCATAGCACTTTGTTTTGTTTGGGGGCCTGAAAGCATTTTTATCTATAAAGGATGGAGAAGATTTTTTTTGAAATCAAGTTTTTCAGAGCGACTTTTTTGCCATTTTTATCTCAATGTAAAATGAAGACTTTTTGTACAGGTCAAGTTTTTCTGAGCTACTTTTTTGCTATTTTGGTACTTCATGTCTTTGCCTATTTTTCAAATTTACTGGGGAGAGGCTGGAAAAAGTCTGAAAATCTTCAGCCCTTTAGCCTCCTACTTCTACACCTATACATTGTAATGAATTCAACTGTAAACAAGTTAGTAAAAGAGCACGCAGAATAGCACAAAGCTCCACAATCTGTAGAGAAGCCTTGAATATCTGGCAAGCTGCAGAAAGTAATAAAGTATGTGTGACGTCAATAAATAATCCAAGGTATCTATTCATATGGATTCCATGCATGGTTGTAAAAATAGGTGTCGATCTGGGAGGCTTAAGTTGTCAGACTGTCATCAGCACCTCCCCTAGAAATTTAAAAAATGGATAGAGTACCACTTTCAAAACAGTGATCTCGAAATGTTTTGCCAGAAAATTGTCTTTAGTCTCTCACCTCCTCCCAATAAAAAGACATTGGAGTATTATGCTTATGGTTCTATTGAAAGTTACATTGTTGAGCTTATTCAAAATCGGAATGACATATTTTAAGGAGTGTTTATTGATGATCATGTACTTTGGGAAGCTTTTGCCACAAAGTTTTACAACTTGCAACCTTAAAAATCGTTTAGGCTATTTTTTAAAGGCTGCTTTCAATTATGATTGCAATCAGTAGTTTATTTTTTAGGAGGAAAGGCATTGTGCTATGATCATAAACATTAAGCCCAAAAAAGGATGAAAAGCACCTGCCATAAGTTTATCTCAAAAAAAAAAGGTGACTGGTGATTAAGCCAAGCCAATTGAGATTAAGAGATGAAAAGGCTCCACAAAGATACTTGACACAAATTGATCTCTAAATAAAGATGACATCTCTGATTTGGAGCTGTTTTGTACCAATTATGCTTGCTGCAAAGACATAAATCTGATCTCTGTTTTCGGTTCGTGATGGATCACTCTCCCATCAACCATTGTCAATGTAATCTCAGTTTTGTAGATTAATAGATCACTGCTGAGGGTTGACTTTAGTCAGTATGGTCATTTTGTAGTACCCCAAATTCCTTGTTTCTCATAATTTCATGAGTTGAATAAAATGCCATCCATATGAAGATATCAGTCCAACAATGATCATTAGCTATATTAGTAACGAACCATTTAAGCCAAATATATATTAGACTAGATCAAGTCAAACTAAATAGGTTTTTATAGAATTAATTGTACATGTAGGTATGGAGCACAATTAAACCATTTAAGTGATATAGCTTAATAATAATAATGGTTAAATATGAAAATGATTTAATCATTTAACTTTTTGGAAGTGAGTATTCTGCCCATTTTTGAAATTTCCGTGTTGAGTTAAATACATACCTATATTTCTCTAGTTTATAAAACTTCATGCAGTCCCATGTGAGGTTTTGACCTACGGTTTGGAGACCATAGGCTCAACTAAATAGCAGTTAGTTCTACAGTAGTACAAACAGTGAAAACAATGTTACAGGTTGCACTATGTGGCCTTATCCTAAAATGAAAATTTGAACCTAGCAGATGAAGTTTAATTGTGCTCAATATTTTGACTTAATATTTTACACGATTTTCTTTTCAGAGGTTGCATTAAAGCCTTTGAATGCAAAATGGTCTTGTAAAAAAATTTCTTTTAATAGTCGTTAAGTGGTCATTTTTATACTTATCCCAAACATTGCTGTGGTTATTAAATTATCTGAGGTGTGAATTACGACTTGTTAGTTTGTAAATAGATTTACAAACAGTGATTTAAAATGTGAATACTTTTGATGACAGTTTTAGCATGCTATTATCTGATGAATAAATAATTGGTTATTAAGTATGTATTACTGAGTGGAATATTTGTTTTTTAACGAAGAGTAATTGAAATACTTGAATCGTTTGGCCAATCCAATGGAAATATTTTACAGTTATGGATTATTTTCTGCCAGGCATCCTGTTTTAATGATATGTTTGTCTGCTATTATAATTCTTTCCTGTTCATACCCTCTGCTTAATCTTCCAATTCCTGGAAGCGAACCGCAGCAGTTTTTTACTTTGCTGGAAAATCTTGATGACCGTTCTCACTTTGGCTTTCCGTCATGGTACAGTCAAGAAAATCGAACTGCTTTTGTACAACAATTTGTGGTAAAAATATCGAGTGTTTCTTGGAAAAGCAAGCCTATCTCAAAAGACAAAATTATCAAAGTGTCTCTTGATACTGCATTTTCTATAGTAAATGAAGTTGCAAAGTTTTCAATGGAAAACGATTTGGCGGTAAATAAAGATTGCTTTCATGTGGCTGAGACTGTTATTAAAAAGAAACAATCTTTAAAGAGTATGTTTCCTGAAAATGGTTGTCTGTTGATATCTCCTGCTTCATACTGGAAAAACAATGAAAAATTATTCATGTCTGATCAGAACATTCAAAAAACAATAAATCAATATGAAAGTAAAACTATAAAGACACCTCCATCTGTAAAAGAGCTTTTATTTGGCCTATCTGGAAAGCAAAGTAGATTAGACTTAAGAAATCATGCAGTTTCATATGCGATCACTCTTGTTTTAACACAGTATAACCCAAAACTAATTCAAAGTCTTGAGAAAAAGCTTCATTCCTTACATTCAGCTCCAACACTTGGACCGAATCATCGTATATGCTCTATCGAACTTGAAAAAAGAAACAAAGGCATCTGCACTAATTTGTCTCAAGTTGTTACGCACATTCGATACAAGCCACAAATGCGCTTCAGTGATTTCTTGCCGTTGCTGTCAACGTATTTTCTGTTAGGATGCTACATATACTTTTCAGTGAGGAAGATAAATTTTGTTAAAAGCAAAGTCGGCATGGCTTTTAGTGCTGTGGTAAGCGTAATTGCTTCCTTGATGATGGCTGTCGGACTGTGCTCACTTATTGGGCTCACTCCAACATTAAATGGTGGAGAGATGTTTCCTTATCTGGTTTGTTTTGTTGGCCTTGAAAATATTTTGGTCATAACTAAATCAATTGTAGCCACTCATTCTCACTTGGATGTCGACAAACGTATTGCAATTGGATTAAGCCGCGAAGGTGGTTCAATTTTAAAGAACTTATTGCTTGAAATGGTTTTGATTGGTATTGGGTATGTTACTTCTGTTCCACGAATTACAGAGTTTTGTGCCTTTGCTTTTGTTGGAATTTTAACCGACTTTTTCATAAGTATGATGTTCTTTGTTACTGTACTGTCTCTGGATATAAGGAGACTTGATGTGGAGGATCCGTATCCAGAGTCAGACAATTCAGATCCTAAAGCCACGTATCCTTCTCCAAGATATTCGTTGAAAAAGAGAACATGGAGAAAATCTTCCAGCGGTGTGGACACTCATGCTGTTTCCATTGAAAACGGAGGCAAAGCTCAGTCAATTTTAAAAATACCCAAACGACTTCGAGTGGTTTTTTTCTTTGCCGACACAAGAATGATTCAAAGAGGCTTGATGGTGTCATTAGTCGTATGGTTTTCAGTGTTGATATATAGCGATCCTGCAGGCATATTTGACGGTTATAGAAACTCTCCAAGAAAACAGTCTTTGCAGTCGCATATTAACTTAGACGCCATTGCGTCTTTAAAGGAGATGGATGATGCAATGATTTTGAAGAAAAGTGAAGTCTATTGGGGTGTGAAAGACGTGCTGTCATCTCATTACTTGTCTTTTCGTCATTGGCCAACGTTATTTGCCTACTACAATATCACTTTGGCAGAGAAGTTTATCACGGTCTTACCCTCCATTTTGATACCAGTCTCGCCCAACATACATACTATGAACCAAATATTTCAAGAAAAAGTCTTTGAAACAGCTAAAAAGGCAAAAGTAGAACCCACAGCTCCGACTGGAATCTACAGCTTTCATTTGCCCGAGAACTATTTTATGCAACCTACGGGGCTTCATTATTACATCACTTTGATAATTGGAGCAGTTTCTGGAATTTTAATAGTGTTTCTTCTCAATGTAATGTATCATTGCATATGTTCGAGAAGGTATGCCACGCCCACAGCCCCACCAACTGATCCAGGCGAATGTATTCGTATTCAGCTCAAAGGACACTCTTATAACATTGATTCAGTCCATGTTGAAGGAGTAACAGTCACCTCTTCCGATATTTCCGGCCAACTGCGGACTTGGGATACTCACTCCGGTGATTGCACTTCAGTAATAAAACGGGAAAATCTTTCGTTACCACAAGAAAATTCTGTCAGTAGATTTCACTACAACCCAAGCAATCAGTCTTCATCTAGTTTTATTTCTGCCGTAAAATCGAAACCAACAGTTTGGAGCATTGTTAGTTCTGGACAATTTGTCATCGTTGGTTGCAGCAGTGGGCAAATAGAAGTATGGGATTCAGCGTCTTGTACGTTGCAGTGTACTTGCACAAATAACAGTGGCGGCGTTGTTGGATTAGCTTGCGAAGATCGTCGAATTGTTGCCGCTCGCATTACAGGAAGGCTTGACTTTTATATTTTAGAAGATTTTATGGAGCAGCAACGAACTCACAAACGAACGCCGAGCGAAATCTTGCTGCACAATCCGGCAGGCAATATCGTCACACTTCATGCGTTTAAAACAGTAAAGAAAGCGCACCAGCAGCCAATTTGTGCGTTTGATATGTGTATGAGAAGAGTCTTAACTGGGAGCCACGATCACACTTTGAAATTGTACAATTTCCAAGATGCGCAATGCTTATTTACGTTGCTTGGCCACGCCAGTCCTGTTACAGTTTTGTTTATGGACAAACAGGCCCCTGCTAGAGCTGTGAGTGGCTCTACAGATGGAACGATTTGGCATTGGGATTTAGTTTCAGGTAAGGGATTGCATAAAATGAAAAAGCACACTGCACCAGTGGCATGTGTTCAATGCTCGATGCATTACATTGTATCATCGGCGCAAGATGATAGAATGTGCATTTGGGCAAGAGCAACTGGTTATTTATTACACGTAATTTCATTGGACAGTGGCTCTTGCCACGCATTGAGTTTACTTGGAAGGAACTACTGCGTTACAGGTGGCAAAGGCTTCATATTTTTATGGGATGTAAGAAACGGTGAACTGATAAGACGTTTTTCTCTTGTTCACCGCTCTTTGGTTCAACCCACAGTTGAACGAATATGTGTTTCAACAGATTTGTGTGTTGTTTGTGTACTGGGTCATGAGTTGCTTGTTGTAAGATTTCCAACTGTTCTAGAAAAAGATTAATCTGATATTTTTTTACTCTTACATTAATCACGAAACTGCAAATCTTGCATTATCAGCTTATATCATTCATCGTTGATATTTTTGTAAAATATTCTTGATTTACAGAACTTGTGTTAAAGCTTAAGCTTTTTTATAAGTCATGTTTCTTCAGAAAATCCTTAGTTTCGGCAGCAATACATTTGGAGTGTCAAGTTGTTGTTTTGACCTAAATGAAATGCACGTACCAATTTAAGCCGATTGCTCTGTAACTGGTTAGTTTTTGTAGTGATGTTTCATTTTGCATGTCATGATACGTGGTATGCTTTGCTCACTTGCATATTTGATATTCGCCTGTTTGTTTCTATTGCATAGACTTCAGCTTGCGTCTTTGGTTTAGCTGTAACCTGATTGTCGATAAGTTTGTGAATCCAAATGCAATTTGACCACTTGCTAATATCCGCCTGTTTCTGGTTTTGACGTCACAATAACCATTCTCCGAAAAACGTGTTGTCAACAACATTCTATTTTTAGATCAGTTGTAACAGCGCTTTTAGTATATACTGTATGGCAGTAATCACGTGTACCTTTTAGACTACCTGTGATTGTTTGAATTGTAGTTGAGCAACAGATTTTTTTTCGTCCCATAAAATAATTACCTAATTGCATAAAATTAATAAAAAAAATGATTTGTAAACTTTTGGTAAAAGTTTTAGTTGTTTGCAGAAAACAGTAGTTTTCAAGCTCGTATTCTGTAAACAAGTAAAATCTGGTTTCCATTGAGTGTAATTTACCGGCGTAGCACAAAAATTCTTTGTTTATCTGTACAATTTTATGCGCAGAGCAATTTTGCGAGTAAAATAACCATAGATTGATAAACAAAGAATTTTACGTTACGTCGGCGATTTACTCCTAATGAAAACAAGCCTAAATTTTAATGTCTAATGCAATACCGATTTAAACGTTGAGGAACTACGCGTAAAGGTGAAGAAATCAGGCGTGTTTCGTAAACTGCGAGGAACAAGCATTAACGTCTACGCTGTTTTTTATTTCTTAATTCTGAATTCTTCAAAAATTTGCACTAAGTGCGAACTGTACTGTTGCGTTTCCAGAGTTATTGTTCATTGTCGAATCAACCTATCCCCTTAAACAGAATATACTCAATACGGCTATCCGTTTGAATAATGTAGTAACAATAAGTTTTTGGTGGGAAAACTTTCTTCCAACGTTCAAGAAACCAATCTCGCCCTGGTAAAAACCCTAGGTGTTTGTGGCTGTTGGGACGAAAAACTATGGTGTTTACTTTTGTGTTATTTTTATATGTTTATTAAATTACTTTTTTGTCGTAACTGTTTGGCTGCTTAGAAGTTGTTTTTTCTAAAAGTTGTTGAAATTTGATTTTTTAATGTATGAAAACAAATAAAAAAAGTGGTGGTGCTGCAATTGACGGTCATCAAGCTTTCAGGGCGACGTCACATAAAATAACTGTTGCGTGACTATGATTGCGTAGTCTTTGGAAATGCTAACGGTGATGCAATTGGTCTGCAATGTCATGTTGCGTTGTTGGCACGAGTGGCCACTGATTTGCAGCTGATGTTCTTGGCAATTTCGCATCAAATTGAACAGCAGTACGTTTTTAAAGTTTGCTACTTACCCCGTCATTATCTACACTTTTTATAATTTTGTTTGCGATTGCTTGAACTTTTTTCCTAGTGCAACATGCTATTCGCTTTTGACTCAGGATATTCGCATTTTATGTTGAATTTGTATTTTGTTGTAGTAGCCACAGCAGCGAAACGGTGTAAAAATCCACGTTTCATTACACTTTTATAAACGAAATTTTACTTTTAAATAAAAAATTGAGTTTGTACCATTACAAATTGGTGGCGTTAACTGCTTTTTCACATGTTTGTGCATTTTTGCAGCCTATCCCAAATGTTTTCATCGCGGCTTTGTTGTTGTGGCACAGTATTGTGGCGCGATGGGTGGGAGTTAAGCGAGAATGCAATAGGATAACTACTAGTACCACATTTTCATTTTGTTCCGGCGAAACTAGGAAAGAAACGTAATGTACAACGATATAGCAGGTTTGTTCCTGGAAAGGAAAGCTGCAAAAGAACAAATTGTGATTAAGCCAAGCACCCACCCAAGGCTGTGGTTTGGTTTTGTGCTCGTGCTAATGACGTCATCATTACTTAATACTGTTGCAAGGATAAAATTTGAAAAAAAATTGCGGCTCTCTGCCACCGCCCCTGACCAAGGGCAGTTTAGTAAGATATATGTTTGCACAGGACCACATATAACTTGCAGTACCTTTTTATGCTTTGTGCCAAATTTTTGTAATTATTATTCACAGTGGTAAAATTCTGCGACTTCTTGTGCTGATAGTGGTTGCTTTCGACAAAGGTTTATTGCAAATTACAAAAAATTTGTCGCATGTCAAGTTAAGATTCCGAAAAACACAGTTTTATTACAACAATCGAAACTCGAACATTGGTAAACGCAGCTGAATGCATTCGGTCTAGATAAAGGATTTTTATCATTTTCTCCATTTTTGTGTGAATCTTTTATTTTGTAAGTGTTCATTTAAGCCATATTTATGTGTGTGTGTGCTGCTATATCGCGCTTTGCACATCTTTTAATGATAT
Source organism: Trididemnum clinides (assembly GCA_963675345.1). Taxonomy (NCBI): domain Eukaryota; kingdom Metazoa; phylum Chordata; class Ascidiacea; order Aplousobranchia; family Didemnidae; genus Trididemnum; species Trididemnum clinides. The sequence goes on from OY776287.1 coordinate 27,640,842, forward strand.
TCATTTTGCTACAGCAATGTGTGATTTTAGAATAGCGGTGCTTTTGAGTTGTTCATTCAAGAATGCTGTTGCATTGTGCAAACTAAACCTTTTAAAGAGCAATTATCATTCTCTGGCAGAATTTAATTAGAACTCCAATTTCAAACAGCTAGCCCTTACACCACCAAGCTTCTAAAGCAATAAGACAGTCAGAAACCAAGGTGGGGAAAAGGCAAGTATTATAATTTAAGTTTTTTAGTCTCTGAAGGTAAATATATGACCAAAATTATGATTTATTTTGATTTTCCGGATGGCCTCTAAAACACTTACCTCGCTCTAAATGCAAAAAGTTGTTTAGAAATATTTGGGGTCGCAATTCTTTTTTTGGGTGCTTTGCAAGAAAATTGGCTGAGTCTAGAAAAGAACTTTTTACCCGAGGTTCCGTGAAACATTTAGAGGGGGTTCCGCATGGGTTACCTTTTCTTGGTTTTATTTATCAAAACGTGGCGTTTCTTCATTTTTCGAGAATACTTTGGAAAAATTTAACGACTTTAGTGTAAGCGCATAATGTACTCATCGCGCATTTGGTTTGATTTTAGGCACAACAATTTCATTTTAGCTATTGCCTCAAAGATACATAACAAAGCAAAAAGTAGCTTCGATTTTTTTGCAAATAGCAGTGGTAAAATGACCGTAGAATGCGATGCGACTCGTGGTTCACTTGCATAACAAGTTATGATGTACGTATTATGACTTGAAATTGGCATGAAACAAAGGCATAGATTTTTTAACTTTTTGTAGCTACAAATCCTATAATAGTTAATTCTAGATGTGTGGCAGATTCTTAAAAAAGAATAGATGGTGGGTAGCATTTGATTTCGTAAAGTTAATTAATTAGCCTACCGAAAAAGAAGGTCTTTAAGTTAAAAAAGGGCGGAAGCATCAAAACATACATGGTTTTCTGAGACAAAATTGGCAAAATAATCGCTTTTGTATAGTTGATCTCCAAAAAACAAGTCTTTAAGTAGAGAATGGGCGGAAGCAGTTCGGGCTCGTGCCTATGGGCTGCAGTCCCGCCACGCGTTTTTACCTTCTATTTTTTTGAATTTTTCAATGATGTCAAAATGTTAGGGTTTATACCTTATTTACCAATGCACAAGCTTATGTCTCTGAAAAGACGAATTTTTTTATACCAATAAACTAAATTAGCGTGCGACATATAGGGCTTCCATGTGACAATATCATAATGGTGCTTAGAACGGGCTGCAGCTGCAGCGCCCGAGACGGCAATTTTTTTAAGTGATGTAATTGCTTCATAAATATCTGAAAAGTTTTAGTTTCTGTGCGATAGCAAAATTTTTTTGCCGCTTCTAGTATTGTCAACATAACTTACCCAATTTTTTCTTTATAACTGAATATCTCTTAACTTTTTAACGCCGCTCGTTAAGTTGCAAAAGATAGCTGCAGGAAGGGCAAAATCAGTAGCGCCCAGACAAATGACGTACATGCGTTTGCTTCAACCGTCGTTTGGTTCTTGTTGCTTGTCTTGTGACGTAACAATTCCCGCTGAGCTTGCTAATGATGTGGCTTCAAAACAGGGCTATTTGCCGCAGTTGGTAACTTTGTTCATAGGTAGGCTAATTCAAATGTTGCCATTCGGTTGCATCATTTAACGAATTAGACAAAACAAATAAGGAGTAAGAAAACTTACTTAAAGGCGAGGAAGTTGTTTAAGTTATTTTTTCTCTTCGACCTGTCAAAAAACTCGTCTGGAGTAAAACTTTCGCTTTGTGATTTAAATATCACACTACCGCGATTGAGTATATATTGTTGGTGTCCAGGGTGCTTAAAGAAATTTAGCGAGTCATCGAATTGACCGATTGTAAGTTCAAATGTGAAAAATTTGTACAACTTGCACTTGTCCGTACGCTTCACTCTTCAGGCTAGTTCTTAGCTTGGTGATATAAGCGAGACAAAGTTTTTTTGGTTTGTATTTGTTTTGTAGATCTCGAATAACAAATTTGAGTAACTACGCTGCACACTAAATTAGCCTACCGCAGTCCGTCACTGTAGTTTTAGTGTGCAATGGCAGCAGAGCAGTGTTGCACCGTGTTATACTTAAAGACCATCAGGTTTTCTGTGTGTCTCTTAATCAAAAGCTGTCAACAAAAGAGGCCGGAAGATCAACTCCAGATATATTCATTTAGCAAAAATGTAACAGCAGAAAAAGATGTATACTCGTACATTCAGCCATTCTCTTTATGACAAAACTCCATGACTTTGCAGACGCGATGCTGCTAATGGTTTGTTTTGCTATCCTTGCCTACTGTTCCAAGGCAACACCACTTGGACGCACAATGGCGTCAGAGCATCTCACTGAAAAAATTACAAAACACCAAAAATCTATAAAACATATAAGCAACACTGCAGATTTGACCATGGTTGGAAACGTAAACATTGCTTAAGAAATAGACAGTGGATATAGATTGTCTATAACGAAACATAACAAACAAGTGACGAAGAACAGAGATGCACTGTCTAAAATCATTGATTGTTTGAAATTCTGCGGAAAGTTTGAGTTGCCTCTGAGAGGTCACGACGAAAGCGCAGAATCTGAAAACCCGGGGGTTTTTCTGGGACTAGTCAATTGTTTCTGCTCATTAACCTCAAGCTTGGATGCGCATTTGAGATCAACTACTCTATTCAAAGGCACTTGAAAAACAATTCAAAATGAGTTGCTGCATAACATTCTACAAGTATGCAAAGATCAAATCCGAAATGCGGTTAAAAACTCCGAGTATTTAGCGATTATAAGTGACAAAACCACCGATGTGTTTTGTAAAACCCAGCAGGTCATTGTTCTGCGATACCTTGTAGATGCACAACCTGTTGAACGGTTTTGACTGACCAAACTGCAAAAAGCATTGCCAACCTTATTTTGGAGGAAATTCCACCATTAATTGGTGATCGTCCGCAATGCCTGATTGCTGAGAGCTACGATGGGGCAGCGGCGATGAGTGGTTTTCACGGAGGTGTGCAGGTGCTCGTCAAAGAAATATATTACAACGCGCACCTTGTGCACTGTTACGGCCATCAGTTGAATTTCATCTTACAGCGAGCTACATCGCAGAATACCAGAGTGCGAATTTTCTTTAGTAGTTTATCGGGAATATCGTCATATTTTTCCCGATCTCCGCAAGGAATGTCTGCACTAGGACGTGTTTATGACAGAGAATTCCGACGCCGTCAGTAAAGAGATGGAATTTTAAAAGCGGAACTGTGGCAACTGTCGACGAAAATCAAGACAAAATTATTGAATGTTGCGATGAATTAGAAACTTCTTTATCGAAAGAAACTTGCTGGCGCTGTTGAGATAAAACAAACTCTACAAAACCCAAAGTTTTAACTTTGGCTGCAATTCTTCGCGAAAATAATGCCTCACGTCGACATTTTTTACAGGCAACTGCACTCAAAAGAAATAATCCCGTGCTATGCACATACCGCAGTGAGTTTGTTTGTTTCAAATGTTCAAGAAATAAGGAATGAAATTGAAGAACAAGATTATGCTTAAGCTGAATCTCGACGGCACATCAACAAGCTCACGGCTGATGCACGCGAATCATGCGACGTTATTATTTTGCAATGTTGGGAGCGGTTTTCTTTTGCATGTCACATTGCTGCGTCAAAGTTTCCAAGTTATCGGAACACCTTTCCGACCGTTATGCTGACAGAAACGATTAGAGCATATCCCTTTCTTGACGGTGAGCGCTGGCAATGAGCTTTCTGTTTAGTACGTGAGAAAAGAAATGTGGCATAAAAACTTTCTAGACTTCCACAAGTTTATTTTGGAACAAAATCTCCAATGTACATTCCCTAACATCATGAAATTGCTCCAGATATTTATCACAATCCCACTTACAACGTCAATAGCAGAAAGGTGCTTTTCGAATTTAAAACGCATGAAGACGTTTCTTCGAAGCACAATGACTAACCAGCGGCTTGCTGTGTTGGTCATGCTTTTCATTGAAAAAACGATGATCACAGAAATGAAATATTTTGATAGTAGTGATATCAATTTTCGAGTGAAAGGAATCGACAAATTGACTTTGTTTATCAATAAACTTTGAGTGTTTCTGCCTTATTGTTAACGCGTTATTTGTTAGGTTTATTGATACTTCTTAATGCTAGAGCTTGGCGCTGAAAACAAAAGAAAAATCAAGCAAATTCGCCTGGGTACAGGGAAATTTGGCTGTGATTCCTCAATTTTTCTGTTGCAGACAAGTAGTAGGGCTGGGTAGTCTACCCGTCACCAAAGCTGTTTTATTGAAACCTACTATGCAAAGCACGAGTTCATAAGCATAGATGCTTGAGCCAAACTTATTGTAAAACTACTTTGTAGCGATTACTGGCGGTGGTAGGTAGAGTTGAGCCAGGACCGGATTTAGGCGGGGACTGTAGCCCCAAGCCCACTCAAAAATAGGCCACCAATATACCAAGTCAATGAAGTCGTAAAAGTTACTCATACGATCACTTTCAAAAATAAGTGAAGGTGTAATTTAGAAGTATCATGGGCAAGGTGTTCTCCATTAGAGACTTCGTCATCGTGCAAAGCACAAGCGAAACTATGTTATAGTAGAAAATATTATTTTAATTGTGTTTTCGTTGGATAAAACATTGCAACCAAAATGTAAACACATTTTGACGTCATAATACAAAATAAAACATTATTTCGTAACAATGGCTTTTTCTAAGACTCTGACATGCTCCATTGTTGCCAGTTATTTCGAAGTTTTGAAAAAAATGCAGTCAGGTTTATGCTGGGTAAGAAAAGTGAGGCTAGAAAAAGTTTAAATAAAAGCAAGTATATTTTCTATATTCCGGTATTTGGAGAAGGAAGCAAATAAAATTTTACCAAATAGTTTAGAAGTAATCTATTATTTAATATTTTAAGGAACAAATTCCATTAAATTGGGATTTCACTCAATTATTCCATCCGCTTTCTTCTGGTCTAAATTAATTTACCATTGCTAAATGAAATTCATATTAATTCCACAGGACATTTTCTTTCAATATTAAAAACATAAAAGAAAATAATTATTTTTTTCTATTTTGTTATTGAAAAATATATCGATATTGATATAAAATGGAGGCACATTTAGAAATGATTATTTGCAAATTTTAACTTTTTTTAATCTAAATATTTTCAATATTTTTGCATTTTAAATAATGAAAATGGATTAGATACAATTTCATGGTATTTTTTGCTTAAATAGTACACCGCAAGTATTTATAACTTTTCAAGGGCGCCTTAAATAATTAGTTTTTGGAAACTACTGCTGAAGAAAAAAGTATATCAGAAAAGTATATTCAAGGAGCAAATTTCCTTGAATTGGAATTTCACTTAAAACTAAATTTCAAGTGTATAAATTTAGACCATTCTTGAGTAAACAAAGATCTAAATTTTACAACAGAAATTTATTAGAAGATTTCCATATATTGAAATCAAAAAAGTCTAAAATGGCTGTTTTGAAATCGATAGGGAATAGCCACTTTAGGAAGGGTTGCTAACTACACTTTTACCAATATTAACGACTCTAAACGTTTCTAATCTTAAAACTTTAGCCAATTTAAAAATAAAAATGGAGAAGTATAAAAGCAGTTGGGAAAAGAAGAAATTCAGAAGAAAAGCAGAAGATAAACTGAAAAAAGTTGTAGCAAAATCAAAAAAAGTGACTGATTTTTTTCATATAAGCGAATCAAAAAGCAACATTGTGGAAATGACATCCACTAATGCAACTGCTTTGTGTTCCATCTTCAAGTGACTGTATTGCAGAGCCAGAGCCAAATATAAAAATCGTTTCATCAGAACCATATTTACAAACCAATTCATTTATTGTTGCTGAGGATGAAGCGCATAGGGTAAAAGAAACTATTTAACACGACATGGATGTTGGATGGTGGGGAGTAATTTCTCACCATCTGAGAGATTACTGCTGCCAAGTAGGAAGTTTAGAGTTTCACCATCTTGATGCAGATTTTTTTCACTTCAGAGACATGTTTTTACTGGCGATAAATTCAAACGACATTGTTCTAAATCGCTATTTTGACGAGAACAATTGAACGGCGAAAAAGTAAAACGCGAATGGTTGTGCTATTCACTTTCATCAAAAAAGCTTTACTGCTTTGTTTGCAAACTTTTTGCGTTTGATTCTGAAAAAATCATTCTGGCATCAGTTGGTTATGGCGACTGGAAATGTGCACCACGCGACCTGGCCAGGCACGAATCTTTTAACAAACACTTAAGTTATCTTTCAACATATATCTCTCGAAGAGCAAAAAAAGTAAGCATTTGTAAAGATTCGAAAGAGCAAAAAGAATCTGACTGCAAATATTGGTGCAAAGTATTGGCTCGAGTTTTAAGTGTGATAAAATTCCTATCATCGAGAGGGCTGGCCTTCCGCGGAAGCAGTGAGTTGGTTGGTTCTCCACAAAACGGTAACTTTCTCGGAATTTTGGAGTTGTTGGCAGAATACTATACTTTCCTTGCTGAGCATATTCAAAAGAGAGTGAGCAAAGGCAACGGACATGTTTTGTATTTCTCATCAACTGGATCGTACATGTCAGCGAGCCTCGGCGCGCGAACAAATTAGTTCGAAATCCTCAGGAACCAGACACGACGCAACACACCTCTGGACAAAAATTAGTTTTTACAAAAGGCCACGATTCGAACAACGTTAGTATAGCGAAATAGGCCAGACCATCCCTGGACCCAGGTTTAGGCCTCACCAGCAAGGACTTGTCCCACCCAACGCGGCGGCTTTGGAGGGGACGTTGTGCGCATAGAATTAGAAATTAACGTTGTTCCTGCATTGCAAGTGGACGCGATGCGTGACTACAAAATGAATAGCTACGGTATTGGAGTAAAGCGATGTGGTATCACGAACCATAACAGCGCATAGGCCAACGTTCGAGCGTTAAAAGTGCAAACTGCGGAGTTAGTGAAAACGAACAATGTTGTCAGAATCTACGTAGCCCGGGACTGTCATAAAGCGGGCAGTCGGGCGCGTGGTGTTTAAAATTTAGGCGGCTGGGCGAAGCCAATGCCTTTGCCACACTCGAAAACGATATATATATTGTGGTAAATTACTTCTAAAACAAAACAATATCAAAAATAGCGGAGTTTATAGATTGAATCGTAACAACGATTTGTTGAACTATCATTAAACAACAGAGGCAGGCAGCACAGCTCTTCTGGAGCGCCACTATGCTCGTTTTCGGCGGACTACTGGAGTCGTGAGAAACTTACTACACGAAGATTACGGTTTTATTAAAACTTAAAAACAACAAACCGACATCGTATAAAAGCGACGCATTTACATATGTCATTTGTTTTTTAAATATTTAAATGAAGCAGCATATCTTGCTGGGCTAAGTGTCAAAACCCTCGTAGTTGATAGATCGCGAGTGTGCATTGTGAAGGACTGCAATTTCGACAGCAACAACCTGAAGCACTGGTGCCGGAGCGGGAGGACAACGTACCTCTTTGACTTAAAGTTACCTCCAAAATGTTGATCTCAAAAAAATCTTCACCTAATTTAGAGTAAAATAAGATTGCTGTTGCCTTTTTAAGAGGTGATATCCAATGAAAGGTTTTGGAAAATTCATCACCACCATCGATCACAAATCAAAATGCCTTTTTCAAAATCCCGCCTCACCCTGCCCACGTAACTTTTTGGCACCCCTGACCTGAGGACTGTCCTTGCTTCAGCCTCATAGTGCAGTTACAGGTTTCGGAACCGTTGCCCACCAACAGTGGTGGGAAAGTTAATTTTTGTACGAAAAATTGGTAACAGCCCTTTAAATTTTCGTTTTCCTCAATATCGACTCCACCACGAACTCTCCTGACACGAGTTTGGTGGTCAGAGCCACAAATATTAAAGTCATCAACTCAACAATAGTGTGTACTCTGTACAAAGAACAGTATACTCTTAAAATTAGAACGAAGATCTTTTCACTACCTTGATTGTATATCAAAATCGTTATGTTATGAAACACAAATGATATTGTATTGCGTGTAATAGGTGGCTCATGCTCTTCAGGGCAGATACCATATCGCCGTGATTTACACGAAATGTTTTTAAACAAACATCATTGCGGCCTCATTTTTTTGTGGTGGACATGCAAATGTGTGTGCTACCTATCGACGAAAATACTCAAACCTAGGTACAATAAAATTACACTGTCAAGAATGGGTAGCCCTTGACACGCAAGGTGATTACCATCATGGCATGTCAGAAAGTAATAAATCGATTCCTTGTTTCTTTTATTGCTTACCGCACGTTACGATTTTTAACTCGAGCGCAGCAGACAGTAGCGGGGCTTCCTGCCTTTGGAGTGGGTACTATATCGCCCCCGCAAACCCCTTTTTTGCCTAATTGCAAATCGTGTTCTTGAAACTTTTTTAGAGAAAAACGCACGTTTTGCGTCCCTTCCAAACTATATGTACAATCATTGACGTACGTACAGCAGCGTGGGAGGGGAGATAAACCACCTATTGGCCTCACATGGTGTAACCGTAAAATTGTTTACTACTTACCATTCAACTCGCATGGTGAGGACATTTCAAGTGAAAATCGCAAACATAGGGTGCAAAATGGTTACAAGATAGTGCTATTTGTGTAGTAAGCTGTCTTTTAGTGCACTCTTTCAATGAGGGCTACAAAATCTTACCGCGCCTGAACATAACTGATCTACAGTTCGAAAAAAACTCTTAGCATAACGTAATCAACAACACGTAATCACTTCACATACTATTTAAATCAGATAGTACAATAGCCAAAATTATTTCGCTCATTACAAACAATTCGTTGACTGGCATCCCGTTTTAAGATATTGCTGATCTCTGCACTGGAATGATCAATTGCCTTCTAAAAAAAAGCAAGCATTTCAAAATGCTGTTTGGTTTTAAACAGAGCAATGTTTTGGTTTTGAAATACCTTTTCCTAGGCTGAAAAGCCGGTTTACCAATGCGCTAGAAGGGAAAGCAGTATGGTATTGTATGAAAAGGTGCTTTATTCTTTCATCAAAACAAAAATTAACCGAGTAGATAAAATTTCGAGTTTTGTTCAACCAAATAAAATGGATAAAAGTAACTAGTTATTGCCTACCACTGAACGTACAGTGGATGTAAGAACGCTCTTAGAAGCTACTGTAAATTTAACGACAATTATTCTGCTGGGAGAAATAGCTTTTTCAGTCAAAGCGCATCAGACTCCATGCTCAATCACACAACCGCCCCCTATGCTTCTTCGGCAACTGTTACACTTGCTTGCTGCCACAAACGATTCACGTTTTCTGTGATTTATCATGCTTTTTGATATATTTGCCTTGCAAAAAAACTCTTGGAACAGTGACGCCATCCTTTTTATTGGTCGTTTCTCGCATTACGTATTCGTTAGTTTTAATCTCAAACCCAGAGGCAGTAACAATGTTAGCCATGAAATCTGAAATGAAATTTAAACTTGATTATTGATAATGCTATCGTGGTCAATTTGATTTATCAAGTACAGGTATCGAAAACAACTCAAGTTACAACAACAAAAAAACAAAAAACGATTCGACCACGGAAAATTAGAACATAAAATTTATTTGCGTTAAGCAGGATCAACCAAATCCAACAAAGTAAAGAGCTATAAGTGAGATAGTATTCATTTTAATATCAGGAAGTTAAAATCCACTGCTAAAATTTAGTGCAGAAATGGCAAACCTTTTTCATCGAATGGATTACAAATGGGCTATTCATAAGGAAAAAAAAGAAAAGTGTGGCATAAATCGCACAATTTTTTACCTGATTCCCTAAAAAAAGGTCTTCACTACTATCTCGGCCAAACTTTGAAGCTTTATCTCTAAAAAACGAGGTTCTCACTGTGAAAATTTCTAGAGAACGATACGGTGATAATGAATCTAAAAGTGGGTCACGCAAATACCAATGGCAGGTCAGTGATTCACCATCCTGGGTTTAGCATGTTCATATAGTTCAGACCTAATATATAAACGACTACTTAGACAATGACTTTCAAAACGACCTTTTGGAAACAAAAGTATTTACCTTTTTCAAAGTAATAAGCTCTTGTTCCATCTTGTCTGACATATAAGTTTTCATCAATCTTACTTCCAGGTTTAAACCGCAGCATAGCCCAATCGTGCAATCCGTAATCACGAAAGAGTAGATGACCACCAGGTTTTAAAACCTAAAAAAGCAATAAAATGTTTAATTCAAATACTTCATTCTACAATAGGCATAGCCATAAAATTTAGCAAATTAAATTTGATTTGTCTAATTAGTGATTGATAAAAAGCCAGGAGAGTAAACTCGATTGATAATAATTTTACTAAAAGTTCTCTATATTACGATGCAGCATTCACTAAATTTTAGTGCCTGCATTTCCAATTCGCTTGAAAACTTTTTAGCCGTCACCTAGAATTAGGTCCCAATTAATTGCACTGATGTCTCTTAGTTTTCACCAGGATGTTATCCAAAAAAAGACATTGACTTTTTTTCGCTTTTGTTAGTCAATTCCAAGTCTGTTATTGATTACTTTTGAGTTCAGAGATAATCATTTTTTAAGGTTGGCGCGGAGCGAGCGCACTCCGTGCATAAAACTAAATAGAGAAACAAAGAATTTTTCACATGCCTGCAATCTATGCCTAATTTAAACCAGCCTTTAGATTCAAGTTTCTGCCACGATGAAAGCTATCGTTTTTAAAAAGTAAGAGCAGGACAGACTGTTATGTAACTGCATGTACTCCATTCAAACAAACAGCTCAACTTTTTAAATACTCACACACCCTGTGTAAATTTAGAAGAACAAAGGTAAACTTCTCAGGGTGTATGGCTGACATAACAAAGAGCAAAGTCACCAAATCAACAGAATTTTCAGCAATAACATCAGCAAGACACTGAGATGACAAATCATGCTGAAAGGCACAACATTTTTCTGGATTGTAATCGTCATTTTCCTAAATAAAAACAGCAAACATAAATACAGATCAACAGCTCTTTTTAAACAATTTGATTTAACAAAACAGCATGGAAAGTACCTTTTGTTTCTATAGGACTTTCACAAAATACTGGATTTTATGAATACTATTTATGCCGTTTAAACATTGCAGAAAAAATCATAACAAAGATATAGCTCATGCCATATTGACAAAGATATAGCTCATGCCATAACAACCACTTCAATGTTTATTAATTTATTTACTTTCACATATTGAACAGCCCTGGGAGAGAAATCACAAGCATATACAAATATGTTATCTCGATCTTTTAAAATGGGAAAAATGGCATTTCCAACTCCACAACCAGCTTCCAATAAAACGAGTTTATTTTCCTATAAAATAGAGAAAATAAATTTCGAAAATGTGTAAAGTTTCTGATGGCAAGTTAGTTGGATGACACTTGTAATCTGATATCAGGCAGTCAGAGCCTGAAATTGTCATTAACACACATTTCCATGTGAAGAAAGCGCAATCACATTTAAACAGAGATGTAAACAGCAACAGATTACAAGCCATAAAAACTGATAATAAAGATGCACTCAGGATTGCAATCAGTGCACGCTGAGTTAGCAGTTGTAGCTGGAGATAAGAAATTCATAGAGAACTTCTACTCATGCTTCCCCTTCACCCAGAAATGAAAAAATGTATAGGCTACATTACACATATGCAGGCCTCATTAGTTAATTCAGCAAGTAAAAAGACATTATTATAAACATTAGAAAAATTAGTTACAAAAGTATAACTAAATTATGTCAGAAGCATAAACTGATAAACAATTCACACAAATCAAGATCTTACACCTAAATTGTCATTCAGCTCTTCAAATTCTCTGAATGTCCAATGTCGATCTTTGAAAAAATTAGTATTATTTCGCTTGTAAAACAGGTCCCACATTTTTCTAGCGTCTTCTTCAAGCTTCTTACTTTTAAAATCACTGACAAGTTTTGTGTTCTGAAAGACATATAAAATAAACAGACAACACTAAAATATGAAAACCTACAGAAATTCGTATTGAATTATGCAATTTCTAATGGAAATTCACATTAAACACAAAATTATAAATATAGAAATTCTAAAACAGGAACCACAAACTTACTGAAATACAGAAAAACTGCTGAGTAAAGAAATTGCAGAAATAAGGTAATTTATAAAGGTCAATAAAACTAATGCATCAATAAATTTATAAAGGTCAACAAAAAATCAATAAAAACTATAACCACCCATTTAGGTAAGATTAGATGATTGAGTCAAGTAAACTACCTAAGTATTACTATAAATTTTTATATTTGTAAAACTTTCATAATTTAATTAGTGTTTTATGCAAACTTCTGTACAAACTTTTCCATTTTCATAATTCTGTAATTTTCCATATTTTGATCTTGTCACAACAAACTACAAACACTGTCACACATTTTTTCAATTAGGTTTGTGATAAGGCAGTGGTTTCAGTGCTGGCACTGGTACTTTAGTTTCAGATGCTAAAATGCTAGTAAACGAATCTAATTGGTTGCATTTAACACGTGATACAAGCATTGTTATATCAACTTCGGCATCATTATGCTGCATGTAATAATACCCAGGCCCTTCCAGTAATGTTCACTCCTGTTGTGAAATTACAAAAAATTACTGCAACGCTTCCTACAACAATCCAATTCTAACTCCACTTAAAAGGTGGAGCAACCCAACCAAAAACTGCATATCTGACCATATCATTCAGAGGTCATGACACCAATTACTACACCACAGTATTGATGCAGAAACTGTGTCTAATGAGCTTAGTTAAAGAGCAGTTTACCAGCATTTTAGTGTTGAAAGCTAAAAAGCTGGTGCCAGCACTCTAGCCACTACCTTATGATAATAATTAGGCAGTGGCTATTTTGCCGTCGACGGCAATTTACCCTCAGAGACTATTTTGCTGTGAGTTATTTGTGATTGGTCAATCTTAATGACGTACCGGTACTAAACATGTGACTTTTGGTCATTTCTGATTGGTCAATTTTGAAAACCAATTAAAAAAATTTTGCACCCCCAGGTCTCTATCCCCCATCGTGTACACTCCCTTCCAGTGTACACTGCCCTGTACATTTACATACCAGGCCTGCCCCTTCAGTGTACACTGTCTTTCTTTTAAAGCCCTGCCAGCTGAGATTCGAACCCACAACCATGGTATCTCAAGACCAGTGCACTATCCACTACACCACAGTGTCACTGGTGTAATAATTGCAAATATGGCTATATAAACACACGTGAATGATTATGGCAAAATAGATTCCAAGGGCAAATTGCCGTTGACAGCGAAATAGCCACTGCCTAATAATTAACAGGTTAGGAAAACATTTAGGTGCTAGAATATAGCAGCGTTCTAACTTGCTTGGTAATTACCATTACTACCAGCACCATGCTTTTCTACTACAGATACAAGTAATGCAACCAAGCAGAAGAAATGGTCATCTCAAGTGTCCTTGCTAAATGCACAATTTAGCTATTGCGAGATTTGAATGCACCATTATTGTCGTCACAAATTGTGCTCCAATTCACTCGACCATGTTGTAGACACTGCAAATCTTTGTAGATTGTCGAAAACATATCTACAGATAACTTTAGTATGGATGTATAGGTATCAAAATTATTTGGAACATACTTGATTTTGCAACAGTGCTTCTTCCTTTGGAGTAAGTTTTCTTGAGCATTTCATTCTTTAATCTGATTGTCAACCAATTCAAAATAGCAAATATGGAAATAAATCTTTTTTTACTAGGTAACTCTCCTCATAACGAAAATAAAACACCACTTTCCGTTTCTGTCGAAATGACTTGTTGGAAACGCATGTGCAGAAACTTGAAAAGCACTCCTGTTTCTGCTCCTATTAGTTTCCTGGTGGTTATTCTTTTTCCGCTTACTGATGTAGATATGTTACATGTGTGTGTGGGCACAGCGCTGTTAAACAGTGCGGTTTAGCGCATGGTCGAGGATTTTGATACCCTGCTGGGGTTATAGGGTTAGTTTTCAAAAACAAGTTAAAATCTTGAGTTTTGGCTGTGTTATTTTTAAATATATTTGATTATTGTGCTGGTATATTTACCGTACTTTTTTTACCCGACTTTGTCAGTTTGTAGTGTTTTCAATTTATTCTTTTTGTAAACTGTAAAAGACATGCTTTCTATTCGAAAGTAAACAATGCAGCTATGAGTGTGTAAACTAATCTTTGATATTTTTAAGAAAGCTATTTTTAATTAGTGATGGTTTTAATCACATCTCATCTTCCTAATAGCTCAGAGACTAGATTTTTTTAGGGATGCACAAATACAATACTGCAACGTATTTTTGTAATCACTTAATTCGGGATTTTTTTATTTTGTGGTACTGTTTTTAATTTGGAAAAACGCAAAAATATGGGTGTAAAACTTTGTTCTTTGTGACTTGGTGGGCTGATCATCTGCAAAAAGGTGTTTCAGTGTCTCTGGAGTTGACAGAGTTTTAGACTTTGTAGCTATGAGGTACCAGAAAGTTGAAAAATGCCTTCTCTAGAAGTATTGCAGCTGGCTATAATTTCTTAACCACATGTAAATTTAAATATTAGGCAGTGGCTATTTTGCCGTCGACGGCAATTTACCCTCAGAGACTATTTTGCTGTGAGTTATTTGTGATTGGTCAATCTTAATGACGTACTAAACATGTGACTTTTGGTCGTTTCTGATTGGTCAATTTTGAAAATCAATTAAAAAAATTTTGCACCCCCAGGTCTCTATCCCCCATCGTGTACACTCCCTTCCAGTGTACACTGCCCCGTACATTTACATACCAGGCCTGCCCCTTCAGTGTACACTGCCTTTCTTTTAAAGCCCTGCCAGCTGAGATTCGAACCCACAACCATGGTATCTCAAGACCAGTGCACTATCCACTACACCACAGTGTCACTGGTGTAATAATTGCAAATATGGCTATATAAACACACGTGAATGATTACGGCAAAATAGATTCCAAGGGCAAATTGCCGTCGACGGCGAAATAGCCACTGCCTAAATATTAGCATCAAAAATTCGTTCATTAGTGCATATGAACTCATGCTCTGTTTGGCAGTTTACATGCCTTAAGTCAAATAGGGCTGCAACAACTGGTAAACTTCTTGACCATGCTTCTTTTCTGCCTTATAAAGATGAAGGTGTTTAGTTGAGTGCTTGTCTCAAGGTCACAACAAGTGAACTTGCTAATTTTTTTCCACACTGTCATTTAGGGAAGGTCAAGTAGGGAAGCTGTGAACACAATTGTTAGAGCAGTAAAGTGATTGATATGAATTGACCATCAAACTGGGAGTAAGAAGGGACAGTTAGCACTTCTTCCAATTGCTGGGTTCTTTGTAGACAAATTCCACCTGCTGTTGGTTGCAGTTTACTTATGAACAACCTGTTTTATCTTGTGCTGCATTGTACAGAAATCATTGGTGTGTCTTGCAGCTGTCATAAACGTTTCTTTTAAAAACATTTTTAATTGGCTTTTATTTTTTTCTGTTTTCAGAACAGTTTGTTGTTCTTGGTTTTGGTCTGCTATGAAGCTTGACTAATAAGGCACTTTGAGCCAATTCAAAATTTGGAGATTGGGACTTCTGTATATTTTGAAAAGATTGTGGCCCACTTATTTTGTTTGCCTAAGCATAGCAGAAAATTTATCAATAAACAAGTGTAGGAATTCCTCAGCAAATACACAAATTGAAAGTTAATTGTAATTTATATTTACACAAGTCTTAACAAATTACAACTAAACCTTATTCAAATAAAATAGTTAGTGAGAAAAACACTCAATCTAGCTACAGTTTTGTAGGCTCAGACCTTTAACTTGTTTTTATGACTAATCCTACTCAAGGCACATGTGAAATTGTAGATGGTGGAGCATGACGTTTTTATGGATTTAGTGTAATGTGTAGTGTTTGGGTACCAAATCACTACACAAGTCTCAAGCATTATTCTATCAACTCACTTTGGGAACTGGTTTGGTCTGATTATATTAAGCAAGTTCATTACACACTTATAACTAAAATAATAAACTAAAAATGGTGATGACCAAACAAGGCATCTCCCAAGAAAAGAAGACAAGTAAGAAAAACAAACCAAACTAAAATACCAAAATTTTTGGAATTACGGAAATACAAAACTTCTCACAGAGGTATGGAAAACACTAATAAATTACATAAATATGAAATTTTTGGAAATACTTGGTGTAACTAAACTCAATTATCTAGCTTTACCCAATTGAGTGGCTATAATTTCAGTTTTTCAACTTCTGTAAATTTCCGTATTACTGTGATAGGTGTACTTCTTCGGTTCATAGTTATTCCCTATTTCTGTAGGTCATTGATTGGTTTTTTAGAATAATTTCTGTGTATCTGTAATTTTATGTTTAATATGAATTCCATCAGTGATTTTGTAATTCAATATGAATTTCCGTGAATTTGCATATTTTTAATGTTGTCCATAAAAACACTATGTTTATACATCATAGTTAACAAAACAATGTGTCAATTAAAAAACTGCAAATAGTGCATGACATAGCAAAGCACATGATACCTTCTACTGCTCTGCAAGTAAACATGGCCAAACGGGAAAAAAAGATAGTGGTTGAGCTGAAAAAGTTCTGCAGGTTGCAGCTCAAGCTTCTGTATTGTTATGCATGAGTGCAGACATGTAGTTGCTTGACAAAATGCAATGTTGATTTTCCTAAAACGGAAAATTTTTTTACATGTAGATAGATGTAATGAATGGATAATCCTACTTGCATTACCATCATTGCATTCATCATAAGCTTAATTGTTTTACTTTTCAACATGTATATTTTGTTATTCACATAGGCTCTGATGCTTTTCATGTACAAATATTGATGGTTGCTAAGATATTGCAGTTTGGTGCTTTTAAAATGCTTATTATTTGCACTGTGTAACATTTGTCCAGTAGCAAATCAGCTCTTTTCTTTCTAACTTGCAAAAAATTGAACTAATGTAATTAACTGTCTGTCTGTTTCGAGTGTTTTCAACTACTTTTTGTTTCTTGGATTTTTTGTAAATCTGGGTTTTTACAAAGATCTAATTGGATGCACTACTTGAGCAACAATTTTGTATTCTTGTGCTTAAGTGTGAAGTTACAGAATTATGGATTATAATGGGACAATATTCTTGATTACAGTAGTTTAATTTATTATTTGTATAAGAAATAGATACAATTATACAGGATATGTAGAATTAGCGTTACTGTGTTAGGCAATTCCAAAATACAAAAATGTGAAAAACATGTAACTAAATTACAGAAATATGAAAATTGGTGGAAACTGAATGAATAATCTTAAGATCAATGTGCTTACTAAAAATCAAAATGCATACTGCTGGTTTAACTCTTTTCAATTACTGGTGTTAAATTTCATTCAGTTGGATGATTTTGCTGTTATATTTTTAGTTTTTTGATAACTTTTGTGTATTTTAATATTTCTGGAACTTCTGTATGGTACTTCTTTAGTTGGTGATTTTCCATATTTCTGTAATTAAGTAGTATAAAAATCGTAATTTGGTAGCTTCATGTTTAGCAGTAATTTTTTTTATTTCTGTGATTCAGCAATGTCATATTTTGGTATGAATTTCCATCAATGTAGATTTTGGATATTTAGTGTTGCTCTAAGTGTTCTGATATCTTGGTGTGCATCTGAAATGTTGGCTATGAGCCGAACTTGTAATCCAAAGCAAGCTAATTTACCAACAAAAAAGGCGAAGTTTTTGCCAAAGTGCAAAATTTAGTCATTTACTAAAACATTCAATGTAAAGTTTCCCTAAAAAGTGGATACTACTGAAACAGAAATTTGCTTTTATCAGCATTGCGATTGAGATTAAGGGTTAGGACTAGGATTAGAGTAGGGTTACTTATGGTTAAAATTAGGATTAGGGTTAGATTGTAGAAGTTCTATATTTTAGTAATGTTAAAATTTAGTGCCTTTGACAACAGATGCATGAGAAGTCTGTGCTGAGGTGTTTGAAAAAAGGTCATGCAGTTTATTGGTGAAAACCTTTACCCTGACATAAAGTTAAAGTGTGTTCAGATAAATCATCGTTTTACAAAAAAATAAAAATTGTAGGCTGAACTTAGTCAATGGCTGACTGTTTTCTTTTTCTGAGTAGTGAATTGTTTACTTGGAATGCACAAGCCTCTTTCTGAAATATATTTTACTCTTTGTACATGAGAAAACGCTTCCTTCAATTTCAGTTCATTTGTTTTACATCTACAGTATCATAGCACACACATATATATCAAAACTATATCAACAAAATTAAACAAATTCAGTACTGTTAACGAAAATTAACAAAATGACCACATGGTCTTCCAGTCAGTTGCCCCCCACTTACAAACAACCGTAGTAAATTCCAAAGCTTAATAACAAAACTTTGCCAACAAAACCACTTGGGCATGCGCACACACACATTTGTTTTGTATTTTTTAATTCAGTTCTGATTGCTCTAGTACGGTGTTTTCCAACCTGTGTGTTACGACACGTTAGTGTGCCATTAGCAATAAGTAGGTGTGTCACGGCTGCTTGAGAAGCCAATATATAAAATAAGCAATTTCATCAAAGGTTGTCAACTTAGTTTATTTCAATTTTTCTAAGTTATGCATAAATTTGCCTGATATCACTTTATTTGTACAGCCACTACGCACTATTTCGTGCAAAACGTTTGCTCTTTCTCCTTCAGTAAATCATACTGATCGATTGGAAACATTTTAAATGAACGTTTATAACGCAATAACCAAATTTCAATAAATAGTTAAGTTTGTGGGCTTTAAGTTATTTGTCAGTCATTGTGGCATTAGTAAGGAGTTTTCTCAGTTATATGGACATAGCCTTATAATTTTTTTTCTTATTGTGCTGTTCAACACTAAATGTTAATTAATTGTTTTGCTCTCAAAATATGGAGTAATTCATCTCACCTTTATTAATAAATTATAGTTGAATTGCTTTTAAAATGGATAAGTTTTTAATTAAGGAAAGAAAAAGTGACACGTCAAATGAACAGTGTGTCAGTTTCTAAGCCTAAGGAAACAGCCGGAACTTTAATTGTTGAAGGGCCATCAGCTACGAGTAAAACACTAAAAATTGAGAAGCCTCGTTTATATAATTCAGAGTATTTGAAATTTGGTTTTATATTTGCTGGAA
Source organism: Trididemnum clinides (assembly GCA_963675345.1). NCBI lineage: Eukaryota > Metazoa > Chordata > Ascidiacea > Aplousobranchia > Didemnidae > Trididemnum > Trididemnum clinides. The sequence continues at coordinate 27,660,066 of OY776287.1, forward strand.
GTGAAAGCAATCCTAGGCCCCAATGTTCAGTTTGTGTAGACATTCTTGCAAATGAAACTATGGTACCAAACAAATTAAAACGTCATTTCAGCACTAAACACAATAATTCGTTAACAAAGCCAGTGGAATATTTTGTTAAACTTACAAAATCTATTAAAAAGCAGTCTTTAATATTCACAAAAAAAATGAAAATATCAAGCAAAGCTCAAGAGGCAAGTTACTTGGTTACTCAAATAGTTGCTAAAGACAAAGAGCCACATACTATTGCTGAAACTTCTATAAAGGAATCTTGTTGTGCTATTGTACGAACAATGTTTGGACCCGAATTTGAGGCAGAAGTAAATAAAATTCCTTTGGCAGATAACACAATTGAAAGACGTATTAAAGATATGTCTGTTGATATTAAGCAGCAAATGAAGGGTATTTTTCAAGAAAATAGTGAGCTGTTTGCATTGCAAGTAAATGAATTCACTGATATCACTGGGTTAGTCTAATTCATGCATGGGCAACCTACGGCCCGCGGGCCAAATCCGGCCCGCCAAGGCTTCTCATCCGGCCCGCCAATAAATTTTCTAGGGCTGTAGGCCTATGTAATATATCAATATTCATTTATTTATATCAATATAGGTATACATTTTTTATGGATATCCCTGTGCAAACAAAATTGAAAACACATTGCATGTAAAATAGCATTACATAAATACAATCCAAACCCCACAAAAATATGTACCTAGATTACACTTAAAATCACAATTACGGCTCCGGCCCTCAGTCAAGTTCCAAATGCACATTTTGGCCCCCAGTGACAAAAGGTTGCCCATGCATGGTCTAATTGATGGTTTCTATAAGGTTTATTCACCACTACTAAATTACTGAACAATTTCTTTGTTGTCTGGAACTTTTGAAAACTAGAGGTAAAGACGTTTTTCAAGCTTTAAATAAGTTTATGGAGGAAAATAATATGTCCTGGCTGAACTGTGTAGGTATATGTACAGATGGAGCTCTGTCAATGCTTGGTTCACTAAAAGGTTTTACAACTCTAGCAAGAAAAGAGAATGAAAATATTATTGTCACTCATTGCTTTTTGCATCACAAAGATATAATTTTGCAAACTGTTGGGGATAATTTATGAAGAGTGATAGACAAAGTGATTCAGATGGTAAATTACATCAAAAGTAGGCCTCTTAAATCAAGATTATTTTATCAGATTTGTGAAGAAATGGGTGCACGTTTTAAGACTCCACTGCTCCACACTGAGGTGCATTGGCTTTCAAGAGGGCCTATGCTATGTCGTGTTTTTGAATTGAAAGATAATGCTTTAGTGTTTTGAAGAAAATCATCAAAATAAATTTTGTAATCTTATTCAAAACGAAGTTTGGCGCAACAAATTAGCATATCTTTCTGACGTATTTGAACATTTAAATAGATTTAACACAAGTGTGCAGGGAAGAGCAGAAAATATTTTAACATCATTGCACTATGAGAGACAAGATCGAAATTTGGAAATGTAAAGCGAAAGAAATAAATTTTGAAATGTTTCCAAACTTTGTAACTGCAGGCTAAAATTTCAAATCATCTCACAACTAATTAATTATTTAACATTGCTTGGAGAAAAACTTCAATATTATTTTCCAAATATTAAAAGTGAAAACTATGATTGGGTCAGAAATCCATTTCTTGCGACGGCACCTTCTGACTTGTCACTTACCGAAGGAGAGCAGCTAGCTGAAATTAAGAATAAAGAGGGGATTTACAAAAATTTGTTTTAAAAATTTATTCAAATTTAACTGAAAGAGCTGTACAAATACTGTTACAGTTTTCCACTACATACATTTGCGAAGCATCTTTTTCAGCAATGCTAAATTTGAAAACATCAAAAAGAGGAAATTTAAAAATGCTTGATAGCGAATTGCGAGTGGCATTATCATCGATAACACCTAACATCAAAAGGCTTTGTTCTTCCTACCAAGCGCAGGTGTCTCATTAAAAGAATAAGGTAGGCAAAGGAAATTATTGGTCATTTTATTTTCATTAATTTTTTCACATGTTTATAAATCATTACTTTGTTTTGAAAATGTAATTTATTTATCACATGAAATAACTTTGAAAACAATTTCCGGCAAACATTTTTTAGTGAAATTTATTAACGCATGTTTTAGCATAGCTGAATATACTAACGTCAGGTTACACAAGTAAGTTGGTGTGTCACAAAATTATATATATTCAAAAAGTGCGTCGTGAAATGAAAAAGGTTGGAAAATACTGCTCTAATATATGTTAATGTTAGTTATTTATTTTTGCTTTAATGTAAGTCACTTTTTGTGTTTTTTTTCTGAGTTTTCGCAGGCTTAGATGTTTAATTCACTATAGTTCTACCACTACGCAGTAGATTGTGAATCAGACTTTACCTAGAGCATTCTTGATGGCCTTCCTGACAAATATCAGGGGTGCTTTCATGGTGTTTTGAAGTTCAAGTCTTTCATTTCAAAGTTTGGAATGATTAGGCTACCATTACCTATGGCAGCTGCTGGGAATATACTGGTGAACTTTGTGTTGGTTTTGCTACCACATTGTGTTCCGAAATGCTTTAAATTTGGGTTTAGCATAATCTTGCATTTTTTTTAACAGCTTGGACCTGTGTTTAATTACTTTATAGATTTTTATGTTGTAAAACAGAATCAGTTACTACTTTACCTTACATCTCCTGATCTTGTTGCATGTGTAGCAACAATTCTTGTTGTCAGTTTTGCTGTTTAAAGCTGCAAATATGGGAAAAGCTTCTGATTCTTTGACCAATCAACAAGAGCTTTTGGCTTTAACAACAGCTGAAATTGTTAAGACTTTAATTGAAGCTCATAACACTGGCAAAAATGTTAATCTCAACAAGTTAAAAGGACAAGTATCATCTAAGCATGGCTTACGCTCCCAACCTCGTCTTACGGACATCATTGCAGCTGTGCCTCATCAGTACAAGAAAGCTCTTTTACCAAAATTGAAAGCAAAACCGGTGAGAACAGCCAGTGGGATTGCAGTTGTTGCAGTCATGTGTAAACCACATCGTTGTCCACACATTAACATGACTGGAAATATATGTGTCTACTGCCCTGGTGGACCAGACTCTGACTTTGAGTATTCAACTCAATCTTACACTGGCTATGAGCCTACATCTATGAGAGCCATTAGAGCAAGGTACGATCCGTTTTTGCAGACTCGGCATCGTGTTGAACAACTTAAACAGCTTGGTCATTCTGTAGATAAGGTGGAGTTTATTGTCATGGGTGGAACATTTATGGCACTTCCAGACAGTTACAAAGACTATTTTATTCGCAATCTTCATGACGCTTTATCAGGTCATACAAGTAACAATGTTCAGGAAGCTGTGAAATACTCTGAACGAAGCCGAACCAAATGCATTGGTATTACAATTGAAACAAGGCCCGATTACTGTCTCAAAAAGCATCTTAGTGAAATGCTGCTTTACGGCTGTACTCGTTTAGAAATTGGTGTTCAAAGTGTATATGAAGATGTGGCTAGAGATACAAATAGAGGGCACACTGTTCGTGCCGTCACTGAATCATTTCAGCTTGCCAAAGACTCTGGATTTAAAGTTGTTGTGCACATGATGCCGAACTTACCTAACGTTCCACTTGAAAGAGATATTGCTCAGTTTGTTGAATTCTTTGAAAATCCAGCTTTTAGAGCAGATGGTTTAAAAATTTATCCTACTCTTGTGATTCGAGGCACAGGATTGTATGAACTGTGGAAGACTGGCCGATATAAAAGTTATCCTCCTTCCACTTTGATTGACCTAGTCGCTCGTATTTTGGCTTTGGTCCCCCCTTGGACAAGAGTTTACAGGTATGTACTGTAAGGTTGTTTTGAGCAGGCTTTCTAGATATTAATATAGCTTTGAAAAAAGCTGTTTGAGTCATAAGCTTTTCGTGACGCTCTCATCAGTGTCATAATCGCGTCAAAAGGAAAGATCTAGAGTGAATAACAGTATTGCAAAGTGCAATTTCGCAATTGCAAAATCTTTCTTTGGTGCGCTTTGCAATACTAGCACTATCATTGGCTTGTCTTGGTTGCCTAACGTCCAAATTAACCACATAAAACACTTATTCACCCTAGATCTTCCCTTTTGACGCGATTCTGCCACTGATGAGAGCGTCACGAAAAGTTTATGGCTCAAACAGCTTTTTTCAAAGCTATATTACAATTATGTACCACCAACAAGATTTTTGTGTACTTTCTAGATGTGTTTATAGTCTGTTGTTACTTCGCTCAAAAATGTTTTTCTGTCCAGTGTTCGTCTATCAGCAAAAACTCACTTAATCTTTTGCTTTTAATTTAGCTACTTTGTAATTTTTAGGGTCCAGCGAGACATTCCCATGCCTTTAGTCACTTCTGGAGTGGAACACGGTAATCTACGCGAACTAGCTCTTGCACGAATGAAAGACCTTGGTACGACATGTCGTGATGTTCGTACCAGAGAAGCTGGTATACAGGAAATCCATCACAAAGTTAAACCTTTTGATGTTGAATTAATCAGGAGAGACTACGTTGCTAATGGAGGCTGGGAGACGTTCTTGTCATACGAAGATCCCGAGCAAGATATTTTGGTGGGTTTGCTTCGTTTGCGGAAGTGTTCTCCTGACACTTTCAGGCCAGAGTTAAAAGGCAAAGGTGTTTCAATTGTAAGGGAATTGCATGTGTATGGTAGTGTAGTGCCGGTCAGCTCTCGTGACCCTGGTAAATTTCAACATCAAGGCTTTGGAACTCTGCTAATGGAAGAAGCAGAAAGAATTGCGATAGAAGAACACGGCTCCCATAAAATAACAGTCATTTCTGGTGTTGGAACAAGAAACTATTACAGAAAGCTTGGCTACGAGTTAGATGGACCTTATATGTCTAAAGACCTATATTAATTGAGCTCACTTTCATTTGCGTTTAATATTTATTAAATGATGGCAGCCTGGCGTGAAGAACATAGCATTAGAGTTGTTTTTCAAAAATACAATTTTAAGACTCGTAGCTTTATGCTGCTTACTGCATGGCCAACCATAATTGGTATTTGCTTTCAACGTCATGTCTTGGTTAAACTGCAGTTTGTTTCTACTGCAACTGTAGGTGTGGCTGACCGCTCATTTAGAAGACAGTGCAGTAACAACTAAGTCTCCCAATATTTTTGCTTATTTTGTATTCGATAAGATAAATTTGTTTTCGTTCTTTCAAAACTGCAGTACTTGTTTGAAAAAAATGAGACAAATTGCTCATACTAGAGGAACGTAACTAATGTAAAGACATCTATACTATACAAATCATGTTTATGTCGTAGATCTTTAGTATATTGATTTATTTTATCTGTTACGTTTGTTACTGAGTGTGTTTTAACATCACTTAATAGGTTCAAATGCATTAAATGGAGGCCAGCAGTGTTCCCTCTAAGATTTTAGTGAGTGCGTAACCGCCGGCACAAGTGCGAAATTGCTAGCAAATGTACGAAAACCGCCGGACAAATTTGCTGGGAAAGGAAAGTCAAAACTGTGACAATACGCTTCGGTGACGTAATAATTAGCATGACTATGTCAGCCCCAAAATGTTCACAAACAAGTAGCCTATCGGTTGTTATAAGACGGCGGCGAAATACCTGGCTATTTTTCTTCAGTAAGTTAATTGTGGTTAAATTTGGTCTCAAACTTTACAGCCTTTGCAACAGTGATTCGTAAGCACTTTGGAATGACAGATGAAAAATGCGCATAAATAAAATTAACCCTTTGCCGACGCCCGACATGAGCATGAGAACTAGAACTTTTATGAAGTAATGTGATGTTAGGTAGGTTATTACGACTATGACACAACAAAAATTACTTGCGAGCTTTAACTGTTGCTTGATTACGGTAAATAATTACACAACTTACATTTCTATATGGTAATCAATTAAACAACAGGTTTTTGCAATTGCAAGCAAACTTTCAATCTCATTTCGAAAAGTGTTTGAAGGGAATTCAAAACTAAATTGGTTAGAAGTTGTATTCTTTTTTATTTTTAGTGTTTATAAATGGCAAGTAAAAGAAGGTTATCTATTTGTAACGTACAAAAACTGAACCAATCCCTCAAAAATGGTGTTTTTTGTGCTTAACTGAAAGCGAGAACTATGTGCTTTTTTATCTTAACAAGCACGATTGAAGTTAGCATTGAAACGTAAAGAAAACATAAAGATTTTAAGCAAGTTTAGTTTCAAACTTCCCTCGAAAAATGATGTCTTGAGTTAAAACAGAAGTTTGAAAGCTGCTTGCTATTATTGCTCTTTAGCTACGACTGAAATCGGCTGGGAAAAAGTAAACAAAAAATTTGATCTTACTTCAGGTTAATTCCTGGAGAGATAATTTGTTATACAAAAAAGTGAGGCAAAGGCGTGCGCGATATTTAAGTCGCCGTCATTAGCTGTTGCGTCACAGCCGTGCGATGTTTGGGTGAGACGTTGCACTGCTCTGAAAAAGCATCTGTCCTAATTCCTTTTCACTGTCTCCCATGCATTTAACAGTTGGTTAAGATTTTCCTAACAAAATTGCAAAAATTTTAACAAAACGAAAAAGTTACCAAAAACCGCCGGACTTTTTTACGCACTGTTGAATTTTAACTGCGAATCCGCCGGACATAATTTCGCAAATTCGCACTTTTTTTGCGTTTAAAGGGAACACTGGAGGCCAGCATCAACACAAAAATATTTTACTGTTTAGATGCTAACCTCCATCAGTTAATGATACTTCATTTATGGAAAGTTGGTCCTTTTCAGCCAATTTATTATTTTTAGTTTTGCTTCCATACTGGACTGAAGAGAATACAAGAACCAAATAGGCTTGGTTTTCGAAATATTAGTGCACTGCCTGTAATAATTTAATACTGCTTACAACTGCATCTCAATTGCAGAGGCGAAATTTTGTTTTGTGATTTTTGGAGTGTATACGCCTGCATGGATCTGGTTAGGCATCCATTTCTGCCTATAGATGCTTTTTGTTTGCTTGCAATTAGTGTTTTTAGTCGTTTTGCGCGTTTTAATTGCTTGTGTCTAAATCATAGCACAGGTGTATCTGTTTTCAATGGTGGTGAATTATGTTTTTATTTAGATATGGTGTAGGTTATGACATACTCATTTTTTTTGCTTTCCGTGAGATATTTTAACTCGTCTTGTATACACCTGGCTAAAATGGCATGCACCAAGTTTGGATATGTGAGAAAATTTGAAACTTCTGAAACTTGTTTGTTCAACTGTTGGCCAGTGGTCAGAATCGACGGAAAAAATTTTCACAAATTTGCCGATGTGCATCAGTTTCACAAACCAAACGACGATAGAGCATTGAATTTAATGAGCAAGGCTGCCGAAAGGGTTATGCAGACTTTTACCGATATTGTAATCGCCTATGGACAAAGTGACGAATATTCTTTTGTGTTCAAAAAATCAAGTGAAACATACAATCGAAGGACAAGGTATTAAAGGTATACTTTTAGTGTACATTGATTGAGAAAAATTTAATTTGTGCTGAGTTTATATCTGAATTGCAAAACCTTTGCAAATAAATCTCCCAGATTGTCATCGAAAGCAAGATTAAAAAGCACGTATGCAAGATTGGAGGCGTAAACGTTAGAACTCGGTTTGAACAACTATTTAAGACCCTGCCCACCACATAAGAGCACGCTTTTTAAGGTGATCGTCAACAAAAAGGTCTTGATGGTGAAAAACCTGCTTATTACGGCTTGGTGTCCGATAAAATCCTTGAATTTAATCTCGTGGGTTTAAAGCCGTTGCGGTTTGGCTTGTTTGGAAAGGTTACAAATTACTTGTGTAGAGCTTAAAATGGAATTCTGAATGGTAATGGCAAATTGTGTTTGCGCAGATGCTTATTTCTGCAATCTTATTTGTTGCAGCAAACTTTCCTCAGTGGTTGTATCGCAATTTGCTTCAGCGTTTGTCTTTCATTGGAACGATTTCTTTCCTAAAGTAAAGATGATCTATCCGCCTGCCTTCGATAGTCGTGTTATTGCATATCCGTCCGATGATAATTTACGAGACTATTTAAGCTGGAGACAAGCTGACTGTAAGAATGTTGTGCTTGCTATTAGCAATTTAGTACTTTGAGATGAATCAGTGGATACGACCTCAATCTGACTTTGTACGTGCTCCAAAGGCTGTATGCTCAATCCTCCAGATTAACGCTACTACAGGTGGATGCAACCTTTGACACAGCGTGGCCAGTTACACCAAACTAAATTAAACCATTGGCTTTTGAAGATCTTTTTTTCGGAATTCCACTTGAAATGCGCAGCCGTTTTCGGTCTGGAATGTTAGCCTAGTACTGCATCATTTGGTTGACCATAAAATTTCCGTTTGCGGGCAGTAGGCTGTACACCCATGCTCTACAATGTGAAGTGCTCAAGTGTTATTTTTCATAGGTCACATTAACAATTTATACAACACTTGCTTCTGGGCTTTAGTTCACTCTGGCATGTCTCACCATGATGCACAATTAAAATTAAAGGTAAGAAGAAGAGTACAGCAACCGTTTTCTATTGAGGTATACTGGATTACTGGTCTATATACCGTGGTCAGTGTCAGAACGTGATATAGTTGTGGATGTAATTTGTCATGAACATTCGAAAATGTAGAATAATATATGCTGCCTGGCTCGTATCCAATTTTGTTTGCACTCTGTTGTATGGACGACTTCGCTTGCTCTTATACTTGCTGCGTAGTTCCACCTAGAGGCCGAGTAATTGCAACTGTTTGCCGCTAGGAGTAGAATGGTGCAATATCTGTCATTACGTATGTTTAAATTGTGGAGAGCCGTTTGCATTAGCGTGATGGTCCAGCGTGATCAAAAGCGCCTTGTTTCATTGCGTCGCAATAATTGTCCTATGCTTCTGCGTACGAGCGTGCGTGTTGACAAAATAAAACAAACTAAGCGTGGTTCTGATTACGCTTGAACATCATGCTAATGGAAACGGTACTTAAAGCTTCAAAATATGTTGTTGGCTTCAAAAGTTGTAAATCGCACTCTTCAAGCGATTGATTGCTGCGCTGTATTTTGTTTAAGGTATTTTTCAAATTTAAAGTTGTGGCGCTGTTTTTCGGAGAAGCAGCACTATGTATATGCTTGCAACCAAGTGTTGAATTGATATTGATAGCAATCAAGCTCAAGCCCACATGTTTAAGTAGTTAATGTTTGGTAAGCAATTGCTGCATTTGCTGTGGTTAGAGCCCAGATGCATTTTGAGTTTGTATCGTTTAGTGTCATTCACTTCTCATGCATTAAACCGATTTTAAGCTTATCTTTTTGAGCGATGTTGGCTTATGCACCAAACATTGGAAGTTAGACAGTAAACATAGCGCTTTTGAAGGAGCCGTATCTGTTATGACAGGCTTGAAAAGCTATCAAAAAAGATCTTCCTTACTGTGTTGCTTACGCCAGCACAATACTTAGAAGCATGTTTAATTAGCACACTCCAATATCCAATGTTTATTTGTTTATTCTGTCAGTGGATAAGAGCTTAAATTTTTCGCTTTTGTACATCTAATCTTTTTTCGGAAATGTTGTGATTATATTATAGCGAGTTTAAGCACCGATCATAAGCTCTTCAAACATATCGAAAAAAGTCGTTTGTGTTGTGTAAACTGCCACTAAGTCTTTAATATGAGTTTACCAGGTGTGTGTGGAAGCTTGCGTAATCTTCGATATAAATCAGTTCTTGACCGTAGTGTGTAAGCATTAAAAATATTATGAGTTTTTCCACGTCTCGGTTTATTTTGTCGTCTCTGGCTAGAATCTACACGGTATCGACTACAAAAATTGCAGTAGGGTCTTAAAACCCAGAGCTTAGCACTTGCTATAAGTTCAAATCTAGTTACCCATTTTTAAATAACGGAGGCAGTAGGAATCTTTTTCCGTCTGTTTTATGTTTCTGCGTCCGTTGATTACCATTTTATATTTCAGTTGAATTCAAGTGTTTTTTTGTAGGGATGTCGCTAGGTAGCTGGTAGATTGCAATCGCAATGATTGTATTCTTGTCACATTACGATCTTTGATATCCTAACCGATCTTTGTTGTTCACAGGGAACTGTTTCCAGTGACAAAAATGAAATTCTTTTTTCTCAATTTGACACCAATTATAACAATCTACCACAATTATACAGGAAGGGAACTGTTTTAGTTAAAGATAAGGCAAGTGAGCGTGATACAATTAAAACTTTAATGATTTAGATGTGAACACCCCTTTAAGATAAGAACGTTTCGTAACACAGATGAGGCCTATATTTATTTATAGATTGATTTACTTTGAATATACTTTAATTGCCATTGACACAAACGAGTCAGTCTTCTGTCTGCATTTTTTGCGTTCTCGATTTGCTGTGATAATTTGATGATAACATTTTGATGCGCTGAAGATAAAGGCTTAATTGAATAAAGTCTTTGTCATTCAATAAACAAATCAGCATGTGGAGAAAAGTACATTTAACTTGTGGCCACATTAGAACAAGAAACAAAAACCCTTTCTTTAACTCGAGAGTTAGCTGTATTTCCTATTACATTTTATTTCCTATTCGCGATCGTTTCCAAGTACAACCGGCCCACTGTCTAATGAAGGCTGCATGGAGTTATTAACATAAACGTTATCTTATACGGCATTGTGCTGCATTTATGGTTTATCATGACCAGTTCGAAATAAGTTTCGGTTTTCCATGACAGATAGATCGACATGTTGCTTGATTTTGGGTTCGTGGCGTGAAGTGGTGCTAATTTACAGCTATCGCCAAGAAAGAGATGGCATAACTGAACACGTCAGATTTTGTGTTGCTCCAGTAAAAAAGTTAGATTCGAAAACAAGCGATTGATGGGACTAAACACATTGAACCAGTACATCTAAGCCCTGCAAAAGGTGAAAAAGTGGACGTGAATCTAGCTTTTCGTAAAACGAGTTGATAGGATTCGCCGCTAGCAGTGGTCATGAGGGAGATAAAAAGTTAATACTAGAGGGAAATTAATGAAAATTTTTTTATTTTTGTCTTACGTGAAAATCTTTTTTAGAGTAACTCCAATGAAACTGGCAACCGTGACTCTGTTCCCGACCCAAAAGAAAAAACTGCACAGGGAAAAGCGATTCAAAGCTCAAAAATTATTTCTCTTAACATCGACATCATCGGGAGTGAGTTTTGGGAAACTCATTCTCACCTACTGAAAAGTTGATGTTTGATGTCCCACTGCACTGTTTACATTAATAAGGTCGTAGTTGTTGCGTTCATGCGATGACTTTGAAAAAGCTTCTGTTCGGTTTCATTGAAGATCATGGTTTAGTTTTCGGCGGACTGTTTATACCTAGATAGAGATTACTGGTTGGTAGGAACTCTAAAGATAATTGGTCAATTTGACGCCATTTGGATTAGAAATTTTTTGCATTCGTTGTGTACAATATTTTATTTGCTTTAGTTTTGTAGATATATTCGTCATTTTAAATTACAAAACCTCATTGGCGATTTTATACATGGTTGTAGAATACTTTAAACAACACAGAGCCTTTTGCGGTCGCCAAAATATCTTAAAATCGGTTCAGTTTAAGTCGTTCAAACTAAACTGGTTTCAACAGCTATTTTTAGATTATGACTTGTTGGCGGCTTATTTTTAACAGTGGTTTCTTTGATAAGATGTAAAAGTACACCAAATTGTGTATCATTTTCAAAATGAAAGTTTTAATGTTTGGTTTCAAAGTCAAGAAATATCGCAAAATCGCTCTCTCTTTTGATCCCATCATTGAATAATGATGATGCACATTCGATTTACAAACCTTTATTGACTATTTCTCCTCGGCAGATGACATTTTGATATCCTGCAAAAGCGCTTTGCATAAGCTTTGTCAATAACTAAATCATACCAAGGATTGATGATGTCATGAGATAATACTCCACTTATAAACAAGTTTTTGATGCACAAAACCATTGTTGAATTTTTAGGACTTATAGGCGTACATATAATCCGATGGAGCCGAAAAGGAACGGTATCTTACAAAAAACTGCTCGATTGTCAATACAATGAGCCGCCTTAATATTTCTGTGGATTTTCATTTTCTGTAACATAACTTTTAAACTTTTACGAGCTTGAAAAAAATTTATAAGTTGCACCACTTTTGTGCAAGCTCATACTTCTGTGGTTGCAGATTCAAATTACGATAAATTAGTACATAGCGTAAGCTTATCGCGTATGCAGCATTGCCGAGCTTGTTATTGTTTTGCGTTGGCAAATGAAATCAAGCTAAGGTACCAAGACTTTGAAGATCAACTGATGAGCTTGAAGCAAGTAAATTTACTCTTCCGAACATTGTAATGCTCAAATTAAAAGCAAGATTTAGTGAAAAAAGCCTACTATTCTATGAAATGCTGGTAGAATCAAGTCGATAGAGCACGCTTCAACTGCTTGATTTATCAAACGAATTTCATTCAGCGCGTCCTCAAAAGTGCTTGTGGCAACTGATCATTATACAAACATGACAAATCTCATCTAGTGCGAGAGAGAGAGAGAATTGTAAAGTAAATTTGACAATCTTACTCTATAATGAATTACGTCGATATTACGGCATACGTGATCTTGCCTACGTCTCAAACTTACACAATGGCGCTTTGATGTGAATGCAACAGCAAAAACCATGGGAATGCCAAAGCAGATTTTAAGCGCGTTTGATTTTTGTAGTTTACGCAGTTCTACTACTTTGCCACCATGGCTGTGCTACGTGTTCTCCTGCTACCAGTGGCGTACGGAGGGGTTTCTTTGCACTCGACCTCCTTTAGGTCCTCCTTAAGAAAGCGTTAAATATTATTTTCAGGCAACATGCTTGTTACGATAGCAAACCGATAACCTGTTCTACAGTGATAGAATTAGTTTAAATGTCTTAAAGCCTTAACAACCAATATTTGTTTCATATTATTCGTAATTCTTTTTGGTAAACTACTCAGCGTTTGCTGATAAAAATAGAACTTTCGGTCGAAGAAATATTGTAGAGCGGGGCCGACGTCAGGGGAGCCACGCCTTCCACTTTATGTGCATCGCTTCTACATTATAAACATGTGGTTTTCTTGCAGCACTGTCAGTGACATTTCCCATATCACCTTATATTTTTTGAACATTTTCGAGATTGTATTTCAAAACGAGAAAATATAACCCAAGTACCGAACGTGTGCTATTATAAACGCCCTTTTGTCACGCGTCACACTTGTTCTTGTGATGTATCAATGAACTCTGTAAAGAAAAAATCGCTCTGATTAAACTTTCGATAATCAACTATGGCCGACAATCAGTATTTCTAGGCTTACCATACGCCCCGTTTTAGCCGGGACAGTCCCGATTTTTCAGGTCTTGTTCCGGTCAATCGATCGAAAGTCCCGGTTTTTCATTCAGTCAGCCAGCATAGCTAGAACCACGGTATTTAAACGTTTGTCCCGGTAAGTAAAAGCATTATGACAAGGAACTCTAGCTCGATGACGATTTGAGCCGAAAGTGACACAGAGGGTGCAACAAAGCAGGTGTTGACCTTTGTTTTTGGAGGACACCACCTTTATGGGTGGAATTTAGGGTAAATTGCACCCGAAGTGGCGGTGTGCTCCACAATAAAAAAAAAGGTCAGCACCTTTTTTTGCTTCCATTAAGTGTGTCCCGGACTTTGCATTGCCGATCATAGCAGTTCTGTCCTCAAGCGTCCAGTTTTTTGGTCACAGAAATATGGTAAGCCTAAGTATTTCTAGAGTTTTACTGACAAGGAAAAATGCCAACAAGAAAATGATTAATCGGAAAAAATATTGAATATCTACCATAACCGCAAGCTTTAGAATCAAATAACGCAGAACCAGATATCACTACTACAATCAGCAGCAGCCTGCTACCAGCACTAGATTAGCAATTCGTGAGTCATTCAGCGATATAAGTGTACAAGACTTAAGGTAGCCCGAACCATTAATTGAACGCTGATAGTTTCTAAGTTTTGATGAGGTAGTAGTTATGTACCCGTTGCACGTGTAAAAACGCAAGCAGTTAATAATTCGTCAGGTGTAGCAGTGACGAAGACTAACAAATTTCAAACAAATATTACCTTGGAAATGGTTTCAGAAAGCAGTAAAATCGCGTATATTTGAGTGTAATCTTGTAAAATTTTTCCGGGGCATACCCCGGACACCATAGAATAATCGTTCCTTGGTCACATTTTTGCACCCTGTCAAAAAGTTTCTGCGTACGCTCCTACCTGCTACAGTTATATTTACTTAACGGACTACGTCAAATTAGAAGTGGATAGAAATATTCGAGATCAGCGACAAAAGCATTACGTATATCACCTAATCATTACGTGCGATCTGGCTTTGTTAGATTTTGCATCTAACGCACACTTATGTCATTGACCTGTTTGACCTCAAGTAAGCCAAGCCGATTGTGCGCGTCCCAGAGCTGGTGACAATGACTGCATTTTCAAAGAGTTTAAATCTTCAGATGGCTATATTGTCTGTTTGGAAAAGATACCAGTTAACTTGTTGATGTCTGAGGTAGAAATAAATAATCAGCAGTACTTGCGCTGCATTCCAAAATCGATTTACATAGAAGTTCAGAAACCGACGATAATTGTAACCGTAAATGGAAGATAAAACCACCCACCTTGAACAAAAAAGTGGTAGTTTGTGAAAAGCTATTTACGGGTACTAGGTTATCTCTTGGCAATAAATATGATACAACAGAAGTTTGGGGTGCTGTGTAGTAATATAAGTGGGATTTATCCGTGGTAGCTAAGTCTACCTGTAAGGTACTTGCTACTTAAAGTTAAAAGGCCCGCTGATTTTTAAATTCGCATATCTTAATAATCACTACATTCAATTTCTATTTGGCTGTTCGATAAAGTAGGATTACAGCTACACTTCAACTTTTTTTTGACTACTTTAGTGGAATTGTTTCTAAATCATTATAAAAATAAGAAAGGAATTTTTGAGCCTTAATGCCTTCTTATGCAACAAGTAAGGCCCAATGTTGCATGGAATAAAACAGGCATTCTAGTTGTTAAATTTAAAAAATTGTATACCAAGCATCACCGAGATTGATACTTAAATTACATATTTGATAAAAAGCTTTTACATTTCCAGCAACTTTCGATGATCCAAGGGCGATTTCACTCAAAGGAGCATGTCTGTTTTCCAGCATTTTGTTTAAATTAATTGATATCAAAAAAGAGAACAATATGCAGTTCACTCATGCTGCTTTTCTTTTTTGATAAAATTGCAATCTTTCCTTGGTAAAAGAAAAACAACATGAATTCTGAATCTATGTAGATAGGCTACTTTCAAATAGTTCTTCCTAGTACAAAGATTCAATCAAGTAATGGTTCATAGCTCAATCAAAGCACTGTCATTAAAGGCGGGGCTTATTATTAACATCATCAGCCTCTAGTATTTTATCAATCACAAACAAGAGAATGAAACATTTTTTTGAAAAGAAAGATGTGGTTTAATTCTACAATTCCTCGGCTTTCTCACAACACTAAAAGTGTTAAAAAAGAACAGTGCTAACTAATAATTTAAGGTTAACAAAATATTTCTTAAACAACAAAAAGCTCAATTTGCAAGATGCATAAATTTCACGCGCTTTTTCTTCATTAATTGGATAGATGACATGATTGTATCAACAAAGTTTGATTATGGCAACAAGTATTGATAGCAAACGGTTGTATTTTTAACTTTAAGGCAGAGGTGACGAACATGAGGCCCGCGGGCCGCATGCGGCCCGCGAAAGAATTTCGTGCGGCCCGCAAATCATTCAGGCGAGACCAGCAGTCTTGAACTTTCTTTGACCCGCTTCTAATCTTTGCAATGCGATATCAAAAGCTGATAGCCCGAGTGATTTACGCGCATATCACGCAGGAATCATACAAACCCAGTACAGCCCTTTCATCTAATTCAGGATTCAGCTCTGCATCCATTGTTGTGTAATAATAATTTAACCGCGCGGGCCTGTTGCTGCTTCAGTACAATGCAGTGGTAACTATTTGAGTGTGAGCTTAGCTTGCTTTACAGTAGTGAATATGTAAGCTTGCAGAAATGAATAAATGAGTTTGTAGTAATATATGTCATGCAAAATTTTACAGCTTTTCTAAGTTGTTGTTCGTTATTCTGTTTTCCTTTAACCAAAATGAGCCGTTTCTTTCGATGTCTTCAGCAAAGAAAAGAAAGATTGCAGGTGAAAGAAGGGTATTTCAAAAAGAATGGACTGATATGTTTTTCTTTATCGAGGAAAGAGGAAAACCGTTTTGTTTGAAGTGCAAAAGGCCGCTAGCTGTTATGAAAAAAGAAAATTTAAAACGTCACTACGAGAACAACCATCCTGAGTTTAAAAAGTTGGATGGGGAGCTCAGAAAAATGACGATAGAAGAATCTGAGAAAAATTTCTACGCGCAACCAAGTGTCATGACTTCCTTTTGCAGTACGAATGACAATGTGCTCACAGTGAGTTATGAAGTATCGAAATTGATTGCTAAAAGGCTTAAGCCGTATGACGATGGGGCATGGGCCAATGAACTACTTGTAAAAGCAGCTGAAAAGTTGGCTCCAAAGTCAGTTCATTTGTACCAGAAGCTGAGTTTGTCCAGGCCCACTGTTAGTGAACGCATAAAAGAAATGGATCAAGATATTGAAGATAATCTCAAAAAAAAAGCTGAGAAATTCGTAAACTTCTCCCTCTGTCTTGATGAAACAACAGACATTAAGAATACCGCGCAGCTGGTAATATTTTTTCGAGGGGTTACATCAGATTTTCAAATTGATGAGAACTTGTTGTCTCTGAAATCGATGCACGAAACTACTCGCGGAGAGGACCTGCTTCAAAAGCTCCTTCAAGCCCTAAGCAAGTTCGATCTGCCGTTAGATAAGCTGTGTGGTGTTGCTACTGATGGCGCACCAGCTATGGTTGGTAAACATAAAGGTGTGGTATCACTGTTAAAGAAGGAAATGGATGCAAGAGGAATTAGACATGATAGATTGGTATCTTTTCATTGTATTGTTCACCAACAAAGTCTTTGTGCAAAATCTGTGAAGTTTGATCATGTGGTATCGGTGGTTACAGACTGTATTAACTTTATTAAAAAAAGAGACCTAAACAACCGCATATTTAAGCAAGTTCTCAAAGACTTTGATGCTGATTATGATGATCTTCTATATTTCTGTGCTGTTCGTTGGACGAGTTGTGGGAATATGCTTGGGCGCTTTCATTCTCTTCTACCAGAAATTATTGAGTTTAGAAATTTGAAGAAATGTCCTTTGACTGAGCTGGAGGATGAAAACTGGTTGTGCAACTTAGGATATATGGTAGATATCACAAAGCATTTAAAAGACTTGAACGTGCAAATTCAAGGACCAGATCAACTACTGCACTCGATGTTTTCCCCAAGATCAAATCTTTCACGTCAATGCTGAACCTCTGGGAAAATCAGTTGAAAGAAAACGATTGCACGCATTTTCCCACGTTGAAAAAATACCATCCAACTTCTTGCGCTCAATATGCTTTGGAATGTTCCAGTCTCTTGGAAAAGTTTATTGCCGGATTTCAGGATATCAAAAGCAAGCAGGCGGAGCTTGATATCTTTTCTATTCCTTCAATGTTACACCTGCTTCTGCACCCTCTGAGCTCCAACTCGAACTCATAAAACTACAAAGTGATGACACGCTGACAGCGATGTATCTGAACAAGCCGTTGCTTGAATTTTATAGTGCTTGTGCATCAAAGAAAGAGTTTCCAAACTTGAGAGCTAGCGCTCTCAAATGATTATCTGTTTTTGGAAGCACATATCTATGCGAACAATTTTTTTCTAAAATGAACATCACAAAAAGTCGTTTCAGGTCAAGGCTAACAGACAAAAATCTTAGCATGCAGTTGAGAGTTGCCACAACGTCGGTTCGTCCTGATATTAAGCGCTTAGTAAAGCAAAAAGTTTCCAAATTTTTTACTGAGTAAAAAACTCCATCAAATGTTTCTTTGTTATTTTTATTATTTCATTCTTTAATATTGGATTAAATAACTTTAGATGTATGGTTCGCATGAGTTTTTATTATTTTCGTTCCGGTTTGTTGTTCGTTTCTGTTAATGAAAAATTTTTTCGCTTTTTCCAGGTTTTACAGTATGACTAAAAAGTTGTGCGGCTCGCTTACTCAGCGGTAACTGACAAAGGGCCCGCGATAGTAAATAGGTTCGTCACCCCTGCTTTAAGGCCTTGTTAATATAGTATCTAGATCTATTTCCGCTCGCTCGCACACTAGCGCTGAACATAAATGTTATGAATGACTCGAATATAAGTCGATATGCCGAAGTATGGATTGTTTACCTTGCAAAAAACTCGACTTATATTCGAAAATATACTGTACTCATAGAATGTTTGGAATATTTTTATTCCGAAAACTGCATATTAAGATTTGTATTGTCCTACAAGATTAAAGAATTTTGAAGCCGGTTTTTACTTATAATAAAATTAAAGTTCGTTTTATTACAAACTAAAAATTAAAGTTTGAGTTATTACACACCAACAATTCAAGAATTTTTTATTACGCAACAAAATTTTAAGTCCTTTTTATTACATACCAACCTATCTTGTGCGAAGTATGCAACTGTGACTTTTCGCCAATAAGTTTTTCGTATCTTGGTGTGTATTGCGTGGTAGAAATTTGAAGAATCGATTGCAGCTGTTTATCAGCAAGTGCTGTCCTCCATTTCAATTTATTGAAGCTCGTGGCTGCAAATGTCTTCTCACAAATGTAAGTAGGCCTACATCCAAAAAGGGAAGCCATTCTGAAGGCATGCTTGCGCAAAGCTGAATAACTTGAGACTGGGACTGAGAAATAGACCTTGTCCAAAGGTAGATCTCGGAAAGACGATTTTAAATCAGAACTTTTTTGCAGTTCGATTTGCTCCAGTTGGATATTAGTAAAATGCACTTTCTGGGCCATAATGAAAAGGATCGGAAAACAGCATAATTTCTGATTCATGAAAATAGAAGTCACAAAATCGTCGTTGAAATGCTTGTTCTACATCCTCAAACATGTTGGTATATTTTTCAGAACGCAGTAACAACATTGCATCATTACGATTCCGATCTTCAATTAGTTTCTCACACCCCATGACGTGAGATAGATCTTTTTTTAGTTGTTTTTGCAACAATTCCAGTTTTCTTTGAAATGCTTTCACGTGATCGTAAAGACTTGAAACAAATTTGCCAGCTTCTTAGAGATGCCAATTTAAACTGTTCAAATGACTCAGAATGTCATCTAAAAATGATAAATCACATAGCCATTCATAGCATTTCAGTTTAGGCATCTGTTGATTTTTGGAATTCATGAATTCAGCAATTTCGTTTCCAACTAAAAAGAATCGCATTTCCAAATAAAAAGTGTTGCTCCTTCACTTAGCCATCGAGCTGCAGCAAAATACACAACGTCTTCATACTCAGATCTGCATTACACTCTTCGCAAAAAGGCTTAAATTGGCGATGGTATGATCTTGTTTTATAAGAAAATTCGCACATTCCACCTCGATTTTCGTAACATCATTTATGTTGAGAACACGCGCGACCAGTGCTTCATGGTGAATCATACAGTGGTAGTGTATAAAGTCTGATTTTCAACTATCCACTATTTTTTATCAGAAGAGTAATAAGACGTGATCCTTTTCTTGTCATGGAAGAGGCGCCATCCGTTGTTGCACCGACCAACTGAGACCATTGCAAGTTACTCTTGCCAATAGCATCAGACACTGCTTCGCATAGATCCGAACCTCGCGTTCGATCTTTCACACTTACCATGGCGAAAAGTTCTTCCGAAATTTGAAAGTCTTCTGTCACTTCTCGGATAAAATTAAAAGTTGAGCTGTAGAGCCAATGTCCGTGAATTCAACCAAAGCTAGCGACACGAATGCATATCTTTCTATATCACTGTTAAGTAGATCATTAATGTCACTGCTCATTTCTTCCACTCTACGCTTGTTGTCATTCGTGATAAATTTACATTTTGAAATGTACAGTACGTTGTTTATCAGGGCACACTATTTCTGCCACTTTTAGCATGCAGTCTTTGACTAATTCCCCTACCAAATATGGTTTTCCTGTATCAACGCATTTCATATTTCGAAAATATTGGGATACAGGGCTTGAGGAATTTTACAGAAAAGACCTCACCAAGCTCATTAGCAGGACACAAACACCTCGCACTTTCTTTTGACAGCGGATTCCGCACTGTCTAAAAATTGCCCTGAGCCTAAGAATGCAAAGCAGGTAGGCAGTGGTATGGCAACACAAAGTGAGGCCCCCAACGAAAGTTTCGACAGAGCTCTTTCGCACAAAATTTTGGTGAAGGATGGGACAAAACTCCGTAGTAGTCCCTAAGTTAAGGTTGCTGGCCTTTTTTTGAGACCCAATAAAGAGCCTAAAATTTGGCGTTTTCAATCGCATACTTAAAGCGTTGACCTCTTTTTTTTTGGAGATCAATTAATTTCCAATTCCAAGTTCACGCGTTTTCAATCCAAGTCAAAATTCAAATCTCTCTCTTCCTTTTTTCCTGATCAACTTTTCAAAACAATATTCTATGACCCCTTGAACGGGAAGAGGCGGTTTCCACGAGCCTGCACGCTGGCAATCAGCTGTGTTGCAAACGGACCCATCTTTCTCATGTAATAACCTAAGCTGCCGATAGGCATACACAGGTTATTGTGACTTTGCTTCATTTTGCTCATCGACGGCTAAAAACAAATGGTTTTCAATGATTTGTTTTTGTTCACTAGAATGAATGAGAGTGTAAATGATCTTGTAAGCTTTAGTCCTGGGATGTCCAACCTGCGGCCCACTCAATGTCTGGATGCGGCCCACTATCGACTCATTAAAAAAAAATTTTTTTAGCAAATTTATTAAGTAGTGAGCACAAGAATCTTCATGTAATTTAATCAAAATACTTTATTTTTAGTAAATAAATTAATTAACATAAACAATTTAAAAAACAATGTAATTGAGATAAAATTTACGACTGAGCATGCATACTAGGTTTATAATATTGTCAATTACTTAGTTCTGTGATTACGGTCCCCAAAATATAATACACACAATGGATAAATATCACTCTGAAGGCCATCTTGTTAAAACTAAATTAACATTATTGAATTAATTATGAGATTAATTACTTATATTAATGGATTTTAAAATTTTCTTTGTTGCTGAAATAAATGCATTTTCAGTAAACTACGGCTCAGTATACCTATTAATGGTTAATTTCTTTTTCAGAGAACTACAATCTTAAATATTGAAAATTTTATATTCATATGGCGATGGAATCTATTTCTAAAAAAAGGAAGATAGCAGAAGACAAGAGGAAATTTAATATCTAATGGACAAAAAAAAATATTTTGTGTCCGAGTTATTTGGCAATATAACATGTCTTATATGTAATGATAAGATTAGCGTATGCAAGGAATACAATATCAAACGTCATTATGCTTCGAAACATGAGTCCGAATATCAGACGTTTAGCGAAGAAAGAAGAAAAACGAAAATTGAGGAATTGACAAAGGCAATTAGATCACAACAAGCTAGTCTTCAAAAACATGTTGTTAAAACTGGAACATGTGCTAAAGTTAGTTACCTTATAGCTGAGAAATTAGCTAAGAAAGGGAAACCACTTGTTGATGGAGAATTAATAAAAGAATGCATTGTTATTGCTTTTAATGAGTACTGTCCAGACAAGGCGAATTTAGTAAAGGAAACATGTCTATCACATCAGACAATTGGTAGAAGAATTGATGACTTGGGTGATAATATTGAAGGCACACCGAAGGACAAATTATCTGCATGCGTTCTTTGCAGTTTAGCGTTGGATGAAAGTACTGATCAAAATGATACTGCACAATTAGTTATTTTCATTAGAGGAATAGATGAAAATTTCAATATTATTGAAGAAATGTTTGACTTGTGTTAAATAAAGGGCACAACAACAGGCAAGGACATATATGAGTTTGTTAATTTGTCATTAGATAAATTCAATATTGATAGGAAAAACATTTATTCAATTACAACTGATGGTGCTCCTGCCCTGACTGGTAAACACAATGGTTTTATTACTTTTTTCAAAGAATCTGTTGATCATGAGATTCTCAGATACCATTGCGTGATACATCAACAACAATTATGTGCTCAAAAGCTAAATATGAAACATTTCATGACGGATCTTGTCAAGGCTGTTAATTTCATCAGATCACGGGGTTTAAATCATCGCGAATTTAAAGCATTCTTGGACGAAGTTGGCAGTGGATATCAAGACGTAGTATATTTCTCAAAAGTTAGATGACTCAGTAAAGCAGCAACCTCAAAAAGATTTCAGTTATTGTTGCCTGATATAAAAGTGTTCTTGAAAGAAAAGAAGCAAAATGTGGATTTTTTTAGAAAATGAAGAATAGTTGAATGATTTATCTTTCTTTGTTGACATCACCGAAGTATTAGCTGAACTTAATTTGCATTTACAAGGAAAGGACCACTTATGTTCCTCAATGTTTGAGCGGATAACTAGTTTCACAAAGAAATTGGAACTTTTTATAGCACAGCTAAAAGCTGGTAAAATTGTACACTTTCGTAGCCTATCTGAAAAAGAGAAAAAGTTTTCTTTAAACTATCAAAAATATACTAAATTATGTGAAGATTTGCTAGGAGAGTTTGCAATTAGATTTTCTGACTTTAGAAAGATTGAAATTGAGTTAAAATTGTTTAATGATCCATTTTCATTTGAATATGATAAAGCACCAGTAGAGTACCAACTTGAACTGATTGAGCTGCAAAGTCGGGAAGGTATAAAAACTTTCCATAGGGGGAACACACTTCCTTTATTTCATAAGAAAATGCATTCTCTCAAAAATGAATTCAATCAAATTCTAAATTTATCCAGAAAATTATTATGCATGTGGGGAAGTACATACTCTTGCGAGCAGTTTTTTTTTAAGCATGAAAAACATTAAAACTGCAGAAGAAATAGGTTGACTGACAGACATTTAGCAAACATTCTTAGAATTAAGATTGCATCCTTCGATGCAAATATTGAAAACATTATGGCTGGAAGACAAAGTCAAAAGTCTCATTGAATTAATGTTGGTTAATTAAATTTAATGTTTTTTCTATGTATAGCTACATATAAACATTACAATATTTACAATGTTGTAATAATGTAAATAAACGGTATTCACAAGGTTTTGTTTTATATTGCAATTTTTTCATTAAATTGTATTAAGATATACTTGGTTTTGCGGCCCAGTTAAATATTTAAGTTTGCAATGCGGCCCATTAAATTAAAAGGTTGGACATCCCTGCTTTAGTCAAAAAACAAAACAACTTGTTTGGCCACGGCATAAGCTTTTTGTTTTTCGATGTTGCTCAACAGTAATTCCCTTACTATTTTACGCGCGAAAACTCCAACGTTATTCATTTTTCAAAAATATAGTAACTGTAAGCGGTAAACAAATCAGTCATAGCTGCTCAAATGTCACGCATCAAAAACATAATTTGGGGTCAAACAGCCGTTGAAACCAACATATGAATAACGGTGTTATCAAATTCAAAAATCATTTAATTGATTAGCGCAGGTAACGTCATCATTTGCTCGATGTACGCTGAAGCAAAGATAACAATTGACAAGATTTACTACAAGAAAAAAGGAAGCAGTCTTTATAAAGCGTGATATCCAGGTAAGCGCATCAAACAAAAAATAGTCAAGCTAATAAAAAGAAAAAAAGTTAAACGTGAAAATTATTATTGCAAATCACGAACGAATCTTTCAGTATTGAGGTAAGTAAATACTTTAACTGTGAAACTACTTACTACCACAAAAGACCAATTTGACGTCGAATTTATGCGCTTTGTACCGGTATTGTACAACTTCAAAATATTGACTGAAACTGTCATTTTTCAGAATGTTTTTATACAAGATTACCGCAATTCTCGTTGTCGTAATATTGATTGCTGAAATCTGCATTCAGAATTTGGAAGCAAAATCTTTAAGGTAAGCGCACATACTGCCTTAAGCCCTATATATATTGCACAGAATATTCTTCTGTCATACAGGCAATAAAAACAAAGCACTTCTAGTCAATCTTGTGCGGCGGTTATCAGTTGAAAGTGCAAAAAAGGACTTTTAGAGGGGCGAATTTCATGACCAATTTGTAGTTAGTTTACATCACGAACCCTATTGAAGCAAAGGCTTGCAAGTGAAGCGTAGGCAGTGGCGTCACAATGTGGGGAGGAGGTACCCCCGAATGACACTACTTTGATGTTTAAGAGAAGGCTATTGCCTTCTTTCAAACGAAATTGGGGTTGACTTTGGTAAGTTGAAGGTCCAGTTGTTTTTCTTGAGAGCACTTCTTAAATGGGGAAATTTTAATAAAACACTTTGCGGGAAGCTTTCTGACTTTGGGGAAATGCTTTTCGAATCTGTCCCGGATATTACCGACGACGACGGGAATGGACGTGAAAATAGGTTTTTCTCTTGCGAAATGAACTGAGAACTGCTGGTCCAATGCCAAAAGGTCACCATGGTTGTCTTTCAAACTTATACGGGTGACCATCTGCTTATCGAGTAATACGTGCTCGAGCGACTTGTGTGAAAAAAATCCTGACTCTCTTAATGGTTGTGAAACCTAAGTTTGGGGAGACATTTTTGAGTCTGTCGACGGTGATACTGACTAGTGATATCACTGGTTAAGACCATTAATTTTTTTTTGCATCAAAACATATTTTCTTTGCAGGACTAAAAGATATTCCGATCCACAGGAACAACTGCACAGACGTCGTCAGGCACGAGCCCTTCGTCTTTTAAACGCCGAATTCCATCAGCTATGCCGCAGTTTGGCGCCAAACTCTCATCGCCAATTTTGCAGCAACATAGACCTCCACCAATCAGAATTGAAGATTATCGACTCAATACTAAAGGGCGTGAGACAGTTGTCAACACACATACACCGCAGAAGAGTGAAGTGCAACGCCATAAGCAGCAGACGTGCAAATCGTATTGCTTCAGAGCAGGCTGAATGGAATCGTGGTATAAAAATAACAGTTTCATCGCGCTTGGCAAAGCGATCAATTCCGCGAAGCAAAAGTCATTCTCTGTGTAACGCACGCAAACAAATCGCCACATTTTGCAGAAAATTTAAATTTAGCTTGACTGTAATAGCGCCAGGTATCAAAGTGTACTATTGTGGCTGAAATTGATCTTGCATAAAATACAGTTTAAGGCTACCACTCACTGCGAAGCACTCCTGAGAGCCAAGCCAAAAGTAATTTAAAGAATCGAAACAAAGGATTCTTTGGTCAAACTTAATATTATAAACTTACCCACTCCAAAGTTGTATTTTATATATATCTTACCTCTGCTCATCGTAATTTTGCAAAATTTAACCTCAGTAATTTTTCCTGATACAGAGGCTTCAAGAATTTATTTGCGAAGGTCAAAAAACATTCGCTAAAACTTAAAAGTGATGATTCCAAATCTTTTTTGCAGCGCAAATTTGTCTAACCCAAGTGCTTTTGAGGGTTTATTTCATCCAGAAAGATTATTAAAAGTATCAGCCTGAATCGATTTTTTAGCAATGGAAAAAATCGATACCAGACTGTTTTGTTGAAAAAAACTATAACAAAATGTGGACATGTCACTGTTACGTTTTTTGGCAGGCAATCTGTCTTGTTGTTCACTGTCATTACTCTTTAGTATGTGTCTTTTTATTGCATTTATTCGTTCAGTAATTTATTGCTATCAATAAACTTAAGGTGTCAGTTTTTGTTCGAGCAGTAGCAGAATATAAGTAAGGGCAGAGATAAATTGTGTGTAGCGTGATGGCATGTTTGGAAGACATTGGAATTGACAGTGGAATACTTTGCGGTCCCACGGGATGAGGCAACTTGGTCGAATGGTTGAAGTCTGATTTAACGTGACTGTGATTGCGCTTTTGAACATCACAATCAAGACGCTGGGAACCCGGAGCACCCCCGGCCACGTGTAGGTACTCCATCTTCAAAAATATTATTTGGAAAGTTGGACTTTGCAAAAGATCTCCAAAAAAAAAGAGCATGACCTTTACCTTCAGTTTCGATTGAAAACCAATAACTTTGGGCCCTTAAATATCAATCAGGCAGCCAGTAAAAAAAAGGTCTTTGGATTAAATATCGATTTAAAAAGTATTAATCTCCAAAAAGAGTTTGATTTGGATCAACAATAGAGTTTCTTCTCCTACTTCACCAAAACTACGGGAAAGCGCCCCGTCTAAAGTTTCGAAGGGGGAGAGCCTCGATCTGCGTTGCCACGGCAGACTTGTAATCGGGCCCAAACCCAAACTCAGCCCAGACTCGAAAGCACATTTGAAGCCCGCATTAGACCTAAAGGATAAACTAAGCGAATAAACTTGTTGACAGGCAGTCTAAACGATGTCTATGAGCCATGACTACACACGTGTCAACTCTAAAACAATTACAGAATTCAAAATTGATCTTCGTTCATTGAAGAGTGAACCATTTCAATTGCTTAAACATACTGTTCTGCGCGCTTAAAACGCTCGAGTGTGGAAAATGAAATCACTATGCAAATGAACAAATGTGAGCCTAAATTTTTTTTAAAACTTAAGCTCGAACCTGTCTCTAAAAACTTGTCCCGATTTACAACTCTGCCACGACACTGCTCACGATAGCAACGATGTTGTGCAGTTGAAAAATGCACTTTACGGCTTTTTCGTGCTTGGGATGAAATGTATTGCGTCGGCAATCGTGGCGACTGCGAAGCAGATTTGAACGTATGTGTTTCTGAGATCGTGTTTTCCCGAGACCTGACACAGTGTTTCCCAACTCCGAAGAAATCTCTGGGCGAGTCCGCAAGCAAATTGGCCATTGGAAACAGTTATAATTTTAATGCATTTTCGCAGTAGCCTAGGTTTATCGATGTATGCGCAAAGAAATTTTTGTGGTTGATTATCAGCGTTAGTTTCGTGCACTACAAGTTTGTGTCGTACCATTGAGTTTATGGGAAATATCAGCCGTGGTGCGTCCCACGTTTGGGTTTATTGCGTCACTACAAAATTTGAAAAAAAGCGCAAAAAGTCTCGTGTTCTCTTTTGTTATCACACATTTGTGAATGCCGGCGATAAACAAAATATTTGTTATATTCTTGTAGGCTACTGCGAAAATAGTGCGAGGCCTCGGAAGGTGGGCAAGCACTGCTCTGTAGCACAAGAAACAAAGTTTGTATGACCGCGAGATTACTCTTAAGCCTGGTCTACCGGCGCGATGGTGTAGTGGTGAGAGCGTCCGCTTCGCAGTCGGTAGACCTGGGGTTCATTTCCCCTGTCGAGTCATACCAAAAGACTTTTAAAAATGGTATTCACAGCTTCCCTGCTTGGCGCTCAGCATAAAAGGGATAGTGTGGAAAACAAGCCGGCAAGCTTGCTTGTTGTGTCCTTGGGCAAGGCACTTAACGGGATGCCTCCATCTTTATGTGGCAGACAGATGGTGGGGCCAAGCAGTCTACCCGTCGTGGTGGCCCAGTCTGACGAAAAACATGCAAACCGAGCATGAGCTCATACGCGTGAATGAATGAAGCCTGGTCTACATTTTGGAGAATCATGGATGCACCTTTCGAGGACATGGATCCTAGTTAGCTATTGAGTGCGGCATTTACGTTTTCCTAGGTAGCCTCTACTGTTTTCTTCAGAAATGGTTTTTTAGAGGTTACCAAACAGATCCTGGTGTCCCCTCCTTCCTTGGATAATATGTTTACGCAATCTAAGAATTTTGTAATTGGAAGAATCCGCAAAAAATAAGTCATCACAATAGAGTAACCCCCATGAAATTTAAAACTGTAGTAGTTGTTATCCACGACAGGGATGTGCACACTTTCTTGCTAGAGGACCAAATTTACTCTAGCATATGATACCGCTGACTACTTCGAAAACCTTTAGTTTATAGATTTATTTTTAGTTTAGGGAGGCATTTTTCTATATCGATCCGAATGCAACTTTCTCTAACGACTGCCGTTTTATAGCCTGAACTGGAGTTACAGTAAGTAACATGGTCAGACTATTTCTCAAATAGAAATTGACTCCATTAAGCACTAGCGTCCTCTCGCGGTAGATTATTAATGCACAAACATCATTCAACACATTGACCTTCTAATTAAGCTTTCTGTATTAGTTAAACATGTTCTATATGTGGTTTCATGGCGTATATTTAAACTCAAATGTCAAATTGAAACGGAAAATGTGATCACAAAACGCCATTCAACAGTATTTGTCAATGAAAAGGGCACACATTTTCTAAAAAAAACGATATTTGATATGTTATAAGTTCTACTCTGCTTTAGCTGCAAGCGCTTTGGCTTTCTTCGATTTTCGATACAAATAATATCCGCCGAGTCCACATGTTGCCCAAACAGCCAAAACGCACTAAAAAATGACAAATAATATGAATACTGATTCCAAATAACTGTACAACGCTTCTTTCACAGTAACATTATTTCCAATGAAATTAGTCATTAGCGAGACCGAGAGCAAGCCACCATAAATTTAGAAGAAGAGGAGCAAATCTTTTATGCTCGATCCAGGTTAGAGACTATTAGAGGGCACTTAAGAATTCAGTCTAGCACGTGACATTGATAAATCTTTAAGTAAATAGATTCCTTCTTTGCCCCACCATCTGTCTCAAATGCGTAACTTATACCAGAGATTTTTAACAGGTTTTTAAAGTCAGGGGCAAATCCATATTTATTGCAAATGGCCCTCATAAAAAGTGGCAAGGTGGTGTAGCAATCCAAGCGTCCGCTTTGCAGTGAGCAGACTAGGGCTTATTTCCTTCGTTGAGTCATACTAAAGACTTCAAAAATGCCATTCAGAGATCTCTTGCTTGGGATTCCGCAATTACTGAGTTAAGTAAGTAATGATCAGTGGCGCAACCTGAAATAATCAAAGGGAGTTGGCAATTACCAAACCAAAGCCTACATTATTAATCCTAATTAAAGGCAAAAACCTTTTTTTTGATCGACATTTTCTAAGTCGATTTCTCAAAACGAAGAGGGGCGGCATCCCGTCTAAACTTCCCCTCGTTGCACCCGTGGTCATATTAACAAAGTGAAATGAATCTCAAATGCACTTAGCACGTAGCCACAAACAGCCCCTACTAAACTGCCGAACTGCTTCAGTATCTATCAAACAATAAACACAGCAAAAGCAAAATGTATGGGACGCCGTTTGAAAAAAATCATTTATTTAGTTGCACGTGTTTTTTGTGCTTATTTATGGCATAATTTTTCCGCTTTATAAATCGGACAAAAAAGGGGGGTGTAACGCAAATCATACAAATCGGTATTTGTAGCGCACGTTTTTTGTCCAATTTGTCCGACAAATACGTACAAGAACATATGCAACAAGTTAAATCATTTTTTTCGAAACTGCGAGTCGGAAAAAAATGCTTTGAGTAAAATAGTCCGATTTATAAATCAGAAACTTTCCGATTTACACGTCGTTGATCAATTCAAGTAAATCATGACTGCGTACCAGTGAAGCGTTTTATCTAGTGGCCATTCAAAATTAAACTGATAAAATAGAGGTAGTCCAGTTTCAGCAGGTTTTGTCCAAGTAGTGCCAGAAAGGACATCTTAATTCACTGTTTGAAGTGGATGATGTTATTCTTGGTTAATTAGCAATGACGATTAAGACTATGCGTTGTCAATTGATCAAGAAGAGAAATAACAAATTCAGCACTAGGCCTATTTCACCCTTAACTACTGAATTGCTTATTTCGGAATTAGACTGGGCCTAAAATGTAATGCTTTGACATGGTCACACCTTTCGAATGGGAATTATTAAGCTACCATTAACAGTCTTGACTGTTGCAACAAGAAAGAACCTGGGCCAAAGACATAGTTCTTTTTCAAGAGCCCAACCAAAAGCTATGTAGCTACTTTGCTGGATTAGTTGCCAAAGGTGGTAATAAATCATGAACAACATGAACCCCTCTAAACAGTGAATATAACATGTCTTTCCTAGCCAGAGGTGTGGCGCTAACAAAAGAAGTGTGGAAAAACATAATTTATAAATAATTGCCAAATAAGGAAAAGGTTCTAGTAGTGAAAATGTTGATTGAAACTTTCCGCAAAGACCTTTTTTTGAGGATCAAATTTTTCCAAACACAAATTCCAATCAAAAACATATTAAAAACCTTTCGCTTTTGGAGATCGAAGTTTTCCCAAGGCAAACTTCTTCCAAAAACACAATAAAGATCTTTAATAATATTTTTCAAAACAAAATTTTTTTATAAAGTTTTTAGTTCGCCGTTCCCACGCCATTGTAGTTGGCAATTTATTTCGCTTCTGTTTTCTCAACACAAAAAACTCAACAAAAGAATAAAAACAACGAGCGAAAAAGGAATGCAGGTGACAAAACGAATTGACGTTAAACATACCCAAATTTTTTAAGATTACATTAAAAAGATTGTAGAGAGGGGCATGGTCACCGCACCTGACAAAAACATCGAGCAAAAAAAATTTAAATAAAAAAAAACACAACAAAAAAGAAACTAAAAAAGCAGTCAGCCAAATAAACAAAATTTTACCCTATGTATAAAACCCAATAGCTAAAAGAAATACATTCCTCTCAGTGCCAAACTGTTGTTACCCTAACGAGGGGGGCTAGCAGGTACTACACCTTGCCCAAGGGTGATTGCATCCTGTTCCTTGCACAACTTGGACAAAAACTTATGAAATTGGACAACCTACATCCTATCTGACTGATTTCGGAATTTTATGGCCACTAGATAACACGCTTCACTGGTACGAAATCACGATTCACCTAAATTGATCAACGATATGTAAATCGTAAAGTTTCTGATTTATAAATAGGACTATATTACTCAAAACATTTTTTCCGGACGCGCGGTTTCGAAAAAAAATGATTTAACTTGTTGCATATGTTTTGCACGTATTTGTCGGACAAATTGGACAAAAAACGTGCGCTACACATACCAATTTGTATGGTTAGTGTAACACACCCTTTTTTGTCCGATTCATAAATCGTACACTTTCAAGTATATGAAGCGGAGAAATTATGCCATAAATAAAGCACAAAAAACAAATGCAACTAAAGAAATCATTTTTCCAAACGATGCCCTATAAAATGACTTGATGTGCAACTTGATTTCAGATTCCACTATTAACAAGCTTTTCAAAACAAGAGTAACAAACATCTACGTGAACGTCTACCGCGGATCAAGTCAAAGTTATAATGTGATTGCGAGGAAGAAAAAAGAGTTTCTGTTACTACAAGCCCAGACAAACTGCCTTTGATAAAATAGTCCAACTGCCTGCCACAAAGGCTTTTGCAAGGGGTCAATTCATATAACTTGTCTCATTTGGGGCCCCTATAAAGGCACTTCTCACACCTATAGTAGGAGTTTGTGGATTGTAGCATTTGAAACAATATGCAGTTTGTAGCACAAGGAGTTCGCGGATTTCAATTTGAAAACTATAGCTTTGCTGTTATCTTCAGTGAGCTACAGTGTTTGAAGCAAACCATGCATTGTGCCAGTAATACTGAAAATTGGCCAAAAGCCTAAACACTAATCGTTATACATTTGGGGGTGTAATAATTCATCGCAGTGAGTCACAATGTGCATTGCAATGACGTTGAGGGCCAAACGGCAATCGAATACAAAAAAAATTTTCACCAGAAAACAGACATCATTTGGTTCAAAGCGTGACGTTATTAGTGACACATCTTGTCAATGCCAGCCTTAACAGAAGTGGTGAAAAGCTTTTTCGTCAAGTGAACGTATTTCATCATGCTGCAACAAAGCTGCACCATGCGCACTGTGATGCAACAACGATGATTATCAGAGTAGTCTAAACTTAACTGCAGTATGACATAGCAAAAAGTAAAAAAAGCCAATAACTAGTAACAAACAACAGCACCCTACAACTTTAACAGCTGAAAGTATCTAAAAAAATGCTCTGCATAATGAAGCGTGTGCCGAAGATTCCAAAAGACGGGCCATATATACAAGCGAGTACCACGGAACATGTTTTGCTCAACGGCCCCTGTTTTCGATACGAAAATTTCCTCTAATCAAAAGCTAAAGACGTTCTGTATAGTATAGCTAACCGCAGTACCGATGTCTTTCGATGGTATATTAACACGTGGTGCAGCCCTTTCACACTCAATCAAGTTGGAAATTTATGCAAAATAGAATACATATAACAAACTTTTACGAAAGATCAAGTGATAAAATGCTCCAAAACTATCAGAAAACAAAGCTTTCCTGTTTTGAAAAAAATAATAGCTTCAAAACACCCCTAAAATCCGGAGAAACTTTGGGCTATGATGTCGCTACCATATCCTGACAGCGCTAAATAAATTGAAACTTAAATTACAAAAAACTGTTTTGTTGGAAAAAGATAGAAGAGCTAAATATGTTTTCTGCACTGGTGTCGACAATTTCATATGTCTTTTCATTTACCTCGTAACTGTTTTGGCATGTCAAGTATACTTATCCATTAGGATACAGAAACGCAAAAATGTTAGGTCTTAATAAAGCTTGGTAAAAATAAATAGTGATTGTCAACTTCAATGCTTTGAGAGATCGAGCATCATATTATGTTTTACTAGAATGTAGTAATCTATTTAGCCAACTTGTTGTCTCATGCACATACAAGAAAGCATTTTATAAACACACATCACACATTTTCTTGGGAGTGTGGATCGTGGGTGTATAGACATAGCAGCTGTATTTTATCGTACACCTTATAACACAGCTCACTACTAATACTAAAATATAGTACTCACATTTCTTTTGCCAATTATTGTATACGAATTGAAATGCTTTTTCCATCCAGTTAAAGGAAAAGGTGCTTCAACATCTCCTTCCATTTTAACACCGCCAAAATTTAATTAATTGTGATATTTAATAATATATCAAGTATCTGAAATATTAT
Organism: Trididemnum clinides; assembly: GCA_963675345.1. Classification (NCBI taxonomy): domain Eukaryota; kingdom Metazoa; phylum Chordata; class Ascidiacea; order Aplousobranchia; family Didemnidae; genus Trididemnum; species Trididemnum clinides. The sequence continues at coordinate 27,693,106 of OY776287.1, forward strand.
GAAGCATTGAGCTTGCACACCAAACGGAATAATCCGAGTATGGAAAGCCAAGCAGAACAAAGCGCTAACCAAGGATAAAAATTAAGTTTTGACGAAAAAGTCAACACCAGCATTTTAACACCACATGACAGCATCAGTGAAGGCTGATTTTGGATGGAATATAATCCATAATTCACACCAGCTGCATTCCACCAGCTATCTTGAAGTGTGAATCCAGGACTTGGGAAACAGGAGTTTCTAACCACGAACTCTGCATCAGACAGCAAAAGCACATTAATAAACTGTGCAAGTTTGCAATTGCATTAAAAATAATGATAACTTACGAAACTCATTAAACAAAAAAAATTAGTTTTTGAATTTTCATCAACTTAAAGCTTACTATTCTTTAATTTACGCCAGATTAATAATCCATGGCGAGTCAACAACTAAACGTTTACTAGATCGTAGTTTGATAAAAAATTGTAATATTTAAATAAAAGACATTAGTTGATTAAAAAGTTAATGGAAGCATTTGATCATCATGTAACATAAAGAGTAGGGTGGTCCTTATACTAATCAAAAAAATAAATTTTGGAAAGTATTGGGAGCAACCCAAAAAATATTGAGACTTATGGAAAAACATTAGGTAAAAAATTTGAAAAACATTGGGTAACTTTGCAGGGTGTGCAAGTCTTGCAAAGTTGTCACTTCAAGTAATTTCTCTAATTTTGGTCATTGTTTAGTCAAATTTTTGTTGCGCCAAAGCAAACACATTTTATGTTTTTAGTGATGTCTCATTCTTCCACAAGATTTACTAATGCATTTGCCCTACTCTTTCAAGGAGAGATTCAATGTTTTAAATCCAGTTGGTCTCTGTTAACAGAGGTAGGCAGATTCACCTCACGATCCTTGAAAAGTTTATTTACAGCATCACATCACTTCAATCTGTCAACGGCATCTTCCTTTTTTAGTCTAATCTCTTCCACCTATTTAGCCAACTGTCTTCTCTATGTCATCTTCAGTCACCAATGCCCTCTTCTCACAACCACTTCAAATTCCAATGCTCCTCCTAACAGATCATCATTATACCTCCTCAAAACAAGCTCATACCATCGCATTCCATTCATGTTGGTTAGTTTGTCCAAACTTTCTTCCAAACCAACCAAATCCATATGTTCTTGACTATCTTATTCTACTGCAGACACCCTGTCTCACTCCCATACAACTCCAATAATATCATCCTTTTATTCTTGATGAAACGTTTATGCCATTGAGCAATTGCCTGCATTCTCTAAATTTTGTCCATTCAATTCCTGTTCTTGCTGTCACTACCGCTTCACTTTCACCACTGGGATTTAATCTGCCCCCTAGTAACAAAACTCTTCACTAGCTCCACCAGTTCATAAAATGCTACCCCTTTAGCTGCTTTGATAATACCTTTATTGCCGCAACACATCTCTCACAAATAAAACCTTTTACCAGAGCTAAAGTCACTCTCTTTATTTACGTACATCTACCATGGACCCATTTATCACAATTTGTGCATAGCACTGAGTTTGCCTTTGCTATCTTGCTGCACTTGGGACATGGATTGAGTATTTCTTCTTTCAAACCACTCACCATCACTTTGGTCTTTTTGAGATTAACCTTCAGCCCTTTGCTCTCCAAATACCTCTTTTCATTGCAAAAACTTTACTTCAAATGATAGCATTTATCAGAATAATGCATTAAAAAACACCTCACTTTGGAACAACCTTATTTACTATAAAAAAGTTGTTTTCTCACTTCAGTTAAAAATAAGAAGCCAGGATATGTAGGCTATTTTAAATATGCAGATAAAGCCTGTGGTGTTTTTTGTCCTAGTTCTTACTAAAAGGCTCAAGGCTTTTTCGTACATGTGGGTTGGTGAAATGTATGTTGTATTTCACAAATGCTTAAGTGGGTAATAAAAATGAACCAAAATATCAGATAAAAGGTATGGCAGTTTAAAAAATATGGCTGCACCATGTGTGCTGTTCAAGAGGTAGTGAATGTAGCAATGGCAACGACTTGGCACATGGCACAAATGGACTCATCTGGAAAGAAGCAAATACTTGAGTGGATGATTCCATTTGCAATGGGGTGTCAGCATCTTCACATAACCCCTTCATAGACACCTAAATGCACATCAAGTATGCACAAAATTCAGTAATTTTTGTTGCTAGATATTGACCCCATTTCTTTTTTTATAGGAGTAAAATGTTCAAGTATGTAATCAACAATTGCTATCTGGTAGAGAAGTGACAAATAACCCCATTTAAAATGCTTTGACATTGTTTGACAATATCACTACAATTTGAAAGACTATATATGTAAAATTTGCTTGCGCACTCCCTAAAGGTAGTTTGATTATTCTCAAATTTTTTCTGTTTTCTCACCAAGCCTTAAAATAATTTAGAGTAGCATGTAAGAACATCCAAAATTTAAGGGCCACTCTTAACACGTTATGTGCCGCGTGTATATCGCGTGCGCATACTGGCTGGTGCCGGCCATTTCTGTCTGCGGTTTTCCAGTGCATTTATTTTCCGACGAGAAAAGCAAGCAAAATTGATATACTGCTACTTCTCTAAGCCATCCTCGTGCATACACACACAGAGACATTCAGAAAACCATGTCTAGGCTTATAACAACGTTAAACTACTTCGAATCCAGCGATTTGGCAGTTAACCGATGGCATTTACTGAACGACGTAGATTTACGTCATAGAGCACTCTGCGCAAAAAACTTGACGACGTTAATCTACGTCACACGGCACTTAACGTGTTGATGTACAGCAATGTTTTGATGTATTATATTGAATGGACACAGTAGAGTGTAGTTCTGCTGTATTGCATGATATGCACACACACACACACACACACAATGCAAAAAGGACTTTTTGACAGTGTTTTTGTTAGGTTTGAATTTGGGTAAAGGCTAGTTGACATCGTAACACATCATTGTGGGCACCATGTGCATTGCAGACAAGTACTTTATAAAAAGCACCTCACATACCAGCCTACCATTGTCATGTTATCAGAGGCAAATAATTACACAGAAACAATTGTGATTTTTTTTTATTATTATCTAAACTGATGTAGATTAAGCCCAAGTAAAAATAGTCATCTGTTGGTGCTTTTACATGAAGTCTGGTGATCAGTTTTCATTCCAGAGTTGTAATTTTAATTGACAAAAGGTCTACTTTTTATGAAAGTGACATAAAACCTAATTGAATAACACTAACTTATGGAAATACATAAATTGATCAGTACTGGTAGTAAATATAAAAAAATTTTGAGTTTTGGATATCAAAGACAGTATGAGCATTGCTAAAACAAGGAAATGGAGATTAAAGAAAATTATGAAACATGAAATTACTGAATCATTGAAATTCACAGTGAAATATAGCATTGCTAAATTGTGGCAAAAACTACCAATTAGAGCAAGGAAGCTGAAAATAAAACCACTACGATAACCAATCAACAGATTATTGAATTGAACTGAACTACATTTCTTGCTATTTTATAACTAAGTTCATTTGAAGACTGGCTATTTATTTTTGTGCAATTCCAAACTTTAGTTCGTTTTTTTTCAGACAACACTACAGTACAGAAATCCAGGTTGATGGAAATTCAATTATATTAAATTATGGAAATATTTTCTAAAAAAAGAGTTACCTAATTACAGAATTATGGAAAAAACTATGTATTAAAAAAGTACTGAAATTGCAGAAATTTATGAAAGTTGATAAAAACTAACAACCTCATTAAGTAAAATGAGACAATTAAGTTGGATTAAACTATGCATAACTGTATCTCTTTGATTTCCGTAATTTGGTAGGTACTTTTTCCCGATTTAAGGATATCTTTATTCATGTAAGAATTTCTGTAATTGGTCTCTTGGTGTCATTGCTGATACTTTCATACTTTAAATATTTCCTCCAGCCTACTTTATCCCAGGATGAAAAATCTTAAGAAATGGATACTACTGAAACACAGAATAGTAGATCATGGTTTACGGTTGGAATTAAAGCTATGGTTTAGATTGGGGTAAGTTGAGTAGTTTAACACTAACAGTTCAAAATGTCTGTGGAAGAAATGTTTAAAATAATGTGATGCACAAAATGTCCAATGTATGAAATGGAGATATTCTCGGTAATTCTGTACTTTAGCGCAGTAAATTAAAAACTCGTTCCAAACTGGTGTCTTAAATTCCTTTTAGCGTGCATCCACATATTTTCAATGCGATTCGTAGAAAGGCAGTGTACACCGAAGGGGCAGGCCCGGTATGTAAATGTACGGGGCAGTGTACACTGAAGGGAGTGTACAGGGTGGGGAGGTGCAGGTCTCTATCCCCCACCGTGTACACTCCCTTCAGTGTACACTGCCCCGTACATTTACATACCGGGCCTGCCCCTTCAGTGTACACTGCCTTTCTTTTAAAAACAAAAATAATTTAGGTAATCCTGTACTTTAGCGCGAAAAATATATTTTTTAAAATTTACCGCGTTAAAGTACAGGATTACCATATTCTCTTAGTATTGCCCCTTTTTCAGCATTTCCAAAAAATATATATAAGTTAATTTGCACTTGCATTTTTTAATGCTGTATGGTAGCGTTATGGTACCAGTAAGATTTGTAGGGTCTACTACAGAATCAGCCAAATTGCAGGAAGCAACTCTTCTTCTCATTTAACTCCGTCTAACTTCAACCCTAACTGTAACTAACCCTGATCCTAATTCCAACTCTAAAACACTGATCCTCAATTCCATGCTTCAGCAATATCCAATTCCACACATTCAGTAATACCACAGATTCTTTACAGAACAGGAAAACCACATTTGCATTGCTAATCCTGACTTTAGCTCTTCCGATTTAAACCAATCCAGTGACATATGGTATCCATTATTACTGTATTAGGCTGACCAGTAAACATGTCGATTGTGGAGTCAACAAATAACTCTACTGGAATTAAATATTATGCTCGCCAGACCCTTTAGTATATAAAAAATTAGGCCGTAAGTACTTATGAACTGTTAAAAGCTTAGATACTGAAAAGACTTAATGCCAGCTGATTATTTATGTATTTACCATATTCCAAGTCTTGTACAAATTGACAAACGAGCATGAAGAACACTTATCACAAACCAGAAATCAACAACACAGCATAAACAGTGAACAATACATGTCCTGCCAAGCCAAATAGTAGTAAAAGACAGTCTAGCCCCTTTGATTATGACTTAGAATTTGCTACCAATTAAATGCCAGCTGATTAATTGCAAAAAATAAAATAAAGACCCAGTTATGATATTGGTTTCGCCATTGGCTTAGAAAGCAATTATTTACAAAATCAATACTATCTAAATGAGGATAATTTACTAATAAGCATTTATAACTTTTTCTCGTACCGCTTGTTAAAAAATAAAAAACTAATAAGCTAACAAGATATCAATTCTAAAATGATTTCAGTATTTTTATAATTTTTTTCAACCACCGACCTTGAAATGATGCAGTGCTTCCACAGTTATTTTAAAAATTTTACCAAGAAGTCATGCTTATGTGGCTTAAAAATAAAGTAATGCTTTTTTTGCATAATAAGTCACGCCGTTTCGGTATGCTATTTTTTGGCATAAATCAATACCAATGGTAAACAATTAAGCATTGATACTTACTACTTATTACTAGACAACCAATCTCAGGAATTTTTCATCGCCTGCAGCATAACTGGAACCGCTTAAAAGATAATTGCTCATACTTGCGGTTGTAAGCAGGATGTTACTACTAAATGCTAAACTACCAACTCTTGGAACTTTATTAGTGTTGGGGAGACTCGAGTCGGTGTAAAAAAAGACTTAAGAGTCATTTACACAAATTTGTGTCAAGACCCGACTGGACTGTTGATAATGAAATTATTTGCATGAAAAAACTTTGCTGATTTCTCAAAAATTGTATCTTGAAAACTTGTGTGCTAAAGAAATAATTTTTTTATACGCTGGCAATCAGTGGCGTACGGAGGGGCCTCCTGTGCACGCGATTCACTTTGCAAAAAGGATAATATTGTTTTTAGTCATTATTCTTGTAACAGTAACAAAACAAACAACCTGTTCTGCAGTGACAGAATTAATTTAAATGCTTAAGGCATTGAAAAGCATTATTTGCTCAATATTATTCGCAATTCTTTTTGATAAATCACTGAACGTTTACTGATAAAAATTGAACTTTACTAAACTTTTCCTGAGTGATTGTTAGGATGCTAAGCAGGGCTGTGAACTCAAACTCAAACTCGAAAGAACTCGATCTTTTTGCCGAACTCGAACTCGAACTTGAACTCGAAACTCAAAATTTTGTGGGACTCGAACTTGAACTCAAACTCGAAAATATTTAAAGCCAGTTGGAGTTCATTTTCATTTGTACATCATTACAACCGAAATGAAAAAGAATGAAATCTTTTTATTGGAAATCAAGGATCTTATACAGAAAGCAGGCTTGAACAGGCTTTTCTAAAATTGTCTAAACCTAATTTAAGTCATTGATTTCGTATGTAGAAAGAAGTCTAGCGTTAAACCTGGCTTAACTAATTGTTTAAGTCAGCCTTTTATTGGTCACCATTGTATTGATAGATGGCGTAAATCGCGACTTATGTACGCAATGAGGCAAAACCCTTGTTGTTGTATTCGTGTTGCTAAATTTGGGTAATGGGCCTCAGGTAGCTTAAATCAGTAACACGGTTATGTAGCATGCTGAATCACTTACTGTAACCGCTATAAACAAATCTTGCAAACAACAACTTTGGTTTGTATCGCACCATAATAACGTACAGCGTGTCACCATGGAAACAGCAAAGCAAGAATGTACAACGAGTAAGAGTGATCAAGAATAAAACTGGGGAGATGCTGATGGAAGAAGAGAAAGTGAAACAGAGATGGAAGGAGTATTTTGACGTCTTACTCAACCAGGAAATCCCGAGAGAAAGAAGAAAAATGAGAACAAAAGAAAGAGAAAGAGACGTGGAAGATAACTCTGGAGAAGAAGTCAAGACTGGGTCGAGGAAGATGAAGAAGAGAAAGGCTCAAGGACCTGATGACATACTAATGGAAGCATGGATCGCTCTGGAGAATAAAGGTGAGGAATTTCTAGTGAACTTCTTCAATAGATCTTACGAGAAGGGAAGATGCCTGATGAATGGAGGAGAAGCGTGCTCGTACCTTTGTACAAAGATAAAGGAGACATCAAAGAATGTGGAAATTATCGGGGGATCAAGTTGATGAGCCACATTATGAAACTGTAGGAGAAGGTAATAGAAGCAAGGATAAGGAAGGAGGTGACGATCGCTGAGCAACAATTTGGTTTATGCCAGGAAGGAGTACCACCGACGCAATGTTCTGTGTGAGGATGCTGTTGGGAAAGTGGACTGAAGGGCAGAAGGCAGTGCACTGTGCCTTTATTGAGTTGGAGAAGGCATACAACAGGGTACCCAAAGAGGAACTGTGGGGATGCTTGGGGCTAGCTAAAACATCAGAGTGCTACATAAAGATTGTTAAGGACATGTATGACGGATCGACAACAACTGTGAGAAGTGCAGCAGAGTTGACTGAGGAATTCGAAGTAGGTGTTGGACTTTACCAAGGCTCATCACTCAACCCATTTTTTTTGCCATCATCATGGACAAGCTGACGGAGACATCAGGAAGGACGCACTATGAGATATACTGTTGGCAGATGACATAGTGCTGTTTATACAAAATCATAAGAAGCTAGAGAATAATCAGGAGATTTGTAGAAATGCACTGGAGAGAAGAGGCCTGAAAGTGAGCCGGAGCAAGAGCGAGTATTTGAATGCTGGGGGGGTGAATGATGGAGAAGAGTTGAAGCTGCAAGGAGAAAAAGTAAAGAAAGTGAAAAACTTTAAATACCTGGGTTTGACAGTAAGTAGTGATGGAAGATGTAAAGAAGAAGTGAAAAGAAGGATCCAAGCATGCTGGATGAGTTGGAAGAAGTTGTCTAGAGTTCTGTGCCATTGGAAGTTATCAGCAAGGGTTAAGGATAAAATGTACAAGAGTGTTGTTAAACCAGCCATGCTTTATGGAATGAAAACAATGGCAGTGACGGAAAGGCAGGTGGGCAAAATGGAAGTTGCAGAGTTGAAAATGGTGAGATGGGCATTGGGAGTGACAAGAATGGACAAGATAAGAAACGAATACGTGAGAGGGACTGCGAAAATGGCAAAGCTAGGAGACAAACTTCGGAATGCAAGGCTACGCTGGTATAGCCATGTGAAAAGAAGAGAAGAAGGCTACGTGGAAAAAAGGATGATAGAGATAGCGGTGCCAGGTAGAAGGAAAAGAGAAAGACCAAGGAGAAGGTGGATGGATTTGACGAGAGAAGACATAGAAAGAGTTGAAGCGAAGGAGGGAGACGAAGTCGATCGGGACAAATGGAAAATACTTTCGCACTGTGGCAATCCCGAATAGGGAGAAGCCGAAAGAAAAAAGTAGTGTCACCTGCCAATACGACGCGACCAAGTATATTATATTTAACGGCAACCTCATGATACTTCATAAGCTGGGTTTTCAATAACGGTAACGCCATGATACATTAAACCGGGCTTTCAAAAGTCTCGTTTAAGTTTAGTTTCTGCATACCACCAAGCCTCTCTTTGTAAGCCCACTTGCGCAAGCTCGGCTAGGCTTAAGCTCGACCTAAACTAAGTCTGCTTTCTGCGTAAAATCATTAATGTTTTATGAAAACATTAAAGACACTGAAAAGAACGCTCTAATTAGATTTTACAGTTTTGCAATGTAAACAGTCACAGTAAGGAATGGGTCACCCAATTGACAGTTAACTTTTTCTTCGTAAGCAATGAATGGCAGGCATAGCCCTTGTTTTGATCGAAAGCGCAAAATCAGGGATCCTACAACGATTTAATTGTAAGTTATTTTTCAATTTTCGCTTTCAATGCAAATTCGCAATACACATATTGCCTGCCTTATGGCAGCGACACTTGCTTATTATAACAGATGTTTGAACGCGCAATTTTATTGCAAACGTGCTTAGGCTAAGTCAATCACTTTATTTTCTAAACTCGAAAAAACTTGATAAATTTTTACAGAACTCGAACACGAAATTGAACTCGCAAAAATGAAAATGTGGCGCTCG